>JAZGTN010000054.1:1200000-1800000 GCA_037783415.1 Leptasterias polaris
AGCAGGATTTGAAACAACGACCTCCAGATTAACGTGCCGGCACTCTACCAACTGAGTTTCTCAGTTGCAGTATCCCTTTGGTGATCGTCCTTCTCTCCCTTGTTCTTTGTCATATTTTGTTTTGTTTGTTATCGGTTGTTTTTCAGTGTACATTTCCTTTTTATATAATAACCTTGTTTCCTCCCTCAGATTATTTCTGACTTTGTTAACTTAGTACATGTATGTAACTCTATAGTTTTTCTCTACAGCCTTCTTTCATGTTTGTTTTTCTCTTTGACCATGTGTAACCAAAGATGCGTTGGCTTGTTTCAGGAACTTAGGAAACTTAAAGAGAAAGCACTGCGTTATTCATATCATCGAGACAACTACAGGTTCTACACACTAACCCGTTTCATTCCCACAGATTTACAGGTTAAGTTTTACCCAGCCCTTGTGTCTCTGTCTACCCCACTTCGCAGACAGTGGAACAACACACTCCATAGTACTTCACTTAGTCTCATTCGTATTGTAACAGAACACTGTGATTTTTGTCTCAACAGCTTTAACCAAGATCCTATCTGGAAGCAGAACTTAGATCCATCTGCTCACTTGCCCGTTTTGAGCAATTCACCAGTGAGATTGTTGCTGGTTTATCTAAACTTGAATCTGTTCTGAATTCTAGGAGGAATGGCAAGATTGGCCGTCTTGTCTCGAAACAGCAACAGTACAGACAGAGACGATTTAAGCGCAACACACCCCCTGAGGCTGAACAGTCAGTCCCTCAATCCACAGTCATTAACCTCTCATCGTCTACCCTTTCAGATGCAGAACACAGCCTGCTCTCCAAGGGACTCAACTTCTGCTCCACTCCCCCCACATTGAATCAGGTTGAGCTCAGTCAGGACCTTACTGACTACTACTACCGCAGAATTCGCCTCCGTGAATTCTTCCTTGACTCACCACCCACGGATCCTGAGCCATTTTACTGCAAGAGTAAATGGGTACCACCTGAGAACCGTGTGCCATCTCTTGAAACTTACATACAGGTTGTTAGTTCTCAAATTAATCCCAGTGATCATTCCACCCACAGGACTCATGACAACCTCCCTAGAGAAGAACGTGAGGCCCTTAAGACTCTACGAGCAAGGAAGGACATCATTATCAAGCCAGCTGACAAGGGCTCTGTTGTTGTTGTCATGGGCCGTCAGCAATACATCGATGAAGCCATGAGACAACTCAACAACCAAACTATAACTATAAACCCCTTGGCACTGATCCAACAGGCACCTTTTCAAAGGAGATTCAACAAACACTGGACGAAATGCATGACCATGACCACCTCTCCAAGAAAGCTCACAAGTTTCTCTCCCCGGTAGACTTTAGAAGGTGTAGGGTGTCATGGCCGAGTGGTTTAGATCATTCAAGTTCTTGTAGTTTAGTCATTGGGGTGTGGGTTCGAGTTCTGGTCATGACGCTTTTGTCCTTGAGCAAGACACTTCACTATAATTGCTTCTCTTCACCCAGAGGTATAAATGGGTACCTGCAACGGTTGTGTTTGAAAAAGCCTTCTGTATACTCCCCAGGGAGCTGAGAAAGATTTAAGGAATGTTATTGGCCCAATGACCAGGGCACTATAATGTAAAATGCATTGAGACGCTATTGTAAAATGCGCTATATAAGAACTAGTTATTATTGTTATTATTATTAGAACAGCGAGATTTTACCTCCTTCACAAGGTACACAAACCAGACAACCCAGGGAGACCCATCATATCTGGCAATGGTTCCCCCACTGAGAACATATCTCTTTTTGTTGACAGTTTTCTCAAGCCGCTTATGCCACAGATTCCATCATGACACACCAGACTTCCCCCGTAAAATCTCAGGTATTCAGAAGTAGGTCCCCAACACAGCTATCATCGGTATTTTTTGATGTGTCCTCTTTGTACACCAACATCCCCAAAGATGAAGGGATTGCTGCCTACTCCTCAGCCCTGTTTAAGAGTAGTCACATGTCACCGCCCATTTCTGACATTGTATCCCTGATGCAATATGTTCTAACTAAAAACAATTTCTCTTTCTTGGGTAAGAATTTCCTACAGACATGGCACCTTCAATGGCCTGCCTATTCATGAGTCATCTTGAACAGCGCATGTTGGCGTCGGCCCCGTGCCGTCCCTGGGTCTGGTGGCGCTATATCGATAACATCTTTTTCATCTGGACTAGTGATGAAGCAAGCCTCACAGCTCATTAACCACATGAATTCCTTCCACAGGACCATCAAATTCACGAATGAATACTCGACCAAGGACACCCACTTTCTGGATGTCAAGGTTATAAAGACAGATGATGGCTTAATCACAGATCTCTTTGTTAAACCCACAGATAAGCATCAATACCTCCACTCAACCAGCTGTCACCCCCGACACTGCAAAACCAGCATAGCCTACAGTCAGGCCCTCAGACTCCGTCGAATCTGTTCTAATAATCCTGATTTTTTCCACCACTCACAGGATTAAGAAACACCTTGTTTCCAGGGGTCATAGCTCCCTAGCAGTCCTTCGAGCGATCCAGAAAGTCAAGGCTCGTTCTATGGAGTCGGTACTCTCCAAAGGACCCAAGCAACAACAGAGTTCCAAGGGGAAAGTTTCTTTTTTTGTTACTTTTCACCCCTCACTTCCTCCCATTCGTAAAATAACCAGTTCTTATCATCAGATTCTTCACACATCAGATCGGCTTCAAGAAGAACCCATAGTAGGGAGAAACTGTCGATAAGGCGCCTCCAGACCATTCAACCCCATGGTTTGAACATCCAAGAAGGAAATGACTAATAACCTTTTGTCTTTGCTTTCTCATTTTCCCCCACAGATATCCACATTTTTAGTCTGCCTTATTTACTAATTATTTACTTTTTCTCCCTTATCCAACCTTCCATTTTGTCCTTTGTGTTTCCAACTTCTTGTGGTCAAGCCCCTTCCCTCCATACCCCCCCCCCCATTTGTCTCCATAATCCCTGTTTACCCCCTGCTTTTTCTGAATGCTTTCTGCTTCTCTCTCTCTCCCTCTCTCTCTATTCATCCACTTGACTGCTCTTATTACACTTAATGTTTATGTGTGTTGTGTTGTCATTTAGTCTTCGAGAAAGACTCTGCTAGGGTCGAAACTTCAGGCCACTAACTAATTTTTGCAACTGAGCTATCTATGTTTTTATATCAACAATCATTCCGCCAATGTTGTTTACAAGTGTTTGCTACTGTTGTGTAAGTCTGCTTATTGAACTTTTCGTTGTAATAATGTTTGAAGTTAAGTCAACAACAGATCGCTTCCACAGAAGAGAAATCTACATAGTACAATCTACGGAGCACCATGGTATACAAAACAATTGTTGCAGGCTGTGTTGGGTTTTGTATACCCCAGGGGCAAATTGCATGGACCCCGTCAAAGCGTACAACAATTGTATAATGTGGCCTACCACATATCTCCTAGAAATAGAATGAGGTTACAAGTGGTAGTTTGTAATGATCATCACAATCAGTGGGATGTTATCGACCTTACATCATGGTGATGAACAGTTTATTGGGTTATGCATTCCTTTCACAATGGTTGGTTATAGAGTATTGAATAAACAGTAACATAATTTATAACACCAAAACTATAATATCAAGAGGCTCCACAGCCTAGAATCTAAACTTTAAACCTAAGCTGAATTGATAGTTACACATATGTGGATTAAAGAATGCACTTTGTTCTGGTTATTTCTGCTTTTAGTCTCTGGCCAGGCTAGCAGCATTATGTCTCGGATAGTTCTGAATGACAACAAAGCTGGTATGGAAGGACTCAACAAGGAGAAGATCAATAAGATAATCATAGAAACTTCTAAGGGATCAAGGTGAGGTGTTAGAATTACACTGAACTCTTAAGAGTGCCAAGATTGTTTTTTTGTGTGTATTCTGAAAGCGCCATTATTGATCTGTTTTATCATGTACTCAAAAAGTGTCATAAATCGTACTTGTATGACCCATACAGTACATGTTATTACAAGAGGGCATTATCACTCAAGAAGCACTATTGATTTGGGATATACCATAGAGCAAGGTCCTTGCTCTATGGATATACTAATTGACATGGGATGTACCAAGGCAAAACAAATCAGCAGGAATTTCGAAAAACCTCAAAGAGCTGGGCATTTTAGGTTCAAAACGCCAAACAAAAAATGCACTGAAAGAGCTATCATGTAAGAACAATGGCTTAGAGATAGAGGAGGTTCCCTAAAGAAACACCATTTAATTTAATCAATGTTTTGTACAATAAATGGAAACACTCCTCTGTTTATACATGTATCTTTATTATAGATTCTATGAAAATGAGCGAAAGAAAGAGGCCCAGGTTAACCAGAGAATAGAACGCATGAAGCAGCAGCTAGATGGTATTTCTGAACTACAGAAATCAATAACACTTGCTCAGGTAAATAAGCTCATAGCTGGAAGACATTATCCAGGGGTACATCTAAGATGTTGGTCACCAAGGAAGTTGAACTTACATACATAACAGTTATTCTGTAAGGGGGGGGGGGGGGCTGGGTGGCCACTTATTCTGTACCCTTCCATGCATTGAAAATTTGTTTTGCCCATTCCATACCCCAGGATCTTCTTCTGGTTACAGTCTTCACTTTAAACTTCTTTTTAGAAACAAACTTTATATAGCTAAATTCTAGCACTTAAAAAAGTACTTTACTGGGAAACTTGTTGTATTTAAAACAATTGAAAAAGTTGGGTTGTATTTATGCATATTAAAAATATTCCTTTAAGGAGTTTTATTTCAGCTACAACCGCAACAGCAAACTGTGTAATGTACAGAACACTGACATTTTGTTATGAGGACTAGCAGATGTTATTTCAAAGTCAAAGTTAACAAATATGAATATTTGAATGTGTGACTTATTCAATCTTCATATGTCAGCCTAAGTTGATTGTGGACCTGCATCACAGTTTTGTTGGATCTACATTGTAGCAAGAAAATGCTATAAGAGGTTTGCATGGGGGTCAAGGGGGTAGACAAACTTAAACCTTATTTCGTCACTGACGCCACAAACTAATGACTATACATGTGTACTCATAAAAACTAGCAATCAAAGAAGGGCATTTAATACTGAAAGCTTTTTAAAGCACGACTATCCTTAAACATTCTGATTGATTTCAAAGAGTTTTCTTATAATGTAGTTGACATTTCATGCTTGAACTTACTGTTTTCGACTGTTTTGTGTCCTAAATTGATGAGCAATGTGTATGTGTCAGTTTGTGAACCAAAAACAAAACGGCACAAAACAGACAATTTTCATTTTCACAAAGTGACACATGTACTACAACATTGCAATGTGTGGTATATCCAGTTGGTAATCTATATTCAGTAAAAAGCATCCTTGCACGGCATGTTCAAATCCAGTCAAGAGATTGTAACCTGCATAAATGTATGGTGCCACGCCAGGCATGCCAGGTTTCAGTCTATCATTTGTCTAACCTTAACCCTGGATGTGCCGCTCATGTCTTTTGGTCAAGTTGCCCCATCTTTCCAACTCTGAATCTAAAAACTCACCTACATAAAGAGACTGGAGCAACCCTACAGTACACGTATGTGTAGTAGGCTTATTCAAACAGGGCTACCACTCTGAGTAAAATAAGCGAATACTTGCTCTTCACTTTTGTTTGTAAACAATTTCTTGCTCACAATCACGCTGGTGCCATGACATAATTTTTAATATGTAAAATTTGGATTAATGCTAGACGCGAAAATAAACTTGTTTTTCATAATTTTTCCGCCCTTACTGTTTTGTTTATATTTTCCATCCTCTGCCGTTTTGCTCGCAGCTGGAGTACCTTGCCTACTGACCTTGTTTATGGAAGCTTAAGAATCATTTTAGAGACTCTCTTTAATGTCTCACTGTGTTTTTCTTGTTAGATAAAGCCCTTTTAAAACATTTTGTGATTTTTTAATGATCTTTAGTGTTGTTTATGGTATGACTATGCCATGTCTTGCCTTAAATCTTCCTTTCTATTTCTGGGATTGAGTTCTTTGGAGACAGTTTTGGCGACAATTAATTTGTTTAACTGTATGCTCTCCTGGGCATCCCACTGTTGTTTGACGTAAGTTTTTAAATATATTTTAATGTCTGTAAATGTACTTGCAAAGCTTTTGCCCGAACAAATATTACTATTCTGTTTGGGTCACTTCGTGAAAAGGGAAGTTAGCGCACGTGCCACATACAAGGTTTGTGACAGTTCAGGAAAACCAGTTTGTTCACATTTGAGCCTAGAGTGCATCGGCATTGTGAATATGAAAATTGTCACTGTATGCAAAGGTTGCAGTGCATAATTGTTGTAATTAAAAAATTCAAACTCTTGATGAAGCTTTGAAGTATTGCTTTCCTTATTTCTGAGGTGGATATGATGGTTGCAGAGTTGGAAGCTTCCAGGAGTTTCAATCACAGTATTATTCACTTGGATATGGATGCCTTCTATGCTGCTGTAGAGATGAGGGATAACCCAAGCCTCAAGAATAAACCCATGGCTGTTGGTAGCATGAGTATGCTGGTGGGTAATGTCAGACCTATCACATCCCCCAACCCTCACTCATACACTCCTTTCCATAGAATTTTTGTTTTTATTAATTACTGTCAGTGATTTGAGTATGCTGGTACATGTGTAGGTTAAACCCAGTGAACCCTAATTTGACCATCTTATTTCATATTTTTATGTCCTTACAGAGCACCTCCAATTATCACGCCCGACGCTATGGAGTCAGAGCAGCCATGCCTGGCTTCATCGCGAAGAAACTATGTCCTGAACTTATCATCACCCCGTTAAACTTTGACAAGTATCGAACAGTCAGCAAGCAGGTTCGAGAAATCCTGGGCATTTATGATCCGTACTTCTGCCCAGTAAGTCTTGATGAGGCCTACTTTGATTTGACAGATCATTTGGAAAAAAGGAAAGTCATGTCTGAGGATGAGAGGACATTTTGGTATGGTGATTGGAATATAGACGCAAAAGGGTATGATAACGAGGGCGTTGTTCAATCAGAGGGAGTGCATGTTAAGAAAGATGACAGAGGAAATGAGAAATCTGATAGCGCTGGACAAGACACCGGGATTGGTACGGATGTGGTTAGTGACAATGGTCATGTTGCATCATCCTTATATGGAAACAACTCAAGGATGTCTTTAACAAAGGAAACCCATCCCCTCTCCACCCTTAAATCAAGTCTTGATTATCCTGAAAAACCATCGGTATCATTATCCGATGCTGACCTGATGATGAGCAATAAGGGCACCAGTGATGACATCGACAAGTCTTATTTCAAAGATGATAACCAAACAGGAATATTCCGCCTTTTTTCTCCTGAGTTGGCTCTTGATAACCCAGACCACTCCCCAGCAATGTTATCCACTTGTACTGTTCATGAGGACAATCCTGAAGAAATGACGGCAATCTCATCAAAATCGAGAAGTTGCAGGACCTTTGGGTTGACTGTTGAAGAGGTCGTAGAAGAGATCCGATTCCGCATTGAACAGAAAACACAACTTACTGCCAGTGCAGGTAAGAAACATACATTAATTAAGTTGCTGTTTAAAGGTGTCTGTTTGTTTGTTGGGCTGTTTGTCTGTATGTCTGTCGGGCTGTGTTTTTTATTGGATCTACTGTCTGAACTCTGCATTAAACCTCACAGAATTTGCACAGGAAAAGGACACTGATTTTATCTTTAATCTCCTCAAATAATGACAAAAATTCATTCAGAATTTTACCAAGATCTGAGCAAATAACCTGAAAAACCATGTCATTTCCGGGACCTTTTCCCTGTTATGGGCAGCATGTTGCTACATGTACATGTAGTTTGAACAAAAGCCATTGAAGACGACACGATGCGATTTATGGGCCTTTTCACTGTTGTTATGGGTCCCATGTTGCTCCTTTGCTAGCAGTTTATTGTACAATATAATAGCATGAAACTGTCGACTAAAGGGATCCGGGAGTTTTGATTGACCGAGGAAATCCTTGGTTCGTTTTCATGTACAAAACCAATGGGGAACATCGCTAGTTAAAACTATGTCCAAACAAATGGAGAACAACAAGAAGTTTTTGATTTACGAGGTCAACAGACGCGTGTGGACGTGTGTTTAAACAGTCATTCTGATGGAAATACACTTGAGTCCTTTTGAGAATGGGGAAGTACATCCTTCCAACAATTACTTTGAAAGCAAGCACATTTGATGTGTTGTAGAAGGGATGCAAAGGTCGGTGGAATATTCTCTAATGAACCGGACTTATTTGCAAACAGTTGTTTCTTGCCTCATTTACAGTGTCAAGGTCACTGGTTCGACAATAAAGAAGCACAATAAAACTCTGCATCAGTCATCAGTGCAACAGACTGGTCGCTGATGTTATCTGGCATGGTCATTAACTCATCAAAGGCTTCAGTCTCTTCAGAGTATTGCAGTCTTTTTCCTATTCCTGTAAATGATGATACTCTATCACATCCCGTGAAAGCATGAACAAAAGGGAGGGCAGCTGACTTCCGAGGACCGATTGACACATCAATTGCTGTGAATGGGTATATCAGTAAAGTTTTTGTCAACTCCAAAGGCCACCCAGATGAGCTCTTCAGGCTTAATGTTGTTCTTAACAAATATTGCAAGGACAACAACATCAGTGTTTGCTGTGCGCACCAATAGCTTTTTATGTCCTTTCTGCTTTGCATCGGCTGTACGTGCAAAAGCATTCGGATGTCTGCTTCTTCATGAAAGCATGGAGCTATCCTGCTACTACCAAGTGTGGATGGAGAGCAGCGAACACTACCTCCATTGGTTGCGTAATATATCTTTGCCAGGTGTTGTCAACAATTTAATCTGCTGCATCAAGAAACTGAATAATTCTGTCTTGTTTTCATTTACACGCAGGAAGTCTTTCCAGTATCTCGGCATAGTCGTAGAACCTTCAACTCACCGTATGAACACCTTTTCCTCGCTTTTGTCTACATGTAGTTGTACCCTTTTGACTGTTTGGCCGATAAACATCCCAAACAATATCCAAACATGTGTTCTTCCCTAGCTCCTCTTTCACATGTATGGCGCGAATACCTGCTGTGCATATTCATAGAATGTCCGAATTGTTCCAGGGGCCAACAACTGTACTATATATAGCAGCACCAGTAAAATTGTTGCATCAATGGTTAAAGATTCATTTAAGCCTTCAACCCTTGCTTCCTTACAGGTTATTAGCTTTGCTTTAGTTCTAAGCCTCAGTTTTCTGCTTTGTGGCAGGGAAGGTGGACATGCTTGATATTGAGCAGTCAGTGCGCAGCGTGCATGATAATGAGGTCAAAAGCCAGATTTCATTTGCAGCCAAAAGGTGGTTTCGGACAGTCTCGGACCCCTTCGAGATTTCGCGTGAAAGTGCGAGCGTTCCGACACGGCCTCTTAAAACCGATGGGAAGCACAACGAGGTCAGTGCTAGATCAACATGGAGTGGTAAGTAGATTTATTTACATTTAACAGAGTATAAAAACCTCTTTCTCCCTCAGTTTAACCACTCAACGACATTAAAATCTTCACCTAAAGTGTACTTAGGTTTTCAAACTTTTCGTTGAACAGCTTCATACTTTTGGTGAACCTGACTGTTTCGAGCAGGAAGGAGACAATTGAGGTCAATATTACGTTAGAGGAAGGATGATCGGTGCCATTGATGCCACATTCACTTCTGCCTATTAAACCGTTGTCGTTTTTTTCGGCACTCATTGTTGCGTGATGTCGTAACAACACTACGGCCAATACGTTTGTTGTAAAACACAATCCTGTGGCTGCTTTTCGTTTGTTTTGTCTTGGTTCATTACAAGAGACAAAACTAAATGTTTTTTATTCCAGAGTTAGTAAAACATTTCCTTTATCAGAATGGCATGAAGCACTAGTGCACCCAAGAAGTTTGCTAATCATTCGTCCTTGCTTTATGTACATGACCGTTTCTGTTCAGGTTAAGACATTTCTGTGGACAGTAAGCCTGGTTATTCTAATTTTTAGTCCCTTTTTAGGATCTGGTTGAACAAGACAAAGTAATTTGGTACAATTAATATATTATGTTACCTGCTGGTACTTTTTTTTACACTCTCTGTGACCTACTGTTGTTTCAAGTTAAAGCTTTGGAGGATTCCATCAGGAGGTACATGTACTTGCCGGAGAACTTGAAGAGTGACTGGTATCTTCCTTATGTTGCAACCCGGCCAGATTTCTGTTGGTTGGTGTAGTGGTGTCCCGTTCAAGAATGCTGCAGCCAGAGACAGCAATCTGTCACTTCGCTAAACGTGTATGGATTCGGCGTTCTTGTGAAAATACCGTGACAGTTTTTGGCTGTTTTTTCACCATATAGACACTGTATTCAGCTGGAACTTTCACATGTGACTTAAAATGTATCTTTCCTCATAATTTTGCCTATAAAAGCCTTACATAGACAAAAGCCTATCTATGACCCTACCTTTTAGGTCATTTATTATTAATGTTGTAACAAAGTACTGTTACATGTAGGTACTTGCCTAATGTTTTGTTTATTATAGGTATTGTAGAGGATTGGTACAGCCGACAAAAATAGTCGCAGACATTATTGATGTTTTGTGTGATCAACCGTATACTTGAAATTTTTGCTCAACCCGTTGTGTGAGTCAGAAGAAAATGGTGGAAAACCATGCTCATTTTGGGGGGTTCTAACAACCAAAATCAGCTATGTGCGTTTGTTTTAAGGTTTTCAAATACAGTTTTCTTGATTATGAATTAATTTTTCACAGCAAAAAGGTTCCAGTGTGAACTTCATAAAGTTGTCAATTCTGTATAATGACTTTTTAAGATAAAGAAAAGGCCATGTTCATTGCTTTACGGGGTTTCCGTCAATATCAGTAGTAAACTTTTTTTAAGCAATACTCAACTTACCAAAGAGAAAGAAACATACCAAGTGTACCAAATGCTGTATTGCAAAGGATTGTGATACACTCCAGAGATAAGAGGGAACATTAAGTGAAATTAAAAGTATTTCAACGTTGATGGTTTATACAGGTCTCCTAATTGCCTGGGGGTCCTTGTAGTTGCTTTTAATTATACTTAGCATTAATATTTCAATGTTTAATATAATTAATTTATACCAGTGTACATGAAAATGTGGGTATGTGTGTGAGAAATTCATGCAGCTGAAAGAAGAAACTTAAAATAAATAAATGTTTCCATTAAACAAGAAAACAAATGTGAAAGTGTTGTCATTATGGTGGTAAACAATTATTAAAATTAATTAACTGACCATAGGTTCCCTCACTAGAAGGGTAAAATAAAATTATCTACTTATAGCATCGGAGGAATGGAATAATGCTTTAACAAGATTTGTTTATTATTTTGTGTAACTATTTTTGTATAATGGGCTTGGGCGGTAGGCCTCTTCTTTCTTTAGACGAATGCACCAAACGTTTGGAGAGCCAAACGTGAGGAAGCCAAAGTGAAAAGTTTCTAAGACCAAAAATTGTATCAATGTTGTTTTTTCCCTCTCAGTAATCTAGATGACTGGTGTAAAAGTTTGTCAAACAAAACAAACGAAACCCTTTAAACACTGAAATAATTTATTAGCAAATGACCCACGTACATCGGTGAGTGTTCGCACAAGATAGTCGGGCACCTCAATGTTTACACAACACCGCATTCAGTTCTATGTAGTAAGTAAGGAGTCATACCATGACCGTTTTGCCTAGCGTTTCCTTACGCAGCAGCTGGTTGGTTACATAGCACGATCAGTGGTTCACGGTTTGACCAATCAAGTTAGGGCTCTCATTTTACGAACGAGATATGGCGGACATTTCGATTCTGAACGGTAGCGCTGACGCAGACGGATTCCTTAAGTGTTCTTGACTGTTTCGAGAACCCTTAGAAATAAAGAATACAGCGAAATACTAGATCAATAGTGTAATTCCATTAGTAAAATTCTTCTGCCCAATTCCATTAACTCTAAAGAAAATGACTTTTTCGGAGACCCTTATTTCTGCACACGGATGCTTATGTTTTTGGTCTCATATTTCTTTATTTTGATCACAGAAAATTATGTCATAGTTTTTGTAGGTACAATGAAACATTATTGCTTTGTTATGTGATGTTTTTGTTTTGTTAAAATTATTAATTTTCCCGAAATGAATTTTTGAAAACGTGTCCTCCAAGCTCATTATTTATGCAAAACCGCGACGGTCATACATACGCTGCAAATGAAAGGAAGCTCTTTTCAGACCCCTGCGCACTGACTGTGAGGTGCTTTTAAAACCAAGTAAAAAACTGACTCAAACACAATGCACGATGGTTCACTTAACATGTTGTCAACAATCCAGGTCTGTGCGCATGCGCGATGCACACAAGAGTGTATGTATGGAGTGCCTACATGTAATGTAACAATACTACACCTGGTTCTCATGTGTGAAGAACATGTTGATAACTCTGTCTTGTGATTGGCATGCGAGATATAACCTTACAAAGAGGTTACAGTCAATCTGTAATAACTGTAGCTGGAGTTTATTTTTGGACCGACGGATTGGTGCAGAGCTTCTGAATAGTGTAAGCTTATCCTTGCTGATTGTGTCTGAAACCGGCTTCACACACTTAGATAGCCTCTCCTCAACAAATGTTACATATTGCTGTTTTCCCTTGGCTTCATTGTATTGACACCTTCCACCACTGATTCTTCCATTATCTCTTTAGTATCCAAAACAAGAAGATTCTTGCTTGTTTCAAGAAATGGATTTCCAAGCTCTTCGATTTCTGTTTTCAGGGACCTGACATCTGCTATGAATGCATTTTGTACTGCAGGATACTGATCATGGTGTCGCTCATACCTCTACGTGCCTTTTGAGATATTGTCAAGTGGTCTAAGTACTCTTCTTCAAACTCCATCAGTACACGAATCATCTCAGGCCCTGCCACCATTCAACGCCTTAGCTCCTGGATTATCTGTTAGCCCAACTGCACCACCTGTGCCCTTTATCATAACACTGTTTTCCTCACGACACTGGTCCATTGCCAACGCTGAAAATCTGTGTATTGACTTGTTGATAACAAAGTTTTCTGCTCTAAATTCCTTTAGGATGGCCGGGTGGTTTTGTTCTCAAGTCATCATGTCACGGATGTGGACAGACAACCAGCGAGAGTAACGTGTGTGATTGAGTGCAAAAAACCAGGGCATAATTTCAGTCAGAGATTGCATAAATTCAAAGTTTCCTTTGCAGACATGGCGGATGTAGTGCACAAATAGTAGTTTGATCTCAAGAGATATAACTTTCAGCCAGTAGTTGAAGTGGACATTCTCTTGAGCTCGCTGTGTGCACCAGTCAGCAAAGGCTAGAATGCATTCTGAATCAGTGGTTCCATGCTTCTCTGTATACTGGTATAGCTATCAATGTAAGAGTGGCTTCAGTGACTTGATGTGCTTGAAGTGTCTTTGTCACATGGTATGCGCTGATGAATGAGTCTGAACCGAAAAAAGTTAGGTTGAAACATTGCCTACTACATGTACTGTGTACAACTTATATGAAGAGCATGGCTTAATTTTCACCTTTAGTATGGCCATCTCAATATAGAGACCTCCAAACATCACAACAATGGAATCTTCTCTATGTGATGCTGGCCACATTTACTGAATTTGCTTGGCTAGTGCGAAGAGTGGTTGATCTACTGCAAGTACATGGACTTGGCCAAGGTTGCGATACTGGACCGCCGCACTCAGCTGACAACATCCATAGAATGCTTTATCATGGCAACTGAGTGGGCATTGTCCAAGAAGAGTAGCATCGGAGCATTTAATGCTGGTGGTGGGGCATGTGTTTGTTGCATGATAAATGCATGGTACATGTACGCACTCCATGATATCCACTCTGAATCATCTAGTTTGTCTCTGTTTAAGGCTGCAGTGACCACCTTCATCCACTGTTTCTCTCTTTGATGGCCTTAGAAAACATCAGTTCATCAGTGGGACATAAGGGCCCAAGTACTACAGGTGCAATGAACTCCTTCTTTATCATGTTTATTATAGCAGCTGGTGGAACAGATGTGTAGAAGGTTGGTTGGTGAGAAACCATCTTTGTACAGCTAGAAGAAGTATCTTCCTTGATCAGTACCACACCAGGGTCAATACCAGTATGATGGATGTTGCATGATGGAAATGCCTGTGCCATGAACAGATGAAATGAATCATTGGATGTTGTAGAGCTGGGATTGTGATCTATATTCTCGACTGCTCCTGTGGTGAAAAGTTCATGGCGCATTTTACCTGGGCACACATCTTTTTCTGTTTCAAATTGCTTACATATTCCATTTGCCATACCATGATATCCGCTGTTGTGTAATCTGCAGACGTCTGTCATACAATACACACATATCAAGGCAGCTAGAATACATCAACCAGATTTCTTTTTCAGGTGAGTCCATGCAGCTTAAGAGCAATGAATACAGGCAAAGGTGCTTCTCTTTCTCGTGTGTGCCGTATTCTGTTACCTGATTGTTTGTGAGACTTGTTATGCATGTTGAACACTGTTGAACAATATTAATTGGGATAATAGATATGCAGACGGGGTCATGGATGTTGTAATTCCACAAAACAAAGGAATGTCCACTGTCCAGAGAGTGTGTACATATACATGTACAATGTACATGTAGCACAGAGCTGGGTGTGCGTCTGACAGTTTGTTGACACCTTAATCTGCATGTTTTATGAAAGAAACTGTATCGAAGCAAAACTTGTTAAATCGCTGTCTTTAAGTTTATTTTTGGAAACTGATGTAATAGACTGATGTACTAGAAACAAATTAGTTATTTCTAGAAAAAAATGAATTACCTACATGTATAAATACGGGCTGACATAGATTTCAAGTAGGATTTGAGACTATCCAGAATGGATTTATGACCATCAGTCACGCTGTGTATTGCTTGTAATTCATCTGTGGAGCATTTTGAGAAAGTTCTTCTTGACCGAGTGAAGTGTTTGTAATTTCATTCCGGAAGAATTGGACGGGAATCAGCTTGTGTCCATTGTCTATCTGTACATGTACCAGGAGTCATTCCGGACGTGTTTGACAGTCAGTACTACTTATCTCTATGGATGAAGAAGTGAATCAGGATTTGTGAAAACACACAATTGCAAATTTACAATTTAGTGATTCGCCGGTCATGCTAGTTAGATGTATGAAACTAAAGTGTTAAATCCTCAAACTTAGTCGAAATGTCAACAGCAACAGCAATGAATTTTTACAAGTACACAAAATTATTTTCCAATTTTAAAACAATTTGGAATGATTATACTTTGTAAAAATGGTGATGCAGTGAGCAATAGTTTTTTTTAATGATATGGGAGAACAATATCATTTTAAAAAGATTCCTTCTGTACATGTATATTCCAGGAGGCCTTTCTAACTGTATCAAGTCTACAAAAGATGATTCTTAATTTTAATTCTCTCTGTCAAAGACAGAACCCCATCCAGGGATTCGACTATACACACATAGGTATTAGAAAGACCCACTCATTCAAATCAACATATTTTGCTACTGAATAATTAGCATTCATTGCGCACAAAACTTGTTCAGTCAAAATATTTTGCTGCGCAAGATTGCTGAATGAAACCATTACCTTAATTGTGTCATTGTTAACTGGTTAATGGTTCATCATTTGCGTTTTCATCAATGTACATTAGCCTGTGAACTTAGTAGCTACATGTAGCACTGAGTGACGTAACTACCCATGGTTGTAATTGCAAGTTATGGGATTCAACTACACTGTACAAAATATTTTAGTAACAAAAATTATAGATGATCTTACAATGTATTTGTGTGACTGTTCATGTATTATAATTTAGACTTGATGAACCATTATAATTGTTCTCCAGGTATTGCACCAAACACCATGCTGGCTAAGATCTGTTCTGAAAAGAATAAACCAAATGGACAGTATCGGATTCTACCCAACAGAGATGCCGTGATGGAGTTTATACAAGACCTACCTATCCGTAAGGTATTGAACAAATCTTTGGCTGATTGTCACCCCGTTTGACAAAAGTTTCCTTGTCCAAACCTCACCAAAAGATTGTGCGTTTTGTTAATGCTTATTCAACCAGAACACTGAACAAGTTAGTGCCCCGCCCCCTTTGCTCTGCGTTATTTAACACAAGTTTTTTATACATTTGTATACGTATTCATGAGACCAGCACATGTACATCAGTACCAGGTGTGAGCAATACTGCCACTGATGTGCAAGAAAAATTGTCTCTCAATGCTGGATTTTTGAGGCAATGACCCATACTTTTAATGTGGTACAGGTTTCTGGTGTTGGAAAAGTGACTGAGAAGCTGCTTTCAGCTCTGGGCATACACACCTGCACAGATCTCTTCCAACAGAGGGTGCTATTACACCTTCTGTTTTCACCCACATCTTCACAGCACTTCTTGGGTATATCGCTGGGTCTTGGCTCAACGAAAGTTGAAAGGTACAATTTTTTTAAATATTGTTAGTGTTTCAAAAGACTGTTTAAAGGCACAGTACACGTTTGGTAATGACTCTGAAAATTAATGGCAATAAAAACTTACTTGGTACAGCAGCTTTGGGTAGTATAATGAACTTTTAGAAACTTTTAACTTCGAAGTACTACAGTTATGGAAAAATATATCACTTTTTATTCCCCAAAATTTGAATCTGAGAAGCGTTTCTGTCAGAAATGCTTCTCAGACTGTGTATTCCTATGGGGAATATTCTTCCTGCATGGAATATTTGCTCCGGTTTTTCGGTGATGTCTCAAAAACGCGACCACCTTTTGAAGTGAAATTTTCACAGGTTAGTTTTGTTGTATGTACCTACATTTATATAGGATTAACACAATCAGTAGGCTCCAATTACCAAATGTATACATGTGTACAGCACCTTTAAGGGTAAAACTATAATTTATTTCAATATGAATTTAGCTTTTGTCCTTCTTTGATTTAATTAAGCAAGTGCTTTATGAGTCCAGTGGAAACAAATTCTTAGGCATCTTGTAAAGGAACCAAACCTATGAGTTCCAGAGTATATGTTTTAACTAGTACTAGTAGTAGACCACAGACCACAGTGATGAGAGGTTTATTTGAATACTTTAATAAGCAGTGGGTGCTACGAACAGTTGAACTGATGTAATTATTGGAAGTATACATCATACAATGCACCTCATATCCAATTTAGTGGTAGCAGTATTATTTTATTTTGAATTTAAATTTTATTTGAGAATAAATGGTTTTACATCAAAGTCTTGTTCAATTTCAGAGATGGTGAGCGTAAGAGCATGAGCACAGAGCGAACATTCCGTGAGTTACACCAACCTGCTGATTTATACAATAAATGTAATGAGTTATGTCAAGCCCTGGCAGAGGATTTACTTAAGGAAGAGCTAATGGTAAGTTATTTATAATGGTGCCACTCAAATGCTCCTGTGTAGTTTTTAATACAAAATCACCAATCACTTTCAAGTGAGAATGTGTATCAAGTTTTCCTTTAAAGGTATTTCCATCGTGTGGTTTTTGTCAATGCATATTTATAGGCAAAGAAGTCACATGTAAGTTTCAGCTGAATAGTGTCAATTTGCTGAGAAAACAAAAAAAAATTCACAAGAACGTCAAATCCATTGGTGTTTTGCAATGAGCGGGTACCAATCGCACCTCTGGCTGCACATATCACCAACCCTTCAAATGTTGTTATTAATTTTGCATCAACGGGCATTTCAGACGAAATAATTTCATAGCATGCTTATAGTACCATTAGCAAATTTTGGATGAAAATTACACAATTTTTGGGGCAGTGTCATTGCTGAATGATAACACTACATGTACATACATGTACCTTGAACCATTCCACGTCAGTATTTTAACAAAAAAACATTGCCCATCGGTGATTTTATTTTTCAAAGTTTTTGAGTAGTCGTTTTCCTTTGAATATATTATTGCCACAAATGATACCCAGACTTGACAAAGGAAAGGAAAACAAATGTTCTCACAATTCCATGATTTGATGTTGTCATTTGAGAAAATTGAGTAGGCACTCACTGTGAATTGCAGCAAAAAATCTGCCGTGGTATAGAGGAATCTCAGAATGCTCAGACTTACTCCCTATGAGCTGAATATAATGACAAAAAATTGCAGCAGCTTGTCCATTCTTGTATGCCACATTTGTACAACAATAAGACGAAGGTCTGGAATCAGGCCTTCCACAATAACTCCCGCAAAGGGATTTTACAAGGCAAGTTTTCCAGAACCTGTTGTCACTCTATGTACGGGTGAAATAAAGCATCTTGGTAGGTGCCTGTTTGTACATTCTACACACTATATGGAAAGTCCAGGTGGATAAAAACATCAGCTGTCTGAGTGTCAGCAATTTTTTAAAGGAAAATCCAAAGTTGTTCCAGGGATTACAAAACGACTGCCATGATCCTGTCCCCCCAAAAAATTGCAAAAAAAAGAGGTCATGCGACGTGACGTGACGTGGTTACAGGTTTGATGAAATACTAAGTATTGATGTATTTATTTTACAGGTTATATTTATTATACAGTAATTCCGTTTTAAAAATAGTTTCGTGCCTTCCTGTATATTTTCACAAATTTATATCAAGTAATAGACCAGTAAGTGGTCTATTAATGTTGATGTTCCTGAATACTATTTTTTTAAAGAAAATAAGTCATGTAAAAATATACAGGAGGGCAAAACAAGATTTTTAAAACTGGTGTAAAAGAAATGAATACTTAGTAGTTCCCCAAAACCTTTAAATCAAAGAATTTCAACATCTTTATCCAAGGGAAAGACAGTCACCATCAAACTGAAAACAGTAAAATTTGAAGTCAAGACCAAGTCGTACTCTGTCGCTACATACATCCAAACAGCCGACTGTATATTCAGAGTGGCTAAAGATCTACTCAAAGCTGAGATCAATGACTGCAAGTCAGAACAACTGCGGCTAAGGCTAATGGGTAAGTGATGGTAGTGAATGTAAGATTTGAGGCCTTGCATGATAGTGAAGTTAACTTCCTTCCTTGGTGTTAAATGTCAATGTTTTATAGCCAGTGTTTCTTTATTCATTCTATCCAGCCAAAGTAGTTACTTCTACACAAAGTGTAATCTGAAGCATTTGTTCAATTTTTTTGGCTGTACCAGAAATGTAGTGCCACAATTCGTGTACACATAATTTAAAAAAATTATGAACACCAAAAACAGTTGGCTGTTTTTGTATAGGGACGTTACTTTGCCTTCTCACCTCGAGAAGCTTTCTATAAAACTCTAAGCAATAATGCTCCAAGGTTGGTTATTCCGAGTTGCTGAAATGAGAAAAGGTATAAATGTAAATCCACGTGCTAAGATTAACAATTAATTAAGACTGATTAATTTGCAAACTTATTTCGAGATTTAGCCCAAACAGAAGCATTTGACGCTGATCTGTTTGTTGTATTTCTAAGGTGTAAAGATTTCCAACCTCCAAGCATGCAATGCACTATCATCCAACAAACAAGAGAGCATCACAAAGTTCTTTAAGAAGAGACAGCAAACAACAACTCCCAAACAGCAACCAGACATTCAGCCAAAGACTTTTGACAATGGCCACCTTGGAACAAATGAGTTATTAGATAAAACCGTGATTGGATTCACATCTGGACAGACAACAGAATGGAACAATAAAACTCACTTTCCTATAAAGTCAGGTTCAAAGCAAACTTCATCTGCATCATCAACTACTGGATCTCAACTTGGTATTAAATTCCATGATTGCAATTCTCAAACGTCTTCAGACAAACAGTCCGTGTTTTTAAAACATTCAAAAAATCTAAAGGCCATTGAGGAAAATCAAACTGGACAACAGATTACAAAAGATACTGATGGATCAGGACTATTAGAAACATCAGGTGAAGAGATCTTAACACAAGTTGGAGACCAATCGATTGAGTCTTCAGAGTTTATCTGCCCAGTGTGTAACATCCAACAGTCATGTCCAGATTTGAATGTCTTCAATAAGCATGTGGATCTGTGTCTAAATAGAGATGCAATAAAAGACATGCTACAACAGCAAGGTAAATGATAACCTACAATCAGCAAATTTATTTGAAGTCCAACATTTGCATTTTCTGTACATTGTATATGTGGTCATGTGTGTGAAAGAGGTCCACACAAGCAGGGCTCGAATTTTACACTGGACCCGAGGCCAGTAAACTTATGACCCAACAAGTCCGATGATCTTGAGTTTTTCAATTAATTTTGGGTTGAACAAGGACAAATTGACTAGAGCGGGATTTGAACCAACGATCTCCGGATTGACGTGCCGGTGCTCTACCAACTGAGCTATCTAGCCCTATGATGGCAGTCTCCCTATTTTGTCAATATCCTTGTTCGGTGGGTGCCAGTCAGAAGCCATTCAACCGTAGACTGCCGTGTAGCCAAGGATCACACCCAAGTATACGATAGAAGCGGCAGCCAGGGGATCACCATAAGGGGGATGCGACTTTTTATATCAGATATCAAATAACAAACCACAAGGGAAACTAACTGGGTAAATTTTAAATGATTTTGGGTTGAACAAGGACAAATTGACTAGAGCGGGATTTGAACCAACGGCCTCCGGATTGACCTGCCGGCGCTCTACCAACTGAGCTATCTAGCCCTATGATGGCGGTCTCCCTATTTTGTCAATATCCTTGTTCGGTGGGTGCCAGTCAGAAGCCATTCAACTTTTTATATCAGATATCAAATAACAAACCACAAGGGAAACTGACTGGGTAAATTTTAAATGATTTTGGGTTGAACAAGGACAAATTAACTAGAGCGGGATTTGTTATCTGATATCTGATAAAAAGTCGCATCCCCTTATGGTGATCCCCTGGCTGCCGCTTCCCAGGTTGTATCGTATACTTGGGTGTGATCCTTGGCTACACGGCAGTCTACGGTTGAATGGCTTCTGACTGGCACCCACCGAACAAGGATATTGACAAAATAGGGAGACCGCCATCATAGGGCTAGATAGCTCAGTTGGTAGAGCGCCGGCACAAATCCCGCTCTAGTCAATTTGTCCTTGTTCAACCCAAAATCATTTAAAATTTACCCTTTCCCTTGTGGTTTGTTTTTCAATTGAATAACAGAAACACTCAAGGTGTTTTTGGTTCCGGTGGTGGGGAATGATGAGCCGTTTTTCAATGCACGCGGTTGGTATCGTGAAGAGTTTCATTTATTTTTCTCAAAATAAAATTGGACTATAGCTTGCTTTGTACTCAAGATACGTAATAATTTGTTAAAATTATTGTGATGACGTCATCATGTCATTACTTAACGTAGTCATTATCATTGTCTATCTATATGCCAAATTTGTGGTTTTTGAGATGCAAGGCTTCAAAAAGTAAACCTTTAAGGCAATACCACGTGACACATGATGACGTCATCAATCTGAAACTCCACACATGTTGTCTGCATGAAGGTCATTCATACCAATTTTGAAACGATTGTCATAAACTTCGCCACAGACATCTAGTAAAAGTGTATTTTGGTCTGTAAACCTGCCGCTAGAGGGCGCTTTTAGATGTTATGACGTCAGTCGTCACCGGTCTGATTTTTGTAAACCAGACCCTTGCTGGATTGTAACATCATTGAAAACATTAGCCACTTTTAAATTACAAGGCACTTCCGACCGGAACTAGAGGTCATGTCATGTCACGCACACAATAAAAATTGAAGACCTATATTACCTAGATATAATCCCGCAAAAATAAACCGACGGTCTCTTCATATGGATTTTCAAATATTAAATTTTTTAATTTGACCAAATATACAGAAGTTAAGATTTTTAAAGAATTGCGTAAAGGTCATTTGGCGTTAACTTTTCAAATGTTGCCCTTGTTTTAATATTCAGAGACATACATGCATTAATGGTCATTTTTTGACCTTAAATGGCTTGTAACTTGATGACGTCAAAACTTACTCAGCATCTCATAGTTATGTTCTAACTACATGCAAAGTTTCAAATTCATCCAAGGTTCGCGACTATCAGAAGAACGATCTTTCGATTCTATGTTTAATGATCTTACTTGTCTCAGTTCGGGTTCATATAAAAGCTGTCAGATGCATGTTAAACTGTGTAAGCAATTTCTTATTTCCACATTTTGAATCTGGTCAAGTAAAGATTTTGAGCTACAAGCCCTGTAGTCTTGTGGATTTCTCTCCCCAAATTCAACAAGGCATGGGTACTGTGTGGACTTTTCCTTATGTGTATAGAACAAAGAAGGAATGTCCACATGGAACAATGCTACCCCACTGAGGATTTCTTCAGAAAAGGGAATAATAGAACAACAATGAGTGTGTCTACCCATTGAAACCAAGGACTTTCACAAAAGGGATCTGGGTGTTTGACAGAGCGAGGACGTCCTCGCTTCGTTTCCGTGTACAAAACCAATGGGAACGTCGCTAAAAAAACACAAAAAGTCCTCAATTAGCGGGATTACATTGTACCTGTAGTTATTTTAAGCATGTAGTTTGAACTGGCAAATGGGACTCTCAAAAAGAACAGTTGTCTTTTGTTTATATAATAACAGCTTCCCAAGAAGGGCAGAGTTCAAGTTGGGATGCACCATCACCAATGAAGGTGAAAAGGTAAAGTAAATATTAAGCATTTAAGCTGTGTGCCAAATTCTATATCAACCATTCTTTCTAAATACGAGGAATAAAAGCTGGCATGATTACATAAACTTTAGTAGTTCTTCAAAGTTCCATGATTGACTCTCAATTCTATCCCATTAACATTTTCCAACAGGAGCTCATCAGGACCAAAGTCGGCAGCTAAGAGACGTAAACAGGAGAAAACACAGACTAATACACTGGATAAGTTCTTCAGTTGACAGAATAAAATTGATCAAAACACAATAGACATGTGGGTCTCTTTTTTTAATTTTTAGCCTTCATTGGTTTTCATAATTTACAAAAACTCTGTGCAGTTATCTTAAATCTAAATGCTGCTTTTTTGCAAATACTAAGTCAATAATTATAGGAAATGTACCGTTATTTATGACAGACTGATGTCACATGTAGTTAAAGTCTGCCCATGGTCTACTATTTTGGGAGTCAATATGAATTCAGGGTTATAAATCAAGATATTGACAACAGTAATGGAACAAATATTTTATAACTATAGTGTCATAAACGAAGTTAATTTTTTAAATGGACATTAAAGCTCAAATCTCATGCCATTGTAATTTGTACTCATAAGGTCTTAGGTGACTTCAATAAAATAAATTAAGAATCATCCCTTACTCTTGGACAAATCTCATCTTTTTTTGATTTATAAGATTCTCTTTGCAATAATATAATCACTCTGTTAAATATTAAACCTTCAAAACCATACATCACTAACACTCTGTTTAATATTAAACCTTCAAAACCATACATCACTAACACTCTGTTTAATATTAAACCTTCAAAACCATACATCACTAACACTCTGTTTAATATTTTCCCTGTTGTCTCTTCTAATTTCTGTTGTCATCCCCGCCTCGCCCTTGGTTCTCCGCCTTCTCTGCTGGGCTTTTTGTTTCTTCAACAGACTCTGTTTGACTTTGGCTCTTACCACAGATGAGTCCATTGTTGAGCAGCTGGTTGCCACAGAGGTGACATCACTGCTTTGTTGTTGGGTGTGGTGGTTGACATGGGCAAGACTGGCTGCATCTCTGTGAGGGCGGTACTGCTTGTTTAGTGCAGCGATGTCTTCCAAGTCATCATCAGAATTGTGATCTTCCATTCTTACATGAACCTCATTGTAAATTTCCTCGTGAGTCCTCTCAGCCAATACAGCAGCCTCATTCATCAAGACACCAATTGATGGCTCTGTGTCATCCTGGCTGGTGATATTAACAAAATCTACTTCCATTTTATCCACACCCTTTAAATTTGGATCAACTAAAATCCTAGTGGGTTTCTTTCCTGAGGAGCCAACATGTTGGTCAGATGCGAGAGTCTGGTCATTTTCATCCTCATCTGGAGAAATGTTGTCTTCTGCTTCATCATCTCCCTCTTCTACTTCCAATTGGGTAGTTTCCTTAAGATTAAGTAAAAGGGAAAGTGTCAGTGAACAGGACTGTTGTTTTATAAATCACAAGCCTAATCAAATTGTTACAAACCTCTTCCAGTGTCTCTTGCATTTCTTTAGTGAAGCCACTAGCCGCTACCTCAACATCCAGTGAATTCTCCAAACTGTGAACAAAGAGACCACATTTTATAAATGAGCCAGAACATCACATCAAAAAGCAACAACCAAAGAGTTAAGTTTAATTCCTTGTTAAATTCTCATCCCCTAGATGTATCCTGCTCTTTACAGCATGCTTTTTGGATATTTATTGCTCACCTAATGTCAGAGAATTTTGGATACAGTTCACTTTCATATAGGAAACGTCTCAGAAAGAAATCCCGGACACACTGAACATCCCGATCAAAGTACCTGCAAATTGAGAAGGAATAAGTAAGTCATTAACACATAGTGGATGGATGAATAATGCCTATCCATAGTTATCTACAACTTCCCTAAAGTACAGAAAAAGCAATCATCATTGCTTATTGGAGGTGGACTTTCCTTTTCGTAACCATCAATGTTTTTTTCATCACATGGTAGGTCCTTATGATTTTTAGACACAAAATTTAGTTAACAATTTAGTTAAAATCTCACCCAGGTAATACACCATATGTTTTTTTTTCTTTTTCTTATTTCATTTTATTCATTATGATTTTGAAGCCAAGGACCCTCAGAAAAGCGAACTTATTCACTATACTAGCCAAGAACCCAATGGAGAGAAGACAATGAAGGAAGTATTAGTTTTAGATGTGGGAGGAAAACTCCAGGGAAAACCCATGCAGTTGATTAGGGACTGAAAACTCAATCCACGTAGTGCCCCCGGCGCGATTCAAATGGGGGTCCTAGAGGTGGAAGGTGGGGAAAAATACCACTACGCCAACCTGACTGGTTGGGACCACATTGGTCCCGGAAGTTTGAATACGCGCGAGACTTGCACAGTCTATTGTTTGAACCATGCCACACACAAAATGCATGACACAGCAATCCAAATTGCAGCAGTTTGTTTGCATTTAAAGAAGTTTTTTACACATCCAACTTTGGGGCACATATTTCAATGTAAAAGGGGACAGAGCTTTAATAATGAAATGGTCCATTGCTCAACTCACATTTGCGCATTGGAGTGTGACGTGGACACCATCTGTGGAAAGTCAATTAACGTGACACAATCCTGATCATCCAGCATCAGATTGAACTCATTAAAATCCCCATGGATGAGACCATGACTAGCAAGCCTCATTATAAGCACCATAAGGTCATTGTAGGTCACTGCTGGGTCGACAAGACTATGGACTTGATTCCTGTATATCAGATGAGATGGTAAAACTTGCATCAAATGAGTTGCACAAAACTTTATTTAAATGCCAAGTGAACTTGCCCCACTTTTAATGCATAGTTTACATCACAAAGTTTAGAAAACACTGGAAAATTAAATTACCACTTATATATGGTGCAACTTATGCACACTGTTTTGACTGCCTAAATTAGTATTTTATTGTGCACGTTGAATATCATGCAGTAATGACCCTAGGCAAAATGTGGTTTGTTCGATTTCAGTGTTGTAGTTGAGATCAATGCAAGACAGTCCTCAGACAAATCTTAATAATAAAAGCAGAGAATGATTAAATAGCAAACTCTTTTTTGCACAGCATTCCATCAATTTTGTATAACAAATTTAAAAGTGCTTAAATATTGCATTGTTTGATGTGGTTTCTAGGGCTATGTTCAGAATGCTTAGTTAAGGATGCAACAACTATCAAATTATTGTTATATACTTGGTTTTTTATGAAATGAACACACCAAACACTGTAATGTACTTGGATTATTATGAAATAAACACACCAAAAACAGCTCTAATACTTAAGCTAATTTTGCAAGCGTATTTTTGCAAAGAAATAAATGTTGACTTAAATTGAATTGGAAAAGTCAAAATAACAGCATCAATAGCCACACTTTATTATGTTTAAACAGTTATTGTATTTGTATTGATATTTGCTGATGGCATAAATTTGCCCATTAATAAATTAACAATAACAGTAACTTAAGTTGCAACCATCGGGAGGATGGAAGGTTACGAACTAACTGGGGCATAGGTCGGAGGCAAGTTGGAAAGTACTTTGTTTTGATATTTTCATCCACTGAAACTACATTACAGTTCCCTACCACTTTGGCCCTTGAGGCTAAGGAATATTTTTTTACTTCTATTTCAGTTTGGAGCAGAAGACAAGGTCAAACTGAGGTCATGTCCATGTAGCTTTTGTTAAGTTTTGAAGCATTTTTGTATGACTTATTAATCATAAAAATCCATTGTGTAGTTAAGGAGTTGAATTGTCATTCAATTCTTGATGTCACAACTTCCTTGGCATCTAAATGTTATCATCTGACTACATATCAATTTGATCATGTCTTTCAAACTAAAAACCAAAAACCAGCTGAAAATTCATGTGTCCTTCACTCAATGACATGTGTTGTTTGTAATGTGTACAGCATGGTGTAGTGCTCAGTGCACAATGCATAACAATAAAAGTACACGCTAAGCAATGCACATAATTCCATGTATGCATACTACGTTTTTTGTAGTAAAAATGATGTGCATTGCTTGGCATGTGCTTTCATTCTAAAGGACGCAATTCACACAACGCATGACGAACTCATGGAAATGCGACCTAATAATTATTTAGTTACCCCTGTTTTGAAAGAGTTCAGATTTCAAAAGCTGACTATAACAACAGAAAGTGGTATTATTTTAAAGAGAACAAATATTTAATAATTATAAACTGAATGTCTAGACTTACAATGGGTATGCATTTATTAGCTCCATCACAACACAGTGTCTGTTGAAATCTATGGGCTTAGGAACGGGGAAACCGTGCTCATACAGTGCCTGTGGAACAAATTCAGTATTTAAGTGACAACAAAAAAGTGAAATGGTAAGGGCAAGTCGTCTGTAAAATGAACCGATACTAATATTTTCACACTGTGTCACTAACAAAAACAGAACAAACAAATTGCTCGAGTTCTTAAATACCTCTTGCACTTGTTAACCTACATGTACATTTTACATGTAATGTATAGATCAATACAAAATATGGGATTATTTTTGTCAACCTTACCAATTAGGAAAACAGTAGTGAGAGACTCTGGGGATACTAGGTGGAAGCACACACATGTACAGGGTAAAATTCATTGCTCTGAATATGCCCATACTACATGTACATCAACAGGATGATTAAATTCCTTTAAAACAATGGGATGGAAATTAAATACTGACCAATGCCATATTGTTTTTAAAAGGACAATTTCTTCAACGTATTCATAACATTTCAAAAAAGAATGCATAAAGCTACTACATACCTTCATGAATGCAAACTCCTTCATAGCAGCAATTCTTGAGAGGTAGAGCCAAGAAGCATGGCGGCGCTTTCCAAGGTAGTCACGCTTCTCCTTCAGTTTACGGAATGACGTGCGTCCCAGTCTGGAGAATTTAGATCCATTAACTTGTCACTTTTGGGCCTATTCTTAGGTTGGATCCATTTTAAAAAGTTTACATTTGCCAGACATGAACAACACACAACAAATTGGCTATTCATGCTCTGCATGTACAGTTAATATCTCACAGCACAACCAATGCTTTGATTGGTCAATGGTTAATGACATTAATAATCCTCTTGTTAACAAATTGTTTTGAAACCACTCATACACAAAAGCATAGTGTATTTTCACCCAGAAGATGTCATTTAGAGCCAACAAAAGGGATGGAAACTTTCTTACCTATTATTTTAAAAAATCAATGAGCATGGTCTATAGACCCCTGTGGTTATGGTTTGTTAAATACTGCATTGCTGAAATAGTGCTGTGACTGCTGGGTACTGCATTTCTGACAGTTGTGCAGAGACACAGTTGGTTTTCCATTCTTCTGCAAAGTAGTAAACAAACTGTGACGTCAACAGTACTTATACTAAACAGCCAGAGTCAAGATTCTCAGTCTTACTTTCCCAATGCTGATCTGAAACCTCAACATTTTACCTTGAAGCATGGCACACTACAGCTGATTAGTCATTTTTTTTTCTTTCTCCTCCATTTTGAAAAGGATAGCACCCGGTTTTTTTACCACCATTGAAAAGATGGGATCATTCTCTTTCCGTGTATGGAAACTACTGAGTAAGTGTTCAAAACTTTACAAGCCGTCAGACACATAAAACAGCCACATGTTAACATACCTATGTAGTTTCAAGGCTAGTTGCTCCCCCTCGTCATTGGCAACGATGTAGATATCTAAAGCACAAGATAAAATCAAATTTATGTTAACCATTATTAAGTTAAACAAGATTTGCAATTCATGAGAAAAGTAAAAAACAAGGAGAACCTTCTTGGACTGATGACTTACCTGACTCTTTACCAACTCCTATCTGGTTACCAACTGACGCCAGAACATCTCGTGCAGTTAAACATTTCAAGGCTAAATAATCATAGCCTGGGTAGGTCAGACGATAACCTGGGACTGAGTACACAAAAACATCTAGAAAAGTTTACAACGGTTCAATATAAAGGCATTGACCTTTGCACAGAGCTGCTTAAGCACAAAATGTTGCTTACAAATTTGCAGCTAACTGTGTGTATCTGATAGTAAAACGCACAGTTTACTTTATCTAGCCCACCTTGTTGAGCTGTTATGGCTCTCTTTTAACACTACTACAATAAGATTGATGTTAAAAGAGAGCCATAACAGCCCAATAAGATGGGCTTACGTGTACCTTCATTGGGCAAAAAAAATACAGATTAGATCAGATTGACCAGTGTATGTCCAGACTGGATCCAGACTGGATCCTCATGCAGTGCCTCGCCATACATGTAGTTAATATGTTTACATAAACAGAGCACCAGTCTACTTGCAACATTGCAACACAATGACATGTAAATGTGACACTTGCAACACAGTTGGTAAAACATATACGCTGACTGTTGACCACTTTTGTTTTTTTGAACGTTTCTAATAGCTAATTATGTGACATTTTGATGATCTATTAAATCACTATATTACACAAACGGTACATGTAAACCTGTATGCTCCTTTTTAAGTATGACCTTTCGAAAGAATCCTGTATTTTATTTTATTTTCTTACATTTTCCATGCTCCCAGGCAATTAACTTGTGGCGTACAAGCTCCTTGAGTAGCTTGTAACACCCACCATGTCTCAGGTTTGCTATAGATGTTACTAAGGAACCTGGGACTATCTCATGGTTCTTCATCCCCATCTCTAACTGTGTAAGAGAAAAAAGATACACTGACAACTAGAAATTAAATTTTAAAAAAACACTTGGAGGTGTTTCAGTAAAGGAAAAAGAAGAAAACAGACTCACTGTTATCTGACACATAGGACTAAAAACGATTGTAAACCTTAAAACTATACCCATACACCAATGTGTGTAAAGCACATTACTCAGGTGGAATTATAACCCACGACCTTAACCATTCTAGAGCACATGTCTTTAACCTACCGGTACTAAAAATGTATTGTTAAAATAAAGTATTTGAACTTTACTGGGGAAGTTCAATGGTCTAATGTAAGACATCTGCTCCACAATAGCAAAGGTCATGGGTTTGATTCCCACCCAAGTAATTTGCCTTATGGTATTTTTTCTAAATACATGTAGTATTCTTTGTCCCAGATTGATGCAAACTTCCACTAACATATTTTAAAAAAACTCTTTGTATACATTTTTTTGACATGAACTTTACATGTATGTCTGAAGACTGAACCAGAACAAAAGGTTAAATAGGGTCATGGATAAAATAAAAACATCAAATTTGTAATTTCTTTCAATGTGACAAATGGTTATTAATTTATCATTTGCTAGACCCAGTTACTGGGGCGCTGTACACCTTTTAAATTTTTTCTGACATCTTCAGTCGTACTAGCGCCCCAGACAAACTCTCTCCATCACAACGAAAACGACAACTTGCTATAATTTTCCAACCACCCAGCCACAAAAAAGCTTGAAAATCGCCTACTGGATCCTCAATATGTCAAAGATGCAATATCGGGCATTTAATTGTACTCACAATAATTTGTTGTGGTCTAAATTCACGATTTTTAAGTGCACAATCGGAGAAACAATGTCAATAAGTCAGGTCCCCTCATTTGGCTACCAGTAGTATTGGTTCCAAGACCATACATGTGTAGTGTTTGCGGCTTAGCGCGCACACACACAACCGCCGTTCAGATCTATACACAACGCACACTGTACAGTTGTAATAAATAAACACAGAGGGCGCTGTGACTAGGTGGGTGTGGCTGGGTATTCGGACCGTAGTTCAATGTATATCGATGAAACAGCAAATTTTTGAGGGATGATGACGTCATTGATAATGTTGTAACATTAAAGTTAACATGATTTTTTTTTAATGATTTGGGGTTGAACAAAAAAAAATCTTTGCACCAAACGGACCAACCATTCCGTGAAAAGGGGTGTTACAAGGCTTCCGGCGTACACCGCGTTGTCTTTATTTGTGCCCTATACCTTGCCTCTTCATCGCTGCACACAGGCGCCAACGTTCACGCATAGCGCACAAATAAAGACAAACTTACCATGTACTTGACGTCATCGATGACATAACAACAATTTAGCAATGTTAATATTTAAACATATTTTTTATATCAAGATAACCATGATTGCTACATGTACCACATACCATGGTGGAAGAAAATATATGTTGCTACATACGTCATGTACATACACATCTTACAAGTCACAGGTTTGTGCGATCGAAAAGTATGGAGTGATGATTTTCAAATAAGCCATTTACGCAAAAATGCACAGATGAAAAGTAAGGAAAGGAAAGGAACTGTACAACACTATATTAATTTTTTTAAATTTAACTTTTCCAATAAAGTGTTTATCGATTCCCTGTTTGTGTTTGAATGCAAGAAGAGTTGCAGAATTGTGCAACTCTTAGGTTGTGCAATACAATATTATTAGTATCAAATTTTGGTTAGTATTACCATGGAGGTACATGTAGGAATAAGTACTGTTGTGCAATTCTGCAACTCAAGATGAAGATTGCACAATTGTGCAACGTTGCACAGCTGGCATAATTTTGGTTGAGATAGTCATAACCCTCCTTTCTCCCGACGGTTTGCGACCGGTTACGATTATCGTAACTACTCTATACTACGACTACTATTAGTAATCTATAAAATAGCAGAGAACTGCCAATGTCACGTGACATGATGGGGGACAAATTCCCCAAACGTTAGGACACCCGCGCCCGGAATTACAACATACATTACAAAGTGAAAGTCACTCGAAACCATACCACGCAGCAATAAACCAAAGGCAAAACAAACATTTTAAAAATGTGTATTTGCATAGTTCGTTGATAGATTATTTGTATATTTGTACTTTGCACTTTTTCTAGTAGCCCCACTTTTGTGTGGATCGAACAACAAGATTGTAATCTGTATTGTATCGTAGGACCTCCTGTATACAAGTCAACCCTGAAATCGTGGCAAATCTTTTACGTCACTGAGCACGATGTAAACAGTCCCTAGATACAATTTTGTTTTTGTTGACTTGCCAAACATCGGGTCTCCTCTCCGTTGACCAAAACTTAGAAACATGTAAGACTCCACTTGTTAGTTGCACTTGTAAATGCAAAAAGTTGTGGTATTTTAAATATGCATTTCTACAAGGTACAAAAATATGTCATACTGTCAGGGCCATAACAAAATTGTGCCCACCGAAAAAAGTTTCATCAAACACTATTTCAATTCACAATTCACGATGATCAAATCATGTGACTCAACTTTCAGCTGAGCATTCTGGGGGAAAAAATACAGAGGCCTAAAGAAGCCATGTGCCTTATATGTTATATCATTTTCTCATAGTCATAGTCTGGAAAAAATTAGTGTAATTAAAACATATTTTATAATAATAATAATATGAGGGTTACTAACCCTCATATTATTTATTATAAACTATGTTTTAACAATTAAATTCAAACATCAGGTTGTGGATTCAATTATCACTGTTTATTGTTTTATTATAAATCATGTTATAAAGAAACATAAAAAGACACAAAACAAAATAAAAATCAGAGTTGAAATCCAAGAATCATTTACACACATTTTATTTGTTTATTTTTTTTATGTAAAGTTTTTGCCGATCACCATGGTAATTTTTAAAATTAAAGAAAACATATTTTGAATATTATAAAGACAACTGCTGGCTATGGTAGAGAGTCATACACAGATAGTTAGTCACTGCAGATGTTTCTTCAACGTATGGCTTCACCGGGACACCATACTTTCTAAATTCTAGTTTGCCTTGAAAAAACAGATAAAACTCCAAACAAATGGGACGCTATTGAAGGCATCGAAGATCGGTGCGTGGTGTGAAAGTTACAATGTCCATCCAGTTTTAATATAATGCATACTTCTAATAAACAAAGGAAGGTAACTAGGGCATCAGTTGATATATTGCATCAGTTTATTTTTTTCAATTCAAAGAAAAGGGCATGGATGGTGCCTTGAAAACCGGATAGTGGAGGATTATTATTAAATTAAGAAAAGAAGATAAAATTAAAAACTTACGGCTGTCAGAACACGGAAATCTTCACGGGTTAGGTACCTTAACATCGTTACATTGAGTTTCCCCATCTTTCCAAAAGCTTTTTTGTCTTTATAAATAGTAGTGTATTCTTGTTAAGTTTTGTCCCGTCCCTCCCAACAAAAATATGTCTTCTTCGTCATGCATTCAGCGCGCCGACCGACCGCATGTGTGCGTGTTACTGACCAGACTGAAGTGAGCACTAAAAATTTGGTGCCAGCAGCATGCACCTGGCACCAAATTTAGTGCTCACCAGTCTGGTGTGTGCACGTCATGCGCTAAAATCATCACGAACCAATCGGGTAATAGTGCCCTCTCGCGGGGGAAAAATAATATTGTGACAAATCAAGACGACACTCGACTTAACTTCTGCCCAAAAACTCAATGTTTGAAAAGTCTTTTCCCACTTTTTTCTGGTGATTCAAATAACCGATTGAGCTTAAACTTTCACAGGTATGTTATTTCATGTAAATTCTGGGTCACATTAGTGTGGATACTGGTCTGATATTGACAAACCAATGTTACAAATGTGCTATCTACGTGTATCTCCAGCATGCAACATGCTCCAGCCTTCAAGCTAGCCCCATTTATAGTGCCAATACTCTGGACTTCCTCCGATCCTTGGCCCCCTAGCCCCTACGCCCATGTACCTCCAGGAGGTGGGATAATTTTTAGAATATAAACTCACGTTTTTATGCCGAGATTTTTTCCCCAGTTGTCACTCATTGTATCCGATTTGTGGAAAGCACATTAAAACGCCATTGTGCGCGCTCGTTTTGGTGTAATTTTGAAGAAATTACCATAATTTATTTGTTGATGATGTTGGTAACCTTATTTTGGGTTTGTTGGTTAATTGGATGTTATTCTCCACATGTATCAACAGAAATTGGTAATGTGAGAAGTAATTTAATTATGTGATTGTTGCAAAGTTTAAGTGATCCGGAACTGGTCAATGATCCGGAACTGGTCAAACGACTGTCATTGTCAATAGGATTCAAACATTTTGTGTGTGTCCATGGCACCCATGAATAGGGCCAATCCACAAGGATACGAAGTGGATTGGCCCTATTCACGGGGCTACCATCGGAAACCCTTACCATCCCACATAGATCATGATGTCATAGGGGATAAAACAAAAATTATTAGCAAAATCTGAGACAAAGCAAAGCTTGTCAAACCTATTCAGAATTTTAGGTGATTATGTACGGAATGACCCAATTCGTCACCGTTTTCACGAAGAGGCAATTTTGCCCTTACAGCAAAAATTTCATGTTTGGAGAAAACAGCTTTTGAAGTTGAACTATTTTTGAAATCATTGTTTCGGACACTGTTTGTCATTTAAACTTTGCCATTTTATATTTGGGTCATTCCATGTCAAATCATGGAGAATCAACCAAATTTCAGAAAAGTTCCCAACTGACCTGCTCAGATTTTCTTGAAACATTGTCAAACTGTTCCACTATGGCCAAAATGAACACACAACAAAAATTAGTTTCATACTCGAGATATGGCCTCATGAAATGTGCCCAAACCTCCCCTTTTTGGAGCTCCACCCCTGCACCGTGTCGCGAAAACGCGTAGTCGTGCTTTTTTTCCAACTTGAGCCCATAATTTTAAAACGATACCAGCTAAAGGGCTGCAAGTTTGTGTACCAACTTACTTTTGGCCCTAGATTCATAATCTGGCCTTAAATAATACATCTCATATAATTTCTAAGTTAATTGCCCCCAAAGTAGGCACTTTATTCAGCCAGGAGTGACTTTTGATGATTTTCGGGGTCACCGTATGACCACATCGGGGGTCACACGGATCACAAATCTCGGATAAATAGTCTATAGGTGCATCTCTATCACCAAAATCAAATATGAGCTAAATAAACTACATGTATTTATAAAGGATTGGCACTCAACCCAAGTTGGGTTCAGGTGAGACAAAATCCAAAAATGCCCCCTCTGTCATGCGCGTGGACCCCCCTGTGGACAGTTAAATTGTTTTTGGACAACACTGAAAATGTATTAAACTTCTATTAAAAAAGGGCATGACAGCCAACAGGGATTGAGGGCACGGCAATTATGGCCGTGAAGAAGGTAATTTTTTGAGGGGCACTATGGCCAGACAAGGGCATCAACGGCACTGGCCATAATTTGAGGCCTGCAAATCAAAACTCTGCTGTCTGTTTTAGCTATTGCCAAAAATCGTAGCGTGCGATATGGCGCGCTGCCCATGGTAGCGAGGCTCATGCGAGCTGAGTTGCTCATTAAAATATCCAATATATTTGGATATTTCAAAGTCACACTTCCTGGGGGATATGATCGAGCAAGGCATTCTGGGAGAGAAAAAACATGGCGCGGCGAGATCGTACACCACTGGGAATGAGGTTGGGTCACCCCAAGATCAAAAAAGAATGAGAGGGCACCAGTTGCTCTTTAACTTGATTTCGTTACACAAAAGTTTGGCTTGTTATCTGGTTATTATACATTTTTTTGTGAGAAAATAGAATTAGCTGTTACAAACTGCCTACCAAATACCAACGTCAACGAAAAGGACCTATGATAAAAATGCAAAAATTGGTAAGCAGCCTGACGTTTCGACCATCTAGGCATAGCAAAAAAAATCTTGATTTTGTGTTAAAATAACAGCTTTTAAGCATGAATAAAAATTTAGTGAAATATGATATTCAACTAAATTGTCACTGTTTCTTCAATAGGCCTTTTATCAGTGTTTATGTTTTTAAAAAATTAAGAAATATCTAATGGAACAGTATCAAGAAATTGTTGTACACAAAATATATACATGTTCAATTGTCTTAAATTTCAAACACTAATAAAAAAAAAATACTTTACTTCATTGGGAATGGTTTTTATTTAGGAATATTTGTTTGAAATTGAAGTAATATTTTAAATTAATATTTTAAGTTAGGCCTTTTACTTGGTTTTGGGGTATGTGTACGCTACTAATTTTCATTATTTTTTGTACATGTACTTTGTAGGCCGATCTATCCAATTTTGCTTTTACACAGGCGACTGTTTCGGTAGGGGCGACTTTTAGAGGGCGAGTTTGTTTGTAAGGGGGCGAATTTGCTAGAAGGTGACTTTGTAGTGGGCGACTTTGCTGGGGGGTGAGTTCAATTTAACTTTTTCACTGGGCGACTGTTTGGTATTTTTATTTTTATTTTTTTTAATTTTTTTTTGGGGGGGGGCGACTTGGTGAGAGGCGACTTTGAGGGGGGGGGGGGGGGGGGGGGGTACAGTGCCCCAGTTACTGGGTCTAGCTTTTGGTAACAATGAGTGAGACCCAACCACGCTATTTTAACATTGGACATTAATTGGTGTATGTACATGTAGGTTGGTCCAAATATGAGCGACATAAACTCCAAAGTTGGGTTCAGGTGAAAACAATCCGGAACGACCACTTCCTTCATGCGAGTGGTTCACCCCATGGACAGTTAAAACAATATTTTTTTTAAAATTAGTTAAACATACATTGTACTGTACATTAGATAGACTGCCAAATTTCAGTTTTGGTACTGGAATCTGAAACCCAATTTCCGTCTGTAAAATGTGCCAAATAAGATTGATTGTAGGTGATGACGCGGATGAGCAGTTGCGTACATCAATGCCAAAGGGTCCTCTTTGAATTGAAATCCTTCCGTAGTCAACATAGTCAAGCACACATTTGCACACAGAAAGCTAAAAAAATGGTTGTGCCTGTAAAAACAGGGAGTTAGCGCTTTAGTCTTTTAGCTCTATGATTGCATCAAAATGTATTGTACCTACAGTACATGTATTGTACAATTCTCTATAAGGAAAAAATAAGGAAAAAATTTAAAACAATAAATACATATAGTATTGAAAAAAAACTAAATTGGGAGTTTACTGGTTTATTGGAGCATCTCAAAAGACAACCGGAATGTTCCATAGGAGCATTCAAAATGCTAGGCTATTAGGCCCTATCCTTCAGTGTCATGGTCCAGCAGAATGTTCTGGTGGTCCACTGGATTGCGGGCTTACATTTTAATGTATGCCTACAGGATGGGAACATTCCTTTGCGCCTTGATCTGAGAGAGCCAATTTTATGAGACAGTTCCTACTCAGACCATCAACATGTATCACATCTACTTGTACATGTAGTTTAAAACCATACAAATTTATACATGAAAACCGAGGTAAAAACATTGAAATGAATTCTCTAAACACATCGTAAAACATGCAATAGTAGTTGTAATCTTCATTTTCATCTTCGCATTTATCTCTCAAACCTTCACTCACTTTGTTCACTGATTAATGCTTGCAAATTTGTCATGTTTGTAGAGTACTCAAGAATAATCTAGTCTTTTTCTCACAAATAAAAACAAAGGATTCCCTACCATTTTTGTGGTTTTAATTGTAATTATTTTTAATCATGTCACTCTTTTCAGATCACAGCTCACATGAGATTATTAATAAGAGTTTAGGAAAACAATTTTAAGGGTGTTTTGAAAGAGGTCAAAATGAGTGTTTTTAAGGAAACTTTGGAAACTGGAGAAGTTTTTTTTTCACATACATGTACTGTGTCTTGTCAGGTTATTTTTCGCTTACAAATGCACAACTTGCACTCTTTAAAGGAACCTGCTTTGTAGGATTGTAGGATCCTATGGGCTACATCCATGCAGGTCAACAAAATCACTGACAGTATAGTTGTATCTGGCAGCAAAATGGTATTGGTACATGTCCTATGTGTACATTAAAATTTCTGAATGTACCTATTGTATTGTAGCCTCTTTTCCCCAAACTATTGTTGAGAATTTCTTTTGTATAAATGTACTTTTTTTTATGTATTCTTAAAAGAACTGGTATGATTTTTTTTACAGCAAAATGTTAACGTGACTAATCATGATTGATGGGCAACATAGCCTAGAAGACTGGGTGGCAGTGAAAGAGGCACCATTTGAATCCAGTCAGCCTAAAAAAAAAAATCTCCGTTTCATCATCAACTGGGATGTTCAGGAAAGGCACCTCAGTATCACCTGTCATGAGACCAGACCTCGAAATGTCAAACGCACTTTGGCCAGGAACTCAAAAACAGCACAGTCTGTGTCTTCTGGAAACTCAGAGCTTAGTCCTGAAGACCTTAGTACATGTAGCTGGACGGGCATCTTCACCTTGCAGGATATCACCTATGCTCACCAGCAGTTGTGTCTCATTAAACCTGATCTTGAAAATCACCCACCAAACTTGCCCTATGAGCCACGTGGAATTTGGAGTCTCCTGTACTCGGTTGAAGTTCCGGATGACTTCAACCAGCAGTTGGAGTTGTATTTAATGACAGCCACACAAATTTGCGGGAACAAGCTTCTTACAGACTGTTTATTTAGCAGTGATGTTAATGCAGAGCAGTACTTTGAGAATTGCAGTGAATTGAGACAGAAAGCGTATGCTGATGATGTATTGCACCTGGAGGAAAAACTCCAGGAGCTATTTAAGAGAGGAGAGGAGCTGGACAAGATGGTGAACATGATAAAGCTCTACTCACATGTCGACAGCATTCTTGGTGAACTAGCAGCAGCTCAGGCAGAGCTCTTTAATGTCATGCTGCAGCCTTTTCTAGACATGAGGGAATTGTCTTTTAATAAGCTTTTGGGGTTACAGGATGAGTTGGAGAATGAATTCATGAGTCAAGGAAGACGGGAAAGGTGCTTAATGGATTACAGTGAGTGGCAAGAGCATTATGCTGGATCTATTGAGGCTATTAATGAGATACGAGTGAACTATTTTGCTCATTGTGTGGAAACCACCAAAGGTAATTTTAAAGAATAACCAACGTACATACAGTGACATACATGTAGGCCCTACTTTTTTGCTATAATCCATATTAGCTAAATTTTTTTAAACTTCTGACATACATTACTTTGTATGATTGCAGATGTGTAGTGTTTGTGATGTCATTAAGAAGCTATGCTGATATACTTTAACGCACAATGTACAGTGAGGAATACAACAAAGATTATCCTGGGCCCAGATAAACCCCTCTTAGGAGTACGGAAGCGTAGATTCCATCCACGTTACTGCGTTAATGAGATAATTTATCATGGAAATAAGGGGAAAATGATACAACACACAGAATTCAAAGATATGACATTTCGGAAAGACAGGTTTCAAAAATACACTTTCACAAAAACACAGAATGCAAAGATACAACAATTTTGAATATGCAGAATTCAAAGATGTGACATCTTGGAAAGACTGGATTCTGGGTAATCACATCTCAGAAATAATAATAATACGCAGTTCTTATAATAATAATAATAATAATGAACCATTCTTGTATAGCGCATATCACATTCACAGGGAAGTCTCTATGCGCTTTATATATAGCGCTTTATACTCCCGATGGGTGTCTCAAAGCGCTCAGTATTATTCCTGCAAGGTATGTGGAGTTACGTGTTGAAGTATGAGACCTATTCCTTTACATAGCACCATGTAATGGTTTACAAGGTGCTGTGGTGCAATATGCAGCCAATCAAACCAGGAACACCGGGGCGAACCCCTTCTCTTTACGATAAGTGCACTGGGTTCTTTTACGTGCATTACACAACACACGGGACCTACGGCTTAACGTCCCATCCGAAGGACGAAGCATGTGGTTAAGTGTCTTGCTTAAGGACACAAGTGTCACGACTGGGATTCGAACCCACACTCTGCTGATCAGAAACACCAGAGCTTGAGTTCGGTGCTCTTATCCGCTCGGCCACGACACGCCACAAACATGTATTTCAAAGATACTCTATCTCAAAAACATGGAATTCAAAGACGAAATCTCGGAAACGAAGGATTCCAAGTTGTCGCATTTTGGAACAAATGGATTCAATGATGCAACTTCTATGAATTCTGAGGATGTTTAGCATGCAGAAACTTGCAAGAATGTGCGTTTTACGTGACAACTCAGAATCCCGTCTTTCCAAGATGTCACATCTTTGAATTCTGTGTTTTGTAAAAAAAATTCCCTTGTTTCCATGATAAATTATCTTATTAACGCAGTATTGTGGATGGTCATATACGCTTCCGCACACTCTATAGGAGAGAGCTTGTGTATCGCTATTTCCAGATACCTACATGTACAGTACATGTACATACCCCAGCCAAGAACCTTTAAATTACGGAAGCGTATATGACCATCATGTTACTGCGTCACCGAGGTAATTTATCATTGAAACACAGAATCATACACTACATGTAGTTGTTACGGTTTTCAGAGTTATATTTGTCAGAAACACAGAACTCAAAGATAACATATATATCTAAGAAACACAAAAATCAATGATAACATATGGCATATTCTTGGAAATATGGACCATTTTACAACCTCAAATGTCATTTTTCAAAAAAATCTTTTTGACCTTGTAAGATATTTTAAATAATTGTATACATATTTAAGTTTACCAAAATGTTCATGTAAGGATAGTTCAGTTAGTTTTCATCTTGCAGTGGTCATTTAAAAAAGTAGAGTCTCCAGCAGTGAAACCTGTGGTTATTTACATGTACATGTATATTTAATTCAAAGATAGCACATGTAAGTAAAGCACAAGGAACATTCATTCTTTTCTTTTCAACTTTCGAATAAAATTTTTAAAAACTCAACAAAACACCACACACAGAAAATATAAGCCTGACAGAAGAGAGCATTTAACATTGACGGAAAAACAAAGCAAATATTGTCTGTCAGTGTCATTAATTTATTTCTGGCACAAAACTACTGTAATTTCTCTGATATATTTGCAGCCTCTCATACACTGTACATAAAATCTATCAAAAATAAAAACTTTGTCAAGCTTCCAAAATTTTTTTTTAGGTTATCGAAACCCAGTTTCGAACGTCATTTTTGACGGATTTTTAGTGACGTTCGAGAAAAAATGACGGAATTTGCATGACGTTCGAGAAAATTGACGGAGTTTATTCCAAATGACGTTCGGTACTTTATTACCTTCGCGCAATCCACATCAAGTGTACTTGAACATAAGTTGATTTAGTTTCCAAAAACTAGCGTTCGGAAGGAAGTATTTCCGTTGTTAATCATCTCAGATACATTTTGGTTTTTCATCTGGAGCTGTCCGATGGACTCTCGAATGTCAGTAAATGGCGAACGTCATTTACTTGGCGGATTTTTTTGCGCAAGTATTAACATCGCGCAGAAAACATGTGCGAATCGAGCATTCCATGAAAACATAGAGGAGGCCAAACTGCAAGAGGACGACAGAGGGGGTAAGTCTCATGTCAAAGGTCAACTTACAGGCCGATCGGTAAATTCTCGGACGACACACAAAAACATTGACGGACAATGAAAACAAGTCATCGCTTGAAATTTGAAAAAGGGATTACACTTATTGTTGACCAGGTATCGCAGTAGTCATTGTTTCAAAATAATTATTTAAACGTGTTCTCATCATATTTGTTTCGAATTTATTGAATGTTTAAAACTTTGGTTAATTGACATGTTTCTTATTGTTGACATTTTTGACAGACAAAAATGACATTCGGGAGTTTGCGATTAAAATAAAAATTTCTTTTCAATCAATTGTCGGATTTTTATTTTCTCTTGCTGTTAAAGTATTTGGCATCAGCATGCAAAAGAAAATATGTACCTCAGCAAATGAAAATTTGATCATTTAAATACCTCTACATCTATAGTGGTAGTGGAAGTCCGTCAAAAATGCTGACGTTCGAGACTCCATACCTTTTACCTTGATTTACATGTAGTTGAAAGGCATCGGTTGTCAATATTGTGTATGATAACATGTCAGGTACACCTCGTAGTTAATTACACTATATAAAAATAAAAATTAGCTTTCACTTATATGAAAATATCAGGGTCCGATTTTCAGGCTTGCAAATGGTGCATATTTTGAATAATATGCCATATCTTGGAAATATGGAAATTGAAGATAACGTATCTTGGAAATATTTAAATCAATGATAAACATATCTTGGAAATATTGAAATCAATTGTAACATATCTTGGAGATACGGCAATCGAAGATAAGGTATCTTGGAATTAAAATCAATGATAACATATCTTGGAAATACGGAATTCAATGATAGCATATCTTGGAAATACGGAATTCAATGATAACATATCTTGGAAATACAGAATTCAATGATAGCATACATGTATCTTGGAAATACGGAATTCAATGATAACATTTCTGGGAAATACATGAAATTGTGGGTGCGTTCGATTAGCTTCCCCGGGTCGACCCACCAAGGTCTGACACCAGTGCGTTCGATTACATGTAGCTCTGACATACATGTAATTGCTGTGACTCACCCGGGTGAGACCCAAGTGCCCTGCTTGTGCAGCAGGTTACTTGGGGCTGACCCTGGTTCATGACGTCGCGGCGAAAAACTTTCTCAATGGCCACCATTTTGTTTGTAATTCAGCGGTACACTTAAGGGAAGTTTGACACACATTTTCACCATTAAAGCAGCGTTTTTGTGAGCAACAATCATTTTTTTATTCGAAACCTGAAAGCTGGGGGAAGTTGGCGTTCGATTAGCTCATGTCAGGGGCTCACCCGGATGAGCACACCGGGGTCGACCCAGGGAAGCTAATCGAACGCACCCATTACTGATTCAAGGTGTGCTGGGTTATACATGTACCCTATCGGATCATGAAAGGACAATGCTCCCACAGTTGCTGGTGCGAGCTTTGCGTGAACTGTACTAAATACAGCAATTGGACAAATTACATGTACCTTGCCCCTTTGCTGTACATGTGTAACAGGGTATAACAATCTGTATCAGACCAGGAGACCTAGCGATGTGTTACTTGGATGTACATACCGGGTACATGTACGCCTTTTTCTGTTGCTAGGAGCTGCGGAGTTGATGTTGTTTGCGTGAGGAAGTTAATAAAGTTGGTTGATAAATGTTGAATTCGCATAGCCATTTACATTTATTTGTTGACATTTTGCTGAAATTCAACCAAGGACCCAGAAAGCTACATTCATATCTGTAAAAATTTATGATGAAATTTGGAGAATAGAGAATTAGTCCCTGTGTACATTCATCAGTAAGGTCTACATGTAGCATTTACAGACACATTTACCCCCATTTTTATGATTACCTAATCAAAACGTTCTTAATTGGGGTTACATTGTAAATTTATATTGTTTTTATTGTTGTTTTGATTTTTAATCCTTGAGAAATTCAACCTTAAAAAGTTCTTGAATTTTTCAAGTCCTGTGCTAACCTTGTGTTACACTTAAAGTGCCTTGTGACAGGTTTAAAAATTGTCACATTTAGATCTCGTTTATGTACAAGTTTAACATTATCGGGAAAACTTATATGGCATTTGTAGCTGTTGAACCCCCTGTTTATTAAAAAAAATAGTATTATTTAGTTTGAATTTTTTGTTTTACTTTGTCATCAGTTGTAATCAGCCAGTTGGAGAAGGACAAGCTGAAGTTTGGCAAATCCACTTGGGAACTGAATGGAGAAGGACGGTTAAAGGATTTCAATCAAGTTTTGTCCCAAGAGAGGATCCAATTTCTTCAGGCGAAACAGGAAAAATACAAGCACAGAATCGACAAGATCAAACAGGAGGTACATGTAATACTCAGTTGGCATTATAATAGAGCCTTCTCACTGACATTACATTTCTCTAGCAATGCGAGAAGTCTGCCATTCTGGAGTACTACATGTACATGTACATGCATGCATAGGTATACACGTTACGTAAGGTCATTCAGCATTGCATTTTTGTAGCACATTTTGTGCTGAGTTGTGTGTGGCGTGCGCTTGTATTCCAGCACGGCGGGCAATAAAATAGTGACATCATTTGAGAAGGATGTGAGTCGGCCTCTACATGTAACTTTGAGAACACAAAAAGTCTTAAATGTCGTTTATTAAAAGGTGCACTAAAAAATAACACTTGATCAAACTACTTTTTTATCTTAACAGTGCACAAGAGGCTTATTCCAGAGACTTATTCTGTTTGGGTTTTTAATTTAACCATTAACTGGATTGGAAATTATGTGAATCCTGTGCACCATATTACCTAGTTGTCCACAAAATCAGCTCTCCACAAACAAACAAATCTATAAAACAGGTAACAGTGACACAACTAACTAAGTTTTAGTTATAAGCTACAATAAATATACCAATAGGACAATGTCAACTTTAAGATTGCTCGTTAACAAAATCTGTTTACAAAGCCTATGGGAATAAGCCGTTAAGACAAATATCGGGGTTTTTTAAACACTCAAATTTGCATGAAATCAAAAGGCATTGAAACCTGCAATCCCACATTCTACTGTTTACAGCAAATCTTAATCATTAGACCATCAAGTGTGCCGCAGTGTTGTAGTTGAGACCCGGTAGTCCGAGACCAAGACCGAGATCGAGACAGAGACCTGAAGGTCCGAGACCGAGACCACAGAGTACCGAGACCCGAGACGGGCTCTCGAGACCTACAACACTGGTGTGCCGAGATGATGAGAATCCAGTGAGAATCCTGTATTTAGCACTGTCTACTGCAAACAATTTAATTAGATGTAACAATGGCACTGAGGATACAAATATCATAATAAGATACAATTTAGGTGATGCAAAGCTTAACAATGTGTGCACTGACTATATTTACAACAACTGCATGAACTGTAACAGAATATGGTTTGTTCTATTTGTGATCTTGAAGATGGCATTGCTGGAGGAGGAACCAAATTACATCACAAATTTTGAATCCTTGGATCAGTTGGCCTTTGACCTTCAGGTCAAATTTTACGACACACAGCTGGCTGTGTTGCAAGAGCAGGACACAATCCATCGGCTGCACCTAGCTCAGATTAAAGAAGAACTCAAAGGTTGGTTCAATAAGGTTCTTGAGCCCCACTAAGGCTGTAAAAACATTTTGTAGTAATTGTCCCTTTTTGTAGTAATTGTACCTTTTCTCCACCCAGTGGGAGGTACATGTAGTATACCGGTAATTACTCCAAAATGACCATAAAAACTTACTTCAAGGTACAGAGCACTTGAGAGCTGTTGATATTATCAAACATTGTTAGAAACTGCACCTTTTGAAGTAATGTAGTTTTCGAGAAAGAGGTAATTTGTCACACACAAAATTGGAATCTTAGAAAGGCTTCAGGTATCTGAAAACACACAATTCTATGCAACAAAAGTTGTTTTTTCTTTCATTATTTTCACAGCATACAAAAGAAAGATCGCATTTTCTTTTGTGCAGGTAACTCCTCGAGTCGGGCTACGTCCCGTAGCCTTAAATCCTAAGGGTCTTTCTTTGGATCCTTGCTGTTCCAAAATACAATGCCTTCTGTAACAGATCTACATGTACCCTCACGGTTGTCCCTATTTCATCGCGATTTTTCCCCAGTGCTTTCGGAATGGTGCCAAGTGCTCCAACCACCACGGGGACTACTTTCACTTTCATCTGCCAAATCTTACGAAGTTCCCTGGCCAGGTCTTGTTACTTTTGGATCTTTTCTACCTCCTTCGAAGCTATCCTTATGTCACCTGGCACAGCTATATATGTCAATGAGATGACACATCTTCTTTGCCATATCTAGGACTACAACATCCGGACATGATCAGTCGGAATGTTAAAGTCCCAGAGGATCTTGACCTGGTCGATCTCTTCAACTTTCTCCGGAACATGGTTGTACCATTTCGCAGTCACTTGGACACCATACTTCTTACACAAATATCAGTGGATTACCTTGTCCAACTTATCATGTCTTCCTTTGTACTCCGTCTTGGCCATCATATAGCCCTGGCGGCCTTTCACTTTCGTATTATACTACAGTGACCATGGTGACGTCCTGGATATCAGGGTCCATTTCTGGGGCGGAAAATTTAAAAAGCTTCTTAACTCAAATCTTACCTTCCTGAAGCCACTAATTTCACCAGATTCACATTCCATGGCAACAAACATTTTTCTGCGGTGGGTTTTGGACGTTATACATTCCTCACGAATCTGTGATTTTCGTGAAATAATGCAGATTTCAACATTAAAAAATACCTGTTTTGTTTGTCTTCTCACAGTTGACTGTCGTGCGTACGCATACATTTGCGTGTAAGATGCAGGATGCATGACGCACATATCGTGCGTTGCGTTTGCATGTTAACGCTGTGCAGTCAGACATACGCGAACACACGCAAACGCCCACGTCTTGGTTTTTCTTAATAAACTGTGTTTAAAGTTTGCAAAATTGTTTAATGTTGAGAGCTGCATTGTTTCATGAAAATGACAGGTTAATTAGGAATGACATCCAAAACCCACCACAGAAAAATGTATGCCGCAATGGAATGTGAATCCGGTAAAATTTGTGGCTTCTTGCAGGTAAGGTTTGAGTTATGAAGCTTTGAAAATTTTCCACCCCAGAAACGGGCTCTAGTATCTAGGACTCTGTATCTGTGTACAGCACAGAGGAAGAGTCCTATATAGGGCTAGGCCATCATACTACATTCACTTACATTATGAAATACAGTCTCCTCTGCCTTATTACACATTCTACACATAGGAGAGACGTTTGCTTTCTCTATCCTTGCCTTCATTACATTTGTCCTTAGCAACTGGTCTTGCGCCGCAGTAATCAAGCCCTCAGTTTCCTTCTTTGGCTCTCTGCTCCTTACCAATTCCAGGACTTGGCGCTCGCCACTTCTTCAGTGCATCTCAAGAATCAGCCATGAAGCGGTTTATTCCTCCAATCCTGTTGTCTTTCCTCTTTCATTACCCTTTTGTACCCTTTTTGGCCTAACTCGTCTGCCCTCATATACTTTTGCGCAGCTTTCAACAACCTCTCCTCGGTCTTTTGACATGACATTGCAAACTCCTGCGCTCGATGTTAATGCTGTCCGCCACGCTCAGCAATCCTCTTCCGCCCTCTGACCGCGGATGAAGCATACCATGCATGGTCATTAGTTTTCTTGTCCTCCTGTCAGTGACATCTAGATCTTGTTTACAGGCATGTGAGACTTCCGCGTTTACGCGGAAATCCGTGTTTTTTATTTTCCCATTCCGCTTTACTAAAAACTGTATTAAAAAGCCAACACCTTGAGCCAAGACTAGGCGCACACGGTCTCACGTGTGTGAGGACGCATCGCACTTGTGGAACACATGTCTAAGGAATGCCACAAAAACATCTTGAAAATGAGGACGAACAACACATTGTTACCAGGTTAGAAATGTGGCCTATGTTTCTGTTAATGTTTTGTCTACGCTGCAGTACACAGCCTGTTATTCAGACTGTAGCGCTGGCCCAAAATCCGGACACGGACTTCGCTTGCTAACTAAAAACAAGTTTTATGCTTTTTTTCCATGACCCGCTCACATGCCTGTGTTTAGTCCACTCGACAATACCCGCAATGTACCTCATCAAAACCACGGCCCAGGTGTTTATCGCCTTAATCATGTTCCCCCCGTTCAGTTTCGACTTAACCATCTGATGTATTCTGCCCTCAGCCTTACCTTTGACTCCTCGTGAAGGACATGGTCTGATTCAAGTACACCAAGTCCTTCTACAATACATAACCTGCACTCGCCTTCCTCAGAATCATTGACGGGGGCATCAGTGCAAGGACAAACAGCAGCGGAGACAGAGAGTCACCTTGGAAAATACCTCTTCTTATCCATACTTTGCCCAGACTTTCATTGTTTGCTGTCAGATTTGTTCGCCTCGTCTTCATGCTCTCACTTACATGTAGAAGCCGTTTTACTGCATCAGCCACTCCAACCATATCCAGACATTCCATTATCCATGTGTGCGATACCATGTCATACGCCTTCTTGTAGTCGATCCACGCCATTGCCAAGTAAGTCTTTCTGCTCCTGCAGTCCTTCAGTAGAGCCTTATCGATGATAAATTGATCCTTCGTACCACTAGACCCCTTCTTACAGCCTTTCTGCTCCTCTTGAAACAATTGTTGGTCATCCATATGGTGATGGAGGTCTTCTGCAATAATACTGGTCAAGAGTTTATACATCACAAGTAAGCACGTGATTGGTCTATAATTACTGGCAATGTTACCTTTCTTACATTCTTCATGATCAGCACCGTTCTTGCCTCAGTCATCCAAGATGGGACCTTTGCCTCAGATGGGACCTTTGCCTCAGATGGGACCTTACCCTGTACAAGACAGTCTTGCAATTGAAGGGCCATTCGCTCATGCAAACTATGGAAGTTCTTCAACCAATACCCATGCACATGGTCCGGATCCGGGACTTTCCAATTTGGCACTTTCCAATTTGGCACTTTCTTTACCTGCCTCTTTATCTTGTCCACGTCAATCTTGAACCCTTCTTGCTGCTGTACCCTCTCAATTCATCTTTCACATCCGCTAGCCATTCCGCCTGTCGGTTGTGCTGTACTGGTTGGTCCCAAGTACCACCCCTGAAAGTTTTTGCCTCAGTTGGTCTTGGGCCCACCTGCGTGCCATCAGCCTTTCCGTCCAATTCCTTAAACAACTGATGCTGATTGGTGTTTAATAAACTATTCGGGTGAAATTGTCTTACCCTGTTGTCATACAGTACCTCTTCACTTTTGCAGCCTTAGCCTTAACTCTTTGCTTAATCTCCTCTATTACAACACTTACCCCCTTACGTTTGATATTGTACTTTGTCATGATTGTATTCCTCAAGTCTGAATCTTTCAATAAACCCTTGTTCATTTGTTCTATTCTACTGAGATCTTTTCGCAAGTCTTTAATTTGACCCTCCAGCCAACGTTTCCACCTGGTGTACTGTTATCTTGTTTTGATTGTGACGCCTTCACCCCTAACTTTTCCCCCTACTACAACTGCCCCTGCAAAAAATAGTTTCCGATAGATTTTATTCATACTTACCGACCCAAGGACTTTACTTACAACAGCTGACATTTCTGTCAGCCTTTTCCTTGGGACCCAGCGCAAAGCATGGATACCTGTTTGACCTCTTAGCCACTTCCATCACCTCTTCACGCCTTGCCTTTATCTTCCTCTGTAAACTCTATGCCCTCCTCTTTGTCGGTGCCATCATCGTTCTGACCATCTTGCAACCCAGGCTGATACACCTTATACTCAATCTGTGAGCTAGCAGCAGCCGCCTCTTCCGGTACTTGGTGGTTAACAATCTCCGTTCTATCACTATCAGCTTGCACTATCCTCCTCATCTCCTCAGTTTTCACGTTTGTTAACCACTGGTTCCGTTTGATAGTTTATCTGGTCTGCAAGACGCTGCTCACTAATCTGAACCATTCCTTTATGTTGCCAATGGCCAAAGGCTAATCATCCTCCTTCTGTATCCTCTCTTGTCCGGCTCACTCTTGATATAAGATTCCATTGCAGTTTTATTATCGTTCTTACTCTATTTTCTCCTGGTTACAACACGAAGCCTGTTGTGAGCAGTTTGGATATGATCTGGTGGTACCTGCTCAGGCATACCAACCACATTGGGTGAAGGACTTCCTCTTAACAGGTACACACAAGAGAAGATAATGAGAGACCCCACCGTCTGTTTTCCACGCATAGCGTGCCTTGTCACACCTTAAACCAAAATTATCGTAGTCAATAATTTTCACAATTTTACACCAAAATTGAGTTGAGCCTGCCGAACTTGCTGTAGTTGAGCCTGCCGAACTTGCTGCTGGTTAGTTTATTCAACTGATTTTTACATTTTCAGTACTTTTTCTCAATACATTGTATTACATCGTTTTCTCATTCTCTGATCTTCAGTATACCACACCTACGTTTACAATGTATAGGACTTTCTTGTTGTCTGTGTGCCATTGCACACATAACCCTTCCAGGCTGCTCCATGTGGAACTCTTTCCACTTCACTGTGCCCAGGGTTAAAAACCAGAGATAAAACTCTTTGAGCTAAAAGACTCTGGAAAACCTTGTGGCCTACTTTCTGTTACAAATTTAGCAACATGGATAAATCTACACTTTACTTTATTTTGCGAAAACTTTAAGCTTATGTTCTACTTTTTGTGACGAATTTAGCTAAATGGAAATAATACAATTTACAAATAATTTTAATGCAAATAATTCTACAAATAATTTTAATATTTTTCTTTTAAAGTAATTCTTTCTTACATTATTGTAATTATATTTAGATCCTTTGTCTGCATTCCTTTTGACACCAAATATAAACGTTTTCATCTTTCAGCTTTAAAGACCATGAATAATTTCGTCCCCTAAAAATAAGCTATAAACATTTTACTGTTTGTAATATCTTCTGAAAACCGTTTTCCAATCTCTGTCTGATTTATATCTTATTAAATTTCCTAAAAGTAAATCATGTATTCCTTTAATTTTAAAACTAAACCGTCCCAGCAGAACAGTGTTCGCGGGCTAGAATGATCCCAAACCCATTCTCTTACTGGGTTGTGGCGCCTTTAGGAATGCGCCACACCTTGGGCTACATTCCTAGCCCAACTTGGGCTATGAATACCAAATTCTTTACAAGCGTACCCGCTCGCTAGTGCCCAACAGACAATATTTTCCTGCTATACCCTGTAACGCAGGAAAATACATTACAGTTGTGTGTGTTTTTTAGGTGGGAATTTCCCCATTAGCGTTGAATAAGGACCCAAACTGTTGAGGACTGCAGGATGTTAGTTGCCACAGATTTAAAATGGTTGTCCAATTTGAGGTTATTTGATGAAAAGATCATCCATTCATTCACTTTCAATTATTGTACTCTATTCTGTTCCCTTCACAATGACCATGCAAGTTGCAACTAAAATCACTGAACATTATCGAGTTATGTACATGTATGTTGCAATGTTTCATTTGATAACAGAAGCAGAAGAATTGGTGTTCTTTGATGCCTTTGATAGTCTAATTGGCTTGGACTTTGAAGAAGATGATGACCCCAGTGTGAATACGAAGAGAAAGAAGTCATACAGTGATCCAAGAATAGTGGACATTCAAAGTAAAATAAGTAAAACCAACAGGAAGAAAGCTGTCATCCGAAGTAACAAGGTACATGTAGGGTTGGTTGGTACAATGACATGAAATGACTTCTTGGCATCTGCTTATATAATACATGTATATATCTAAGATTGGCAATACTCAACTTGTTAAAACCATAGACATGATGGAGGATAAAACTTGTGTTCTGCCTTATTAGTGTCATTTTAAGAAAATGCTGACAATCCACAGGAGGGTTCTATTCACTTATACAATGAAGCTACCACAGCTTTATTACAATCCTGGATGCCAACAACCTAAGCAAAGTTTCCACATTGCTTAGTTTGTTCTCCTGGAACGATATTGAACATCTTTATCTTGTAAGGCAGGAACTGATTATCAAACTCTGAATCAGGCTTAATGTTTTTTTTGGTCACTACCCTGCTGGACCAGTAACTTTCCATTTCCTTCCTTCAATTCTAGCTGTTTCATAACCCAACCTATGGATTCCTTTCAACATTGCCAATTGAAGCTATACAATAGTTTATAATTTGCTTTTTACCCATACACCGATGTGTGTTAAGCACTATATACGCAGTACTTACCCTAGTTCTGTGAAAAAAATCCACAGGCAAATCACTCGGGTGGGATTTGAACCACCCGAGTAAGTACTGAGTATACAGTGCTTAACACACATCGGTGTAAGGGTAAAAACCAAACTATTTTCTTTATCCCCAATGCAAAAATTAACATCTAATATACAATAGTTGTATTTTTGTTATGTGTAGCTGTTATCGCAATGAACTATAGCAAGCTGGACCACTGACATCAGTAAGAATGATCTCCAAGTGCTTGGGGATCATTTTACTAGTGTTAGTTAGTGGCATTTGGTCATCATGTCTTTGTGGTCCCAGTTGTAGTCAGGTTCACAATGTAAAGATTTTAAATTTGGTTCATATCGGGATAAGCAAACCTATTTCAATTGACATGGACCTTTACGAAAAGGTTGTGCTGGATGCTAGACCTGCTTGGAAACGCAAAGTTTTTCCAAGACTGGTTGAACTGCATGTTGTCATGGTTGCTCTGAGAGCTCCTGGAGCCTCCTTGGTGAATTCGGGTACTGATGATGCCTGGATGGAAGCTGATGTCTATTGTGCTGTTAAGACAAGGCAAAACTTAAAAGCATTCTCTCTGTGCCCACATCTATTTGTAGCACTGTATGAAATGACACGACAAGTGCATGAATTCAGAGGGACATGAAGAAAAACAACATAGTGCAACCATGATGAAAGGTTTTATAACTAACACCTACAATCAATATAACTTAAATGATGTGCTTTAACCATGTTAACTCTCACACATAACAATTTGGTTTAATCATTATACTTCTTCTTACAGCAATCATTTGTAGCACAGCATCAAGCAAAAATCCAAAAGAAGAAATACGAAGGAGAGCATTCAAAATCACATCACTGGATTCAAATGGTATGTCTCATCAGCAACATCCTTTATTTTTTTATAACACAATGTGGCTGGTTCAGTGAGCATTATCTCCATCATTTAAAAAAAGATAAATAATTTTATTAGTAAAATAAAGAAGTATTAGTTAAAAGAATAACTATGTTTTTTACAGTTGGCCATGGAATGCCTTATCCTCCCTGCAACCTTAAAAAATTTGTTTCAGAAATCTCGAGCAGCCTGTGTCTCGGTACTGAGTCCCAACAGTCTGACCTGCTTTGTTCACCTCTTACATGTATGTGTCTTTGACCATTTTTGTGTCATCGTCACCAAAAAGCTTGTCGGTAAATGGTACTTTGGTCGAGCACAAGTGTAGATAACAATGCTTCACATCGTTTTTCATGTTATTCTAGCTTTCTAGTGGAACTAGTGAATCTGTGGCAAGGTCAAGTACTGTTTGGAGGTCTACTCCCTGCACCCTTTTGTATCAATTGTGCCAAATTCTTAACCAATAGGACAACTGCAGTTAATCCTTTGCGATTTATAATATTTGGAATTTAGAATCTATTAAGCAAGTTGTGGTCGAATAATGTCCCACACCAGTTGATTGACTCGAACACAAGCGAGGCTTGGGCAATTCTTGGGTTGATTGAATCACTTTTGAATCACTTTAGCTTCAGTTTAGACCACTGGTCCTGAAGGTGAAACTCTTCCTTCAAGTTTGAATCACTTTAGCTTCAGTTTAGACCACTGGTCCTGAAGGTGAAACTCTTCCTTCAAGTTTGAATCACTTTAGCTTCAGTTTAGACCACTGGTCCTGAAGGTGAAACTCTTCCTTCAAGTTTGAATCACTTTAGCTTCAGTTTAGACCACTGGTCCTGAAGGTGAAACTCTTCCTTCAAGTTTGAATCACTTTAGCTTCAGTTTAGACCACTGGTCCTGAAGGTGAAACTCTTCCTTCAAGTTTCTCTATTTTGCTATATCCCCCTCAATACCTTTCATTGTTTTTAAACCAAATATGTATTTTAAAATGTTAAAAACATTGTACATACACTATAATTGGTAATCAGAAAAAAATGATTCATTAGTTTCAATCTGAAAACCGCGTACCAATACTCCAAAAAATTGTATCCGTCTAAAGTACTGTAAGAGTCTAGAAAATAACATTTGAAAAAGCTCTCAAAATTACCATTGTATGTTTCGATTGTAACAGCTGAAAAAACGTTTTTAACATTCACCATTTATTGTTGTTTTATCAACTTATTGGATTAAATATTAACACTATTGGTCATTTAGCCTTCGAGAAAGACTCTGCTAGGGTTGAAACGTCAGGCCATCAACTAATTTTTGTAAATATTAACAAGTTGGTTGGATGATGGTGTCTAGGAAACTACAGGATATAAATAAATTTATTCTTCCTAAAACTAATAATAAGATGAACAGAGCAGAGTAAATTTGTTTGATTTTGGTGAAGTACACCCCCAGAATAGTTAATTTACACCACCTTGCCCCTCTCAATATCATACAGTAGTTGCTTCACAAGTTGTACCTATTCATTCAATGTAAATTTGTATCATTGTGGAAAGTTGAATTGTTCTTTTGTGTTTTCAGAAGCGTGATCAGTTATTTGCTGAGCAGGAGAGGAGAAGAGACTTTATTGAATGCGAGAGGAAGAAAACCATTGATAGATTACAAAACTACAAACTGGTAAATATTGTTATTGGTAGTATTTTAAAGTTGTAAATCATAAATCTATTTATGAGTTGACTTAAGTTGTCTTGCTTTTTTATGCCTTGTGGTTGGCGAAGCCGCTGAAGGGGAATACTTTTTCCGACTTGTCCTTCCGTTTTAATATTGGTTACCTTATGGAGATGGAGGAAAACGAAAAAAGGAGGAAAACCAAAGGTCTTCATCAGAGGGGAATTCAAAGACTGGGGTGAACCACAAGGAATTTTGTGTTTAAATTATATGGGACAAAGGAAAGAAATAAAAATGTCTCCACAGGTATGTACAAATTAGAATGTGTGTGTGCGGGTTAGTTTGTAGTGACATTCAAACCGAGGAATTACGGTACAACAGCGATTGCTATCACAAAGGAAAACAATGGGGTTCTCGTTTGTATGATTGGAGGTCCCTACACACTTGTGTGTGTGTGCAATCATTGGATGAAGGACTTGACATTATGTATCAACTCCAAACTTTGTTTGTGTGGATTAATCTTGGTATCCTTTAAATAAAGCCTATTGCTCTTGGAACCCAACGTCAAATGTCAAGGTCATTGTAGCTAAAACAATATAAATGTTGTTCGAGCGATAACTCAAGAAGTACTTGGTATATCAACTCCAAACTCGGTTGGTATATATCAACTCCAAACTCGGTTGGTATATATCACGTAAATTTCACAGAAACAAGACATTTTTATAGGAGTAGATGACATCAGGAATCATGCACAAGCATAGTTGTGATTCCTAGCAGATTAATTAGTAAAAAACAAAACAAAAATATCTGTTGATTTTTTTTTTCTTTCTTACTTTTTATTGTGTTGCTTTGTTTTATCATGACTTCATTTTGCAGACCCACCCAAGCCCAAAGATTCTTAAACCTCAACAGTATAAGAAATCTGTCAAGAAAGATGAGACAAGACAAACAAAAGAGAATGAGACCAAAGAGCATTTAAAAAGAGATGCAGCTTTAGCCAGGGACAGAGCCAGACGAGCTTATCAACCACCAAAGCTCAAAAAGCCCAAATACAAAACTGAGCAAGTAGAGTTCTCACAACCAACCTCTGCCCCACCTCCTCCTCCTCCTCCTCCTCCTCCTTGCCCCCAACCACCCCCCTGTCCCCCACCACTCAGTTTTGCTAAGAGACAGACCAACACATCTTACCAAAATGAGAAAGTGAATGAGGAAGGAGGGGGAGGAATTGATGTGAGTGAGATCTTGAAGGCAAGAGGGAATTTACAGAGCCAATCAATGTCTGCAAGTAACAACTCTGAGGGAGGAGTTAGTAAAGGTAAGGGTGAAGAGGTTGCAAAGCTTCCATTTATTAAAGATATAAGACATCATGGGTTGTTTTCTTATCCTTTAATTTTAATTCAACCAGCATGTGAAAGTTTCATTAAGTTTGGTGATAACATTTTACAGAATCAACAATAACAATGTTTCTTTTGTCGCATGATTTTATGCACTTTGTATTTTGGAAATCCAAGTTACCAAGTAGATGTATTGATGACACTTTTCTTGCACATGGCAGTATTTTAGATGGAATTGCTTCTCATTAGGTCAATTGGCACAAGTATTAATAAGGTAATAAAAGAGTGGGACAAGGTCTTTAACATTAACCTTTTGTTAAAAGCGTAATAATGTTGTAAAAACTGCAAACTTTCCTGTAAACTTTCAATTCCTGTCACGCATGCAGGCTCCGTTTCGCAAAGGGTCAAATTGTGATCGACGCTCATTGGCTGTGCGTACGCATGCGTGTTAATAGATTTTACAATGAGTGTTGGTATGTGTAAGAAGAGTCAGTAAACAATAGAGCCATGCATAGAGAGATTGAAAATAACTGGTGCTGAGTTCACAAAGAGCTAAGTATGATATTAAAGTGCAAATCAATCTTAATTGCTAAGTGAAGTGTGATGTCACAATACAAATCACTATAGTGATACTGACGACTCAGTGCTTTGTAAAATCCAGCCCTTAGCCTCTAAATGTACCGGTACAAATTACTGCTTCAAGAAGTACAATTGTATTACCTTTGTATAATGTCACTGCAGCATGAAAACTCTAATTTCTTGTACTTGTTGTGCATGTCCAAACACACAGCTAAGGTACTGACATGATAGTTAAAGCTGTGGTATGTAATGCAGTGTGCAGTATAAGCTGCAGCACAATTACATCATGTTAACATTCTCATGATAAGTTAAGTTTGAACACCCATTGCATATTTTGTAAATCAGATTTCTGTTTTAGATAAAACTAGACATGTAGTGTTTGTAGTGTTACAAATACAAGATTTTCAATTCGGGAAGTGTGTTTATATAATTTGGTTTTAACCCTTTCCCTATGTGTATTAAGCACCGTATACGCAATACTTTGTCCCCCAAAAAACACCCAAAACAAAAATAATAAAAAAACTAGGAAATCACCTACGTCATTTGCAATGGGGTCAAGTGGGGTCACACTCAATGAATGGTTTGTTCAGTGTTGCCCTTTCCAATGATGTATAGGTTGTAAAAAACCATTGTGTGGTTCATAAGTAATTCGTTTTTTTCAAATATTAAACTTTCATTTAATGTATATGAAATTTGGTGACGTCATTGTGACGTCACCAAATTTTACAAGTTATGATCTAATTAAGTTTGAAGTCTCAAGGATGTGTGAGCTTTGGAAGTGTGTCTTTGTTTGCGGAAAATCACAGGGGGAGAAGAAGAACAAGTATTAAAACACAATTTTTTTATTTTTAATTAGCAAAAAGAAGAGGCGTTCCGGGCGGATTGCCCGAACACCTGAAGATAAAACATTTATTTACAATTAACAGCAGATGATTTATATATTGTCAGCAAAGTATTCCCAAATATTTGTGAGATGTATTTTGCTCACCCAACATGTCCGAGGGATATTTGCTTTTACTTCCAATAGACCACACCCAGTACCTGGTAAACATTGGAGATCTAACTTGTTCGTTTATATTGATTGTGTGCCTTTGTAGCAAAAGTTTGCCTGCACTCGTAGAAAAATAGAGGGTTTATTATTTAAACTGAAGAAACCAGCTTTCAAGCTAAAATGTCTGAATACAACTTGTATGAAGTATTTCAGTCTTGGTGCAGGGTCTCATCTCTTTACCCGATAAAATGTGGAGGTATGTAGACCAAAATTTTGACCACCTTTTGTGTTTAGGTAAGGATATTTTAGGTGTTAAAATTGTAGATGTTTTTAAAAAATGAAAACGAAAACATGGATAAGATTTGTAGTTAATTTAAACTTAAACACATATATGAAAATATATGTAAACAAGTGTGACTTCATCAGTTCCCTCTTGAAATTGTCCAGTGATATTATTTTGCGAGGAAGCTTATTCAACAGGGCAGGAGCAGCTTTGGCAAAAGCACGGTCTCCGTATCGGATTGTTCCTGATCTTGGGCTACCAAAAAGTGAGATTCTGCAGACCTCAGAGCTTGACTGCTTTGCTTGGTGGAGATGAGTTCACAAAGATATTGCGGGGTATGTCCGTGAAGAAACTTTGAATACAAGGAGGCAGATCTTGAAGGTGATCCTCTTTGCAATGGGGAGACAATGTAGGCATCTTAGGACAGGTGAAATGTGGTCGTATTTTCTGGCTTGGACAACGACTCGAGCGACAGGGACACATGCCATCTTGTCGTCCGTGTTCTGATTCTAACCAGGCTTGACTATGGTAATGCCTTGCTGTTTGGCTCTATAACACAACTGTTATACAACGACTGCAAAGGCAGTCCTACAGAACTGGGCTGCTAAACTTGTTTGCCGTGCCTCAAAGCATGACCATGCCACACCTTATTTAAAAGAACTTCACTGGCTGCCGGTTAGGAGAGGATAACCTTCAAGATTTGGTTTATGTCTATAAATGCCTCAACACAGCACCTGGTTATTTATTATCTTGCCTGTCTCCCCACCGGCCTGGTCGCTCAAGCCTTCGCTCAGCATCTGACACTACTCGCCTCATGGAACCAAACTCTGTCAAGCTTCTCAAGTCTGCATCAAGTCGCATCTTTTCTCATTTTGCTCCCCATACCTGGAATGCACTCACTATCTCCATCAGAGAATCCTACTCTTTATGCAAATTCAAGAAGTGTATCAACAATTATTTATACCCAATCTAATGCGCTGCGTTTTAGTGGCGCTTTATAAATGCCTTATATGTATGTGTATTTGTCACACCCCCCAAAATTGGGTATGACTTGAGCTAGTCTAATTCCCATCATTAAGACAGTGTACCCCATCCCAAAAGTTGAGCCATTTGGGTATGACTTGAGCTAGTCTAATTCCCATCACTAAAACAGTGTTGGGTCCTTATGACTAATGTCTTTCTCCCTAAGCAGGAATAAACAAGGCTATCTCATATTTCCTTGTCTTAACTTGTTCTTGAAGTTTCTAATCTCCTTTGTGGGTTGTGGGTGGTTCTTAGAAAGTTGGAAGACTATGGGTTTATATTGGGTCTATTGGCAATCAGCTAGGCTTTCTGACTTGAGCTGGCTTACAGCTAAGACATGCAGTTGCAGTTAGAATCGCCACTGTTGATGTGCTAAGACATGCAGTTGCAGTTAGAATCGCCACTGTTGATGTGCTAAGACATGCAGTTGCAGTTAGAATCACCACTGTTGATGTGCTAAGACCAAACAACTCTTTTATTTCAACCATAGGTTGTTTTGCTGGTAACTACTTTGAGTTGATGTAGTTTCGCAACTGTGGGTTACTATTGACGTAGATGAGGTGTTTGGACATCATCAATAGTTTCTATCTTTGTAGTTTTCTTCATTTCATCGTGTACCTGTTTGTCTACAATTTCTTCTAGTCTTCAATTCTTCAATGTTTCTTCTTGAATCTGAACTATTGAACTTTTCCTGATGTTTTTCTGGATTTGTTCAACGGTTCGTCAGGTTTTCTTCACTTAAACTTTTCGTTAATATCGCGTGGATCGGAGTCGCGTTGCGTAACGTTCGGTGGATTTCATCTACTTACTTCTTTAAACCAAGAGTCTTCATACCGCTAAGTGTATTTACCTTTTATTACTTTCATTGTATTAACTCTTTTCCTTTGTGAACTCTTATATTTTATTTTAATTGGATTTGTGCTATTATTTCTTCTTGAGTGCATCTTAAATTGTTGTTTGCCGATACTATTTGGAGATTTGGTTTTGGTGAAATATATTAAGATTGGACTGTCATTCATCGACCTCATATTCGTTATTGAATCATATTTATTTAATTTTGTCGTACCCTTGAATCGGTTATACATTACGGGATCCTATCTTCCAGGCAATACCCGTGACATATTATTGTGGACACGTTGCAGAGGAGAAGGAAGCTTAACCAAGAGCGAGTTACAACAATCCAAGCGTGAAGAGACCAGAGCATGGATTACCTTCTCAGCTGTATCATGAGACAAGTATTTGCAAATTCTTGTTATGTTTCGCAATTGGAAGAAAGCGCTTCTGCATACACCTGAGATGTGTGCTTCCATGTTGAACAGTTTGTCAAACAAAACTCCTGCGAACACAATTGGAAGCTGACAAATCGTGGTTGCTGATTGTAAACTGGGGGGAAATAAAATGTGCATGGTCATGTCTCGATCCCACTACCAGAACTCTTCTCTGCATTGAGTCGCAGGAAATTAAGACTCATCCACGACTGAATAATAATATCTTGGAATGTGGCTGACCCAGTCATCTGCAGTAACACCTGGTGTGAAGGCAATGTACAGCTGGGTATCCTCAGCATAGAGATGAAACTTGACAAGGTGATGCCTAGCGATGTCACCTAGTGGTAGAGTGTATGTTGTGAACAGAACAGGACCTAGAACAGAGCCCTGAGGGACTTTGCAGTCTAGCGGCCGGCATTCAGATCTGCTTTGACCGATGCACACCGTTTGAGACCTGTCCGCAAGATGTGATTTTATCCACCACAAAGCAGAGCCAGTCACACCGAGCTGCTCAGATAGTCGTTGCAGTAGAAGTCGATGGTCCACTGTATCAAAGGCTGCAGATAGGTCCAGTATTTTTTAACTAATAAGACCATCTGCCGGTTGTCAATGGAGTAGAGTATATTGTTGAAACTCTGACAAGAGCGGTTTCAACACTGTGCCCACTTCTGTATCCAGACTACATGACTTCTACAAGATTGTTGTCCTCCAAGTAACTTGTAAGTTGTCGTAGGACAACTCTCTCCAGAACTTAAGAGATACCGGTAAATGGCAAGTTTGATACCGGCTGGTAATCGTTCAGTTGCTCAGGATCAAGGCTGTCTTTCTTCAGCAGAGGTGTTACATGTGCTACCTTGTATTCCTCTGAAATTAGCATTTGATTGTGCTTGCACATCCAAGATTATTGAAAAATCATCAAAGAACATACCTTGCGTCAGTCCATTTTTACTTGATGGAGGGTGGTCGATAAATTACGATAATTCTCAGGCTCTGTTCATTGAACTTCAAATCCAGTTCAGCACATTTAAAACTACAAAATTTACGTATTGGTTGTAAAGATACACTTAGCAAAAGTTTGCTGACAATGGCAATTCCACCACCTCTGCCATTTCTTGGCACAGAATGGCATACGTAGCCGGGTAGTGTTAGTGCGGTGAGTGTCACATGATCTCTTTCCGGCACCATGTTTCTGTTATGATGAAGATATCCAAATAGTTTTGAAGAATGTAAGTCTCAAGAAGTTCCCTCTTGTTACGTACAGACTGTGCATTTAGTAACGCAATCTTAGATGAGGGCTGTAAAGCAGTCAGTGGAATCTTTCGAAGACAGCGTGGGCATGCACATGCAAAACAGGCATAATCCATGCACCTGTTCTTGTGAGATTGTATAACAGGGATAGGGCGTTGGTGTTTGCAGAAATTTTGAATCGCTCTCTTTGTAGGTTTGACACTGCTAATGCCATAGTCCACAATGGAGTGGTAGACATCAATAGGCAGTCTAGTCCCAGACCATTGTTTCTTGATGTCCAGAAGCACCTCCCTCGAGTATGAAAGCAAAGCCAATGTCCAGCAGAAGAGGATAATGATCATTGCTGTCCCTTGACAAGCCATTGGCACTTTTCAAAGTCAGTCAAATACACACTGGACATTTAGCTATGCCAATGTTCAGAAATGCAAAATTGCAAATATCTTTCCTCACGAATATCTCTGAAGTAAGAAAGGCAGTGAAATTGGAAAGTGTCCAGTGTGGTCTCTGCACTTCCTCTTCAAATTGAAGTATAATTTGTCCAAAGTGTGCGTAGTATTCCAAACTAAATCACTAAAAACTACGGAGCTTATAGCCAGTGCAACCATGAAGCGCAACTTTTAACTGTTAATATGGTCATATATACTTCAACTGTATGTTACATATTGCTGAATTGTACTGGCAGACTATTGTAGCCGCTCAGCCATTTAGCGATATGGTTAGGATACAGGTGTAAAAACTTCTGAATTTGTCAAGGGTGTTATTGATTTTTGTGTTTTATGATGTTGATTTTTCAGATCCAATGGAAGTTACTCTGGCCAATATTCGTCAGGGGGTGAAACTTCGTAAAGTTCAGCGAGACCCAAGTACTATGTACCCTCCTTACAGCAGTCTTGAAGATAGCGAGTTAATGGCCAAGATAAGAAGCATCAGACATCAGACAGAAACCCTCGATGACTCAGACTCTGAAGCTGAATTCAGCCCTTAATGGAACATTTCTGGGGATTCCAAGACATTCTAGAGGGTGGAACAAAATTAGTAGGCTAGACCAAGTGTATATCATTATGGTCTCAACAAAATACTTATTTTGTGTTTTTAATCATGTGTGCTCATATTCAGTACGTTATGGAGACCAAGGACAAAACAAAAAAGGGAAAACAAAAGGACTCCATTGGGGAATTCTAATAACTGGGGTACTCCACAAGAAATTTTGTGTACAAAGCCTCTATGGGGAGGATGTTAAGTACAGTGCTTAGGAAAAAACAAAAGAATGCTCCACAGGGATGCAATTTTGAGAATATGTGAACTCATAATTTGACCTTATTTATGGAATGTGACACATATGTCACATTGGGTCATTCAGTACATTATATAAGAGTGAGACTGTGTCAAGGAACAAGTATTACAATACTCAAAGTAACCAGTAAGGTTAATTACATGGATTCTCAAATCATGTCCTAAAACAAATGGTCGCTTTAATTTCTTGCATGTTTGGAAATTTTCTTTGTTTCCTCAACACAGATGTTGTTTAAATTTTTAAGATTAATATGATTTCTTTATGTGTGCTGTCACATTGCTTTATTCTTTGGTATTTAATGTTCTCCTTTTCTTTTTTGAGCTATTAATATACGACCTCTATTTTATGAAGTAATTATAACCATATAACGTTACTTTTTGGACTTTATTGTAAAATGTTAACAATTCAACTCTTGGGGGTGCAACAAATTGATATTAAGATCCCTGAATTGAATCGTCCTGAGCCTACCCCAATGAACAAAAACCAAACATAACAACACATGGTCTATTTCCACTGTTTAATTTCTTGAGAATTGTGTAAGCCCATTATTGCACACATAAATAAATAAATATACATGTATACATGTACATGTACATGCATCTGTACATACCTGCACATGGATGAATATTGTAATTGAAATACTTCCATCTAGTCAGGTCAATGGTTTCTTGTAAAGGCTTTCTATTCTGAGCCTGATCTACTTAAGTATCCTCCCCTGTCCGGTTTTCGATGTAGTATGCCTTTTTCTTTGAATTGAAAAAAAATTAAAATATTCCATAATCAACTGATGCCCTAATTACCTTCCTTTGTTTATAAGAAATATGCAAACATATATTAAAACGTGATGGACATTGAAACTTTCACACCACGCACCGATCTTCGATGACTTCAATAGCGTCCCATTTGTTTTGAGTTTGACCTGTTTTCGATGCAAACAAGAAAGTATGGTGTCCGGGTGAAGCCAACGTGGAAGAAACATCTGCAGTGACTACAAGTGTTCTGTGAGACTTAGTGTATGACTCTATAGCCAGCAGTTTTCTTCATTTTATTCAACATTTTTTTTATTTAGTTTTTAAAATAACCATGGTATTTTTCAAAAACTTTAAAAAAATTAAAATTAAAATGTAAATAATTCTTGGCTTTCAAATCTTATTTTTATTTAGTTTTGTGTCTTTTTATGTTTCTTAACATTTATAATAAAGCATATAAATAAACAGTGATAATCGAATCACAAAGCTGATGTTTAAATTGTAATATTAATAACAAAAATGATAGAGTGTATACAAAACAAAATTATCCAGACTATTAGAAAATGATATAAGGCACGTGGCTTCTTTAAGCCTCTGTATTTTTTCCCCCAGAATGCTCAGCAGAATGTTCAGTCACATGATTTGATCATCGTGAATTGTGAATTGAAAAAGTGTTTGATGAAACTTTTTCGGTGGGAATTTTTTTTGTTATGGCCCCGACAGTATGACATATTTTTGTACCTTGCAGAAATGCCTAAAATACCACAACTTTTTGCATTTACAAGTGCAACTAACCAGCGGAGTCTTACATGTTTCTAAGTTTTGGTCAAATGAGAGGATACTCTTTGCTTGGCAAGTCAAACCACAAAAATTGTATCTAGAGACTGTTTACATCGCGCGCAGAGAGGTAAAAGATTTGCCTCGATTTCAGGGCGTCCTACGATACATGTAATTTACATGCATCTACTCTGGTAAATGTTGGTCTTTGATGACATACCAGAGCTGTGAATGAGAGAACTCATCTTTTATAGAATTTGTTGTTACTATATGTGTCAGACAGTGTTAGAACTAGGCCAGTATCTTTTAAATGACCACTGTATACCATGCCAGATATGTTGCAGAGGGTGTCCCCCAATTTGTGTACATATACACACACCTCAAACACATTGTATACCTGTTGTATGCAATGTGTTGGGTGTGTCTATGAATCTTATTATTTGTTTCGTATCTATTTGTGTCTCTTCCTTGTCAGCCCTCGCCCATCCTTAGCCCCCACTGTCACTCCCACTTTAAACCAAGTATGCAATGGTCAAGTGCATACCTGTTGATGTCCCCACCCCTAACATCAGTTGATCAAATGATTGACTTTTCTATTAGTCTTTGTTTTTCTATTGGGCGATCGGCAGCTCGCCATGGCAGCTTTGCTGTTCTAGTTTTGTTAGCGATTCTTTGAACTTTCATATTATTTAAAGATCAACTTGAACGAAATCACTTAAACAAATTTGACCCTTTATATTTGTTAATTGTGTGTTTAATTTTTATTTGGTCGAAAGTTAGAATTTTTCTGCGCTTCAATTTTGCTGAAATTTGATTGTAAAAAATAGCCCACATTTTTTTAACTAGTGTAAACCCTGAATCTAGCTATCATCACCATTAATTATTTTAATAATTATAGTTTCTAGAAAACCCCATTATCCCCAATTATCAAGCTTCCGTCCAGTTCCTTGACCAAGGACTCAACCCCATAAATCACCTACCCATGGACTTGCACTGACCTCCACTATTATCTGGTCAGTGACCAAGGCTTACCTATTCCCTATATAATGTCAATTGTTTCTAAATCTATTCACTCTCTGCTTTTCTGGTTAGCTCAGTGGGACATGCTTGTACACTGTGGCCCAAATCCAGTTTTCTCTAATTCTATCTACACTCTTCGTTCTGTACGAATTACCAGCCCAGGATAGAACAATAAATCGCCTGTATTCTATAGCCACTTCAAGAACGTCTCTGTGTATCTTCTTTCTGCATCTATCGGCCAATACCCTGTAACATCGATATTCACTTGTTACATTTGGTAGCAGCGGTTTCTTACCTGCCCGACACCATCGAATGAGCCTACCATTTTCTAACACTTATTTTCTTCACCGACTGCCTTCGCAAGAGCCAGTGGATAGAAAAATTCTCCTCCTGCTGTTCTCTCAGTATCTTCGCTAGGTTTTCCCATAGTGCAACCGGACTACAACCCCCGCTCTCTGGATTCACTTCAAATATCTGACACCGTCGCTTAGACTGTTTTCATTGTCACTTTTAAGCTGACATTTTTAGCCCATCCTGCTCATCTTCAGTACCCTGTTTTGCTCGTCTTCACTTGTCTTTTGGAGCTGTTCCTGCGTCCATTGTCTTCACCATCTATAACACGGCCGTGCTTCCACCTGTACAGACATCCATTGGTCCCAGATTGGTTGCTGCCGCCTTCGCTGAATTTCTTCTAGCTGCTCTTCGCTTCTGTCTCGGTGTTCTTCATTTCCTGTTGCAGTGTTCCAGCCCTGAAGTGTTCTTCGTGTGAACTGTTCCTGTTCTTTTCTTCAGACTTTACCTGCCATTTTGACTCTTCATTTCTTCGGACTTCCCGGAACGCCTTCTTTTTGGAGTGGACGTTTTCTTTAACTATTTTCCTTGTCCTGCAGTAGCCAGCACGCTCTTCAGCACTCCACCGCTCTGCAGCCCAAGCTGACATCTTACACAGCACGTTTTTCAAATTTTACGTGTTTTTGCAGTGTTTCTTCTCCCGATCTTCGGTATCCTGTTTTCCTGTTCTCCGCTCCTGACTCCAGACTTTTGCTTTCTTCGTTACCTTCACTTGCTCCCCTCTGCACCGTCTAGACTGTACTTTCAAGTGGAGCTTTGGCCCAGTTTTCCGGATTTTCCTGCTCGTTTCTTCGGACGTTTTCCACTGACAAAGTAACTCTTTCGGCTGTTGTATACCGTCCTTTCCGCTCCACCCCATGCAGGCAACGCAAGTTCCATTATTTTTTGTTATTCTAATACTGTCATTGTCAAATTTTTGCATTTTTGATGTGTGTTCTTCCGTTGTTCGTTTATACTACTATAGTTCATCACCAATTCTATTATAGTACTTTGTATCTGTAGTAGGTCCTTTTACTTTTTGGTCTGCTACTCTTCCGCTCTTTGCCTAGTTGACTATCCTTTTAACAAATTTGATTTGTATGTGTAGTTTATTTTTTTTTTGGCTTTATTATTGCAATTTTTTTTCCCTTCATATTTTGGCCATTCACATGTTTTAATTGTTTCCGCTCAGTTCCTGTTGATTTCTTATTATTGTACTATTTATCGCAATATTCTATCGTTCATTTGTTACCTTCTGCTTGGTCATGTCTCCGCCACCCAGCCCACCCACTAGCTCCACCCTGCCCGCTGCTCCTCAGCTTCCTTACATCAAGGCAGAACTCCCGGCCCCTTTTGCCGGTGATGGAAAGGAAGAGTTTAAGTTATGGTGCCGGCGGTTTGAGGTGGCCGTTAACCCTTTCAGTACCGCCGTGCCATAGCGGCTCAAAACAACATCCCACTTGGTGACCAATGAGCCCGTATGGCACGTAATTATTAGCACTCTTGGTGACCAATGAGCCTCTGTGGCACATCGACAAAAAGTATGTTATCAAAATGTTAATAGCCCCCTCAATCGCCTGCGTCCATCCCCTTGGCAACAAGCTGGCCGCGTGTGCCCTGAAGCGTCGCAAGTTTTAAAATTTAAGCGGGATCGTTAAGCGTCCCCCCACGCATTCTTGAGTAAGAGATCATTCTGACAACATGGCTGAAGAAAATGATAAAATTTTGGAAGAAATTTTCGCAGACAGTGGTTCAGAAATGTCATCTGACGAGGAATCGCCACTTGAGGACTCGGAGACGTCAGAAGACAGTGAGGATACAGAGCCGAGGGCCTCGACATCAACAGCAACAACATTAACCTGTTCTAAGAAGGGTAAGAAGACCAAAAAAAAAAACGAATTTCAGGTGTGGATGGCGTGAAACCAACTGTTACACACGGCGACCGCCTGTTAAATTTACAGCAAACACCGGGGCTACAGAAGACTTCAGTTCGTTCTCCCCCATACAAATCTTCAAACTGTACTTTTGTGAAGCAGTGTGGCAGATGATGGTACTAGAGACTAATCGTTATGCTGAACAAATATTGGGAGCGGGGGCAGAAAATAAGTGTGCATGGAGACCAACTGATGTACCTGAAATGATGGCATTCGTGGCCCTACTTCTTTGCATGGGAATCAACAAAAGGCCTCGTTACTCCATGCATTGGTCCAGGTCTTAAATTCTACGAAGTCCCCTGTACTCAGCAACCATGGCTCGTAACCGATTTACTGCAATCCTAAGATTTTTTCACCTCGCCAATAACAGAGATGTCGAGGGCGACTTTCCCCGTGACAAACTTGCTAAATTACGGCCACTGTTAAACATTGTACTACCATCATTCCTCCGGGTGTACCAGCCGGGACGAAGCCTTTCACCGGACGAGACGATGGTCAAATTCAAAGGACGGGTGAGCTTCAAGCAGTACATGCCAAGAAAAGCCGCAAAATGGGGATTGAAATCTTTCTCATTGAACGAATCCGACACAGGGTACACATGTGCCTGGGAGTTGTTCACAGGATCGCAGCCCAGGTGCCCACAAGGACAGTCCTCTGTAAGTGATCCTGAGACAAACCATCCATCCGAAATAGGGGCACCAGGCAACATAGTATTGAACCTTTTGCAGGGACTCGAAAATAAAGGACATTGCATCTACATGGACAATTGGTTTACTAGCCCAGCTCTGTTCTCCAAGTTGTCTGAGCTAGGATTCGGAGCTTAGTGGAACTGTGCGCTATACCACCCTAGGGATACCCGACGTAGCAAACTCCAAGAAATATACCACCCTAGGGATACCCGACGTAGCAAACTCCAAGAAATTTCCTATGAAAAGCGGTGCAGATCCCAAATTTTTTCAGAAAGCAGGCCAACTATGCGTTATGTGGCAGGACACAAAACGTGTCACTCTCCTCTCAAACTATGGCGATTGCAGTGTCACTAGTAAAAAGATTCGGAGCCGGAAAACTTCAACAGGATTTCGTCATATCAAAAAACCGTGCATAGTCGAGGATTACAATAAATACATGGGGGGCACGGATCTGGCAGGACAATTATGCACGTACTATACTCATACCCACAAAACATTCAAATGGTGGAAACGTGTATTTATTACAATCCTAGACATATGTTTGCTCAATGCTAATGTCGTATACAACAGCATCCATACAAACAAGAGCTTGTCTACTTTGGATTTTCGGGTCAAGGTGATAGAGGCACTTATTTCAAGCTTCGAGAACAACCCAGTTCACCATGCCCGTAAAGTGTCAAGTGCTTCAAACGCCCTTTCAACTCAGCACTTTCCAGGTCCGAATGTTGACGGGAAGAAACGTGACTGTGTTGTATGCAGTTCCACCTCTAATCGGAAACAAACTCGCACGATTTGTAAGCAGTGTATCAAGCCAATGTGTGTTATACCATGCTTTGAGAAATTCCACACCAAGCGATAAATTAGGTCAACAATTCAACTATTAAGTTAATTATGTAAAAAATTTGTAAAGCGGTTATACCATTATTGGAGAATTTCCCGGCACACCAAACGAATAATTTTATAAACTTTCTGAATACTCCCCCCCCCCCCCCCCCCCCCCGCTACAATGTTGAATCCCACAATCGCATGCCTGCCAACAATCAACATTGAGGCGGGGGGGTGGGGGGAGATGGTACTTAGAAAAAACAAGTATAGCATGGGGGGGGGAGATGGTACTTAGAAAAAACAAGTATAGCATGGGGGGGGGGGGAGATGGTACTTAGAAAAAACAAGTATAGCACTTTGGCAAAATGTAATGTTAGTTCCTTCTTTACATATTGGTTCATGATAGGTGTAAATTTGATTTGAGGAGTAATTTTTGTCCAGTTCCTCTCCTGTTTATTGAATGTGCAATCCTATGAGCGGGTTTGGGGGGTGCTTCAAAAGGAATTTATTAAAACATGTTTATTTCAGGTTTCAGAAACTAATTTTAAAATACTCAAAATGGCCGACTTAAGCAACTCTACCACATTGTTTGTATTTGGTCTCATTGGGTTCCAGCATCCTGAAAACCTGGCAATATTTTATGTTACGGGCCAAAACAAAATTGTTTGGCGGCCATTTTTATTATAAAAATGGCCGCCTTAACCGACTGATGCAATTATTTAATTGTGTGTCTTGTTGGGTTCCTGGATCCTTAATACATTCAAGTTTCCAACATTGAGGCGGGGGGGGGGGGGGGGGGGGGGGAGGATGGTACTTAGAAAATACAAGTATAGCACTTTTGAAATATTTAATGTTAATTGTTTCTTCTTTACATATTGGTGAATGATAGGTAAAACATATATTTTATGAGTTATTTTGTTCGAGTAACGTTCATATTGTGCTTAATCAAACTTCTCTTGTTTATTTTTAATGTTATAATAATCAAAATGGCCGCCTTTTAAAAGTGACTGAACCACCATGGCAATTATAATTTGTGTATGTGAGGCTCATAGACGGAGATACGGACTAAAACCTAATTTATTGGCGGACATTTATAAATGGGCAATATTTAATGTTCTTTTATACTCAGACACGAATAAAACAAGCAGGCAAATTATATTTGATTGAATGCCACAGCCTCTGAAAACTGTTTTATTATTCTTCTTATTATTATTATGCCAAAACAAAATTGTGAAGGTTGCCGAAAAAGTAATGGCTAACCAGTCACACGCTTAAAAGAGCTTGGGATACACTTGACCCCCATTGTTTGGCCATTACCTGGCTTCTTCTATACCAATGTACACCACAAAAAATTTGGCCATTACCTGGCTTCTTCTATCACAATGTACACGTGCCACAACCACAACAAATTTGGCCATTACCTGGCTTCTTCTATACCAATGTACACGTGACACAACAACAACCAATTTGGCCATTACCTGGCTTCTTCTATACCAATGTACACGTGACACAACCATTAATGGGCACCACGCCCATATTACTTATTTGGCAAACAAATTTTTTCTGCGTGCACACCTGACTCCAATCACGTGGGCACACAGGCAGAATGCAATGAAACAATTATTGAAACTAGTCATACCTTGTACAATGAGGTTAACCCCTCAATCAATTAAGTTGTGAAATTCCACCTTGAGACATGCGGTCGGAATTAACCTCTGGGGAACCTCAGAGCGCTAACACAACTTATTGTTACAATACTTTATCTTAATATGAAGAAGGGGCGTGTAATTAGTTCCTTGAACAAGGTGTACAAAGTTAAAGAAATATTTTGACAAAGTACATTTACTTGCAACTATAACCCCAAAACCCGAAAAACTGTGTGAATCCCGTCACAAAAGCCAAACGCGCCAACGCGTCCCGCAGGGAGAACACAATTTATTTATTTTTTATTTTTTTTTTTTAATATTTTAATTACCACATAGCAAGAACACAAGAACGCAAGTTGTCCCGAAACAATGTTGTGCCCAAAGGCGACAAATGTACGCCATCAAAGCGATATAAGGCCGTTTCGGTCCAAGTAAATTGGGGATGGTGCAAGCAGTATGCCCCTAACCTGACACATTGAGACCTAGCCCAGCGATTAACTGCCCGCCGTTTCCTTTCAACGGCGGGTTGGGACTTGGCCCCACAGTAGAACACCCGTGGCAGAATGTCAGACCAGACAATTTTAGATGAAGGGAACCGACAAATGTAATCCTGTAGCGTGACCGAAATGCGGTGCCGCATACAAAATTCATCTACACTAACTAAATCATTTGTGCCAATATGAAATATAATAATGGCAGGAGTTGCCCCACCACACGATTGCAACAAAGATCCCAAGTCACACATGCCAGCCCCACTTTGTCCCTTCCACACCACGGGACGAGGTAGATTGATAGCCCCAGCAGTGGCTGCCCAGCGGACGATGGAGTCGCCAATTATCCACACTGGACCTAATGATAAGTCACAGAAAATGAGGGGATTGGTATACTGATTAAATTACGCATGGTGTTCTGTAACCGACGTACACGGCATCCCACAATGAGGTATAGGGCGGATGTAAGTAGCAACCGCGTTAGAACGCCACCTGCCCATGCTACGAACTTGGTCAATGGGAACGCCACTGCTCACCGCATAGGATGCCGCCCCTATGCGAAATGAATGAGCCCGGATGTGCTCACCAGACAAACCTACAAACTTGAGGGATTTTTTCAAAACTGAATTGAACTGAAAGCGAGTGAGTGGAGTGCAATCGAAATGACAAAAGAGAGGGCCAGCAGTGGCAGGTCTCACAGAAAGAAACTCTCTCAATGCCAGGTATACGGGACAGATAGCTGCGTTGTCTGATTGCACCAAGCGAATGACCTGTGGGGGGCCGCACTGATTATTTTTGGCATGCTTGAAAGAAAAAAGGAACGACTGGCCCCCTTCGCCAGACTGACAAAACTGTACATCTGCGGCTGTTAACACCGAAGTTTGAACGCGATGACGAGAATCCGCAGCCAGCTCACCTACCCTCATAAAACCAAAAAATGCACAAACAAAAACCGTTTTAAATAAACAAGCTTCAAATGTAGAAGTACATACTGCAGGAAGTGACTGTGTGATTTGCACTAAAAGCGGGATAGACATTGGCAAACGTGTGTCCGATAAAGGACGCAATCGCCTGCACCCTTCAAGTAATTTAGACACCAAAAAATCATTAGTAGGATCAGCCCACCCCTGTAACTTGTGGTAAAACCCAACAGCCGAAACATAAGTCGTGATTGTGGATGGAGCAAACTTGTGTAAAGATAGCCATGCTACAAACCGTTGAATTACGTCAGCTGACACTGGACCGCCCAAAACTGATCCAAAAAACTGACAAAACTTATTCCATCCAGCAGCATATGTTTTATGTGTATTTGAAGCCATTGCAGCTCTGAAAATCCTATCAATTTCATCATCTAGTGAACGAGGGGTAGATCTGGCAACGGCGTCATGACTGCGTCTGCATGAGGAGCCGCTGCGCGAAAGCGTGTTTCCTGAAAACGGGACAGAGAGTCAGCAATTACATTAAACACCCCTGGCACATGAGTAGCCTTAAAACGAATATTAAACCTCAGGCAGGCAAGCACCAATGTGCGGATGAGATGCATCATTTGGGGACATTGAGAAGATTGTTTGTTGATAATGTGCACCACAGCTGCATTGTCAGTGTGGAACAGAACTTTGCGGTTGGCTAGCTGGGGGGCCCAACATTTGAGTGCCACAACAATATTGGAAACAATTCCAAAAACGCAATTGACGGAGGATTGCACAAAAAAGAGTTGGGCCAACGCCCTTGAACCCAGTGTCCCTGAAAGTAAGCGCCAAAACCAATGCTACCTGCGGCGTCTGTATACAAATCCAACGCCGGGCTCGCTTCCCATTCGCGATAGAAAATTCAAAGAACCAACAAGGGACTGTAGCGCAACAAGTGTAATTTTACGGTGAGACAAAACAGCGGTAATCTTGGCAATCATAGCTCGAACCTTGTCAGCCGGGACCTTAACTTGAGCATGCAACGCATCAATCTCCAAGCCTAGATATGTAATACTTTGCACTGGCCCCTCTGTTTTTTCTTGCGCCAATGGCACCCCAAGTGTTCCACAAGCCCGAGTAAATACCCGCAGCAATTTATTACAATCTGAAGCAGAGGGGCCCACAAACAAAAAATCATCAAGATAATGTGTGACAAGAGAAGTGCCAGCAGCCCCTTTAACATGAAATTCTAAAAAGGAACTGAACTTTTCAAATAGGGAACAAGAAATAGCACACCCCATCGGCATGCACTTATCAAAATAAAAAAGACCATCAAAGGTAAAACCAAGCAGTTCATAATCAAGTGGAGAAACTGGGAGAAGCCGAAAAGCTGATTTAATGTCTGCCTTTGCTAACCATGCATTGCGACCTGTACGTAGCAACAAATCCACTGCATTATCAAAAGATGCATAATGAACAGCGCAAAGTTTAGGATCAATAAAATCGTTAATCGACTGACCTTCTGGAAATGACAAATGGTGAATAAGGCGGAATGTGTTTGGTTGACGTTTTGGTACAAGCCCAATTGGAGAACATTGCAAGTTGGCAAATGGTCGTTTGTGAAACGGACCAGCAATACGCCCTAAGCTAATCTCTTTTGCTAACTTCTCCTTCACCACTTGAGGGCGCTCGGCAGCCGAGGCCAAACAACCCGAATCACGGGGAACACGCGGTCCATCAAAACATAATGAAAAACCTTTAGAAAAACCAGACCGCAAAAGCCCCGCATCTTCACTTAACGGGTACATTTTCAACCATAAATCCAAAATAGCACAGTTAATTGGAGTTGGAAGAACGAAAAGAATTATTCATTCCTTTCGCTGGAGCTCCCTCTGTATTTGGCTTCAGAGCATGTGAAGCCGATTTGGCAACTTGCCCGTGTGCGCGAAAGACCGGTTTAGCGCTTGGCGGGGGAGCACCCGGAGAAGAATTAGCCCAGCGAGATTGCCCACCGTTACGGCATCTAACTGCGCCATGACCAAAACGCATACAATTACTACAACTGTGCATATATTTACACATAGGAAAGTGACACCCTGTGACGCTGTTGAACGCATAGCACAAACGAGGCTTACTACCACTAGTGCTAGGCGGTTGAGCAACATGATTTTGACTATTAACATTATACTGTGTAGTTGGACGCCAAGAAACATGGGAATTTGAGCTGTATGGGGCTGAAACAGCGGCTACTGTTAACCACAATTCAGTATCGAGGTTCCCCCACGATCGCCCCGGATCAGCTTCTTGCTTTAGACGAAACTGCTCGTCATACGTTCGCCAGCCCAAACCAGGGTATTGAATTGATGCAGTGCGGATTATCTCCGCGTACTTCAACAACTCGGCACAGCGCGTTGGATGTTTTGCGATAAAAATCGACATGAACGTGTGGAATGCCGATTGCCACATACCAAATGAATCTAGCTTTCTGCGCAAGGGCCCTGGCTTTTTGAGGACGAGCTGATTGCCCTCCATTACTAACTGTAAATTATTCTGATCCGGAGCTCTCGCAATGACCGCATTGGCGGTGTCTTTGTACAACAAAGAAAAATCAACATAAGTCCCTTCCCAAATTTTGTCCTTGATGGCTTGAGGAACATGGAACCCAAGTGGAGTAAACTTAGCCATACCCATCTGAGGAATTTCGACAGGGCGCGTCCCAAAATCCATGCCAAAAGGATGCCCAACGCCACCACTATTACTAGTATTAATATTGTGACGGTCAGTGCATGTTGTATGTCTTAAAATGTATGCGTGGGCGCGTGCGCGAGCTGGTCGGTGACTTGTACCGACCTACGCATGTGCCAGGCGGTGCGTGGGGCTGGTTGGTCGTCGTGTACACGAGGTGTACACGAGGCGAACCAGTCTGCTGCAAGAAACTCAAGGAGTAACAGGTACGTGTTCATTGTTCTGTTTACTGCATGCCCAGTACAATTGCTTTTGCGTTGCTTTTGCGAGTGGTTGATGCGAGGTGCGTTAAGAGTTTGGAGTCAGAGACTCACAGGGTTGACTGACGTGTGTTCCAGTTAACCGTGAGGGTTATTGAGGTTGACAATTGACGATAGCTGCGGGCTAGTCGATCTGTCAGATTGAACGGTTGTCACCGGGTTGACTATCGCTGCGTGCGTGGTTGACCGGAAGGACCGAAGAACCGTTGTTCACGATATTGCGTGAAGCTTTTGCTGTAGTAAACCTATGCTCTAGTGCGCGTTGGGGTTGACTGATGTGTGTTCCAGTCAATGCTCAGGTGTAGTTGCTGGTTAAGACACGGTGCAGTGACACGTGGTTGACTAGGCACGGCAATTGCGCTAGCTGTTGTACGGGCAATAAACAGTAGAGGAAAGAACACAGTACGTGGTTGACTAAGTGATCTAGTTATTCGATGCATTAGATAAGTTTACCTAACGTTATTCTGTTGAACAGTACATGAGAAAGGCAACAATATAATTAAACCTGTTGAAGCTTGTTGTTTATAAGTTGATGTCCGTTGTGAATTATTGGTGCATTGCTTAATGTGTATTTAGAGAGAGACAATCGAGTACAATCGGCGGTATATTTCCTCCAAAACGGACAAAGCTCTTTAGCGTTCAGATTACTTCGTGATCTATAACCTGAGGCGAAAGTAGGCCCGGGATCAACTAGTAAATTCCGCCACAAATGGTGTCAGAAGTGGGATGATTGTAATCGATTAAGTCATACTCTTTGTTAAGATAAAAAAAGAGACATTACACAGGTTCAAGACTTGGCAATGCGATTGTGGATTGTTGTTGTACTTTTGGTGATTGTTGCAATAGTTTTTCTGGTTGCGATTTGTCAGTTTGCCAAGACTCGCTTGGAGCTGAGACGGTTGCGCCGAATCGCAAGGGAGCAGAATTTGACACTGCTGCGAATTCACAGTTTGACTTGTCAGACAAACAGTGCCAGAGAGTCGCAAAGCTTGGAACTACAGAGAGTTGTAACACCGACTGCTCTGCTAGACGTGACTCAGTCACCTAGTGGTCCGTGGCCGAGTGTAGCGACACTGTAAGTTCTAGTGTGGTTGATTGTGTTTTATACTGGCTTGTGTGGGTCTGGTGGTAGGTATTGTTCTATTGGTGGTTGGACCAGAAGTAGATTTGGTCCTATTTTTGTGTAAGGGTTACTAGTACAGTCACCTGTGGGTTGACTAGAGGTATAGTAAACCAACATGAGTGATGGTCCCAAGGGCCAAGCGGGTACCTTGGAGGTTGATGTTCAATTGCAGAGATTACAAGAAGGGTTAAGTCGTGCAAGGTTGGACATGGAACTTTTGCAGTGGAACAGAGACCACTATGCTGAGTTAGGAAAAGTTCCGAAGACTTATGAGAATAGTCATGTGAGGTTTCAGGTGGACTCAGAGGTTGATTTCCAAATCCCCGAAAAGACATCTGGGTACAGCTCGGGTACCGGAGTGAATCCATTCCTGGGTATGGACATGTCATCGGAGGTGACCCTCCTGAGAAGTAAGGGGATGGCATATCGAGAGAGTACTCCGCTCAGAGGCTACGTCCCGGAGACACCCTCCCCTGCTGTGGCTATGTCAGTTGACAATGTTAGAGACGAGGTACAGTCTTTTGTGTTGGGTCAGAGTTTTATGGGACAGGGTGGACAGAATACCAATCCATTCCTTCAGGACATAGATATTGTTAGTCCAAAGAAGTTACCCAGTGAACCTTTGAGTTTTGCAACCCGGCCAAAGAAAGCCGCTAACATGTCAAGTGAGGGAAGAGTGCCCCATGTAGTGAGTTCAACTGTAACTGGCACAGTGCCATCGAATGAGTCAAACGTTTGTGTTGAAGGTAAGGGTAAGATGTTGGAGCGAAACAATCGACGCCCAAATATCACCCCTGATAGGTATAGTGGCAAAGTATTGTGGAGAGAATATCACCGACATTTTGAGTCATGTCGAGAGGTCAATGGCTGGAATGAAGAGCAATCAGCCCGGTTTTTGTCAGCGTGTCTTCAGGGAAATGCTCTCAGAATTTTGGGAGATGCCTCCCCTGGTCACAAACGTACCTATGGTGAACTTGTAAAATTGCTTGAGAGGAGATTTGGTTCCGGGAGACAAAGCGAGAATTATCTTGTAGAGCTTAGGCACCGTCGGCAAGGGCCGAAGGAGAGCCTGCAAGAGCTTGGTCAGGCTATCCATGAATTGACGCTTAGAGCATATCCTGAGATACAAGAAGACTCTCGTGAGAGGTTGGCCAAGAATCATTTTCTTGATGCAGTTGAGAGTCGGTCAGTACGAGAAGGTATAAATCGGGCCCGCCCAAAGAATTTGGACGAGGCAATCCGAGCTGCACTTGAGACTGATAATTTTGAAAAGGTAGAGCAGCAAAGGATATTTGATGGAAAACCTCCTAAACTGGCGAGGGCTTTAGACTCTGGTTTGGGTCAGAGAGTAGAGAAGATGGAGGCTAATTTGGAGGTTCAGGCTCAGACTCTAAAGACTATGGTTGACTTGTTGGGAAGGTTATCGAATAAGTCGACAGAATTGCCTGCTCAGGCAGAAGGGTACCCTCAAGAGAAGAAAAAGATAGTCAGAGGTAAAGTGAGAGAGTGGAGATGTTTCAATTGTGACCAGAAGGGTCATTTTGCTAGGGACTGTTTGAAACCTCCAAAGAAAGCCGCTCCATATCAGGGAACGGCTGGAAATCAAAGAGGGTCCAAGAGACAGTGTCATGAAAACCCAATAGTGGACGAGAAGAGAAGAAAGGTCCTAGATGGGCAAAGGGTAATAAATCTGCCAAAGTCAAGTGTTGATCCCCGTTATGGTTTCTTCGTGGATGGGTTGGTAAGGGCAACTGATTGTCGTTTTCTGGTTGACACTGGGTCAACCGACACTCTAATCAGCAGTGAGGTTTACTACCAAATTCCCAAAGAGCGAAGGCCCATCATGGGGGAGGGAAGCGTGCATGTGAGGCAGGTGGATGGCAGTCCACTGTCGGTACTTGGCATTGCTGATGTAGAAATTCAAATTGGTCGAACCACCCAGTCGGTCAGGGCGATCTTTACAGAAATGAATTGTCCAGGAATCCTAGGGATGGATTTCCTTGTGCCCACAGGTGGTAAATTGGATTTTAGGACTAAGAGGTGGAGCTTGAATGGTGAAGACATAAAATGTACCAGCAGTGTTGGGGAACCGTTTATTGGTCATGTGGTTGTTCTTGAAAACACTGTGATTCCTGCAGGCCATGAGGCTGTTGTCCCTGGTACAATATCCAAGAGAAGTAATGTCTCTGCAGGTCCTGCACTAGTTGAACCTTTAGAGAGTGGGGGCGAACTGGCAAAGAGAGGAATGGTACTGGCCAGATCTTTGGTAGAGGCAGGGAATGATATTATCCCGTTGAGAGTGTATAATCCTGGTAAGGAGAAAAGAGTTGCCCGCAAGGGGACAACTGTTGGTGTGGTTTGTCGAGTTGAGCATGATTTGATAAAATGTAGCTCTGGGGTGATGGCAGATCCACCATGTGAGGTTCCTGGTTATTTGAGTGATTTATATGAGAGAGGCACTGCAAGTGTTGAGTCAAAGTATCACGTGGAGGTCCGAAAGTGTTTAAGTGACTTCCGTGATGTCTTTTCCAGTGGTGATCATGATATTGGTCGAACAGAAGATGTTAGACACCACATACAGACTGGTGAGGCTAGGCCTATCAAGGAGAGGCCAAGACGCCAACCTTATTGTAACCAGCAGGAGATTGAGAGGCAAGTCCAGGACTTGGCAAAGAGAGGTGTGATTGAACCATCAGATAGTCCTTGGGCCGCAAATGTTGTTCTTGTGAGTAAGAAGGATGGTACCAAGCGTTTTTGTGTCGACTACAGAGGGTTAAATGCAGTCACCATAAAGGACGCATATCCGGTCCCTCGCATTGACGAGACATTTGATGCATTGGGTGGGGCAAAGTGGTTCTCAACACTAGATCTTGCTTCGGGGTATTGGCAGGTTGCGCTTGACGAGGATGCAAGCCAAAAATCAACATTCGTTGTAAGAAATGGGCTGTATAGGTGGAAGTGCATGCCATTTGGGCTTTGCAATGCCCCAGCAACTTTTGAGAGGCTCATGGAGAAGGTCATGGCCGGTTTGCAATGGGAAATCCTTTTGATTTATTTGGACGACATCATTGTTTTCGGGAAGTCAGTGACCGAGATGATAGAGCGTCTCAGAGTAGTGTTGGCTAGACTCAGACACGCAGGGCTGAAGTTGAAACCCAGCAAGTGTCACTTGTTCCGGCAGTCAGTAGCTTACCTAGGACACATAGTGTCTTCAGAGGGTGTGGCCACGGATCCGCAGAAGGTACAGGCAGTGGCTGACTGGCCTGTTCCAAGGTGTGTGAAGGATGTTAGGAGTTTCTTGGGTCTTGCATCTTATTATCGGAAATTCATTCGTGGGTTTGCAGGGATAGCCAGTCCCCTGCATGCGTTAACTGAGAAGTCTCGAGATTTTGTATGGGATGAGTCTTGTCAGGTTGCTTTTGAGGAGTTGAAAAACATGCTCGTGACCACACCGATATTGCCCTATCCGATTCCAGATAAAGATTTTATCTTAGACACTGATGCAAGTGGTGATGGCATAGGGGCGGTGTTGTCCCAAGTCCAGGAGGGGAACGAGAAAGTCTTGGCTTACGCCAGTCGGAAACTCAGCCGGCCGGAGAGGAACTACTGCGTCACCTGTCGTGAGTTGCTTGCCGTTGTGGTGTACTTGAAGCAATTTCGGCAGTATCTGTATGGTAGAAAGGTCAAGGTGAGAACCGACCATGCAGCACTTCGGTGGTTGTTTCAGTTCAAGAACCCTGAGGGCCAGTTAGCAAGGTGGATGGAGGTGGTTTCCGAGTATGACATTCAGATTGAACATAGGCCTGGCAAGAAGCATACGAATGCCGATTCCTTGTCCCGACGGCAATGCAAGCAGTGTGGTAGGGATGAAGCAATCGGTGATGACCTACAGAGTTCTGTGGTCCACCAGGTGCAACATCATAAGGAAGATCCTAAGGTTAGGGGTATTGTGGCTCAACCAGTCTATTCCTCAGAAGCTTTAAGGAAAGCTCAGATGGAGGATGAAATTATAGGATGGGTTGTCCAGCTGAAGGAAAAGGGTGAGAACCGTCCAGATTGGAAGGAGGTTTCCCATCTTCCAGCGAGTCACAAGACTTATTGGTCTGTGTGGAAGCAGTTGGTGGTCAAGGATGGTCTGTTGTATAGACAATGGGAGTCAGACGCTGGTGACGTAATGAGACTGCGTCTTGTTCTTCCTAAGCAGTTTCGGGAAGAAGTCTTAGGCGAGTTGCATGGAGGACAATTGAGTGGGCATCTTGGTGTCCATAAGACGATGGCCAAAGTGAAGTATCGGTACTTCTGGCCCGGTATGTCAGCAGACATAAGGTCCTTTTTGAGGAGTTGTGACATGTGTGCAAAAAGGAAGTCACCTGCCCGAAAGAGGCGGGCTCCCTTGCAACAGTATCGAGTTGGTGTCCCTATGGAGAGAGTGGCCATAGACTTGCTCGGGCCACTGCCGAGGTCGGACAGTGGCAATCAATGGGTCATGGTAGTCGGTGACTATTGTACTAAGTGGATGGAGGCCTACCCGCTTCCAGATGCCACAGCCAGTACAGTAGCACTGAAGTTGGTTGATGAGTTTGTTTGCCGGTTTGGGGTACCGCAGGAGTTACATTCCGATCAGGGTTCAAATTTCGAGTCTAATGTTTTCAGCGAGATGTGCCGTGTCTTGGGAATTGCAAAAACCCGTACAACTGCTTACAACCCCAAGTCGGACGGAATGGTTGAAAGGTTCAACAAGACCCTGGTTAATATGGTAGCGGTGCTCATTGAACCGACGAGGAGGCAGCGAGATTGGGATGAGTGTCTTCCGTATGCAACGTTTGCTTACCGTTGCACGCCCCATGAATCAACTGGGGAATCCCCCAACATGATGATGTTGGGTCGAGAAGTGAGCGTTCCGGTTGACTTGTTGGTTGGGTGTTGCGATGTTGAGGATGGTATTGGAACAGATTTTGCGGAGAAATTGCGTCAGAATATGAGGCGAGCTCATGAGAGAGCTCGACAGTGTCTTGGGAAGAGTGCCCAACGACAAAAGAAAGACTATGACCGGAGGGCAACAGATCATGGTTTGAAGGAAGGGCACTTCGTGTGGCTCTTTAACCCGGCCAAGAAGAGAAATCTCTCGCCAAAGTTTCAGTTGCGCTGGGAGGGCCCGTGGTTAGTGGTCAAACGGTTGTCTGACGTTACTTTCCGTATTCAGTTGAAAAAGGGTGGGAAATGTAAGGTTGTCCATGCGGATAGACTAAAACCCTACTTAGGTAAAGAGCTGGAGTCATGGGGAGTGGAAGAGGAGACTGTAGATTTGGAGTCAGAAACTCCTCAGTCCAATAGCCCCCTAGACTCTCATATTGGGTCAGATGAAGTCCTTATGGAGGAGAATGTACCTTCATTGGTAGTTGACAGGTCTGAGGAAGTGTGGGGAGGGACCACACCCTCAGTAGAGAGTTCCCCTAGGCGGTACCCTAGGAGGGAACATAGATTACCGAGTAGGTATCGATAGTTTTTATTGATGTGTGTGTAGGCATGGGTCAGTGATTCCATTTTGGTGACCACAGAGTTTGTTTTGTTTTGTTGTTCTACAGGAGTCCAAAGAAAGTGAAGCATGTCTGGAAGAGCAGGTCGAGGAAGGGCTTCAAAGCCGAGACGCTTCCGTTGCGACCAATGCAACAGTAATTTCAATCAGCGACAGGGTCTGTGGAGGCACATCAAAGAGAACCATGGGCCAGTGATGTATCTCTATTGTAGAAGGTGTCACTACAAGGCGACCAGACGGGAGACAATGCGCCGCCACTACTCTGGGTTCCACAACACCCATCGATGGGAGAGCAACCAGATTGTTGAAGAGCGGGAGAGGCCAGCAGAGACATCGGCTACATCACGCATGGTGGTGGCAGGATGGAACTCTGCCCCAGTAGCTAAGCCTCCAGCTAGTCACACATCCCCTGATCCGGACGTCATTGAGGGTGTTGGAGAAGACGTAGCGGTGATTTCCCTTTCGCCGACCCCGATCTCCCCCCTTCGTTCAAGCTCTCCATCAGAGGATCCCTCCGTGGCTGCACATGAAGATTCCCCCATCAGAATGGCCACTGGAAAACCCCGTGGAATGTTGTCCATGATGATGTCACCAACCTCCCCAGTGTCATCAGAAGCTACCTCTATGCCGCCACTTGAAGTCGCCGTCCCCCCTACCTCTACTGCGGAAAAGGAGACTCAGACCCCACCAGCTCGCCGGATGGTCAAAGCGATCATTAAGGAGCAGAGGATCAAGACGACCTTTGTCGGAGGCAGACAAATCAAGCGAGAGGTGACGGAAACCACAGCCGAAGCCTGGGTGGAGGTATAAGCCGCAACAACGAAATAGAAGAGAAGCTATTTCTATGCCCTCCTTACTGAGTCTGTTTATATATATTCATAGTTTTGTATTCATATTTTATAACTTGTTGCCATTTTATACCAAGGTTTTGCCAATCGTCAGGAAATCGTGTAAATTTGTTATTTTTATATAAATTGAGACCAGGGAACTGTGTGTGCCTTTTTATTGCCAAATTGCTGCAATTGATTCTGTATAAATTACTGTTGTAAATTTTTAATGAAACCAAAGATTACCTCCGATTATTGCCAAATTACTGCCTTTGATTCTGTATAAATTATTGTTGTACATTTTTAATGAAACCTAGGATTACCTCCGAATATGTGTAAGTCGAAAGGATTGGAAGAATTGTGTATATAGTGGTTTACTTAGACTTCTATCAGTCAACCAGGTGCATATCTTTGTGCATATTTTTTTTGAGTACGAGGTTGATGCATGAAAACTCTTGCCGTAGTCAACCCAACAGTGAGCTGAAATAAGGTGTTGTTTTGTAGGTCACAGGGTTTATGCCAAATTACTCATTTTGTAAAAGGTTGATATATTTTTGTATTGATATTGTGCTAAGGGTTTACTAGGATTTGTTAAAGTTTATTTTTTTTATTGATTATATGCACTGCCCTTTTGTTGTTTTGATGTTAAGCTGGTTTGGACTGGGACAGTCCAAGCTTAGCTCGGGCCTATGTGACGGTCAGTGCATGTTGTATGTCTTAAAATGTATGCGTGGGCGCGTGCGCGAGCTGGTCGGTGACTTGTACCGACCTACGCATGTGCCAGGCGGTGCGTGGGGCTGGTTGGTCGTCGTGTACACGAGGTGTACACGAGGCGAACCAGTCTGCTGCAAGAAACTCAAGGAGTAACAGGTACGTGTTCATTGTTCTGTTTACTGCATGCCCAGTACAATTGCTTTTGCGTTGCTTTTGCGAGTGGTTGATGCGAGGTGCGTTAAGAGTTTGGAGTCAGAGACTCACAGGGTTGACTGACGTGTGTTCCAGTTAACCGTGAGGGTTATTGAGGTTGACAATTGACGATAGCTGCGGGCTAGTCGATCTGTCAGATTGAACGGTTGTCACCGGGTTGACTATCGCTGCGTGCGTGGTTGACCGGAAGGACCGAAGAACCGTTGTTCACGATATTGCGTGAAGCTTTTGCTGTAGTAAACCTATGCTCTAGTGCGCGTTGGGGTTGACTGATGTGTGTTCCAGTCAATGCTCAGGTGTAGTTGCTGGTTAAGACACGGTGCAGTGACACGTGGTTGACTAGGCACGGCAATTGCGCTAGCTGTTGTACGGGCAATAAACAGTAGAGGAAAGAACACAGTACGTGGTTGACTAAGTGATCTAGTTATTCGATGCATTAGATAAGTTTACCTAACGTTATTCTGTTGAACAGTACATGAGAAAGGCAACAATATAATTAAACCTGTTGAAGCTTGTTGTTTATAAGTTGATGTCCGTTGTGAATTATTGGTGCATTGCTTAATGTGTATTTAGAGAGAGACAATCGAGTACAATCGGCGGTATATTTCCTCCAAAACGGACAAAGCTCTTTAGCGTTCAGATTACTTCGTGATCTATAACCTGAGGCGAAAGTAGGCCCGGGATCAACTAGTAAATTCCGCCACAATATTGACGGAGTCATGGGAGTTGGCTAACAAACTAACGTGAGGCCCAGTATTATGAGATACACCAGGTACATTAACATTACTACTCTTACTAGCATACTCACCACCCATTGCTGCCACTGGCGGCAAGTGGGGCGGCGTTATCAAATGGGGCATACCCTCATCATGCTCATGCATACCCTGGGGCTGGGGAGAAGCAGCAGTAGTATTGGCACGGATGGAGCTCTTGCCGTTGTTGCAGTGGCTGCCGCCGCGGGGCCTGGGCCCGCGGCCTTCCCAGTGGGCAAAATACGTTGAATTAACGTTGAAGCAACGTCATATGCCGACGTTGGAGTAACGTTGAATGATGATTGTATTTGCAAATTGAATTAACGTTGAAGTACTGACGTAGATACAACGTTAAACTCACTACGTTGTTTCAATGTCGGCATGTATACGTTGTTTTTACGTCAAATTTCTACGTTGGTCCAACGTTGGGCCAACGTACAGTTAATCTAAAACAATGTCTTCGAGTTGAACTTTCTTGTTATGTAGTTAATGCCCATTATAATTAATTCAAGTAATTAGTATATGCTTATTATACTTATAAGGTATATACATGTAAGATATGATACCGATAACTAAATACATTCTACACTATAACTACAACTTATACAGGCCTATACATCCTTCTCCACTGCATGTCTTGTATTTATATAGTCCAGGATCTACAGAATTTCCAGTCATGGTTATAACACCTTTTTAAAATAAACCTATTTAATTTTTAATTCATATCTTGGAATGACAAATGTTTCTTTGTACTTTTGATGTACATATTTTCTTACAAACGAATTACAAAAAAAAGTACAAAAACTTGCCTGGGAAATTCCTAAATTCAACCAAAATTGTTTTGATATTGTCAGAAAAAGTCATACACTTCTAAGTCCCGCCCACAAATTTGCATAAGTTTCAACGTTGTCTCAACGTTGGCTCAATTTTAGCATCTTGTCAAAAGGCGCTCATACCCAAAAGGAATGTATAGCTTTTTGCTTGCCAAATGTTAATGCAACATAGGAATGATATAAAATTAGGTTTGAGATGTCGCATCAATTACCTGAACTTAGTATAAAAACAACATTTCCATACACAAATAATTATCCCCCAAAATGTTAAATTTTAACTTCTTGTCAACATGTTGTGCACGAAAACCTAGTAGAAATGTTAAGCTTTTTACTTGCCAAATATTAATGCAACACAGGAATTGTACAAAATTGAGTACTAGAAACAATTACCCACAAATTGTTAATTTTTAACACCTTGTCAACATGCGCTCAAAACCAAACTGTGAAGGGCAACTTAGAAGTATACATTTGGTTTGAGGTTTCAATCACCTGTCTGAACCTTGAGTGAAAAAACATTTAGATATTTTGTAATTGTTAAAAAAACAAATAGCAACAAAAATGTGAATATTTTAATGGTTGGGGTGACCTCAAGTGCAGTCGTGAACTAAAAGCCTAGAGGAAGCCAACTTTGATCGCATTTTTAGGGCTGGCTTTAGGCCTATATCGATCCCATTGTAGAATAGGTGACCTTTTTCAACATCTGACCGTCCTTGCATTTCTGTATGCTCTGTGGTACTATATGGAAATATTACATTATTATTTGGACCACGAATAATGCCTTTTATTTTGCGGTGATTTTAATCAATGTTATCTGGGCTATTTCTTGGAATCCTCGCCCCTCATGTGTCTATATTTCTTGTGATCTTCTTGGTAATTTTCTTGATGGAAAATGGTTAAAACGAGGCAATAGATGGCTGGTAATAATAATATTAGTATGTTACTGACTGATAGTCTGACCGGACACAATTGTTCAATATTTTACTATAGAGGAAGGATTTTATAAATTTAAGTGTTCACCATAATTAAATATGCTAAATTCAATGTAAGAGTGTTTGGTTTAGCTCAAATCTAGTAAAAAAAGCAACTGCAACTTTTATCCAACATTGTACATACGTCAAAAACGTTACATTGAAACAATGTTACCAACTATAATGTTGGATCAACATTGATTTTAGGTTGTTATTATCGCAACGCAATTACAATCTTTATCCAACATTGTACATACTTCAATATTGTTACGTTAAAAAAAACCTTACCAGACTGACGTTGGATCAACATCGATTTTAGGTTATTATTATCGCAACGCAAACAAAATCTTTTTACAACATTGTACATACGTCAAAAACGTTCACAATGAAATAACGTTACCAGAATAATGTTGGATCAACATTGATTTTAGGTTGTTATTATCGCGACGCAACAATAACCTTAATCCAACATTGCATTAACTTTTAAAAGTATACGTTTTGAAATGACGTTACCCAACTGACATTGGATCAAAATTGATTTAAGGTTTTTATTATCGATACGCAATAACAACCTTTATCCAACATTGTTCATACGTAAAAATCATTACGTGGAAAAAACGTTCCCAGAATGACGTTGGATCAACATTGATTTTAGGTTATTATTATCGCGACGCAATAACAACCTTTATCCAACATTGCACATAGGCCAAAAACGTTACATTGAAACAACGTTACCAGAATGACGTTGGGTCAACATTGATTTTAGGTTGTTATTATCGCGACGCAAAAACTACCTTTATCCAACATTGCACATATGCCAAAAACGTTACATTGAAACAACGTTACCAGAATGACGTTGGGTCAACATTGATTTTAGGTTGTTATTATCGCGACGCAAAAACTACCTTTATCCAACATTGCCACATATGCCAAAAACGTTACATTGAAACAACGTTACCAGAAAGACGTTGGATCAACATTGATTTAGGTTGTTATATCGCGACGCAATAACAACCTTTATCCAACATTGTACATACGTCAAAATCGTTACGTGGAAAAAACGTTACCAGAATGACGTTGGATCAACATCGATTTTAGGTTGTTATTATCGCGACGCAATAACAACCTTTATCCAACACTGTTCATACGTCAAAAACGTTACATTGAAACAACGTTACCAGAATGACGTTGGATCAACATTGATTTTAGGTTGTTATTATCGCGACGCAATAACAACCTTTATCCAACATTGCATCAACGTTAATTAGTATACGTTGAAACTACGTTGCCAAATTGACGTTGGATCAACATTGTTTTTTGGTTGTTATAATCGCGACGTTATTTCAACACTTTTCCAACGTTTACACAACGTCAAACTACAACTTAAAACAAACATCGCAAATGTGACGTTGAAATAACGTTGTTTTATGGTATTTCGACGTTGTGACGCCATATCAACCAAAATCCAACGTTGAAATAACGTTGTGTGCCCACTGGGTTCTTTCTCCGTTTCTGCGGGGGTGCATCAGTTCTTTGTCATTAAATGTATACAAAAATTAAACTTTTGGTTTTACCAGTCATTTATTTCTAAGTCATATTGTGCGTAATCCAAACTCTCTTGTTTATATTTAATGTCTTTTCCTAGGAGCGGTTTTTTTTGGGGGGGGGTTGCTTCCTAAAAAAATTCTTAAAACCTTTTGTTTTTTGGAGGATTCATAATTTGCCAACAATTTAAATGGCAGCCTTAACCTATTGATCAACATGGGTATAGTCACCAACTCCCAGTATCGGTGAGGCTCAACCAATATTTTTTTATTTTTGGGCGGGTTTGGGGGGGGGGGGGGGAGGATGCTGTTTGAAAAGTAATATCTTAAAACCTTATGTTTATTTAACGTTTCAAAAATATGAACAGCTACTTGACAAATGTTTAGCTTAAACATTTAAACTACTCAATTGTGTATTTAGTGGTCATAATACCATACCTCAAATATATGTTTAAGGCAATGATTTAGTCCAAGGCAATATGCCAAAGGAAACAGTAATTTAATTGCTTGCTCAACTTGCATTATGTGACTAGGACCTAGGCTAACCCCAATCTGCCTTGTGAGGGCGCTGTAACCTGAAATTTTCCTAAAATAGTGTTGGTCACCAGGTAGCCATGTCAAGGAAATGTCTCTGGTCACCATGGCATAAGTAGCCAATATGTGTTGGTACTGAAAGGGTTATAGCCAAATCCCATGCTCACCCCGCCCATGTCCTCTTGCCAGCCTTATTACCCACTCGATTGAGTGGTGCTGCTTTTACACTGTGGGATGCACTTTCCGACAATGTCAAAGCAGACTAGTATGAGTATGATCAGGTAAAGGCGGCCCTTAGTGCAGTATTTACCGAGCATCAATCCATACATCAGTTTCAGTGCTGCATAAATGCTCGCCCTCGATTGCCAAATGAACCGCTTGAGGTTTTTAGTGCCGAAATTACTCGGTTGTGTTTAGAGGCATTTCCAGACTATGGCAAAAAGGCCAAAGATGGGAAAAAATTCCGCCGCTTTGTCGCCGGGCTGTCCCCATACCTACAACTTAAGATTCACGAACAGGGTGTGACAACTCTGGACGCTGCTCTGCGGATTGCGGTTCAGGTCGAACGCGCCCATGATGCCAGCCGCATTGACTTATCCCTAACTACCCCCACTAACCCCTCTCTCTCTGCCATTGCTCCCTCGGCCATCCCCACTTTTTGTGGTGCTTCTCCCCCCTCTGTTAATTCAGTCGAAAATTCCCTTCTGGCCCTCCTCCAGAAGCTTGATTTAAAGTTGGACAATCTCCCATCAAATGGTCCCCGCCACCGCCAAAATTCTCCCTCTCCTACTCGTGCCAGTGCCTACCGCTCCAACCATGGAGGAAGGAAAAGAACAGCCCCCATCCCCGTTCTCGTCATGATCACTATATCACCAGCCGTGACCGCTACTACCCAAGCCGTGACCGCTATCCAAGCCGTGACCGTTACCCTAACCGTGGTCGACCTGATAGCCGAGACCGCCACGATACTCGTTACCACCAAACTAGTCGTGACCGCTTTGGTGGCCGTGGTGGCAGCAACAGCTATTACCGTGACGATAGCCGTGACAGGCGCAATGACTATACCCGCAGTGATAGCCGCGATGGACGCAATAACCATACACGCAGTGATAGCCGTGATAGGCGCAGTAACTATGACCAATCTAACAGCCATGACAGCCGCGGGCGTTCCCCAAGCCGCCACTCCCATCACTTTCCTGCTCGATCAGTTAGCCCTATAGTCCTCGTCGCGTCACATTCACTTCTGATGTCAAACCTACTCCTACTTATCAGAACCAGGGAAACGACCAGTAGTTAGGAAAACGGACCCTTCCCTAACTACCACTCCGCCAGTGGTCCCAAGTTATGTACTTCCCCCACGATCATTAGATGACACCCCCCCCCCCCCCCCCCCGTGTGCTCTTCTCTCCCTTTCCCCCTTCCATCACCCCAACCTTTCATCCCTGTCGTTGTGGAGGGCACCAATGTTCATGCCTTCTTAGATACAGGTGCTGATGTTTCCATCATCAGTGAGGAACTCCGCATGAAAATCCCTCAACTTGCACATACACCCCTGACACCACTTTTAGTTAATACCCTCTCATTCTGGTCAGCTAGCCCATGGATACTCTTGGCCAACTACCTATTTCCGTAAAAATCGGGACTTTTGCAGTGTCACATGTTTTCCAAGTTGTACGTGGTGTTTCAAAGGCTTTTAGTTCTGTACGAATTACCAGCCCAGGATAGAACAATAAATCGCCTGTATTCTATAGCCACTTCAAGAACGTCTCTGTGTATCTTCTTTCTGCATCTATCGGCCAATACCCTGTAACATCGATATTCACTTGTTACCGTACCACTAGTGGTTTTTATCACCGTTGGCGGCGCCCTCGTATTTTCGGAACCAATACATCACAATGCCGACTGGTGAAGATTGTTTGTATTACTAAATAGTCTGTATGCATTTATTGATTCGTTTCTTTGGATCGTTTCCTATTTCTTCAAACTTTGTTTCAACAACTTGTGTAAATTTGTATCTTGCCGATCCAATGTGCTGTCGGTGGATTCCAGAATCAGCGAAAAAAGTCCCGAGGTTATCTTTTCTTTCATTTTTCAAGGAATCCGGCGATGTTTGTTAACAACTCAGGTATCTCAAATTGTCAAAATGGTCATTGAATGGTTTATATGAAGAAGGGATCACCCCAAAAATTATTTTATACATTTTTAAATTATTGTTCGGTTGTTCATAGATCAAGGGTACGTTGTTACTATACGGAGCACCAAAAAGGGACATAATGGTATGTACTGAAAACAGAAATAATTAAATTTCACTTAAAAATAATTTACATTGAGCCAGCGGCGGCGGAACACTTTTAAAAGGGGGGGGGGGGGCAAATTTTTGTACGCATATAAATCATATGATCTTTGGAGTTAATTTTACTTCCAGCGATCTAAAAAGTGTATTACTGAACCAATTTCAACTCGGCTGGGTTAACAATGGGAGCGATTGACGCAGCTGTAAAGCCCAAATGCAATTTGCCCGTAAAGATGGCGTTTTTCGGGAACGATCGTAAGACAAAATTACTATACCTTATACAATGAACAACTACCACCATTCTGTGATTTGCCAATTGGCCATCAAGACGTGTTTTGTTGGTTCGTTTAAATGCAGATCGTGTCTACGTCATTCATCCGCTAAGCTAATCGGATAACGTGGCGAGTGCGCATGCTCATGCAGACAAGCATTTTTCAAAACGGCCGTACAAGAAATCTTCTTTGCTGAATTATAATAGGTTGATTTAATTGAGATGCTTTAACTAAAATGTTCAAGTTTAAGCAAATACTTGGGCCGGTTCAACGGCGCACCCAGGATTATGTTTGGGGGGGGGGGGGCGGGGGGGACTCAACCCAATGTATTGGGTGGGGTCCAGGGGCGGGCCTTACGGCCCCTGGTAGGGGCTTTTGGCGTTTTGGAGGTGAAAAATTAAGCCTCTTTATGCATAAAATTAGAAAAATACGGACATACTTTTTAAGCACTTCTGATCCATATAAATCTTTTAATTTTATTTAATATTTTTCATTGATGCTCCTCCCTCTTGTTAGAATTTATTGCCACTCATCTGGGTTAGGCTGATAATGCCCGCATGGAGTCCCCAGAATATTGTGTACAAGGTACATTGTCAGCAAAAGTTGTTGTTTTAAATATTAATACTGCGGACGTTGTTGATAAGAACATTATAGGCGGTGCTACCTACTTTTCATCACTGGATAAGTGGGCGGCAAACCCATCCAAACCTTTGTTTTGCGAAAGTGGTGTCACATAATAATAATTTATACCAGATTAGGCCTACTGTTAAAAAATGAAATTATAAGTTTAACCAGGGCATGTGGTGTGTAATTTGGAAAGGGTATAGGATTGCAGACCTTTTTAATCCCTGAACTTAGCCGACTAACAATATGAAAAATGTGGAAAAGAAGCAACGCGTGATGATATTCATTTTGGATCTGGTCGGTATCTGGTTTAATTCATGCATATTCATTAAAAACATCGCGGGTAAAAAACATTACTATCCGGCGTTTCTCAAATTCAAGTGTAGTACTACAGGCAATCCATAAGGGGGGAAACCATTGAATGCCGGAACGACGTGAGATATATTTTATCCTGGACAAATTAGCCCGTTGGTTTCAAATGCTTATATGTTATTGTTGCAAATTTAAACAATAATTACAAGTGAGTTATCATAAAAGTATGGTGTTCAATATCTGTCACCTCGCACCTCGCACCTCGCGTTATCGAATCTCCCGTATAAAAGAGTAATTTGGCAGGAAAAAAAATTGCGAATGGCAAAGGAAGAAAAGAAAATACTGCCACCGGAAATAAAAACATAAAGCTACACACACATTTGCGACTTTTCTCCCTCGGCTCTTTTTTCCTTCCTCCTTCCTCCCCTCCCCAATTTTCTTTAATTTCTTTCCTTCCCCCTTCCCCCTTCCTCCCCCGTTTTTTTTTTTTTGGGGGGGGCTCAATCTTTAAAAGAGGCCATTTAAAAATTTTGCGCATGCCAATTTAACAAATTGCATTGCAACTTCTAAACTAAAGTCTGCCCACACAAATACAAATTGCGCGGCTGAGGCACGAAATTGACACAAACTACACGGTTTGCATATGCCCCTCCGATGAGTTTTGTCCTGTCCCTTTATCCAAGAACTCCCCTAGTCACTTAAGCTAATAAATTATCACCCCCATCAGAAACGCTTGACGGAAAAATCTCTTCTTCATCAACACTAATAATTATTTCCACAAACCGCTGATTTCCGACATTTTGATCAGCTTAATTTTCGTTTCAGAGATGCCTTTTTGCATGTATGTGAACATCTGAACACGTGTGTGTTTGGTCAAAAAAAAGAGGCTGCCGTGTGACGTCACAGTGTTATGAATTCTAGGCTCTTTTAAGGGCTTTTTGTGAAACTCAGCGTTTTTTGCCCAGCGTAATGCTGATCAATTTTTTTACATTTTTTTTTTTACATTATGACACAATTTTTATTGAGTTCCACTAGAATTAATATGTAATCATTACGCACTCTTTTACCTTTCTACAACGAAAAACCAATAATGTTAATTTTGTTCAAGTTAGTTGATCTTTAATTTGTTTTGCGATGAACAGATAAAAAGTTACCAGAGCAGGACTTGAACCTGCAACCTCCGGATTAACGTGCTGGTGCTCTACCAACTGAGTTATCTAGCCCTGATGTTGGCCGTGATCAGATGTTCACATACAGAGTTATTGTGAAAATTGTTTTATGACTGCGGCAGCTAGTTTACATATTTTACATAATAATGCATATATATTGTTTCAAATTTTGTGCCAATCATATGACCTTTAAAACCTGGTACAGACACTTCAATTTTTGTATAATGGCAGCAGCTAATTTGCATTTTAGTAAATTTGATTCCTTTCTACTTGTTATATTGAAGTAAACATTTAGTATGGTGCTCAGAGGACGTCTCTGAATTGGGCAGAAATGAAAAAGATTCTTTTGCAATTAGTTGAGGGTTGAGCCCCAAATTAGGCTAGATTGATTAAACTTGAAGTTAATATACATGTCAACTTCCTACCAGATAGATATACGTTTGTGCTGTGGAACATCGGATGGACTCATGAAAACAGCATCTTGTAAAAATTATGTAAACCTTTCTGGGCTTAATTTTTTGTAATGCGACCCACACATGTCAATATCAAAAGTAGTGTATACCAATTATTCAACGTAATTAGTGGTAATTAAATGACTTCTTAATTAAACTTGGCACTGTTAATGTTTTTCTTCAGTAAAAAATGCTGATTCAGCGGATCATAGCCTTTCAATAAATCCTGAAGAAAATTGTGGTTGCACTTCAAATTTTGATTAAATCAAAAAAAATTTTAATAGGGCTGGCCTAAAAAGCAAATTGTTGACCTCTGTTAACCTTTGACCCCACCTTAAGCAAGATGGTTTAAACTTTCTTAAATATGATTTTGAGTCAGCACAGTATAAGGTACACATTGACACATGTTTCATCCTTGCACTCAAAATTTCGATTAAAAGTGTAATTAGCACTAATTAAGGGCCTTCTTAATTACACTTGGCACCAATATTAATTTTCTTAAAAAGAAATCTTTCAGTACACCTTTCCTTTCAATCCATAGAGAAATATTGCTTGCGCTCCGAACTTTGATTAATCGAATGTTGACCTTTGACCCTTTCTTATATTTGCTTAAAATATAGGAGTTCTCGTAGATTAAGTAGTTGACGCCTAGTTAGGGATACACATGCTTGAGACAGTATTATGGAGAAGCCATGCTTTAATCAAAGTAATCAACAGCGTCCTCTGTTGGCGGGTATGAACACAGATATTGTACATCCTTCCCTTTTAAAACTTTGAGTGGGAAGTGGTAAATTTCTTTAACAATGAGAAATGTTTCAAAAGAAAACTGTAAAATTTAACTTTAAAATAAAGTCATAGTTTTCATGAATAAAGTAAATGTTGATGGAGAATATTCCAATAAAATCACTGGCTGGAAATAAAATGATTTAGTTAAGTTTGTTACTTTCAGTAATTCTCCATTGTTTAGTTTTTTGTGGGTTTTTTTCAAAACAGAAGTGTGCACTTTTTTACACAGTTAGAAGGAAACACGATTTCAAAACTAAAATAAAAGGTGTGTGTTTAGGCCAAATATAAAAAAATACAAGTTGATCGTCCTGATTTTTCCAAAAAGAGGAGGATGAGGGCCTTTTTATTTTTTATTTTATTTTTTTTTCCAAGATGGCCGCCAAGTATTTCAATTCAAACAGGCCGTTTACATCAAAAATTTAAAATATATATGTCAAGGGTGGATTAAAAATACAAACAAATATTGTCTTTTTTAGGAAAAATCGAAAATAAAAAAAAATAAAAAAAAGGATGCGGCCTCAAAAAATGATGCGGGCGGGGACGATCAATTGTTTTTTTTTTACTTGGCCTTATTACTCACACAGTATTTTGATTTTGTGCATAAAAAAACCAAAATACAATTTTGTTTGAAAACAGGGGCCGAAATTTCTCAAAATTTTCTATGAGAAGTTTTTTCTTGAGTTTGACTCTTGTTTTTTAGTGTTTCACATAGTCGTTAAACTTCAGTGGTTCACGACGGTTGCGAATAGATCGTCTGGGTTGTGGGATTGATTGTTCATCAGACATCTGAGGAGGAGGTTGTTTCACTTCATCAGCAGTTTCATGTTGGCTGACACTGGTCGGGTTTGGGTGGAATAGTACGAAAGCCCATTAGCGCCACGAAAAAATAAAAATCAAATCCGTTATTACGGATTCGAATCCGTTATTACGGATTCGCAATCCGTTATAACGGATTCTCAATCCGTTATTACGGATTCGCAATCCGTTATTACGGATTAGCAATCCGTTATTACGGATTCGCAATCCGTTATTACGGATTAGCAATCCGTTATTACGGATTCGCAATCCGTTATTACGGATTCACTCGAGGATCCCTTGATGGCGCTATTTGCGTTGGACAGTAATGGTTTATCCTGCCTAACTTTTATTAGGCCCAAAGGACGTACGTGATTTCAATAATCATGTTTTATTATTAATTTTTTTAAAAGTAACTGCAAATCACCGCAACCATTGTACACTTAATAATGAACCACTACAGCAAGATATTGAACTAAGTTGAAGTGCATGTTTACAAATACACAGTCCTAACCTTTGACATTTTAATAACTTTGTGTCTTTACGGAAAAAAACACGTGGTTTAAGAAAGGCCGGACCTATCCCACTATCCTATCAAAAGCGTTTGTTATGAATTGAATTGAAATGAATATGGTTGGAAAGATGTTATAAAAGTAGAATATAATGATCCACACAAATAATTGTGTGGGTTTTATTATATTTCGTGAACTAACACGATCCGCCATTTTGTGGAGTCAAATTTTTGACTCAAAATGGCGGACGGTGTTAGTTCACAAGGTAAATGAAAAACCACACAATTTCGAGGCATTTTTGTGTGGATTATTATATTCTACTTTTTAAACATCTTTCGACCATATTCATTTCAATTAATTTCATAACAAACGCTTTTGATAGAATAGTGGGATAGGTCCGGCCTTTCTTGAACCACGTGGTTTTTCCGTAAAGACACAAAGTTATTAAAACTTTTTCAACGGTTTGGACTGTGTATTTGTAAATTTGCACTTTAACTAATTAGTTCAATATTTTGCTGCAGTGGTTCAATAACTCGATTTGCAGTTACTGTAAAACAAATAATAGATTGATTATTGAAATCACGTACGTCCTTTAATTGGGCCTAATAAAAGTTAGGCAGTAAAAACCATTACTGTCCAACGCAAATAGCGCCATCGAGGGATCCTCGAGTGAATCCGTAATAACGGATTGCGAATCCGTAATAACGGATTGCGAATCCGTAATAACGGATTGCGAATCCGTAATAACGGATTGCGAATCCGTAATAACGGATTGCTAATCCGTAATAACGGATTGCTAATCCGTAATAACGGATTGCGAATCCGTAATAACGGATTGCGAATCCGTAATAACGGATTGCGAATCCGTTATAACGGATTCGAATCCGTAATAACGGATTTGATTTTTATTTTTTCGTGGCGCTAATGGGCTTTCGTAGAATAGTGTTCAAATTGGGCTTAATAGTTTTGTTCTTGCAAGTCTCTTGTGTGGTAATGGTGGGTTGATCATTAGACAAGTTCATTTCCAAAGTGTCAGGTGGAGGTTCTTTGGTTTTTCGTAGGTGTTCACGGTTACGTCGGAAGAGCTTGCCATTAGTGCGCTGAACTTCATAAGATCGCTCATCTAATCTAAAATTATTGGTTGTATTTAGGCCTACATACCACTAAATGCAGGAAACGACTAATATTCGACAATGCTTGTCTTTGTGAATATTATGTTGTTATTCAGTCAATGAGTAGGCCTAACGTAAGCAATCAATTTATGAAAGAAATAATATAAGGAAAATTCGATGGAAAATGAGGGCACCGGTTAACACAGCATGCAAACTGTTTATTGCGAGCATTCATGTGAGAAATTATCTTAGTCATGCAACGCTATTTCTGACTGCTCAATGAAAAGACTCATATATTATGTCGTTAAAACCGTGGACTTTTGGTGACACAAAATGCAGTAGATATTTATTGAAAAATTATTTAATACCATTTAAACCCACAAAACGTGCAACAAATATCTTCTGAAGACAAACAACAATCTTGTCGAGAGAGCTGGGAAATTACGGCGAACACCCAAGACCGAGGAAATAACGGACCAATCACTCGTGAGAAGTCATCACACGTGATTATCTTAGTCATGCAACGCTATTTCTGACTGCTCAATGAAAAGACTCATATATCGTTAAAACCGTGGACTTTTGGTGACACAAAATGCAGTAGATATTTATTGAAAAATTATTTAATACCATTTAAACCCACAAAACGTGCAACAAATATCTTCTGAAGACAAACAACAATCTTGTCGAGAGAGCTGGGAAATTACGGCGAACACCCAAGACCGAGGAAATAACGGACCAATCACTCGTGAGAAGTCATCACACGTGATTATCTTAGTCATGCAACGCTATTTCTGACTGCTCAATGAAAAGACTCATATATCGTTAAAACCGTGGACTTTTGGTGACACAAAATGCAGTAGATATTTATTGAAAAATTATTTAATACCATTTAAACCCACAAAACGTGCAACAAATATCTTCTGAAGACAAACAACAATCTTGTCGAGAGAGCTGGGAAATTACGGCGAACACCCAAGACCGAGGAAATAACGGACCAATCACTCGTGAGAAGTCATCACACGTGAGAAAAAAAAGATGGCGACCCAATAAAAAAGATGGCGACCCAATAAAAAAGATGGCGACCCAATAAAAAAGATGGCAGCCCAGAGCGCAACCTCGTCCTCGAGGGGGCGAGGTCACCGTGCGCAAGCGGACGGTCGGATCTCGCAGCGCCGCGGGGTGGAACTTGGCACCGATTTTAATTATATAGAAGCAGATATATACATGCAGTATGGAGGTCCAAAAGTGGACATCTGCTTTCCAGCTTTCTAATTATGAAAAAGCCGGATTGAACGTTTTTACTGTAGCATTTTTCTACTTTTCTGCTTTTATCCCCCTGAAAAGCAGATTGAACATTTTCGTGGTTTCCATTTTTCTACTTTCACTTTTCAGTTTCGATGAAAGCAGGTTTTACTTATTCGCCGACACTTACGGTCGAAAAGTGGACAGTTGAACGTTTTAGATAAATCTATTTTTCTACTTTTCTGCAAGCCAGAAAGCAGATTGAACGTTTTGTCACACAGTGGCACAAAAGCGGACATCTACGGTTTCCAACAACCTGAAAAGCCGATCGTACGCTCGGGACCATTTCACTCACTGCTTTCCTGTTTCCTGGAAAGTGGATCGAACGTTTTTTTCAACAGATCTGCTTCAGACTAAAGAGAAAGGACCACGGGAAGAAAATTGTAGGACACCCCCACCCCCCCCCCCCCCCCCCCCCCCCCGGAAACAGGTCAACTCGTACCCAAGTCAACTCGTACCCAAGTCAACTCGTACCCATTTTTTTTTACCCAAGTCAACTCGTACCCAGGTCAACTCGTACCCAGGTCAACTCGTACCCAAGTCAACTCGTACCCAGGTCAACTCGTACCCAAGTCAACTCGTACCCAAGTCAACTCGTACCCAAGTCAACTCGTACCCAAGGAAGTCAACTCGTACCGTCTAACGTATGGGGTGCCGAAACGGAGAAGTTCCGTGCGGCGTGTGAATTTCACCCGTCTGCATGACGATCTCAAGTTCGAATAATAGTAAACCAACACGGATCGTGCAACTTTTATTAATATCGTTTTATATTACTATTCATCATTTGATTAAAAACAAGCTGGATTAAAAACATCAAAAGGGTTTATTAAATGTTTTATCGTAGGCCTAGTCCTTGCTCTATGATTGTTCTAACGTTGTATTTAAGTCCAGCCTGTGGTTGCGAATACTTCAGTACAATAATAAACCATTTCCATAAACAATATAATGATGTATAAAACGCAAACGACGACTTTGGTACTTTTTCTGCTTAAAAGAAATAAAGGGTTCGTCAAAGAAGTTGTCAGGCCTATTTCCAGCGAAGGAAGGAAGGAATTCAAATCCCCACCAGTTTCCAGATTAATTCAATTAGTTCAGCTTATAACCTATCAAACATAAACTTATTCTGGATGGAAATCTGCCAGGAAAACGTAAATATACTGGAAATGTAATTGGCTGGCTGCAGGAAATACCAAACAGAAAACCTGCAATAAAGATCGAGTCACCGGCCTAAGCTCGAGTTGTGAACTAAAGCCGCCTACCACGCATAGTCTTGGCCCAAGAAGTCAGTGATCGATAGTGGATGGATAGTGTAATACGGTCGGTATAATGCGAGCTAGTCAAGTTGGGTAATTCAAGCCACAAGAGGGCGCGCTGTAACGAGTTGTAACCGACCGCATTGCACTATCCACTGACGTCTTGGGCCATGGCGCAAGACCACCACGCGACTGAAGAAGTCGCCGCAATTTTTGTGCCGGCGCTAATTATTAAGGGTCTGTTACGTTTGGTATTAATGACTGACAATTTATGGCAAAAAAAACTTACTTGGTAAGAAGTACAACAGCTTTGGATAGTTTAATGCATTTCGAGAAACTCTTCTCTTCGAAGAACTGCGGTTTCGAAAAAAATATCTCATTTTGTATTACACAAAATTAATTATTATTATTTTATTTGCCATAAAAACAGTACATAAAAAAATACAAGACAATATACCCCCAAGATGGGCGAGGGACAGCAAAAGCAAATACATACTATGATCCGTAGATCTGTTCCCCACATCTGGGGTACACAGAAATATAAATAAATATTATTTTTGTACACTTTTTATGCAATCAGGTAAATAAACAATAGCAAAAATAACTAACTAAAAAATAACAAATACAATATTGCACAAGTAAATGCAACAATTAAGAGGGTGGGTCACCAAAATAAGGAACACACCGCGGCCAGAGCCATACACAGCAAAAAAGAGTGCAAAAACCCCAAACCAAACTCCAGCCTGACTTCCCCGCTCCAGAGAAAAAAAATTAATAAACATATGTTTATATATATTTATATAATTATAAATATGTACAAATTTAAATACAAACAAAGGAAATAGTAAAAAACATATAGACAAATATGTAAATGAAAGAACAAAATTAAAATACAGACAGGAAGCCCTTCCCATCCCACCCAGATAAAAATGTAAAAACTAATTATTAGGTTGATTCATGAGATTGGCAGACAGAATAAAAGTCAATTGAGGAATCTGTGGAAAGGTAACAACAAAAGAGAATTACTAATGTTTTCTGGTATAATGTAATGCATCAGTTCTGGCGTACATGTGTTTGAAGTTCAGAACATCAGGATATCTATGGTTGACAGAAATGGATTCTGCCACATTACAATGAACAAGATTAAACTTACACTTAATGAAAAAATACAAAACCAAAAAATTACGACGAACTGACAAAGAAGACCAATTAATGTGAATCTGTGAATCTGAGAAGCTTTACGGCCGTAACGCTTCTCGTATTCCTAAAGGGAATTTTCTTCCTGCGTGGAAATATTCGCTCCGGTTTTTCAGTGATATCTCAAAAACGCAACCACCTTTTTAAACGAAACTTTCACAGGTTAGTTTTCATGGAATATATCGACAATTATGTAGGTTTCAAATAAACAGTAGGCTCCAATTACCAAACGTGTACATCACCATGCTGGTTCATTAAGAGTCCTTTGTTGAATGTTATACTGGAAATGTGATCAGCTGCAGGATTTACGTCATAGCCAATTAACACAATAATTCATGGATTCATTTTTAGCCATTCTTTTATCCCATTAATTAATAAACCTACGAGAATCACGACTACCTCTGCCACCTTATTGACAACATTAATTTTGTTGTAGTATCCCCACTCCTATTAGGCTCAGGCATTTTTATTACCGATATTTCTGATAATTTCAACCAATTTTAAAAAAAATTCCTTTCCAACCTTATTATAACTCAAGGGAAACAAGTCAACTCTTCCCAGGTGAACTCGTACCTAAGTCATCTCGTACCCAAGTCATCTCGTACCCAAGTCATCTCGTACCCAAGTCATTTCGTACCCAAGTCAACTCATACCCAAGTCATTTCGTACCCAAGTCAACTCGTACCCAAGTCAACTCGTACCCAAGTCAACTCGTACCCAGGTCAACTCGTACCTCGTAACGTACGTTGTGCCGAAACGGAGAATTTCCGTGCGGTGTGTGAATTTCCCCTGTCTGCATGACGTCACAACACGAGTTTTTGCCAACCGAGGTTGGAAAACGGAATGGAAAACTATGGAAAGCCATAACTGCAAATCAAAAACAGATAGCCATAGTTTGTAGCAATGTTACATAAATATTCACAAATAGTGTTGAATTTGTTGGAAACAAATCAACCAATTATGGAAGGTAATTCCGTTCATGAATCTTTACAGAAAATGTTGAATTTGGTCACAACATTTTTGAACATGTTTGCTAACATTCGGCCGTCCATGCCAACCGGCGCACTTTGTTTATCAACAAAAGAAAGGTCTATTGTTGAAAAGATTTTACTTTCATATTTTGTATAGACTGTGCAAGTCTCGCGCGTAATCGAACTTCCGGAACCATTGTGGTCCCAACCATATGGAGTTTTACGTTGGCAAGATTTTGTTTCGTCTATTATTTTAGTTTAACGTACTTTATGACCATGAAAATTAAATATGTTGTTGGGAATGTAGTACTAAGTGATAACAAATATGAAAGTAAAATCAATTCAACAATGCAACGAAGAAAACCCAAGAATTAAACTTGACCTCTGCTTCCGGTTACTTGCAAAAAAATAAGAATTTGTGCCCACCAGCTCCGATCACCAAATTTGTTTTGGTCGCGCGATGATAATCACAAGACGCTGTAATTGCCAGACGCTAAGCCTTTTCATTGCACGGTTGCCGAGGCGTCAGCGTCCTCTTTAAACTGCGTCACACGTTAATTCGTACGCCCGTGAGATCATCGCGCGTCTGCGTTTAAACCTGCTTTAGTGGTTGCACGTATTCAGGCATGGATTTACAAAAGGGTTTCCTAAAAAGTTCAGATCAAATAAGCATCCTTGTCCCAGAGTTTTTAGTTTGTTTCAACAAAAACTAACAAATGAATTGTGTGTTTATTATGAGAGCTAACACTCATTTTATGCAAATTGTAATGAGTATTTTTGTTGGTCAGATTGTTTCATAGATCTAATTTAAAAACAATGATTTGATTTCAGAAAAAATATGTTCTTCACTTGACGTGTTTTCTCGCTCCGATACGCGCGAGACTTGCACAGCCTATTGCAGTTTAAAGAGGAATGCCGACGCCTCAACACCATATAGACTGCAATGAAAAGGGTTCGCTTTGCAATTACAGCATCTGGCGATTATAATCGCGCATCCAAAACAAACTTTTACATAAGTTTTATGATCGGAGGTGAGCACAAAATTATAATTTTTTTGCAATAACCGGACCCTGGCGGCAAAGCACTTTCGTAATACACTACAGTGACGTCCTGGAGATCAGGTATATCATTTTTGGGGCGGAAAATGTGTCAAAGCTTCATAAGTCAAATCTTACCTGCAAGAAGCCACTAATTTCACAAGATTCACATTCCATGGCGGCATACATTTCGCTGCGGTGGGTTTTGGACGTCATATATTCCTCATTTCTATCATTTTCGTGAAAAATGCCGCTCCCAACGTTAAAGAAAACTCAATTTTGTTCGTTTTTTCAGTGTCTGATGTGCGTACGCGTACATTCGCTTGTAAGACGCATGGTGCATGACGCGCATATCGTGCGTTGCGTTTGCATACTTACGCTGTGCTGTTAAGATGCTGTGACCAAAAAGTGCGATTTGAATTTGTTGCATTTTGCGGTATGCGTAATCTGCACCCATGCAAACATACGCAAACGCCGGCGTCTTGGTTTTTCTTTATTAAAAGTTTGCAGAATTGTTAAACGTTGGGAGCTGCATTATTCACGAAAATGACGGATTAATGAGGAATATATGACGTCCAAAACCCACCGCAGCAAAATGTATGCCGCCATGGAATGTGAATCCGGTGAAATTAGTTGCTTCTTGCAGGTAAGATTTGAGTTATGAAGCTTTGAAAATTTTCTGCCCCAGAAATAGTACCAAAATTGGGACTCTGTGTACAGCACAGAGGAAGAGTCCTATATAGGGCCGGCTAGGGTGAGACCCATTACCACTCATTGAGGTATTTCCAACATTTTCATTGGCTTAAAGGGACACGTTGCCTTGGATCGGGCGAGTTGGTCTATAAAAAGCGTATGTAACCGTTTGTTAAAAAATGCATGTTTTGGTTAGAAAGATCATTATGTTTAAAAAGTGGAATACAATGAGCCACACAAAATAATATGCCGCGAAATTGCGTGGTTTCCTTTTACATCGTGAACTAACACGGTCGGCCATTTATGGGAGTCAAAAATTTGTCAAGCAGCTATTGAAAAATTAGAGGAGGCATAATTATATTGTTGCGAAAATCGCCATGTGTAATTAAGATAGACAACTATTTATTTCAATGTTTCATTTCTATTGTTCTTTCCTTGCAGTAATATTTTTGCAGGCTTGTGACACCCAGCTATCTACGTGCCGTTCCGATTCTGTGGCTGCGCCATGTTGTGCTCTTGAGTATTCTTTATGAGGCATACGCGTGACGCAGGATCAGAGTACGGGCGCGCGCCAGCTGAACTGGAGCAAGCTACCGTAGAAAGGTGTTTGTGATTGTCAATAATTTAGTGCGCATTGATCACCGCGTATGTAACAGAATTGCGTGTTGCGCATACGCACTTCTGATGACTATAAATTCAGCTGCAAACTCATTTTTCTGGGACTCTTTTCTTGGAGCTGTCCTCACCGCAAGACCAAAGACACAAAGACCATTCTATTCAACACGTAATGCCTATAACTATAGGGTTGAAGTCCACGCTACCAATACAATACACCGATCCATTAACCAATCTCATTGACCAATCACAACCGCGAAATCTGATCACCATTTGAGCCGTTTGGTGATCTTTGCACTAATGGTGATCAGGTTTCGCGGCTGTGATTGGTCAACTCGTAAGGAGGCGGGGCTTAATGGATCGATCTATTGAAGGCCCGTAATAAACTATACCCATACATGTACCATTAGTTTCAACATTAGTGAAATAACAAGTGAATGTTGTATGAATAAGGAGTTGGAGACAATAAATTAATACAGATCTTTGGTTGACAGTAGGCCCTAACCCTCTGTTTTCAACATGTCTGATTATGTCGAGTAGATAAGGTTCCCCCCCCCGCACTTCCCAGCTTTCATTGACTCCGAATTACAGTACCCTCCTCCCAAAAGGGGATAAACCCCACATTATGTCAAAATTCGCCTTAAAATAAAATTGCATCTGCTTCTAATCCTGGGCGACTCAAGACTTGCTTACCACAATATTCATGAGAGATATGCTTTTCGGGCGGTTTGTAGGCCTATGGGAACATCAACTTAATGTGATACTTCTGCTGTTAGGCCTATTGTTTCTATAGATTAAAAAATAAAAAATAAACAGTTTTGATAACTTTTGAACCGTTATCCCTTAAATTATTCTCAGTTCTTGCATTATTCTAATATTTCGAAATTCTTCCACATTTTTTTATTTTTTTTTTTATTGTACCATTAATTGCAGGATACCAACTTTTTTTTAAGTTGAATAATAGGCCTACTTATGATCTAAAACTGTTTTATACCAGCGGTGAAAAATAAATAATTATCCCCCTTTAAATTTGTCCGTATAACGCTTGTTTGCTTATGGTGAGTTGATGAATATCGCTTTTTGTTATTTATTCCATCCCACGAAATGGATCTTCAAAATTTACCACAAACCTGTCAAATAGTATAGACTAACAGTATACAAATATTCTTCGAGTGCTATGGTTAAAACTACGACTCCCGAGGTGATCCCCGGAGCGTTCTATTTTCCTAAGGCGAATATCACGAAAAAGCTCAAACTCATTTTATACAATTTGCAATGATTATTTTTGTTGGTTGAGAGAGGTTGTGAAAAAAGAAAACACATGTTTTCGGTTTGGTCTCTGGTAATAAACCATCCCATGACTGTTTGGATGTTGTTTTTGGTGGGAGATAAATGTATTCGTTTTCAAAAAGTAAAGGCGATGGTAAAACAGGCCTAATCTTTGATGTTTGCATGCAGAGAGAGTGGGGGGCGGGGGGTTGTTAGAGGCGGGGGTTGTTAGAGAAGGGGGGTTGGGATGGGGGAAGTTAGAACTCACTAAAAATAACTTTTTTCCTGTGAACTAAGCCGCCTACAACGCGATTTTTTGTGTCGTCGCTTTCTTAATTAAAACGGAAATGCTGGTTCGTTACGATGGTTTATTTCTATAGGGAAAGATATGTTAGAACTCACTAAAAATAACATTTTTCCTGTGAACTAAGCCGCCTACAACGCGATTTTTTGTGTCGTCGCTTTCTTAATTAAAACGGAAATGCTGGTTCGTTACGATGGTTTATTTCTATAGGGAAAGATATGTTAGAACTCACTAAAAATAACTTTTTTCCTGTGAACTAAGCCGATTTTTGTGATAGCGCTTAGAAACGGAAATGCTGGTTCAATTATTTAGAGTCCTTTGAATTATACTAGAAATGTGATTGGCTGCAAGAAGTAAAACCAAACAGAAACCTCCACAATCCTATAAAAAGGCATGACAGATTAGCAATGATCACTCTACATCAAGACAAGACTCCATAGTCAAGTCAAGACACAAGAGCAAGTAAAAAGCAAGATGGCGCCAAGACATCCCTGCATAGTTTGCAATCGAACCGTCCGATCGACACAGCGTGCCTTCCAATGTGATCGTTGTGAGATGTGGCAACACCTGGAGTGTGACACCGGTTTTTCGGCAGAAGAATACCGTGAAATTGTGGGCAAGCCTTCCATTCTGGAAGTATGGATCTGTGAGGCCTGTCACCGACCCACGCCATCTTCATCTCCCCTCAGCTTTGCAACCGACCCTGAGGACGAGCCCATGGAGTACCTGGAAGACTGGGAATTCAACATATCTGCAGGCTTCACCGTCCCAAGTGTCCCAGAGGAGGATCCTCTTCCGGATGCCCCCCTACCTGCCGCTGTTCCAGGCCTTAACGACGAGGACACTACCACATTCAGGATTGTCGAAGGAGGCTCCCAACGTGGGAAGGCAATATTAGTCGACAGCCACGGGTATAGCTATAACAAGAAATGGAAGAAGAGTGGCTCAACCTCGTCCCTCACTACCTGGCTCTGCAATGTCCGGAACAAGTCAAAGAGGTGCAGAGTGTCGGTGTGCCAAGACGGTACGCAATTCTCATTTGGGCTCCATCAGATCCACACCCATCCTGCCCGTCCTGGAGGAGATGTTGCCGTTGAAATCACTGCTGCAGTGAAGACAACTGCAAAACTGGACGTCTTCCGGTCAGCTGGAGTCATCGTTGAGCAGGCGATCAGCGAAACCATCATTTCAGCCGCCTCCAGCTGTCCCAACCCATCCTACCTGAAGCGCACTGCTAACCGCACCCGTCAGAGCCAACGTCCACCTGACCCAAGAGATCTCAAATTTGATTTGGCAATGGAGTTTATTCCTGCTGGCTTTTTGCAGAAGGACATCCGAGTTGGTGAAGCGAGACACCTTCTGTTCTTCACAGACGAACAGCTTGCAGTGTTGGACAAGGCAAAGAGCTGGTATTTGGACGGTACCTTCAAACTGGTTAAACGTCCGTTTAGCCAGTTGTTCTCCATCCACGCCTTCATCAAGGGTGACTCCGGCGAACTCAAGCAGGTGCCTTTGGCGTTTGCTATGATGTCAAGACGCACCAAACTGGACTACAAAAAGGTAAAAACATCATTTTTTGAAACTTCTGTTGAAAACCCTTAAATGTTTAAAAATTAAATTTGTTAACTACTTGAACTTGAAGAAAAGTAAAACTTTCACCTTCAAAAATATTTTCACAAACTCACTCTAAATTTTATTTAGGTTCATAACATTTTCAAACAATGGTGTGTTAACAAACACAAATTCCCCGCTGGGTACATCCATTGTTTTTGTATTATGTGGGGGATTTCCATGTGGGGTACCCACAACAAAGAATATAATTATTGTTTTCACGAATTCAAAAAATCATCCCTTTTATGTGTGGAATATTATAGAACATTATTGAAAACAACATGGTAAAAATCTTCATCAAATTTATTATTGTCTCTTTATTTTTCGGTTAATAACATTTAAAACTATAAACTGTTGCATTGAGCCATTCCAACAGCTTTATTCCACGTACTGCATCTCTTTGGAACTCCTTGCCTGGTGCATGTTTCCCTCCATCCTACAATCTAGACTGTTTTAAGAGGAATTCCTACCTCTAGCTCTCCTGAGTTATTTTCATGTTTAATAAATTTCTTCTTGTAGCCCCTTACCAAGAGTGGCTTTTAGCCTTGTTTGGGGCGAACTTGCATAACAAAATAAAAAATAAAATTGATGGCTTTTTGATTGTACAGTGCTCTTTCGCCTAATAACACATTTTTATTTATTTTTAGGTGTTCGGGCCTTACGCCCGAACATCTCTTTGTTATTATATTTCTGTTTTTGTTTAATTGCAGGTACTGAAGGCACTCAAGAAAAAACTACCCTCAAGAGGCAGCAACGTAGCCGAGATGATTGTGGACTTCGAGGCTGGAATCTGGGCAGCAATCAAGTCCGTCTTCGATGATGTTCACATCGTAGGCTGCCTGTTCCACTGGACACAAGCAGTTTGGCGGAAGTGCCAGGAGCTTGGGCTGCAAGTTCCCTACACAACTGACGTAGCCGTCAATGACTACATCAGGCAGTTGATGTCTCTGCCCTTCCTCCCACATGAGCACATCGCTGAGGCCTTCGGGAAGTTGCAGGAGATAGCAGAAGACCAAGCCTTGATCAACCTCTGCAACTACATGGCGGCTACTTGGTTCCTCAATTCTACCTGGGGTCCGGAGAACTGGTCGGTGTTCATGAGGAGCATCCGAACAAACAACGATGTGGAAGGGTGGCACCGGCGGCTAAATGGCAGAGCTGGAAGGCACAGCGTTCAGCTGTACTCAGTCATCAAGCTGCTGGCGCAGGAAGCTTCGATGATCACTGTGCAGATGCGGCTGATCAGAGAAGGAAAACTGCAGAGGTATCAGAGGAAGCAGGTCAAGGCTGTCCAGGGTAGAATCTTTAAGCTGTGGGATCGCTACCAATCAGGGGAGCTGACAACTTCAAGCTTGCTGTCTGCCTGCAAGCACCTGACTGGCCCGGCGATGTGAATGAACTTTCATCAAAACAAACCGGCTCTTCTCAGAGCCCGCCGATGTGAAGACACTTGCATCGACCAACAAACCAACCGGCTCTTTTCAGAGCCACCACATTTTCAAAAAAGAGATATTGAGCCTGTCTAGTTGCTGATTATTTTTTTGGCGTATTTTTTACAAGTTCTGATTAGTTTTCCAAAAGAGATAGGCCTATACAAATTAATTTAAAAAAAATTCTTCTTACTTTTTGTTCACCAAATGAAACATTTTGCGTAGGCCCCCTAAGTTCTGATTATTTTTCCGAAGAAGAAATACAAAATAATTCAAACATTTTATTCTTTCCACTTTTCGATCTACCAAAGTGGGGCCTAAACAGTTTGCGTAAGTTCTGATTATTTTTCCGAAGAAGAAATACAAAATAATTCAAACATGTTATTCTTTCCACTTTTCGATCTACCAAAGTAAACAGTTTGCGTAAGTTCTGATTATTTTTCCGAAGAAGAAATACAAAATAATTCAAACATTTTATTCTTTCCACTTTTCGATCTACCAAAGTAAACAGTTTGCGTGAGTTCTGATTATTTTTCCGAAGAAGAAATACCAAATAATTCAAACATTTTATTCTTTCCACTTTTCGATCTACCAAAGTAAACAGTTTGCGTAAGTTCTGATTATTTTTTCCTATAAACAAATCCAAACTAACTTAAAAAGATTTTTTTTTTTAAACCGCAGACATTTATTACGCACGTCATTTGCTTAGTCTCGTACATTACCTGCAACATACAAAAATAAGAGAACAAAATGATTACAATAGATAAATCCGATAAATCATTAAAGGAACGATGTATATAATTAATTTATATTATTGGTACGAGTTGACTAGGGTACGAGTTCACCTGGGTACGAGTTGACTTGGGTACGAGTTGACTTAGGTACAATATTTTGGGTACGAGTTGACTTGGGTACGAGTTGACTTGGGTACGAGTTGACTAGGGTACGAGTTCACCTGGGTACGAGTTCACCTGGGTACGAGTTGACTTGGGTACGAGTTGACTTAGGTACAATATTTTGGGTACGAGTTGACTTGGGTACGAGTTGACTTGGGTACGAGTTGACTAGGGTACGAGTTCACCTGGGTACGAGTTCACCTGGGTACGAGTTGACTTGGGTACGAGTTGACTTAGGTACAATATTTTGGGTACGAGTTGACTTGGGTACGAGTTGACTTGGGTACGAGTTGACTAGGGTACGAGTTCACCTGGGTACGAGTTCACCTGGGTACGAGTTGACTTGGGTACGAGTTGACTTAGGTACAATATTTTGGGTACGAGTTGACTTGGGTACGAGTTGACTTGGGTACGAGTTGACTAGGGTACGAGTTCACCTGGGTACGAGTTCACCTGGGTACGAGTTCACCTGGGTACGAGTTCACCTGGGTACGAGGAGCACTGATCTCTATATACTGACGTCAGTATATAGAGATCAGTGGGTACGAGTTGACTTGGGTACGAGTTGACCCGAATGCGTGTTTGTTTTTGTTCGGAATATACATTAATAAATAATAGTTTCGTAATAAAGTCACAAAAGGCGCCCCATACATATTGGTACGAGTTGACTTGGGTACGAGTTGACTTGGGTACGAGTTGACTTGGGTACGAGTTGACCTTGGTACGAGTTGACTTGGGTACGAGTTGACTAGGGTACGAGTTGACTTGGGTACGAGTTGACTTGGGTACGAGATGACTCGGGTACGAGTTGACTCGGGTACGAGTTGACTCGGGTACGAGATGACTCGGGTCTGAAGTCTGAATTGCAATGGCAGACTGTCAGCTCGACTAATCCTGTTAGCCGGATCCTTTGTCATCAGCACTGGTTGAAGGATGCCGTCTTTGACCTCCCAACCATTTCCAGTTGGTGGTGGAAGATTTTGCTGACTCTCAAAGGCCTTTCTCCATACCATGGCCTGGTATTAAATGTGCACGTTTCCCGTGCAGACTCAGACTGTCCTGTGTCGGTGGCAAGTTTTCGTTCTTGTGCCCTTTTTGGCAGAAAAGCCAGTACCGCAAGTCGTTGACATTGCTTCCTGCATTCTTGTTACCGGTACTTGTGTAAAGACTCATTACAAAGGGTTCACAGCAAGCATAAACGTCCACGGGTTCACATTTTCCTAACCGAGACACGGCTTCCTGAAAGGTCGGAGAAGATGACAATCTACTGAGAGCCTTTTTCTTGCTTAAGCCGAATAAGCTGCTGGTGGAATCACACCCTGTCAAGGCATGGAAACCAGCAGGAAGTGCTTCACACATCTGAGGACCAAGTTTTTCTGCCACTGTATGAATGGGGATGACCATTTTTGTCCTTCACTCCTGTTTTGAACCACAACTCCCGACAACCAAACTGACTGAACAGTGAAACACACAAAACTGCCACATCTGTATCCGGTGATTCAAGAACTATGACCTTGTGCTCTCCAGCGGCATAACTCGCATGAAGCAAGAGTCTGTTGAAGTGTCTGCTTCTTCATGATCACAAGTTAAAGTAGGAACGTCTTCCATCTTTCCTCTCATGACCATCACTGCCTTTTCTCCATCTTTGAACCCACCGCCTAGAAGTAGTTTTTGGCCGACTTCCAATTTTTCCATGCCCATCTGACAAAGTGCCTCCACCATGAAGTTGCAGAGGTTGATCTTGTTGGTGGGGTTTGCGATATACTTTGTCCACTGTTTTGGGATCGGTGTAGCAGCACTGTGTATCTTCACTTCCAAAGCCGAAGTTGCACCTCTCTTTAACCGTTCAGCACCTTTGATGGATTCCTTTCGGTGCTGATCAAAAACTAAATCAACCTGTTGGTATCCCTTGTTATGGAGAGGAGCTGTTACAATACTGTAATATACTTTGAAGCCAGCTCGCCGAAAGTTGATGCACCACCCGTTTTAACCCTAGGGGTACCATGACCATGGCGTCAAACAAAATAATATCCAACCGTCAGCCCTCCATCGGGTACTGGCCGCTTGGCAATGGACTCAACATTCTTCTCCATCTCAGCAAGCAGGACAGTTTTGACTGTTTTTCGAAGGGTACCATCAGGATGGGCAAGCGAGTACGGGACAGTTGATAACTCAAAGGTAAACAGTTCCTTTAGGTTGACTTCTCTTGTTTTTGCAGCAACAACAAGACGCCCGAACAACTACCAATCGCCTGTAACCAAGATAAGCTTCTCTTTTGCTGTCTTTACTCTACTTTTCTTTGTCAGTGATGCGAAGTAGGAATCTTGAGTTTCGGTATGGCATTCCAGAAGCTGACATCATTACTGTTGAGTCTCCTTCTGACCCAAACTCGCCATCATGGCAGCAGTAGTATTCATGACAGTGTACACCGTGCTAAATTCTGTATGGGAGTTATTAATCATTGGGCAGTATCCAACTTTGGTGCAGACTGGTTCAGTTGAATTGACGATTGCATTGAATCCAGCCCAGCCAGGAATTACCTGTTGATCTGAAGCTTCCTCATTGATCTGCACTTCAAACAACTTTGTGGGGCAGAGCCTGGCAATTGCCCAAGCTAGGTCCATCTGACATGCTGACAAGCAACCTACATGAGTAGGTTGCTTGTGATGGAGAACCATTCGTCTTTTACCTTTCCAATGGAATCCTTGATGTCTGGCCTCTTTCCATTCTGATCTGGAACCTAGACTTATGGCATGCAATTAGATGGGGCTTAATCTGACTAATTTTTTACTCTCAAAAAACAAGTTTTTCTCAAAAATTGATACCACAATTTGAAGCCACGTACTACCTAGCAGTGTTCAGTAGTGTATGTTCTTCCATATTGTGGAGTCAAACCTTGGATGTAGTAGGTGTTGAGCTAATTTCTTATTTACAGGGCTTTCACAACTTAGCTCCTGGTCTTAAACGACAAAAACTCATTCATGTTTTGCCGGGGATTTGTTTTGGGACTTTTACGGACTGGGCATACTACTTAATGCATGTTTCGTTTGCAGCAGCAGTCAAAATACGTATGGATCCAGGCAGGCTGCTTAAATACTGCATGCAAGAACTTTTGAGTCCTAAAAATATCACTATCGACATTGACAGTATTTCTGATGAGAATAAAAGTGTCTCAAGGTTATACCATAGAGGTCCTTTCTCTATGGTTATACTAACTTCAAATCAGTGAGCTTGAGGCCGAAGCACCCCCCCCCCCCCCAATTTTTGTTGGTACAAATTTTTTCATAGATCTAATTTAAAAACAATTAGGGCCTATTTGATTTCAGAGAAAAATAGTTTTTCGCTTGACGTGTTTTCTCGTTCCGATACGCACGAGACTTGCACAGTCTATTGAATCGGGGCCTTTCTCAAACCTCGGCTTGGGCTCCGTCTCCGGCTTGGGCTCCGTTATAAATTGTTGGTGCTGTGCGTGTATTTGCACGCTGTGGTTCGAACATCACACGGAGCCTGGGGCCGGAGCCGGAGCCCATTGATCTCCATTATAGATCTCCATTATCTCAACCTCGTTCCCAGTGGTGTACGATCTCGCCGGGCGCCATGTTGTTTTCTTTCCCAGAATGCATCGCTCGATCATATCCCCCTGGAAGTGTGACTTTGAAATATCCAAATATAGGCCTAAGGGATATTTTAATTAGTCCTGTGGTTGATCCATTCCGCGTGTTAGAGACTACGCAGAGCGCGCTGTCAAAGGACGCACAAGTCATAGGGCAACTGACTGGATAGCGCTTCGACGCATACGCTGTGCACACAGCCGTGAAGGCACGCGCGTTGACGCAGCGGCCATTTTACTACTCACAAGAAGCCACGTGAGCGGGCATTCTGTGTGCGTTGAATCATTCCTACTTCCATGGTTTGAGTAGGATTAGGCCTACTTTACATGAGATTTCGTTTTAAATAAATGTTTTACGGTGCCCTAGTCTTTAATGTGCGCTTGAATTTTGCGTTTTAGCTCCAATTCCCCAAGAATAATTATTTTTAAAAGGGATATTAGGTTTAGAATCCATTACAAAAAATAAACAAATAAATCCCTTATGTGGCGGCCGGATACGAAACTTTTCCAACTGGGGTACACGAGTCCCGGGGGAAGATGGGACACGGGGGGGGGGGGGGGGGGGGGGGCGATGGGACAGTGCATTTACCAAACTATTTCTTGCAAACCCCCTTTCTGCAAAAATAGTTTCGTCCATATGTAGTCTGTCTCTGGCACACTGGAGGTCGCCCTTTTACTGTTTTCTTTTTCTATTATTAGCGTGAGTATTTACCAGCACGTCGTCAACTTATCATACAACAGGGTGCGGGTCATCATTTTGTCCATGGGTATTTTTGAAAGACATCAAGATGTCTTTGAGATGTCTTTACAACAGCACTTGTCCCATTTTGTGAGCACAATATCAGATATGATATTACCGTCGGCTCAGACCGAATGCAGAAATATTTTATATCTGGATATTTTTTGTTATTTGTCCTGTTTGAACCCCAGTTGTTATTTTATTGGGGTAAAATGAGCCTTTGTCAACAACTTAATATCAACAACCTGTAGGGGTAAAATGGGATTGGGACACATTTAATTGTTTGAAACAAAACTGTAAACAGATTTGTTTTTAAAATGCTCAAAGGTGTAAATTATTGTTGAATAATATAATTTTGTTTTAAACAGGTTTTTTAAAACCTAGTTTTCACACTATAAAAACTCCCGACAGTTATATTGTAGTAGTATTACTAGTAATGCATGGTCATGCAATTTTTGTCATTTGCCCCAATTTGACCCACATTAATTTCCAATATCCCACTTAAATATTTCTTTCACCCGTCATTACAGTGCATGCATCCCATCGTGACTCAAGGGGGGGGGGGGGGGCTGGCAGGAAAAGTAAAGTTTTAGTATCTAAAAACCCTTGAAATTTCATTAAAATGTTACAATCTAACCTTCAGTAGTAGAAAGCCCACATGACAGATTAGGGTTAAATTAAATTTGTATTATCTAAAAACTAACTATCTGTCCCATCTTACCCCAGTATTTAAACAAAAAACGTGGCAAATGTTCAAAATTATGGTTTACGGGACGGGGGAATTCCATGTCAACTCAACACTCACACATGGATTGGAAGTTGGAACAAATTTGGTGTTGACTTACAAAAAAATATAACTTTTCGGAGCTTGTGGTTTAGTCTTTGATATATAAAGAAAAATCTCAAAACTTATAAAAGTATACATGGAGAACCTAAAAACAAAATGTTCATTGTTTTAAAGGTCTTTAAATGGTCTCCATTTCATAAAATTAAACCAAAGTCAAAGCATGAAGCACAAAGAAAACCTTTATGCTTAAAATTTTACATTTTTAAATGGTTTTGATATACAAGGCAACATTGTAATTATTGTGATGGATTCTTTAAAAGTTTCTTGTGTTTTTCTTTTCCTGATGTCTATGAGAAAACGCATTGTCAGTGAATGCTCCTACAGAATTTTTAATAACAAAAATAAAACAATAAAACTATACTTTAAAAGAATGCAAACAAATAAATCAGTCAGTGAGTGAAAAGTTCAGTTCAGTTCAGTTTATTTTTTCAGAGTATCTGTATCATATAGACAATCAGAATGGGAAATTAAAAGATGTAGATAATTTAGACATGACATGGCACCAACAGAAAAGTCAATGCAAGACCAGAAGACTTTGCATAACAAAAACAAAACAAAACTTGACAAGGAAGGACAAAAGGAGACAAGGACAAGGCAAGAACAAAGCAAAACACAAGTTGACAATAATAAAATCATGTAATAAAACTATCTCATCATGGAAAAACATCCACCTTCAAAGGGACAACACATTCTGCAAAATTACTTCAGGGATGATATTATACAGTAATTCTTTACAGTACCTCACTTTTAACAACCTGACAAATCTCAATGCAACACATGAAATCAAGTCTTATAAAATAATGTCCCTTTGATACAATTATCATACTTAGTGGAGGTGTAACCCCCCAAAAATGGATCACTTGAATAAAGTAAATCAAACTTAACACTGGGGAAACAAATAAGAAACCACTAAAAACAACAGTGCCAAAGTAAGTCATAGATTAAAATCAAAATGGCTTTAAAACCTGTGTAAATGAAACACAAAGAAATACAATTAATCAAAATACAGTTTTCAATCACATTTAAGAAGAAAAACATAGTATTAAAAAATCGAATCCAAACATGTTCATAACAAAAGATATTTCCAAATCAGATTTCCAAAAATACAACTTTAGGAATGAAAATCCAAAGAAAGTAATGAGTATTAGGCCTATGATTGTCAAAATAAATAAAAATACAAAGTTTAAGCTTACCGAGTATGAATTTATTGAGGCAGGCAAGACTTAAAGGGTCTGTATACCTTTGGTAATGAATCTGAAAATTAATGGCAATAAAAACTTACTTGGTAAGAAGTACAGCAGCTTTGGGTAGTATAATGAATTTTGTGAAACTTTTAACTTCGAAATACTACGGTTATGGAAAAATATGTCACTTTTTATTACCCAACATTTGAATCTGATAAGCGTAATTGCCATAACACCTGTGTGGAAAATATTCGCTCCGGAATTTTGGTAATATCTCAAAAATGCGACCACCCTTTGAAGTGAAATTTTCACAGGTAAATTTTATTGTAAATATTTAGAATCAGCTGTAAGTTATGATAGTCTACATTAGTCTAGCACCATATGTCACTGTAAAATGGCTAATGAAAAAGCATCATCTCCAACCTGCATGTTGTATGCCATGATTATTACCAAAGGAAATGCACACAATCATATACTAAAAACAACTATCAGTTCAGTTAAGTATGGGTTCTAAAAGCTACAAAGGGATAGAGAAGAAATGGACAAGCTTGCAGTGATTTACCTAACCCCACTTATGTGGCAAACTTGGAGTCGTCGGCCTCAAAAGTGGGGCTATGATTTACCGTAAACTAAAATTCTCAGTTGGTTGGTCATCTGCTGTGATCTGTGATGCCAAATGTAGCTAGAACAAAACCCCAACCTTTCTCTCTAAAGAAATACTAACTTTGCAACATTTTCTGATATAGTTTATGGATATATCAAACCAAACAAAGGGGGGAATGTGTAGTCAAGTGAATGTGCACACAAATCCATGGATGTTTGTCATTTTGCCAACGATATGACCAACCAATGCCAAATGTGTGCAACTACAAAGTGCAAGCCCAAGTCAAGACAGTGTTGGTTGTTAATTCAGATAAAAATAGTTTATAGATACTTACGGATACTTACAGAACCTCGGGCTCTGAAGTTGTGCCCCCCTTGAATTTGAAGTACGTGTCACACCAGTTTTTATTCATAAAATCATATAATTCATAATGATTATCATTAGACATTATGAATCATATTTTTCTTTTGACTTTAATTAATAATTGTCACAAATGTTTGTAAATATCGTTTCATAACAACCTTCTTCATACCTGAAATTGTGCGGTGTTTATTTATGAAAAACGAAAATGCAATTCAGGGCCAGGCGACATTCTCGCTGTAAAAAGTACAAAGACATGACTACAATACAATCATGTATGTACATGTACCAATCAATGATGTACACAATACACACGTTTTATATCCTTCGACGAGAAAGATACACTACAAACACTGCTTACAAGTACAAACAAATTACATCGTTTTAAAACATGTTTATTCCACTTAATTTCCAAATAAAAAAATAAAACCATAAATGCTTACACATAAAATGTATTTCCACATCCTCGCTGGCATTGTTGAAGTCAAGAACGATGATCAAGAGGAGACAAGAAGACAGGACAGTCTACTCATTTTTATTCATCAGCCGTTTGTTGACAATAGTTACCGGATCGGACCACCGACCGATGATGTGAGTAGTAAGATGGCGGCCCGATCGATGCGGCGCCTTCATCGCACGAACCCGAAGCGCTATCCAGTCAGTATATAGAGATCAGTGGCAACTGCCCCCGGCCTCTCATTCTTTTTCAATCTTGTGATACGTTTAACTGTATGCAGTTGTTTAGGGTGACCATATAAAAACATGATTCATTTGAAATGTTGCGTCGAAATACTTGCATTTTTACACGCGCGTACTAAAGCGCCCGATAAGCGCATAGGGGGGCGATCGAAAGTTTTTAACAAGCGTGCACGCAGAGCAGTCACTTTTGGTCAGCCAATCAGCGTTGTTTTTTAGTGTTTCCCTTCCAGGGGTTAGAGACGTACGCGGAGTTAGCAGTAGTCTTGGTTCAAGACTCTCCTGTTGACGGATCGTGGGAAGATATTAATAACAGGAGAGTCTTAACCAAGACTAAGTTAGCAGTAGACTTGATTTCAAGTTGCGGTTATTTCTCTGCATCAGCACGCAAAATTCCCCCGCAGATTGGCTATCACGCGCTCTAACTCGCAATCTCAGACTTGACCCTCTTGTGTATATTCATTTATTCACAACTCACATTTACATAACAACACTATGCCTGAGACTGAGATATGACCAATCAGGAGACCACAAAACTCCTGTTGGCTGCGTCTATTCCCAATAGGTTATAATCACTTCAGCTTTTTCTGTAAAATCGAGTCATTGCTTTTATTTTTATAGTGCTTTGTACGTACAGTACGCTATTTATAATATTATACATAAAATAATACAAGATGTACTCTTAAAATGTTGAAAAATAAACATGACAAACAACCTGATCCTTACTAGAAAAAAAATTGTGTCACCTATGATTTGAATGGTATCGTCCAATGATTTTCCCAACGTTTTTTATTTATTTTGAATTTAAAAACTAGAATCACTTTGGTTTTGTGTGTTTCCAAACTGCAAGTTGAATCACTGATCTGAGCATAGACAGATTAGTTACACGTGCATCAATGTTGTATTTCTGTACTATATCCCGTGGTATAAACGGTTAAGTTTGAATATGCATTTTATTGAAGGCTTCGGAGATTCTGACCAATCAGAGTGTTCCGTCCACTTTTGGACTGATTCGCCATAGGGTGTGTACAAACCGATGAACAATGTTCCCAAGTCTGTGATCGTAGGTTCAAGACGGAGGTTTATCCACAAGAGGGCGCTGTTTCAGGCAATAATGTATCGGTTATCAGGACGATTAAAAACCGCGATCACAGACTTGGAACCAAGTCTAAGTTAGCGGGCGTTATGGCGCGCTGCCCATGGTTGCGAGGCTGCCATTATCTCTCTATAATGGAGATCAATGCTGGATGGAGCCCAAGCCGAGGTTTGAGAAAGGCCCATGGTCACCCTAAACTGATACAGTTAAATGTATCACAAGATTGAAAAAGAATTAGAGGGGGCCAGTTGCTCTATGACTTGTGCGTCCTTTGACAGCGCGCTCTGCGTAGTCTCTCACACAGAATGGATCAACCACAGAACTAATAGACTGTGCAAGTCTTGCGCGTATCGGAGCGAGAAAACACGTCAAGTGAGGAACATATTTTTTTCTTAAATCAAATCATTGTTTTTAAATTAGATCTATAAAAAAATCTGACCAACAAAAATAATCTTTACAATTTGCAAAAAATGAGTTTTAGCTTTCATAATAAGCACACAAATCATTTGTTAGTTTTTGTTGAAACAAACTAAAAACTCTGGGGACAAGGATGCTTAAATCTCTAATTCCTGTGAATATTACCGAATAATCTCACGGAAGATTGCTGTGAATACTTCTCCATTACTTCCGTTCAGTGAAAACGTTAGTCCATTCACAAAATTGTCTCATAACATGACGTCATAGGGTTTCCAGATCACGTGATGATTTATTATAATTATTTCTTGTAATAATCAGCCACAACTGTTTTTGCATGATTTGAAGATGTATAAATTCTACAAATAATTTTTGGTGAATAAATATTCAAATGATTTGGCAATGGAAATGATAAATGCAAACTTTGAGATTTACTTAATGTATCTAGGTCGCCATGTTGGTTACTATAAACAAACAGACTTGTAACCAATCACAATCGCAGCGCGGCACGTATAAAAAGCAGCAGGCGCATTCCATTTGATGCGATGATTTTATGTTCAGTTGCCGCAAGCTAAAGTTTCTGCCTCACCGCTGTTAATCCGACGACAAACGGTTGTGCGCATGCGGGAGTCTCAGCGCTTTGGAGTGCGCCCTCTTGTGCCTAAATTCGGCCAAGCATAGTATTGCATAAACAAAACCGCTTGGGGGTTTGGGCCAATGAAAATCGGTTTAAAACAAATATTAATGAATATTTAAAAGATGTTTACTCTTATTTAAATATATTATAACCACGAGACAAGCTGGGCACCAGTTTTTATCGAAACCTACGCATTCGTATGGACAAACTGGTCCCCTCAAGTGGATCGTGTTTTGTACGCATTCTCATTCATGTCGATGCGTTGTATGAATTTAAGGACATAATATACGCCTGAAAAACTACAGCTGGAAACTTTTTCTGTGACAATTTAAAGCGTAAATGCAAAGAAGAACTCATGGAGAATGGATTAACACAAAAGGTGAGTGAATAAACCCCATAGATAGTTCGTCATGATTTTTTGAAAAAAAACTGCCATCACTGCACACGTAAAATCACCGTGTGCCCATTTGTACACGTTTCAATGGGGAACACCCATCCATGTATTTATTGGTTGTGTAACGAAATTGGCCTGAGTGCTTGTTGCTTTTGCGCGTCATGGCGCTAAGGCGTGCTATACCTGCTGAGCATGCGCAGTAAGCTGCTTAGGGGATTATTAGCGGGCGCCTCGTGCGTGCGACACGAGTTGCTGTGGAGCTATCAGACAGACAGGACAGACGTGTGGGACAGGAGCTCCGACAAAGTAGTGGTTTGGTGCTAGTTGTTTGAGGCGGCGTTGTTGCTGGTGTAGCGGGAGGAGGACTGAGTGGTTGGAGTGTCCGTGACAGCGGGGTCGTTAGAGCCTGTCAGAGCCTGTCAGAGATCGTCCGTGGAGGCGGCGGCGGTGTGTCCGAATCTAGCGGCAGCAGCTCAGCTCAAGGCACTGGTCAAAGCGCTGGGTATGTCGTACATAATTGTTTAATCAAAGTTAATTACGAGCACTGTTCAGGACCTATTTGGTTGAACTTCCCCACGAGTCAACACCATCTTTAATTATAGTTATTATAAGTGCTTTCGGTATTAAGCCTCTCAATCAGTAATTCGGAATCTCAATTACAATCCCTTAAGGATACAGAAAACCCTTGAGGAAAGTCAAGGCTACCTTAAGGAAACAATTACATCCCTCAAGGAAACAATTACATCCCTTAAGGAAACAATTACATCCCTTAAGGAAACAATCACATCCCTTAAGGAACTAGAAATCCCTTAAGGAAGCATTTGCGTAACTAATTAAGTCAATGATGTGTTTGAGTTACAATAAAGGGTAAAACCCGTGGCTCTTGAATGATCTCTCTTAGTCCGATTATTGGGTCCATGTGCTGCTCTATTTAGTTAAGCTCCCGTCCATAGAGTTCCCAGGAAGAAGTGTTGCGTGCGGCGATATACGGTTGCCAAACGACCTCCCCCACAGTACTGTAGGGCTGCCGCTCGCCTGTGCAGTACCGAGTCAGAATTGACCCGGACGGGTTTCGCCACATTGGTGTCAGAAGTGGGATAAGGCGTAACACTTTCAGGAGACTGCATCTGCAGTGATGGATTCTAAATGGATGGAGGAGGAGCTTGAGGTGCTCAGGGTGGAGGCACACCATGCCGAAAGCATGTACGAGGATGCACTCAAGGAAAAGCGAGAACTTGAGGAACAATTACAGAAAATGAAATCAATGATCCAGGATCAGGGAGTAGGACGGACCGAAACACCGGAACTGTTTATGGACACCCCAACTCCTGCAATCTCAAGCACTTTTCGTTCAACCTTAGGTGTACCAGGCACACCTGCAAACACTAGACAAACGGAGGAGACAACATCCTTGGTAGAGGCTAGGGAAACTAAGAAAAGTGAGGACAGAATTAGGAAACCGAATATTTGTCCTGACCGGTTCAATGGAAAGGTGCCATGGAAGGACTATAAGGCACATTTTCAGGCTTGCTGCGTAGCAAATGGATGGAAAGACAGCCAGGCTGCTGTATTCTTGGCGGCCAGCCTTCAGGGACAAGCATTGAAGGTGCTGGGATGCCAACCGGAGGGAAAGGAACTTTTACTTAAGGATCTTTTGGACAGACTAGACCAACGTTTTGGACCAGGACAACAGGCAGATTTCCATCTGATGGAGCTGCGTCATCGTCGTCAGGGAGAGACTGAAACCCTGCAGGAACTCGGAGCCAGTGTGAGAGAGCTTGCAGCACTGGCATACCCGGAGTTCTCAGATGGGAGTAGAGAGAGACTAGCAAAGGGACATTTCATGGACGCCTTGAAAGACAGAGAAATCAGGGAGGGTATTTTCCGTGCAAAGCCTGCCACCCTTGATGATTCGATCAAGGCAGCGTTGCAAACGCAGAGTTTCCTACGTACAGAGGATCGTAGGACTAGCGAGAAGGCTAGGAAGTTTGCTAGGGTACTGGAAGGCACGGACGAAATTACGATGAAAGAACTGAAGGGAGAGATAAGAGAAACACAGGAGTCCATGGGCCAAGCCTTGGGAAAAATCCAGGTGATGCTACAGGATATCAGTAGGGGTAGCCAGGAAAAACAAGTGAGGTATGATAACGGACCGAGACCTGGAAAGAGATGGAAAGGGAGAGGACAGGACGTCTGTTACAACTGCAAAGGCTCAGGACATTTTGCTAGGAACTGTCCTGCACCAAGGAACGACGAGTGTTACAGTTGTAATGAAAAGGGACACATTGCACGGGACTGCAAATCACCAAAACATGGGCAAAATGGAGAGTCGGGAAACGACGAACAGCCTTCCCTGGGGTCCAAGGGTGGGCTGGTGATTCGAAGGGACCAAAAACAGTAGGAGGAATCCTTCAGGGGATTACGCTTCCCTCAAGGGACCAGAAGAAGGGGGGACTTTATGTGAGTGCCCGTATAAGGGGAGAAGAGACACTTATGCTAATCGATACAGGGGCGACAGACACCATAATTTCCATGGCGGTATACTACCGGATACCAAAGGAACGGAGGCCAACGTTAAGTATGGACGGAGTAGGGCTGTATGGAGCTGACGGTCACCCAATAGAGACAATAGGTGGAGCGCGGTTAGAGGTTCAAGTTGGGAACACTACCTCTCAAGTACGGGCAATTTTTGCCAAATTGGAGATGGATGGAATCCTGGGGATGGACTTCCTTCTACCGACGAGGGGACGGTTGGATTTTCGGGAGTTAGTCCTTGCCCTGAATGGACAGAACATTAAGTGCGTGAACAAAAGGGAAATAATTTCTGTGCCCGGGTGGTTGTAGGAGAGACCATGTCGGTGCCTCCAGGGCATGAAGCACTTATATCAGGGAGAGTGACTCAGGAGTTTACTGGGCTTGGAATAATGGAACCTGCAGAGAGTACGGAGTTGGCGGCTAAGGGGCTGATTGTTGCAAGGCTTTTGGTAAAGCCCGAGGAAGAACAATTGCCAATAAGGGTGTTCAACCCAGGAAAGAGGGTGTGTATCGTGAAGGCCGGCAGTATGGCTGGGACACTGACTCAGGTGTCGGAAGGGGACGTGCAATCACATCAACCCATACAAGGAGGACCACCAGGGCAGTTGCCTGAACATTTGCAGGACTTGTACAACCGGAGTATCCAGGGAGTGAATTCCAAGTATCATGCAGAGGTGGCAGGGTTACTTACTGAGTTCCGGGATGTATTCTCAAAGGGCAGTGAAGACATTGGACGCACGGAATGCGTAAAACATCATATTGCGACAGAGGGCACAAGGCCAGTACGAGAAAGACCTAGGAGATTTCCGGCAGTGGAGCAGGACGAAATCAATCGGCAAGTCCATGACTTGCTTAAGGACGGAAGGATTGTACCCTCAAGTAGCCCATGGGCGTCAAATGTAGTGCTCGTTAAAAAGAAGGACGGAAGCAAGCGGTTCTGTGTGGACTACCGGAGACTTAACTCCGTAACTATAAAGGATGCCTATCCGATCCCCAGGATCGATGATTCCCTTGATGCGCTGTCGGGATCGCAGTGGTTCTCCACATTGGACCTTGCCTCCGGTTATTGGCAAGTGGCATTAGATGAGGAGGCACAGGAGAAATCAGCCTTTGTAGTCAGGGGCGGGCTTTACAGTTGGCGTGTGATGCCTTTTGGGCTATGTAATGCGCCTTCGACCTTCGAGAGACTCATGGAACGGGTATTGAGTGGTCTTCACTGGGAAACACTTTTGGTCTATTTGGACGATGTCATAGTGTTCGGCAAGACTATCCCGGAGGAACTCAGTCGACTTAAGGTGGTATTTCAGCGCCTGAGGGACGCAGGGTTGAAGTTAAAGCCTGCTAAGTGTGATCTGTTCAAACAGAAAGTTCGCTACCTCGGACATATCGTAACTCCGGAGGGGATAAGCACGGATCCTGATAAGATCAAGGTGGTCAAGGATTGGCCAATCCCCAAGACAGTAAAGGAAGTTCGCAGTTTTGTAGGACTTGCGTCCTACTACAGGAGATTTATAGAAGGGTTTTCAGGGGTGGCGAAGCCTTTGCACAGGCTTACGGAAAAACACAGGGATTTCCAGTGGACAAGTGAATGTCAGGCATCTTTCGAGGAATTGAAGAGGCGTCTCACGGAGTCGCCTGTCCTCACCTACCCGGAACCAGATGGAGAGCTGATACTTGACACAGACGCCAGCGATGCAGGGATAGGAGGGGTTCTATCACAGAAAAAGGATGGTCAGGAGAGGGTCATAGGCTTTGCTAGTAAAGTGTTGAAAAAGGCAGAACAAAATTACTGCGTAACGAGAAGAGAGTTGCTGGCTGTGGTGACATTCTTAAAACACTTCCGACCGTATATCTATGGACAAAGGATCACTGTGAGGACAGACCATGGAGCCTTAAGGTGGCTCATCAACTTCAAGGAACCTGCAGGCCAGGTAGCACGATGGTTACAGTTAATCGGAGAGTATGATTTCGAAATCATTCATCGAGCGGGAAAGGCTCATCAGAACGCGGACAGTCTGTCCCGTCGGCCCTGCTCACAGTGCGGGATGGACGAGTGGAACACCATAGGTAAGGAAGAAAGTGGAGCTCCTTTGACATCAGGGAAGGGAGGAGAAACCACCTTAAGGGATGAAGGCGCTCAGGCAGACGTTGAGGAGGACCCGGCACAGGTATATGCGATTGGAGTGATGCCCGAGGTAACGTTGGCAGATTGGAGGAAAGCCCAACTTGGAGAATGCTCTATGGAGTGGGTTATCAGAACTAAGGAGGCAGAAGGACCTCGTCCGGGTTGGGAGACGCTGTCCGCAACATCTAGTTCAGATAAGAACTATTGGTTGCAATGGGATCAGATATCCGTTCGGGACGGCATATTACAGCGCCGCTGGGAGTCGGAAAATGGCAAGGAGGTTCAGTGGCAAACATTAGTACCACAGGAGTTCCGTCAGAAGATACTGCAGGAGCTTCACGCAGGAAGACTGAGTGGACACCTAGGCACCAAGCGGACAATGGCGAAGGTGCGCACCAAGTTCTATTGGAAGGGGATGACTGCAGACATAAGGTCTTTCCTTCGGGAGTGTGATGTTTGCGCTAGGAGGAAGTCGCCCAACAAGAGGAGAAGGGCACCCTTACAGCAACACCTAGTTGGAATTCCAATGGAGCGAGTGGCAATGGACATTACGGGACCCTTCCCAGTGACATCAAATGGCAACAAATATATACTAGTGATTGGGGACTATTTCAGTAAGTGGTTTGAGGCCTACCCCATTCCTGATGAGAAGGCAGAAACTGTAGCAGACAGGTTCGTCAAGGAATTTGTGTGCAGGTACGGCGTCCCAAAAACACTACATACTGACCAGGGGAGAAATTTCGAGTCAAGGCTGATGGCTGAGGTGTGTAGGAATCTCGGGGTTGAAAAAACAAGGACCACTCCCTACAACCCCAAGTCCGACGGAATGGTCGAGAGATTTAATCGGACCCTGGTTAGTATCGTGGCCATGCTTATGAAGGAGCACGAGAATAACAAAGATTGGGACGAGGAGTTGCCTTATGCAACGGCTGCGTATCGAAGCACACCACAGGAATCCACGGGGGAAACCCCAAATATGTTAATGCTCGGAAGAGAAGTCTCTCTGCCCATTGATTTAACTATGGAGGATCCTCTTGCACTGGATGCGGAAGAGATGGAGGGACAGGACTATGCCCAAGTGGTGCGTAGGCGGATGCAGGGCGCACATGACAGGGCTAGGGAACACTTAAAGAAAAGTGCAAGACGTCAGAAACACAACTATGACAGGGGTACTATCCAGGGCAACTTTGCTGAAGGCATGTTTGCCTGGTTGTTCAACCCGGTGAAGAAAAAGGGAGTGTCGCCAAAGTTGATGTGTAGGTGGGAGGGACCCTACCTTATAGTGAACAGGCTGTCAGATGTAACCTTAAGGATACAGCGGAAGCCAGGAGGCAGAATGAAGGTTGTTCACTGTGACCGCCTTAAGCCGTACCAAGGCACGCCTTTGGAGCCTTGGATTTCAGGGACGGACGGCAGGAGACATGAAACGCAGGAGCCACTTGCAGGGGTCATTCCCGAGGGAAATGCAGCTCAAATGGAACTGAGCCAGACTTCAGAACCAGAGACACAGAGGGATCAGGGATCACCTGAAGGTGCAGGTCAGGCAGGTTTCGATCTGGAACCCGCACCCCTGAACGTGACACCTTTGCCTGCACAGGCGAGGAGGAATCCCTTGCGCCAGCGAAGGCGGCCACAACGCTATACGTAAATAGCTTAGGAATCTCAAGGAGATCAATTAGTTTTAGGATTACTTAGCAGTTTGGGTAAACTACAGTGAAGTAACTGTTGCTTTGTTTTGTTTCTTTTGCTTTCTTTAAAGGAGGATGGAGGGTCACGAGTCAGGATGGAAGAAACCGAAGGACTGGGATACTGTGAAGGTGTATGCTTGTTCTGAGTGTGAGGACACCTTCCTCAGCAAGAAGAGCCTGGAAAACCATCTTGGTTCTCATGCCGGGAAGAAGAAGATTCTTTACTTCTGTAAGAGATGCACCCGGAAATATACCAGGAAGGACAACCTGAGAGTGCACTATCAAAACCACCACACCGCAGAAATGGACGACCTGAACGGCCTGTACCCAGAGACAGAGGAGGAGAGAAAGGTAGCGAAGCGGCCTTCTTACTCGGATGAGGTGCCGAGCACTTCTTCTGCATCTTCAGGACAGAAGAGAAAGATAAAGCCAACCGTCGACAGGCCGGCAAAGGAAGGACGAAAGGAGATTGGGTTGGAACCGGAGAGAGTTGTTAAGCCATCGAGGGAATTGCAGAAGGAGGAGGAAATTCAGGTTCCCTTGACACTTGGCAGGGAGTTGGAGATTGACGATGCAGCGGAGATTTCTTTGTCACCAGTTTCCTTATCTCTGCTCGACAGTATTGAGCCGCAACGCCAGATCGTTTTTGGAGGTAAACCACGGGGGATGTTGTCGATGCTTCAGGATGTCCAGGAACAGGCTAGCGACGGGGAGGGGATCGATATCAATGAAGATGCCTCTCTCTCTGTTAACCTTGGACGAGCACTTAAGGGGAGCACTCTACGATACCAAGAGGGAGATCGGCGACAACGCACCTTTCCACCTGCCAGTGAAATTCAGCATGGGCAGGCCAAGACATCTACATTGGAGGAACCACCGAGGGCCAGAGTATGCCGGGTCAGTAGTGGCAACCCTGGGTGGCGACGGGCAATCCCAATCGATACTGCTGATGTGGAGGTCATGATGGCCGGGAATGTGCGCCAAGTGAAGGAGGTCAGTACCAGGAGCCAGTTCCAGAATGGATTGAAGGTATCCGAAGAAGTCGTCGAGAGGACCTACGACGTAGAGTTTACGGCAGGTTTCATCCTCAAATAGAGATTAGGTTTTCATCAAGGTTTACTTTATTGGTTCTACTGTACTTAAGTTAAAGCAGTACTTGTTTCTGACTTGTTCTTGTTTCAGTGTAAAGGTTGTATAAGAAAGTATTTATTGTTAAAGACCGATTTTTGCCTTATATATCTACCTCATTCCCTTAAGGAATACTGTCATTACTAATGATCATTGTGTAAGCTCAGGGAGCAGGGTAGTTCCTTTGAATTGTATAAACGACATTGATGGGTGCTGTGATTGTATTTGATTTGTATAAACTCCCTTAAGGAGAAAGAAGAACGTTGTCTATTTTTTTGATAAAACTGTATCAGGTGTGATTTGCTCTGGACAATCCCTTAAGGAGGCGTTTGTATGGAGTAGCTGGAGCTCCCTTAAGGAATCTCAGGACCTGGACTTTCTTTAAATCTCCCTTAAGGAGACCCCTAGTACTTAAGGAAACAACCTTCAAGGTGCTTTACTTTTGTATAAGTGAAATTTAGATTTTCTTTGTATAAGATTGCACCTCAGTTAATTTCGTTTTGATTGTTTTCAGTTTAACGGACCGGGACGGTCCGAACTTAAGAGTGGGGCTGTGTAACGAAATTGGCCTGAGTGCTTGTTGCTTTTGCGCGTCATGGCGCTAAGGCGTGCTATACCTGCTGAGCATGCGCAGTAAGCTGCTTAGGTGATTATTAGCGGGCGCCTCGTGCGTGCGACACGAGTTGCTGTGGAGCTATCAGACAGACAGGACAGACGTGTGGGACAGGAGCTCCGACAAAGTAGTGGTTTGGTGCTAGTTGTTTGAGGCGGCGTTGTTGCTGGTGTAGCGGGAGGAGGACTGAGTGGTTGGAGTGTCCGTGACAGCGGGGTCGTTAGAGCCTGTCAGAGCCTGTCAGAGATCGTCCGTGGAGGCGGCGGCGGTGTGTCCGAATCTAGCGGCAGCAGCTCAGCTCAAGGCACTGGTCAAAGCGCTGGGTATGTCGTACATAATTGTTTAATCAAAGTTAATTACGAGCACTGTTCAGGACCTATTTGGTTGAACTTCCCCACGAGTCAACACCATCTTTAATTATAGTTATTATAAGTGCTTTCGGTATTGAGCCTCTCAATCAGTAATTCGGAATCTCAATTACAATCCCTTAAGGATACAGAAAACCCTTGAGGAAAGTCAAGGCTACCTTAAGGAAACAATTACATCCCTTAAGGAAACAATTACATCCCTTAAGGAAACAATCACATCCCTTAAGGAACTAGAAATCCCTTAAGGAAGCATTTGCGTAACTAATTAAGTCAATGATGTGTTTGAGTTACAATAAAGGGTAAAACCCGTGGCTCTTGAATGATCTCTCTTAGTCCGATTATTGGGTCCATGTGCTGCTCTATTTAGTTAAGCTCCCGTCCATAGAGTTCCCAGGAAGAAGTGTTGCGTGCGGCGATATACGGTTGCCAAACGACCTCCCCCACAGTACTGTAGGGCTGCCGCTCGCCTGTGCAGTACCGAGTCAGAATTGACCCGGACGGGTTTCGCCACAGTTGCATGTGTGTCTGTGTGGTGTAAACAATTTCATGTAAACAATACCCCTGATGTAGCTGTCATGCCACTGCCATTATTTTTAATCATGAGCACGGATGGTAGGTCTACGACTATAAAAAAAACAAGTAATTAAAACAAATTTATAAAAGAAAAGTAAATTTATATTTTATAATAATTTTAGTACAAACAACAAGACAAGGCAGATTTGTAAGCCCTACATCCATGTAACTAAATTAAGTTCATCATAAAATATATTTTAAAAATTCAGACCTTTGGCTTTGTCCTTTGATTTGATGTTTTCTTTATTTTTAGAATCTTATTTTCATGCCCTCTAATTAGTTAAAATAATTATAACAGCAATGCCATGTATTTTACTTACAATTACAATTCAGATTTTCGTTTGCGGGTCTTCCTTTGGGGGCGTGCACTCGATATTGAGGGATTGACGGTGAGCAAGTGCTCCTTCATCACACACATGAGCTTGTAGAGATCAGGGTCTTTATTTGAAGTGTTGCGGGCTCCATCAAAGCGTCTATTCAAAATATTGAATACGGCATGCAGTGACTCGCCGCCTTGTTCCCCCAAGAGTCCCAGACCGTGCCTGGTTCTTCGGACGAAAGGGAGGACATGCACTTCAAGGATATGCATTTTTGGGGGGAAGCTTTTACCTGGGAAGTTCTCGCGATAGAAATCATTGAACTGAGTGATGTCATCATCTGTCAACAAATTGAGAAGTAAAGATTTGTCATCAAACTCGTCATACATGTAGCCTACTAACGTGTCAAGTTTTTTTCCCCATTATTTTTCATGTCGTTGTTCAATGTGAGATTTTAATTTTAAAAAGATAATCTGATTATTTAACTCACCAAGTTTTGAAATTTCTGTGTCGCTAAGATAATGTGCCGTGTTGTATACATTGTGGCAGTTTGCAAATAGATTGAAGAGGGTTGAGTATTTTATTGCAATGCATTGAGCTGTTTCTACTTTTTCTGGTGCAAGTCTTGCTGTCTCGTCAACAATGCATTCAGTGATTTTGCTGATATTGACCTCCTGAATGAATGAAATACACAACAATGTTATTCAAATTAACTTTGTAATGTTTTCACCTGTTTACATGCATAACACTCAATTTTCACTCACGGTATTAGATATTTAAAAACAGCGTGCGTCACTCACCTTCAGACATTTGTTGACGTGGTTACCCACAAATGTATTTGAATAGTAAGCTTGACGTCGCACCTTGATGTCTTGAAGGATGTTGTCAAGCTTTAGCAGTAGGGGATTTTGATGGTCTGGGAGCTGTTTGACGTTGCGGCTTCGTATTTTCTCCTGTTAAAAGAAAATAAGAAAGTTAATTATGGATTCAAATCCCTCGATATTAAAAGATTTCTACTATGTGAACAAATCAATTGATAAATATTAAAAACTATTTTAAAAGCTGAATTCAACCATAACCTGTTCTACGAGTTGTTCTCCCAGTGCATTTATTTCTAACGTGACACTTGTTACTACATCCTCAACGTTTATGTCGTCATTTAGGAGAGCTACAAGTGCCAGTTGTTCTTGGAGTCGTCTCATCTCGGCAGTGATCTCCTTCACCCGCTCTTCGGCTTGATGGACGTCAGCAAGCTGAGCGACATAGAGAGGGAAGGGGCCATTTCCAATTCCCTGAGCACCCTGTGCAGACATTGCCAGACACTGTGCGATTTGCTCACCGAGATGTTTGCATTCAAGCTCCATCAGTGTGAAAAACTTGAACCAGAGTCCAAGACTAATATGAAGAGGGAGAGGACACACCTGGGAAAATCACAGAATGGTAACTTCTTATGAATACTTTATGAATTGCTTATTTTCTCTGTCAAAACCGAAAATTTGCTTTAAAAATTAATTTTTGCAAGGAATAATTATGACTTACACAATCAATGGGTATTTTAAAGAATGCCTCATTGATGACATTGTTGAAGTTCTTGGCCTGGTTGAGCTTCCCCCCAGCTGCAAGGAACTTCTGGTGGTCAAGCTTCAGTGTGTCAGTTGTTCTGGGTTCGCAAGAAGGCCGCTCTGCCTTTGGTAGTATCATGTCTTTGTTGTTAATGTTGCACCAAAGACACGAGTGACGACCTGCCAAAATGATGTCAAAAATTGGTTAAGAACAAACATTCTACATTTACATTGAACTTTAATTAGAAATGTAAGCCAAAAAAATGTAAAAACTAAATATTTAATTTGCAGGTTATAAACATACCACTTGGTCCGGAGAGTCCATACATCCTACAGAGGTATTCATAATCGCCAAACAGGAACAGGACCAGCTTCTTTTCTCTAAGGAGTGATTATAAAATAAAAAAAATACATGTTAGTTATTTCACAGTAAATTGACTTTATGTCTATAAAGAATAAAACATTACAACAATTTAACAACAAATCAAGCTGCATGTTTTTGAAAAAATGGACATATACTACCTCCATGTAGTTTTGGCCAGAGTCTCCACCTGTGTCTTGTAGCGGTTTAATCCAATGTGCAAATTTGCAGCAGAGTCGGTTGCTGCAAAAACACAAACTGCGCTGGTGTTACGTCTAGAGTTTGGATTGTCGATATTTGCTACTTGGAGCATCAACTTAAAGGAGCCGCCACCCTTGTCACCACCTAGCTTAATCCATATTTCATCATGTGGTTGTCCATCGCTCCATTTCAATTTGTCACACCTTGATTTGTATAACCAAAACAAAGTTTTGTTAAACAATTCCCTTTAAATGTAGTGAATTAATTAGGCATTTGGTTACAAATTTAGAAAAATTTAAACAATTCATAAAAAATGATGGTTACAAATATTGTTATTCACCTTTCATATTCATCAAGGAGGTCAAGCGTGTACTTCGTGAGGTCAGTGATGAACACACATGGAGATGGTTTGGTGATGAGGCCATCCTTCTCAGTGCAAAGAAACGGCATCCTTTCTCCTGCAATGGTCTCCTCTGCAACAAAAGACTTGCCAAGTTTCCTGCTGGCCTGCTCATTTGCCATGACGATATTGTATTTTCGTAACCACCTGAAGAAGGTAACGTAGTAAAAATATTTTGCAACATCTTTATTGAGCAATATGTTCGATAATTTCTTTGTGAACATTAAAACGTAAATTGTAAATTGTTTTTAAAAAAATAATGAATTATTCTTACAATTTCAGCTCTCGGAGTGCAGCCCAGGACAGGCCCAAGTCAGATTTCATAGCAAGTTCTTCCAAGGGTGGGATAAATGACTTCATCTCCATGTTGCGTAACAAGCTTTGCAGCTCCACTCTTGGTGTACTCTTCAGATGATGCTGCATCTGACAACTTGGTTGCCCACCACTTATATGAGAGAGTTGCTTCTTGAGCAGGGTGCCTCGGCGTTGCAAGGTTCGTTCACACACTTCACTACTTGTCTTTTTTGGAACAGTGATTTGCTGGATGCAAAGAGCCTAAAGGAATAATGAATTTATAAAAATAAATTTTAAAGGAATTCTTCAAATTTTAATTAATAGAAATTTACTTGAAAAAGTTTGGTAATGTATAAATACTTGATTTAAAAATTTATTTAAATTCGTTGTTGAGGTTAACGCAATTATTGTGATGTCTGTCAATTGATACAAATTCTTATGGAATACTGACAATTTCTGGGATGTTTTGGTTTGGAATTTTTTGTACAACTACATGTACTTGTATATCTAAGCATTATTTTCATCGCAAACCCGTACCTCACCACCAGTAGAAAGCCGTACTTCAGTTGCTCCTGTATTTTTCATCTGTTCCTTTATTAACTTTGACGTCATCTGTTGCCCAACCTTGCCAAGGGGGGAAACATTTCTTGTCAAAATGTTACGAAACATTTCTTCGTCAATCTGTTGTGAGGATTGTGGCTTGTGGGTCAGAGCAATTATGTGTAGAGGTGGTCTTCAACCAGCTGCTTCTGTTGCATGCTTTACACATCACTTTTGCATCCTGTAGAATATTTATGAAATATTCCTTGACTGGGGCAATTTTTCTCAGACTGATGTGTACGTGGCAAGTAGGGCATAACATGGTGGAAGCTGATGCTTTGCAGAAAAGGGTGATTAAACACTCTAAACAAAAGCTGTGCTGGCAAGGGGTCTCCACGGGTCTGTTCATTATTTGATGACAGATTTCACAGCAGAAGTGGCGCTCATCACTAACAAAACCATCACGGAAAAACTGAGTTGTCGTTTCCATCAGTTGCCGGAACCGCTCTTGCACTTCCATTTGTGAAGTTTCTTCGTTTTGAGCAAGACGATTTACCCTTTCATACTTTTGTTTGCCTTTTACAGGACGACCACCCTTGTTGTTCTCAACTCTTTGGCATACAGCACAAACTCCTTCCTCTGGGTGAGGGGGCCAGTCATTCGGGAGGGTACGGGTCTTTGACAATTGGAGATATGCATAACAGAGATTGCAAATGTGTTGGGGAAGGCGGTGTTCCTCATCAGCTGAAACGTCGATGTGATACCTTTCTTTTATTTTTTCCTTGTAGTCAGCACATCTTTTCAAGGGCTTGCTCTTATGTTTGTGTTTTTGGACTTTGTCCCCACACACCCTGCATAACCTTTTAAAACAAACAATTTTATTTACTTTTTGAATGTGTTAGTTTTGTATAGTTCTGACAGGAAAAAACTGAAAAAAATTGCATCTACGAACCTTGCATAGATTAAAATTCCTCTTTGTTGATTAAAATATAAAATAAAAAAATAATCAAGTTGTCATAATAAAAATATGGTTGATCGTTGTATTGTCAGATATTTATTTCTAAATAATCCTTTATGTACATCTTTTTTAATTTCAAAAACCAAAGAAGGCTTAACATTTGGGAAATATTTAATGAATTTGAATATTTATAATAATATTGATGATTATATCCTGATCCATGTACCATTATTTAATGTAGACCTAACAATGTTTAATGTTAATTATATCTCATCGTATCTGGAAGCCTGAGTTCATAAAATCATAGCCTAAATAATTGTTGTAAGATTGTTGAAGAAAGAATAAATCAGTAAAAGAAAATAGCTGATATAATATTCCTGTTATTTATTTTTGTTCATTAGGAAAACATACGAAGTATTCATCAATGAAAAACAAAACAAAACCAAAGTGCAACGTACTGAACATGAACGTTTGTACTATTGTGTGTGCGTGATAGCTATCCGGCCCTCACCCCAACCCACCGCATAATAATGTACATGGGGTATCCCGTATGTACACACACACACAATTACGTAATGGAAAGTCCCAATTTGTTGTTCAGAGCATGCAGTGGGGAATCCCTCCGTTTTCCGTACTTATGGTGAGTTTATCCATTTAGAAAATTAATAGATGGTAGAGGAACTCTTATTCTTTAATATGGTAGTTTTTAAATATCAGGGAAACTTACTTTGATCCAAAATTTATGCTCCGAAAACCACTGTTAAACTTCTGGATTAGCGGCGACGTCACGAAAAGTTTGTCACAAATTCCACATTTTTCCCGCTGTGTGACTCACTAGTGGACGAACCTTACTTAATATTATAATCACTTGTGTATTCCTAGTTGTAATTGGTCAGGTTTCTTTTGCCTAGATCATGAATATTCAATGTTAATTCCCTTTTTCTGACCGTATCTCACCGCTCGACAGGATAGGGTCACATGCTAATACATATATTCATTTTGATTGACCCCGCTACCAATTTAGCGCATGCGCACAACCGTATGTCGTCTACAGGCCGTTGCAAACAGAATTGTAAGAATTGTTCATTGTTATTACTCCTTTGTTTGCTTAGATTGGTCAAGGTGTGTTTTGTTATAGCTCCATCAATTATAGATTTTGTTGTGCATTTTAAGAGAATTTATCCCATCTCAGCTTGAATATAAATTTAGGTGAATTTTGTGCACTTATTTCTGCATTGTTTTCATAAATATTGAAACTCAAGATATTTGGATGCAAGAATAGATTGTACACGATAAATCTTGATGATACTTGTACATTTATTGACTATTTTTGTGTATATATTAGGAATGATAATGGCAGTTGCCGCAAGCTAAAGTTTCTGCCTGATTAGCAGGAGCGAAATTATTGTGTAACCAGGAGAGAACTTCTAGCAGTTGTTCAAAATCTCCGACATTTTCGTCACTACCTTTATGGTAGGAAGATTTTGGTACGAACAGATCACGGCTCTTTGAGATGGCTGACCAACTTCAGAGATCCTGAGGGACAGTTAGCACGCTGGATGGAAGTAATAGGACAGTATGACATCACCATAGAACACAGGGCAGGACGTCAGCATGGGAATGCAGATGGTCTATCAGGCGACCATGCAAACAGTGTGGCCGACCAGATACCGCCGACGAGGGAGTATCAACAAAATTGAATGGGGATCAATCAGTCGGGTGAAGAAACTGAAAAAGGAAGGCAAGCGACCGATAAGTGGACGAGATCAATGAGTTGGACACCTGAAATAAGTTGTGCAGACATCCGTCAAGGACAACTGGAAGATCCAACCATGAGTCACCTCCTTCAGAAAAAGGAAGAATCACCAAACGATCGTCCTGAGTGGGAGACAATTTCTCGATTTTCACCATCAGTGAAAACATACTGGTCGCAGTGGGATCAACTTGAAGTGCATAATGGAGTTTTGTGTAAACGATGGGAGTCGGCAGATGGTTTGCGAACGAAAATGCAAGTTATTTTGCCACAGAAGTACAGACAAACCATTTTAGAAGAATTACACGGGGCAAAGTCTGCAGGACATATGGGCCTTAGAAAGACTCTTGCAAAGGTGAAGGCAAGATACTACTGGGCTTATGTTCGTTCATTTATTAGAAGATGTGAAACATGTGCAAGACGGAAATCTCCTCCGAAGAAGGGCAGAGCACCACTACAGCAGTGTCGAGTTGGGGCTCCCCTTGAACGAGTAGCAATGGATATCCTTGGGCCGTTACCAGAAACGGACAGGGGTAACATTTACATCCTTGTTATAGGCGACTATTTCACGAAGTGGATGGAGGCCTTTCCACTACCAGACCAGAGGGCTGAAACAATAGCTAAGATATTTGTAGAGGACATTATTTGCAGGTTTGGCGTGCCGCATGAACTACATACAGATCAGGGACGAAACTTCGAAGCTGGAGTGATACAAGGAGTTTGTAAATACCTTGGCATAAAGAAAACGAGGACTACTGGTTACAATCCGAAATCCGATGGATTAGTAGAAAAATTTAATCACACTCTGATGAACATTGTTTCCAGTATGATTGATCCGGTAAAAAGACACACCGACTGGGATGAACAGCTACCGTTTGCAACTATGGCTTAGGGAGCGGCTATTCGGCAAAAGAGGAACTACGACCGCAAAGCCCAAACCAGTGATATTAAGGAAGGGGTGTTCGTTTGGCTTCATAATCCTGCTCAGAAATGGGGGCTTAGTCCTAAACTTCGCTCTCCGTGGGAAGGACCATATTTAGTGATAACCAAATTGTCTGACGTTTATTTACAGGATACAGGCGAAGCCAAAAGGGAAGATGCTGGTAGTGCATGCCGATCGCCTAAAATTGTATGTGGGAGATATAAGGGAGAGTTGGACCCACAGTGATATCTTTGTAGATAGCGGTAAAGAAGCGCCGAGGAAGAATCTTCCCAGAACGCCGGCTATTGTGCGCCGCAACCCAGAGAGACCAAGAAGGATGCCATTGCGATATTTGTAATCAAAGAAGAGTAGTGATGTAAACTACAAGTTACTGATTAGAGTTTCTATTTGTTCTTTATATTGATTCTACAGGACCCAAGTATTAAAGCAACATGCGGCCAGAACTGATGAGATGCAGGGTATGTCACAAGAGTTTCTTCAGAAGATGGAATTTGTTACGACACGAAGAAACTCACCAGAGGGAGAGAGAAAAATATCGCTGTCCACAATGTCCTGCGGCATTCGTAAGATTTGAGGATCTGAGAAAGCACACCCGGCGGGAGCACCTTTACCCCAGAGGAGAAGATAGACGGGAAGAAAGAGTGAGGCAGAGTACCGGGAGAGAGGAGAAAAGAAAGCACACAGACAGGAGAGAAGAGAGTGCCAAGAGAAGAAAAGATGACGGGCGGAAGCAGGATGGTGGAAGATACGAGAAGAAGGATGGACGAGTTGAGAAAGAGCCCGGGAAGGCATCGAAGGAGAAGGGAGGAGAGAAGCCCAGAGATGAGGTTAGAGGAGCAGAAGTAGAGAAGGCTAAACAGGTTCAGAAGGAAGTAGAGAAGGGGCAACTGCCGGAGAGTAGGAAGGAGAAAGAATTAGAAGAGCGGATGGAGGGTGGAGCTGTGCAATTAGACGAAGAGGTGCGGAACGACTTTCATGGCGAAGACGGGGAGGTGGTAGAGAATGACACGAGTGACGTCATGGAGAGAGATGATGGAGAAGAGAAAGCAGCATATGCAGCCTCCATCACCCTGATGGATGAAGGGATTAATAGCTTCCTTCTCCAAGACCAACAGACCCCTAAAGGGCCAGGAATTGGGAAGAGAATTTCAGCGGCACGAGCACCGAGCCCTGCACCTTCGACCCGCTCGTCCTCAAGTAGCTCTTCGGCCTCCTCAGCATCCTCGTCCTCGACATCAGCGTCATCGTCGGGTTCCTCGATACACAAAAACCTGACCACCAAGGAGGTAAAATCGATACTTCAAGGAAGAGTCGTAAAGGTAGTTGAGAGACACATAATCTCATTTGACCTTGAGGAGAAGAAGAAGGAGATCTGGGAGAGAGAGTATTTCTTTGCAGATTCTGCTGAGGAATAAATTAATTGACTGTTATTTCAGAGTTTTAAAATTGCATTTAAATTGTTAAAAATTTCTGAGCAAGTTCAAAGGTTAACAGAGAAATTTTAGAGTTCTGCGTAAAAATTAAGTGAGAATATTTATTATTAATTTTTTGTTTCAGACTTGAACGCTGGGGACAGCGTTAGTCTTGAGCGGCGGCAGTGTGTCGTGAGGTGGGGGTCTCACTTAATTTGTTTGCATTTTGTTTGTCTTTTAACAGCATGTTCATACTTGTGTTGCACCCGTCGTGAATCAGAGATTCACTCCACGGTGTACATTAATGTTGCAATTCTGTATAAAAGGATGAAATAAGAATTCACAATGAGTTGGGTCTTTCACTTTTAATCATATGTCTTGATCTCACTGCCACATCATCCAGTATCTATCTTTAACAATAATAACAATACTTCTTAAACATTTACTTAGAAACTTGTCATTGTTTCGACAATAATTACTTTCTCTGCCTCACTTCAATCCTAGTATCATTTGCAATAAACAAATACTCAGAGTGTCAATACTATACACTAGGTCGAAATCTATTAATGCTTACTACATCTGTTCACTTCTGAAACCCAACTCCACAAGTAAAGCAATCGCAGTGTTTTTGCCCAATAGTCAAAACAAAGAAACACATTGACTTTAGAGAATAAAGAAACACATAAACAAACCCTACTGGGATATGAGCAAAGTCTTGGGTCTGATATAAACAAAATCAACTTGGCTAAAACAAGGCAAAGTCACTTTCTAACCTGGCACTTGCCTCTTAACAAATAAAACAAAGAAGGTTGTTCAGGCAGCAAGGCTATCCCAGGCTATCTAGGCTATTAAAGAGCTACCACTGACCAAGCCCTCAGGGGTTTAAGTTAATGACCCTGCTAGCCTTTTAGTCTCCACTCAGGGTTACTGTCTCAGACCAGGGTGGTCTTTTTGTACACGTGTATCTACATACATAAAGTACTGTACAACTAAACTTAGAAAAGATGGGGAACTACCCCTGCTTTTCCTCTAGAAATATACATAGTTGGAAAAGTCCTAAAACACCATTCTTAGCATCAAACATTTCTATAGAATATGAGCTATCAGAAACTCAAGTTAATTAATCAAAACATAATAAGGAAATGGAATAAAAGTCTAAATCAATTCAGTACACTTCAGAGCCTTAACCATGTTTCAACCCAATTCAGTAAAGCATAGGCCTACACACATCATGGTTCATGGTAAAAGTTATAGCTAAATTTGAGGAGGTAAATCTCTCCTATCCTTAAGTTAAAACAAGTTTAGAATAATACCACATCAATCTATAGTTTATGAACTTATTAGATAATACAAATTAAAATCCACATACCTGTATAAAAGGATGAAATAAGAATTCACAATGAGTTGGGTCTTTCACTTTTAATCATATGTCTTGATCTCACTGCCACATCATCCAGTATGGGGGGACTGCTGTGGGGTGAGACCCATACCCACTCATTGAGGTATTTCCAACCTTTTGATTGGCTTAAATCGGCTGTTGAAACAAAGGGGTGGTCAAGCAGCTATTGACAAATTAGAGGGGGCATAATAGTTGAAAATTTAGGAGGGGGCATAAGCGACCTCTACACTTGGAAAGATAAATCACTTACTTCTTTGCAATGTATAAATCTCTAATTCCTGTAAATATTACCGAATAATCTCACGGAAGATTGCTGTGAATACTTCTTCATTACTTCCGTTCAGTGAAAACGTTAGTCCATTCACAAAATTGTCTCATAACATGACGTCATAGGGTTTCCAGATCACGTGATGATTTATTATAATTATTTCTTGTAATAATCAACCACAACTGTTTTTGCATGATTTGAAGATGTATAAATTCTACAAATAATTTTTGGTGTATAAATATTCAAATGATTTGGCAATGGAAATGATAAATGCAAACTTTGAGATTTACTTAATGTATCTAGGTCGCCATGTTGGTTACTATAAACAAACAGACTTGTAACCAATCACAATCGCAGCGCGGCACGTATAAAAGCAGCAGGCGCATTCCATTTGATGCGATGATTTTATGTTCAGTTGCCGCAAGCTAAAGTTTCTGCCTGAATTGTTCATTGTTAACATGTTAATAAAGTCGCATCCAAAACCACTAGACTCAACGGATTTATTGGTAGAGTAGTTAAAACTAGAGACCCTACCATTCTGACTTCACTTTATCGCTCAATTAGCAGACCCATACTTGAATACGCAGCTCCAGTCTGGTGCCCTGTTCTTTCGACTCAGCAAAAAACGCTAGAGAAGGTTCAGAGGCGATTCACCCGTTTTTGTTTGGGTCTGCCGAGAAGGGCTTTAATTAATTCTGTCAATGAAATCGAGTATTCAGACAGGTGTGTCAAGCTGGGTCTGCCTCTTTTAATCAATCGGGTTCATTTCCTTTCAATAACGTTTGTTATTAAATGTTTATATAACAAATTTGACATTGACACTGACACTCTAATTCCCATTAATTGTAGACATATCGAATCTATTAAATTTTGCCATCAACTGGCTCGATCCAATGCTGCCCATCATTCTCTTTTTCACAGATTCCCAAGATTATGGGATGAACTACCGGCCTGCATTAAAGATACAATTATCCATAGTTTATCCTCCTTTACAAATTCACTCAGAAATCATTTATTAGTCCCTGGCCAGGAAGTCCCCTTGACCAAAACTGTTTAACATTATTCCATGCCCATACAAATACCTTGCTGAATGTTTTTATTCTCAATATTCATAGTGCTTTTTACATTGTAAATTACCAGAATCTCTCTTTTACCAAGTTTGTATTTAAAAATGCCCATATGTGCTTTTATAGTTTTAATTACATGTAGTTCTCATATTTTTATACTGTAAGCCATGTTTTATTAATGTCATTTATGTCCATAATGTCCTTTTGTATTGTCTGTTTCTTAAATTGTGGCATCAGGAGATTAACTTGATAGTAATTTAGTTTACTTTTTTAAAAATCCATCAGGGGTGCTACTTTTTTTCTCTCTCTCTCTCTCCTATGTGTATATTTGTTTTCTTTATTGTTCTCATTTCTTTTGTACTTTGCTTTTTTTACCTGTGAAATTAATAAATGAAATGAAATGAAATGAAATGAAATTGTTATTACTCCTTTGTTTGCTTAGATTGGTCAAGGTGTGTTTTGTTATAGCTCCATCAATTATAGATTTTGTTGTGCATTTTAAGAGAATTTATCCCATCTCAGCTTGAATATAAATTTAGGTGAATTTTGTGCACTTATTTCTGCATTGTTTTCATAAATATTGAAACTCAGGATATTTGGATGCAAGATTGTACACGATAAATCTTGATGATACTTGTACATTTATTGACTATTTTTGTGTATATATTAAGAATGATAATGGCAGTTGCCGCAAGCTAAAGTTTCTGCCTGATTAGTTTGTTTTAACTTAAGGGCAGAACGGCGGTAACCAAACAACGCACAAGTCACGTTAGTCCATAGTCTTCTAATCTACACAAAATACTCCGGTAACTCCGGCTGAGTACTACTAATTAATAGACCTTATGCATTGACGTCACCAAGCCGCCATCTTAGAGGTAAACTGATGATGAAACAATGGAAACGCGCTGATTTGTACGCGCGGCGCACAAGACTGGCCAATGAGCATCTTCCTTTTGACCTCTAGGTGAGGGCGCCCTACTAAAATGACGTCATATGCATAAGGTCTATGAGTAGCAGTTGAACCTGGCGGAGTACCAGAACGGCGAACTGCGGGTGTTTAATGAGTAGCAGTTGAACCTGGCGGAGTACCAGAACGGCGAACTGCACGGGTGTTTAATGAGTAGCAGTTGTACCTGGCGGAGTACCAGAACGGCGAACTGCGGGTGTTTAATGGGTAGCAGTTGAACCTGGCAGAGTACCAGAACGGCGAACTGCGGGTGTTTAATGGGTAGCAGTTGAACCTCGGGCGGAGTACCTGAACGGCGAACTGCGGGTGTTTAATGAGTAGCAGTTGAACCTGGCGGAGTGAGTACCAGAACGGCGAACTGCGGGTGTTTAATGAGTAGCAGTTGCACCTGGCGGTGTACCAGAACGGCGAACTGCGGGTGTTTGAGTAGCAGTTGCACCTGGCGGAGTACCGGAACAGGACTGTATTGGTATTGCCGGAGTAATTGGATCAATTATTCAATTGCAGTTGTTTATATAGGATTTCAGAAGACTTTAGGATTGATCATTGCTATGTTCATTGTCATTTGAGTGAATTCAAGTTCAGGAATAAAGAAGTGTTTAAATGTTTACTGCGGCATCAAAGTGAGAATTTATTTAGTTTCTTTTCTCCGTCCTTTGGTAAATATTGGAGTTTTAGCTACCTGGTTGTACATGTATACCTCAACCAAACGAACCTACTAGGGATGGATCCACACAAAATTTATTGTCGTGGTAGCCCACCACCACAGGGGCGCACCACACCAAATAAGCCAGAATTAATGCGCCAAGCTACTTATCATAATTTGTAAACCCACAACTTATTTTTAATTACAACGTTTTGGGGGTCATGCAATTAATAGATTGTGTAAATATAATAATCTATCACAACCTGAGGGTTCTGTGCTTCAACTTTTGAGGAGACTTGATAAATTTAGGCGTTAAAGTTGGCCCTATTTGACCGGGTAAGTAGAGAAGTGCTTCACGAAAACTGGCAGCAAGTCGGTTTTGGAAAAATACAAATTTTCGCGTTTTTTTCTTCTGGGGTAGTTAGCAAAAATTCCAAACGGCTGACCTGGCAAAAATTGAAAAGAATTCTGAAGTTCAGTCGTCCGAAAATATGTTTGATTGGTTTTCAAGAGGCTGAGAGACTTTCACGATTTTTTGAGTATTTTTGAATATTTATCATTTAGCATTGGTTCCTATGGGAGTTTATTTAGTGTGGTGCGCCCTATATATACAACATGGCGGCTAAATTTGAGGAGGTAAATCTCTCCTATCCTTAAGTTAAAACAAGTTTAGAATAATACCACATCAATCTATAGTTTATGAACTTATTAGATAATACAAATTAAAATCCACATACCTGTATAAAAGGATGAAATAAGAATTCACAATGAGTTGGGTCTTTCACTTTTAATCATATGTCTTGATCTCACTGCCACATCATCCAGTATGGGGGGACTGCTGTGGGGTGAGACCCATACCCACTCATTGAGGTATTTCCAACCTTTTGATTGGCTTAAATGTCATCTTCAGTCATATCACCGGCTGGGGTGAATAAAGCAGCTTCATGATTCAATGGTGCAGTGTGCGTCATAGGGGGACATGGCGCCATTTTCTGTGTGGGGGCCGAAACTGGGAGTCTGGACTGTTGTGGCATCTGTCTGAAGACTAGAGTTTGAAGATGGCCATTGTATTCATCTTCAGAAATGTCAGTGTCGCTGGTATTTGGTTTATCCCGTGGTGCTGGCCTGCTTCTGGTGCGGGGTGTTTGCACACAGCGCGGTGTCCTCGACTTAGTCGGTTCGTCACTGATGAGGTCATTACAGGGTAGCAACAGATTTCTGTGAAGAGTTCGTTTCCTGCCCGTCCCCTTTTCTGGACGCAGCTCGTACACTGGGGAGTCATCACTTAGTTGTCTCACCACAGTATGGACATCACTTTCCCAGTAGGCTCTCAGCTTGCCAGGCCCACCGGTTTCGTTGAGGTTCCGCACAAGTACTCTATCACCAGGTTGAAGGATAGTGCTGTGTACCTTCTTATCATAATGGTGTTTGCCACGGGCGGATGACTTGTCGGCATTTTTTCTTGCCGCCTCATACGCCTCTTCCATCTGTCGTTTCCAGCGTTGACTGTAGTCTTGATGGTCCTTGGGTGGTGTTATTTGTGACAACCCAAAAGCCAAATCGATGGGAAGTCGAGGGGGGCGTCCATACAGAAGAAAGAATGGAGAGAATCCAGTGGTATCGCAACGAGTGCAGTTATATGCGTGTACCACTTTGTTCAGAGATTCTTTCCAGCGGGACTTCTCTCTCTCGGGCAATGTACGGAGCATCCCCAGAAGGGTCCGGTTAAATCTTTCCACTTGCCCATTTCCCTGCGGATGGTAGGGGGTGGTGCGTGAGGGCGTGATGCCAGAGAGGTGTTGAAGTCTGCGGAATAGTTGATTCTCAAACTCTCTTCCTTGGTCATGGTGAAGTTTATGCGGGAAGCCAAACCTCAAGACGAAGTCATTAAAGATCTTCTCTGCTACCGTCTTACCCGATTTGTTAGTTGTTGGGTAGGCTTGGGCAAATCTTGTGAAATGATCCATGACGACCAAGATATATTCATACCCTCCAACACTCCTCTCAAGATGGAGAAAATCGATGGAGACCATTTCAAATGGGGCTGTGGTGATTATGCTTCGGAGGGGCTCTCTGGTTTGTCGATTGGGTTTCTTCTGCTGCAAACATCGGCAGACGTTCGTCACGAAGTGTTCAATGTCTTTCTGCATACGGGGCCAATAAAACCGATCTCGTGCGAGGTGGATGACCCGTTCAGCCCCTAAGTGGCCCATTTCTTCATGAAGCTCCCTATAGACTATGCGGTGGTACTTACGAGGAAGGACGAGTTGGGACCTTGCACCTGCTCTCCGACATAACACTCCGTCTTCGTCAATGCTTAGCTTGGACCAGTCACGAAGAAGAAGGGTAGTATCTGGATGTTCTCCTGCCCGCGCTTGTCTATGCGGACGCTGTCCCCTGTCAACATGGCCAAGAACTGGACCGATGATAATATCAGCATGCTGAGCTGCCTTCAGTTGTTCTTTGGTGATATGGTGGGAGCTTGTAACACCGTCATCTGGGCTTGATGTAGACGCAGTCAGGGCACCAATCCATGGGAAATGGTCAGACTTATCAGCCTTGATTGCATCGATGGTGGCACTAAGATGAGTTGGACTGATCTCGCTTGTGCACTGGGTTCTAAAGTTGTCTGTCAAGGGGCATACGGGAAAGGGCGTCGGCATCTGCGTTTGACTTTCCAGGACGGTACTTAATTGTGAAATGAAAATCTGCTAATTCAGCAACCCAGCGATGTCCTGTTGCGTTGAGTTTGGCTGATGTCAAGATGTAGGTCAAAGGATTATTGTCTGTATACACAGTGAAGGAGGGAGCATAGTACAAATAATCTTTGAACTTTTCTGTGATGGCCCACTTTAGCGCAAGAAATTCTAGCTTTCCGGAATGCAGATTGTAGTTCTTCTCAGCAGGGCTTAGCGTCCGTGAGCCATAGCCGATCACTCTCATCTTTCCATCCTGCTGCTGGTACAAGACAGCACCCAGTCCTTCATTTGAAGCATCTGTATGCAGAATGAAAGGCTGCTGATGATTAGGGAAAGCCATTACTGGGGGGCAAGTGAGAAAACTCAGCAAATGTTCCATTACTTTCTGATGAGAAGCTTCCCATGTTATGCGTTGCCTTGACGACACTTGTCCTGCACTTTTACCTACAGCAGCTTTTCCTCGTGACTTTGAAGATGGTTTCATTGAGCTATTTTTGCTAGGTTGGTCATCACTGCATGGACTGGGTTTCTTCAGCAGTTCATACAATGGTTTAGCGATGGTAGAAAAGTTCTGGATATACTGACGATAGTAGCCCAGTAGACCCAAGATTTTCCTCACCTCACCCACGGTACTCGGTTGTTTGTCACGGAGTGCCTCAACTGCTTTGATGTCTGCAGGATCCATCTTGTAGCCTTCACTACTGATAACTCTCCCCAAGTACCGCACTTCTTTCTGGAATAAGTTGCACTTGCTTGGCTTGAGTTTGATACCACGGTCCTGGAGGCGTCTGAGGACTTGACGTATGTGTTCGACATGTGACTCAAATGTTTTTCCGTAGACCAGTATATCATCAAGGTAGACTACGGCGATTTCTCCAACTAGACCATCAAGACAGGATTCCATACACCGTTGAAACACTGCAGGCGCATTAGTCAAACCAAAGGGAATCCGATTCCACTCATACAAACCCCAAGGGGTGACGAAGGCCGTCTTATGTTTGCTCTCTTCTGCCATGAAACCCTGGTGATAAGCTTTACCCTGGTCTAGTGTCGAAAACCACTCATTTCCACCGAGACTATCTAGAACATCTTGGATTCGTGGGATCGGTTGTCTATCGGGAATTGTCTTTCGGTTCAGCTCGCGGTAATCTATGCAGAGACGGAGAGAGCCATCCTTTTTCCGCACACAAACTACCGGTGACGAGTAGGGAGACTCTGACTTCTCAATCCAGCCTCGGCCAATCAAGTCCTTCAAGTAGTTTTTCACTTCAGTGTAGAGTGGCGGGGGCACGGACATGTACGATTTCTGCACTGGCTGGTCATCCTTCAGACGTATATGCATTTTCAAGTCTTTGATGCAACCCATGTCACTGTCATCTTTTGAAAATGCTCCTGCCTCTTCCCGCAACATCTTGTTAACATCTCGGCGTTGAGCCTCTGTTAAGTGACTGAGGTCAAACTGGGGGGTCCCAGTTTCTTCGGCAGAGTGTGCAGTGGAGACTTCATTTATTACAAATGTACGTTTATCTTGTGACGCTGGTATAGGCCTCTCGGGAATGGTTTCAATTGAAAGGGGGGACTGCAGTGTTCCTAATTGGGTTTGTTTCCGCAGGACGATATCATGATTGGATGTGTTTTGCACCAAGATGAAGACTTTGCTGGATGGCCCCTTTTTCAACCTAACAACTGATGGTTGAGGATGAAGATCTTCTGGCCACTGGGTGTCCACATCAGGCTCAAAGACAGCGGTAGTGTCTTGATTCAGCAGACATGATGTCGCTCTGCAGGCTACCTCGATAACACTTCTGCCAGGTACGGTGACTCCCTTTCTGCCTACCTGGACACGGCAGATATCTTCTGGTGGCTCTTCTTGAATAAGGTTTGCAAGGGCTGTCACTGCTCTCCTCGTCATTGATGGGAATGCCGCTCTCACGGCTTGAATAGGGGTTGGATGGAGGGTGTCTCTTTGAACGATTTCTTCTATAACGTTGTACCCAATTATGGGAACTCCTGAAGTTGCCCGTGTCACCAAAACTGGAACTTTAATCTCATGGTTCAGCCCTGTCGTCAAACTGAAGGAGACATTCAGCCAGCCATCATATGGTATAGGGGATCCATTTGCAGCCGTAAGGTTCAGGTCAGTTCCTCCTAACAGCTCACACAGTGGTCTCAGCTTGGCTTGGGGCAAGTGGGTTGCTCGCCACTCAGCAGGTATGATGGTGACCTGGGCTCCTGTGTCCCAAAGTGCCTGGGTCTTTGTTCCGTCTATCATGCAGCTCACCATACATCTCTTACCCACTAGTCGGCTTACATTCGCTTGTCTTGAGGGGGCTATCGAACAAAGGTGGGACTTCTGGTAATTACTTTTGTAGGTTACTGGCCGTCCCGTGGCAGTAACCCTTGGCCGTTTCCCGGTTGATTGCGTCGCCACTGTCTGCATCCACGAGCAAAGTGCTCGCCAGAGCCACACTTGTAGCAATGCTCGCAACTATCTCCAGTGCCACTCCGTTGGCAGTTAGAACAGCCTCTCTGTCTGTTGGTGTCACGGTTGGTCCTAGGGGTCCACTGCTGGCGCTCACTAGGCTGGGCTAGCGACTGTTGCAGACCAGCTATCTGTGTTTTCAGGGTGGCAATCTCAGCAATTCCTGCCTTCAATTCAGCAAGGTCGGTCATTAAACTGCCTTGTCTCGGCTGCTCCTTGAGGTTGGTCCCCGAATCTTCTCTGCTTGATCCCAGCTGTTGTACCACTTTGACGGAGATGTGTTTTGCACTGGCCACGCCAAGTTTCTCTTGCCGTTCTGCTTCCTGGCGAGCTGCTATATTTATTTTCTCAAACAACTGCTCATCCGTCGTACTTGGATTCTGGAGATAGGGACGCAACTCTGACTTGACAGCATCGCTCCTTAATCCAGTCAGAAGTCCATGCAGGAACATACTCTGTACAAGGGTGGGGTCATACTTCAATCCGGAACCTGCTTCCTGGCTTGCAAAGACAACGTTTTGTTTTAGATCAAGGGCACGAACGAGAAAACTCTGTGGGGATTCCTTGATGTCCTGAGTCACACGGGATAGTTGTTGATAAAGTTCTGTGGCATCTTTCTCTCGGTAATGTGACCGCAGAACTTGACGGAGACTGGGCAAGGCAAGGGCTACCCTACCTTCCAGGTAACTTCGCAAGGGAGAGCCTGGTGAAATCGCTCGGATAACGCCTTCAACGATCTCGCATTCGGTGTGGCCCTTTAGACGACCATTCTCGATCTGGTGAGCTAAGCTTGAAAAAGATAATTTATCTTTCTGGCCCGGCTCTCCTATCTGGCCAGAAATTTTGAACTCCCGTCTGGCTAGAGTCATCAAACTGTGGGGTGTGATGGGAGGGATGGGTTTCTTCAGCGCTAGCTCAGTATCTAGTATTAGTGGCTGTTCTCCACTTGCTGGTTGAGGAGGTGTTGTAGATTTAGATTCCATGGTCGGGGATGGTTCAGTCGATAAATCTGATGAAGCTTGGGGTTTCACAACTGGTGGCTGAGGCTCAGGGACGAGTTTCTTTAGAAAACATTGTATCTCCTTGAAACTGTCCAGGCCTTGATCCTCCATCTCGTCTATCTCATCTCGGTTGAGATGACGGTTGACTTTTCTTACGAGGATCTGGTGGTTGTCTTCTTTCGCCTCTAATGCATTATAATCGGGTAGATCGATGAACTCACAGACTTTGAGTAACTGGTCACGGGTGAGTTTACTGACCTGGCACATCAAAGACTGGCATAGCTCCTGTGCGGACTTCTCCATCTTGGGGGCAACTCGTTTCTTCAAACTCTTTGTTTGGTCTTTGACTCCGCCCCTTGCTTGCTTTGTCCACCACTGCTATTCTCCTGTCTCTTGCACTACCAGGTCTGGACTCCTGTTACCATGGTTACTGTAGCTTGGGTCTTGGGTTCAGGTTCATGGTCGCTGGACAGGCGCTGTCGTTGAGCATTCTAACGGATGTAATGCTGAAACACACCTGTCCCGTCGGAGGTGCCAAATGTTGCACCCGTCGTGAATCAGAGATTCACTCCACGGTGTACATTAATGTTGCAATTCTGTATAAAAGGATGAAATAAGAATTCACAATGAGTTGGGTCTTTCACTTTTAATCATTATGTCTTGATCTCACTGCCACATCATCCAGTATCTATCTTTAACAATAATAACAATACTTCTTAAACATTTACTTAGAAACTTGTCATTGTTTCGACAATAATTACTTTCTCTGCCTCACTTCAATCCTAGTATCATTTGCAATAAACAAATACTCAGAGTGTCAATAATATACACTAGGTCGAAATCTATTAATGCTTACTACATCTGTTCACTTCTGAAACCCAACTCCACAAGTAAAGCAATCGCAGTGTTTTTGCCCAATAGTCAAAACAAAGAAACACATTGACTTTAGAGAATAAAGAAACACATAAACAAACCCTACTGGGATATGAGCAAAGTCTTGGGTCTGATATAAACAAAATCAACTTGGCTAAAACAAGGCAAAGTCACTTTCTAACCTGGCACTTGCCTCTTAACAAATAAAACAAAGAAGGTTGTTCAGGCAGCAAGGCTATCCCAGGCTATCTAGGCTATTAAAGAGCTACCACTGACCAAGCCCTCAGGGGTTTAAGTTAATGACCCTGCTAGCCTTTTAGTCTCCACTCAGGGTTACTGTCTCAGACCAGGGTGGTCTTTTTGTACACGTGTATCTACATACATAAAGTACTGTACAACTAAACTTAGAAAAGATGGGGAACTACCCCTGCTTTTCCTCTAGAAATATACATAGTTGGAAAAGTCCTAAAACACCATTCTTAGCATCAAACATTTCTATAGAATATGAGCTATCAGAAACTCAAGTTAATTAATCAAAACATAATAAGGAAATGGAATAAAAAGTCTAAATCAATTCAGTACACTTCAGAGCCTTAACCATGTTTCAACCCAATTCAGTAAAGCATAGGCCTACACACATCATGGTTCATGGTAAAAGTTATAGCTAAATTTGAGGAGGTAAATCTCTCCTATCCTTAAGTTAAAACAAGTTTAGAATAATACCACATCAATCTATAGTTTATGAACTTATTAGATAATACAAATTAAAATCCACATACCTGTATAAAAGGATGAAATAAGAATTCACAATGAGTTGGGTCTTTCACTTTTAATCATATGTCTTGATCTCACTGCCACATCATCCAGTATGGGGGGGGACTGCTGTGGGGTGAGACCCATACCCACTCATTGAGGTATTTCCAACCTTTTGATTGGCTTAAATCGGCTGTTGAAACAAAGGGGTGGTCAAGCAGCTATTGACAAATTAGAGGGGGCATAATAGTTGAAAATTTAGGAGGGGGCATAAGCGACCTCTACACTTGGAAAGATAAATCACTTACTTCTTTGCAATGTATAAATCTCTAATTCCTGTAAATATTACCGAATAATCTCACGGAAGATTGCTGTGAATACTTCTTCATTACTTCCGTTCAGTGAAAACGTTAGTCCATTCACAAAATTGTCTCATAACATGACGTCATAGGGTTTCCAGATCACGTGATGATTTATTATAATTATTTCTTGTAATAATCAACCACAACTGTTTTTGCATGATTTGAAGATGTATAAATTCTACAAATAATTTTTGGTGTATAAATATTCAAATGATTTGGCAATGGAAATGATAAATGCAAACTTTGAGATTTACTTAATGTATCTAGGTCGCCATGTTGGTTACTATAAACAAACAGACTTGTAACCAATCACAATCGCAGCGCGGCACGTATAAAAGCAGCAGGCGCATTCCATTTGATGCGATGATTTTATGTTCAGTTGCCGCAAGCTAAAGTTTCTGCCTGAATTGTTCATTGTTAACATGTTAATAAAGTCGCATCCAAAACCACTAGACTCAACGGATTTATTGGTAGAGTAGTTAAAACTAGAGACCCTACCATTCTGACTTCACTTTATCGCTCAATTAGCAGACCCATACTTGAATACGCAGCTCCAGTCTGGTGCCCTGTTCTTTCGACTCAGCAAAAAACGCTAGAGAAGGTTCAGAGGCGATTCACCCGTTTTTGTTTGGGTCTGCCGAGAAGGGCTTTAATTAATTCTGTCAATGAAATCGAGTATTCAGACAGGTGTGTCAAGCTGGGTCTGCCTCTTTTAATCAATCGGGTTCATTTCCTTTCAATAACGTTTGTTATTAAATGTTTATATAACAAATTTGACATTGACACTGACACTCTAATTCCCATTAATTGTAGACATATCGAATCTATTAAATTTTGCCATCAACTGGCTCGATCCAATGCTGCCCATCATTCTCTTTTTCACAGATTCCCAAGATTATGGGATGAACTACCGGCCTGCATTAAAGATACAATTATCCATAGTTTATCCTCCTTTACAAATTCACTCAGAAATCATTTATTAGTCCCTGGCCAGGAAGTCCCCTTGACCAAAACTGTTTAACATTATTCCATGCCCATACAAATACCTTGCTGAATGTTTTTATTCTCAATATTCATAGTGCTTTTTACATTGTAAATTACCAGAATCTCTCTTTTACCAAGTTTGTATTTAAAAATGCCCATATGTGCTTTTATAGTTTTAATTACATGTAGTTCTCATATTTTTATACTGTAAGCCATGTTTTATTAATGTCATTTATGTCCATAATGTCCTTTTGTATTGTCTGTTTCTTAAATTGTGGCATCAGGAGATTAACTTGATAGTAATTTAGTTTACTTTTTTTTAAATCCATCAGGGGTGCTACTTTTTTTCTCTCTCTCTCTCTCCTATGTGTATATTTGTTTTCTTTATTGTTCTCATTTCTTTTGTACTTTGCTTTTTTTACCTGTGAAATTAATAAATGAAATGAAATGAAATGAAATGAAATTGTTATTACTCCTTTGTTTGCTTAGATTGGTCAAGGTGTGTTTTGTTATAGCTCCATCAATTATAGATTTTGTTGTGCATTTTAAGAGAATTTATCCCATCTCAGCTTGAATATAAATTTAGGTGAATTTTGTGCACTTATTTCTGCATTGTTTTCATAAATATTGAAACTCAGGATATTTGGATGCAAGATTGTACACGATAAATCTTGATGATACTTGTACATTTATTGACTATTTTTGTGTATATATTAAGAATGATAATGGCAGTTGCCGCAAGCTAAAGTTTCTGCCTGATTAGTTTGTTTTAACTTAAGGGCAGAACGGCGGTAACCAAACAACGCACAAGTCACGTTAGTCCATAGTCTTCTAATCTACACAAAATACTCCGGTAACTCCGGCTGAGTACTACTAATTAATAGACCTTATGCATTGACGTCACCAAGCCGCCATCTTAGAGGTAAACTGATGATGAAACAATGGAAACGCGCTGATTTGTACGCGCGGCGCACAAGACTGGCCAATGAGCATCTTCCTTTTGACCTCTAGGTGAGGGCGCCCTACTAAAATGACGTCATATGCATAAGGTCTATGAGTAGCAGTTGAACCTGGCGGAGTACCAGAACGGCGAACTGCGGGTGTTTAATGAGTAGCAGTTGAACCTGGCGGAGTACCAGAACGGCGAACTGCACGGGTGTTTAATGAGTAGCAGTTGTACCTGGCGGAGTACCAGAACGGCGAACTGCGGGTGTTTAATGGGTAGCAGTTGAACCTGGCAGAGTACCAGAACGGCGAACTGCGGGTGTTTAATGGGTAGCAGTTGAACCTCGGGCGGAGTACCTGAACGGCGAACTGCGGGTGTTTAATGAGTAGCAGTTGAACCTGGCGGAGTGAGTACCAGAACGGCGAACTGCGGGTGTTTAATGAGTAGCAGTTGCACCTGGCGGTGTACCAGAACGGCGAACTGCGGGTGTTTGAGTAGCAGTTGCACCTGGCGGAGTACCGGAACAGGACTGTATTGGTATTGCCGGAGTAATTGGATCAATTATTCAATTGCAGTTGTTTATATAGGATTTCAGAAGACTTTAGGATTGATCATTGCTATGTTCATTGTCATTTGAGTGAATTCAAGTTCAGGAATAAAGAAGTGTTTAAATGTTTACTGCGGCATCAAAGTGAGAATTTATTTAGTTTCTTTTCTCCGTCCTTTGGTAAATATTGGAGTTTTAGCTACCTGGTTGTACATGTATACCTCAACCAAACGAACCTACTAGGGATGGATCCACACAAAATTTATTGTCGTGGTAGCCCACCACCACAGGGGCGCACCACACCAAATAAGCCAGAATTAATGCGCCAAGCTACTTATCATAATTTGTAAACCCACAACTTATTTTTAATTACAACGTTTTGGGGGTCATGCAATTAATAGATTGTGTAAATATAATAATCTATCACAACCTGAGGGTTCTGTGCTTCAACTTTTGAGGAGACTTGATAAATTTAGGCGTTAAAGTTGGCCCTATTTGACCGGGTAAGTAGAGAAGTGCTTCACGAAAACTGGCAGCAAGTCGGTTTTGGAAAAATACAAATTTTCGCGTTTTTTTCTTCTGGGGTAGTTAGCAAAAATTCCAAACGGCTGACCTGGCAAAAATTGAAAAGAATTCTGAAGTTCAGTCGTCCGAAAATATGTTTGATTGGTTTTCAAGAGGCTGAGAGACTTTCACGATTTTTTGAGTATTTTTGAATATTTATCATTTAGCATTGGTTCCTATGGGAGTTTATTTAGTGTGGTGCGCCCTATATATACAACATGGCGGCGCCCGTGCAGCCATGTTTGTGTTCTGTTTACATTTATGTAGGCTTGAAACAACGACAGTAATGAGTTGTGTGGGGGCATTGTTTGTCACTTTGTTGCTGTTTTTACATTGGAAACATCATTTCTTTGACTGTAAACTGTTAGTATAGCAATAATGTTTCTATTTCCTCAAATTACAATACATTTATTAACCGAGAATAATTCAACGTTTCACACTCAAAGAGGGGTTTGCTTTCTAAACCTGCATGGTTAAACTATGAAAAGTAATAAGTATGAGACTGACGGTTTTAGTCACATTCAAAGAATCATGAGCCAACGTGGCTGGTTGAATATGAAAAAGGAGAGAAAAACCACCAACAGACTATTTGAAGAGGAGTAGGGGAGGTGGTGGATATGTCATCATATATGTCAAGTTTCCGGAAGGTGAATACACTCTGATGCGTGTGAAACCCTAGGCCTAGCCCCCAACCAGCAGCCTAAACCCTACACTATACTGTACAACCCTCGGCAAAAACCGTAGCCGTCAGCCCAAACCCCAGCCCCCAGCCCAAACCCTACACCCAAGCCGAATCATAGCCCCCAGCCCTAACCCTAGCCCCTAGCCGAAATCATAGCCCCAGCCCAAACCCTAACCCCCAGCCGAGCCTACCCCCAAAGCCCAAAACCCTAGCCGTCAGCCCGGACCCTATCCCCCAGCCCAAACACCTTATTAGCTTACAGTCTTAACTCTTAACTCTTAACTATAGTCCAATTGTTCCCGTTCACCCTCAATTTATTAACCGTAAAGTGTCTGGAAGGGCATTTTGCAACAAGCCCCGCCCACGCCCCGCCCACCCATTCACCCCCTTATCCCTTAAAGCTAGGTAAAATGAAACTTGGAATGACAATTAAACGTGGTAAAATGACCTATGTATATTCTTTTTTGTTATAAAGTTCACCATTTTAAACTCAATATGATTACATGGTTAAAAATGTTGGCGGGTAAGCAAAATCTACCCCCCCCCCCTTCTCAGGCCCTCCCTCTTCAATCCCCTTTCCCTTTTACAGCTTCCACATTAGTTAACCCCCACTTGTCAATTATTAAAAATAATTGTAAGGCGTTTAGAATCGTATAACTAAAAAAAAGAGATAAGTTTATAACTTGTTGAGTGACTAGGATTTGGATATAACAACTGACTTGTCATTAGAGTGTACACAGCGTGTAATGCAGGTTTTTCTTATCGCATTGCTTAGAGTACATGTAAATGCTCAAACATGTTTGACCTTGTTGTAGACGAACGCAATAACATTTCCAATTCATTTTTTCAGATATCAAGTCAGTGACTTATTTTCAACAATTTAAGCATAATTTTTTAACCATAAAGAATAATTAAGTGCCCTTATATATACAACATGGCGGCGCCCGTGCAGCCATGTTTGTGTTCTGTTTACATTTATGTAGGCTTGAAACAACGACAGTAATGAGTTGTGTGGGGGCATTGTTTGTCACTTTGTTGCTGTTTTTACATTGGAAACATCATTTCTTTGACTGTAAACTGTTAGTATAGCAATAATGTTTCTATTTCCTCAAATTACAATACATTTATTAACCGAGAATAATTCAACGTTTCACACTCAAAGAGGGGTTTGCTTTCTAAACCTGCATGGTTAAACTATGAAAAGTAATAAGTATGAGACTGACGGTTTTAGTCACATTCAAAGAATCATGAGCCAACGTGGCTGGTTGAATATGAAAAAGGAGAGAAAAACCACCAACAGACTATTTGAAGAGGAGTAGGGGAGGTGGTGGATATGTCATCATATATGTCAAGTTTCCGGAAGGTGAATACACTCTGATGCGTGTGAAACCCTAGGCCTAGCCCCCAACCAGCAGCCTAAACCCTACACTATACTGTACAACCCTCGGCAAAAACCGTAGCCGTCAGCCCAAACCCCAGCCCCCAGCCCAAACCCTACACCCAAGCCGAATCATAGCCCCCAGCCCTAACCCTAGCCCCTAGCCGAAATCATAGCCCCAGCCCAAACCCTAACCCCCAGCCGAGCCTACCCCCAAAGCCCAAAACCCTAGCCGTCAGCCCGGACCCTATCCCCCAGCCCAAACACCTTATTAGCTTACAGTCTTAACTCTTAACTCTTAACTATAGTCCAATTGTTCCCGTTCACCCTCAATTTATTAACCGTAAAGTGTCTGGAAGGGCATTTTGCAACAAGCCCCGCCCACGCCCCGCCCACCCATTCACCCCCTTATCCCTTAAAGCTAGGTAAAATGAAACTTGGAATGACAATTAAACGTGGTAAAATGACCTATGTATATTCTTTTTTGTTATAAAGTTCACCATTTTAAACTCAATATGATTACATGGTTAAAAATGTTGGCGGGTAAGCAAAATCTACCCCCCCCCCCTTCTCAGGCCCTCCCTCTTCAATCCCCTTTCCCTTTTACAGCTTCCACATTAGTTAACCCCCACTTGTCAATTATTAAAAATAATTGTAAGGCGTTTAGAATCGTATAACTAAAAAAAAGAGATAAGTTTATAACTTGTTGAGTGACTAGGATTTGGATATAACAACTGACTTGTCATTAGAGTGTACACAGCGTGTAATGCAGGTTTTTCTTATCGCATTGCTTAGAGTACATGTAAATGCTCAAACATGTTTGACCTTGTTGTAGACGAACGCAATAACATTTCCAATTCATTTTTTCAGATATCAAGTCAGTGACTTATTTTCAACAATTTAAGCATAATTTTTTAACCATAAAGAATAATTAAGTGCCCTTATAGGGCGCACCACACCAAATAAGCCAGAATTAATGCGCCAAGCTACTTATCATAATTTGTAAACCCACAACTTATTTTTAATTACAACGTTTTGGGGGTCATGCAATTAATAGATTGTGTAAATATAATAATCTATCACAACCTGAGGGTTCTGTGCTTCAACTTTTGAGGAGACTTGATAAATTTAGGCGTTAAAGTTGGCCCTATTTGACCGGGTAAGTAGAGAAGTGCTTCACGAAAACTGGCAGCAAGTCGGTTTTGGAAAAATACAAATTTTCGCGTTTTTTTCTTCTGGGGTAGTTAGCAAAAATTCCAAACGGCTGACCTGGCAAAAATTGAAAAGAATTCTGAAGTTCAGTCGTCCGAAAATATGTTTGATTGGTTTTCAAGAGGCTGAGAGACTTTCACGATTTTTTGAGTATTTTTGAATATTTATCATTTAGCATTGGTTCCTATGGGAGTTTATTTAGTGTGGTGCGCCCTATATATACAACATGGCGGCGCCCGTGCAGCCATGTTTGTGTTCTGTTTACATTTATGTAGGCTTGAAACAACGACAGTAATGAGTTGTGTGGGGGCATTGTTTGTCACTTTGTTGCTGTTTTTACATTGGAAACATCATTTCTTTGACTGTAAACTGTTAGTATAGCAATAATGTTTCTATTTCCTCAAATTACAATACATTTATTAACCGAGAATAATTCAACGTTTCACACTCAAAGAGGGGTTTGCTTTCTAAACCTGCATGGTTAAACTATGAAAAGTAATAAGTATGAGACTGACGGTTTTAGTCACATTCAAAGAATCATGAGCCAACGTGGCTGGTTGAATATGAAAAAGGAGAGAAAAACCACCAACAGACTATTTGAAGAGGAGTAGGGGAGGTGGTGGATATGTCATCATATATGTCAAGTTTCCGGAAGGTGAATACACTCTGATGCGTGTGAAACCCTAGGCCTAGCCCCCAACCAGCAGCCTAAACCCTACACTATACTGTACAACCCTCGGCAAAAACCGTAGCCGTCAGCCCAAACCCCAGCCCCCAGCCCAAACCCTACACCCAAGCCGAATCATAGCCCCCAGCCCTAACCCTAGCCCCTAGCCGAAATCATAGCCCCAGCCCAAACCCTAACCCCCAGCCGAGCCTACCCCCAAAGCCCAAAACCCTAGCCGTCAGCCCGGACCCTATCCCCCAGCCCAAACACCTTATTAGCTTACAGTCTTAACTCTTAACTCTTAACTATAGTCCAATTGTTCCCGTTCACCCTCAATTTATTAACCGTAAAGTGTCTGGAAGGGCATTTTGCAACAAGCCCCGCCCACGCCCCGCCCACCCATTCACCCCCTTATCCCTTAAAGCTAGGTAAAATGAAACTTGGAATGACAATTAAACGTGGTAAAATGACCTATGTATATTCTTTTTTGTTATAAAGTTCACCATTTTAAACTCAATATGATTACATGGTTAAAAATGTTGGCGGGTAAGCAAAATCTACCCCCCCCCCCTTCTCAGGCCCTCCCTCTTCAATCCCCTTTCCCTTTTACAGCTTCCACATTAGTTAACCCCCACTTGTCAATTATTAAAAATAATTGTAAGGCGTTTAGAATCGTATAACTAAAAAAAAGAGATAAGTTTATAACTTGTTGAGTGACTAGGATTTGGATATAACAACTGACTTGTCATTAGAGTGTACACAGCGTGTAATGCAGGTTTTTCTTATCGCATTGCTTAGAGTACATGTAAATGCTCAAACATGTTTGACCTTGTTGTAGACGAACGCAATAACATTTCCAATTCATTTTTTCAGATATCAAGTCAGTGACTTATTTTCAACAATTTAAGCATAATTTTTTAACCATAAAGAATAATTAAGTGCCCTTATATATACAACATGGCGGCGCCCGTGCAGCCATGTTTGTGTTCTGTTTACATTTATGTAGGCTTGAAACAACGACAGTAATGAGTTGTGTGGGGGCATTGTTTGTCACTTTGTTGCTGTTTTTACATTGGAAACATCATTTCTTTGACTGTAAACTGTTAGTATAGCAATAATGTTTCTATTTCCTCAAATTACAATACATTTATTAACCGAGAATAATTCAACGTTTCACACTCAAAGAGGGGTTTGCTTTCTAAACCTGCATGGTTAAACTATGAAAAGTAATAAGTATGAGACTGACGGTTTTAGTCACATTCAAAGAATCATGAGCCAACGTGGCTGGTTGAATATGAAAAAGGAGAGAAAAACCACCAACAGACTATTTGAAGAGGAGTAGGGGAGGTGGTGGATATGTCATCATATATGTCAAGTTTCCGGAAGGTGAATACACTCTGATGCGTGTGAAACCCTAGGCCTAGCCCCCAACCAGCAGCCTAAACCCTACACTATACTGTACAACCCTCGGCAAAAACCGTAGCCGTCAGCCCAAACCCCAGCCCCCAGCCCAAACCCTACACCCAAGCCGAATCATAGCCCCCAGCCCTAACCCTAGCCCCTAGCCGAAATCATAGCCCCAGCCCAAACCCTAACCCCCAGCCGAGCCTACCCCCAAAGCCCAAAACCCTAGCCGTCAGCCCGGACCCTATCCCCCAGCCCAAACACCTTATTAGCTTACAGTCTTAACTCTTAACTCTTAACTATAGTCCAATTGTTCCCGTTCACCCTCAATTTATTAACCGTAAAGTGTCTGGAAGGGCATTTTGCAACAAGCCCCGCCCACGCCCCGCCCACCCATTCACCCCCTTATCCCTTAAAGCTAGGTAAAATGAAACTTGGAATGACAATTAAACGTGGTAAAATGACCTATGTATATTCTTTTTTGTTATAAAGTTCACCATTTTAAACTCAATATGATTACATGGTTAAAAATGTTGGCGGGTAAGCAAAATCTACCCCCCCCCCCTTCTCAGGCCCTCCCTCTTCAATCCCCTTTCCCTTTTACAGCTTCCACATTAGTTAACCCCCACTTGTCAATTATTAAAAATAATTGTAAGGCGTTTAGAATCGTATAACTAAAAAAAAGAGATAAGTTTATAACTTGTTGAGTGACTAGGATTTGGATATAACAACTGACTTGTCATTAGAGTGTACACAGCGTGTAATGCAGGTTTTTCTTATCGCATTGCTTAGAGTACATGTAAATGCTCAAACATGTTTGACCTTGTTGTAGACGAACGCAATAACATTTCCAATTCATTTTTTCAGATATCAAGTCAGTGACTTATTTTCAACAATTTAAGCATAATTTTTTAACCATAAAGAATAATTAAGTGCCCTTATAGGGCGCACCACACCAAATAAGCCAGAATTAATGCGCCAAGCTACTTATCATAATTTGTAAACCCACAACTTATTTTTAATTACAACGTTTTGGGGGTCATGCAATTAATAGATTGTGTAAATATAATAATCTATCACAACCTGAGGGTTCTGTGCTTCAACTTTTGAGGAGACTTGATAAATTTAGGCGTTAAAGTTGGCCCTATTTGACCGGGTAAGTAGAGAAGTGCTTCACGAAAACTGGCAGCAAGTCGGTTTTGGAAAAATACAAATTTTCGCGTTTTTTTCTTCTGGGGTAGTTAGCAAAAATTCCAAACGGCTGACCTGGCAAAAATTGAAAAGAATTCTGAAGTTCAGTCGTCCGAAAATATGTTTGATTGGTTTTCAAGAGGCTGAGAGACTTTCACGATTTTTTGAGTATTTTTGAATATTTATCATTTAGCATTGGTTCCTATGGGAGTTTATTTAGTGTGGTGCGCCCTATATATACAACATGGCGGCGCCCGTGCAGCCATGTTTGTGTTCTGTTTACATTTATGTAGGCTTGAAACAACGACAGTAATGAGTTGTGTGGGGGCATTGTTTGTCACTTTGTTGCTGTTTTTACATTGGAAACATCATTTCTTTGACTGTAAACTGTTAGTATAGCAATAATGTTTCTATTTCCTCAAATTACAATACATTTATTAACCGAGAATAATTCAACGTTTCACACTCAAAGAGGGGTTTGCTTTCTAAACCTGCATGGTTAAACTATGAAAAGTAATAAGTATGAGACTGACGGTTTTAGTCACATTCAAAGAATCATGAGCCAACGTGGCTGGTTGAATATGAAAAAGGAGAGAAAAACCACCAACAGACTATTTGAAGAGGAGTAGGGGAGGTGGTGGATATGTCATCATATATGTCAAGTTTCCGGAAGGTGAATACACTCTGATGCGTGTGAAACCCTAGGCCTAGCCCCCAACCAGCAGCCTAAACCCTACACTATACTGTACAACCCTCGGCAAAAACCGTAGCCGTCAGCCCAAACCCCAGCCCCCAGCCCAAACCCTACACCCAAGCCGAATCATAGCCCCCAGCCCTAACCCTAGCCCCTAGCCGAAATCATAGCCCCAGCCCAAACCCTAACCCCCAGCCGAGCCTACCCCCAAAGCCCAAAACCCTAGCCGTCAGCCCGGACCCTATCCCCCAGCCCAAACACCTTATTAGCTTACAGTCTTAACTCTTAACTCTTAACTATAGTCCAATTGTTCCCGTTCACCCTCAATTTATTAACCGTAAAGTGTCTGGAAGGGCATTTTGCAACAAGCCCCGCCCACGCCCCGCCCACCCATTCACCCCCTTATCCCTTAAAGCTAGGTAAAATGAAACTTGGAATGACAATTAAACGTGGTAAAATGACCTATGTATATTCTTTTTTGTTATAAAGTTCACCATTTTAAACTCAATATGATTACATGGTTAAAAATGTTGGCGGGTAAGCAAAATCTACCCCCCCCCCCTTCTCAGGCCCTCCCTCTTCAATCCCCTTTCCCTTTTACAGCTTCCACATTAGTTAACCCCCACTTGTCAATTATTAAAAATAATTGTAAGGCGTTTAGAATCGTATAACTAAAAAAAAGAGATAAGTTTATAACTTGTTGAGTGACTAGGATTTGGATATAACAACTGACTTGTCATTAGAGTGTACACAGCGTGTAATGCAGGTTTTTCTTATCGCATTGCTTAGAGTACATGTAAATGCTCAAACATGTTTGACCTTGTTGTAGACGAACGCAATAACATTTCCAATTCATTTTTTCAGATATCAAGTCAGTGACTTATTTTCAACAATTTAAGCATAATTTTTTAACCATAAAGAATAATTAAGTGCCCTTATATATACAACATGGCGGCGCCCGTGCAGCCATGTTTGTGTTCTGTTTACATTTATGTAGGCTTGAAACAACGACAGTAATGAGTTGTGTGGGGGCATTGTTTGTCACTTTGTTGCTGTTTTTACATTGGAAACATCATTTCTTTGACTGTAAACTGTTAGTATAGCAATAATGTTTCTATTTCCTCAAATTACAATACATTTATTAACCGAGAATAATTCAACGTTTCACACTCAAAGAGGGGTTTGCTTTCTAAACCTGCATGGTTAAACTATGAAAAGTAATAAGTATGAGACTGACGGTTTTAGTCACATTCAAAGAATCATGAGCCAACGTGGCTGGTTGAATATGAAAAAGGAGAGAAAAACCACCAACAGACTATTTGAAGAGGAGTAGGGGAGGTGGTGGATATGTCATCATATATGTCAAGTTTCCGGAAGGTGAATACACTCTGATGCGTGTGAAACCCTAGGCCTAGCCCCCAACCAGCAGCCTAAACCCTACACTATACTGTACAACCCTCGGCAAAAACCGTAGCCGTCAGCCCAAACCCCAGCCCCCAGCCCAAACCCTACACCCAAGCCGAATCATAGCCCCCAGCCCTAACCCTAGCCCCTAGCCGAAATCATAGCCCCAGCCCAAACCCTAACCCCCAGCCGAGCCTACCCCCAAAGCCCAAAACCCTAGCCGTCAGCCCGGACCCTATCCCCCAGCCCAAACACCTTATTAGCTTACAGTCTTAACTCTTAACTCTTAACTATAGTCCAATTGTTCCCGTTCACCCTCAATTTATTAACCGTAAAGTGTCTGGAAGGGCATTTTGCAACAAGCCCCGCCCACGCCCCGCCCACCCATTCACCCCCTTATCCCTTAAAGCTAGGTAAAATGAAACTTGGAATGACAATTAAACGTGGTAAAATGACCTATGTATATTCTTTTTTGTTATAAAGTTCACCATTTTAAACTCAATATGATTACATGGTTAAAAATGTTGGCGGGTAAGCAAAATCTACCCCCCCCCCCTTCTCAGGCCCTCCCTCTTCAATCCCCTTTCCCTTTTACAGCTTCCACATTAGTTAACCCCCACTTGTCAATTATTAAAAATAATTGTAAGGCGTTTAGAATCGTATAACTAAAAAAAAGAGATAAGTTTATAACTTGTTGAGTGACTAGGATTTGGATATAACAACTGACTTGTCATTAGAGTGTACACAGCGTGTAATGCAGGTTTTTCTTATCGCATTGCTTAGAGTACATGTAAATGCTCAAACATGTTTGACCTTGTTGTAGACGAACGCAATAACATTTCCAATTCATTTTTTCAGATATCAAGTCAGTGACTTATTTTCAACAATTTAAGCATAATTTTTTAACCATAAAGAATAATTAAGTGCCCTTATAGGGCGCACCACACCAAATAAGCCAGAATTAATGCGCCAAGCTACTTATCATAATTTGTAAACCCACAACTTATTTTTAATTACAACGTTTTGGGGGTCATGCAATTAATAGATTGTGTAAATATAATAATCTATCACAACCTGAGGGTTCTGTGCTTCAACTTTTGAGGAGACTTGATAAATTTAGGCGTTAAAGTTGGCCCTATTTGACCGGGTAAGTAGAGAAGTGCTTCACGAAAACTGGCAGCAAGTCGGTTTTGGAAAAATACAAATTTTCGCGTTTTTTTCTTCTGGGGTAGTTAGCAAAAATTCCAAACGGCTGACCTGGCAAAAATTGAAAAGAATTCTGAAGTTCAGTCGTCCGAAAATATGTTTGATTGGTTTTCAAGAGGCTGAGAGACTTTCACGATTTTTTGAGTATTTTTGAATATTTATCATTTAGCATTGGTTCCTATGGGAGTTTATTTAGTGTGGTGCGCCCTATATATACAACATGGCGGCGCCCGTGCAGCCATGTTTGTGTTCTGTTTACATTTATGTAGGCTTGAAACAACGACAGTAATGAGTTGTGTGGGGGCATTGTTTGTCACTTTGTTGCTGTTTTTACATTGGAAACATCATTTCTTTGACTGTAAACTGTTAGTATAGCAATAATGTTTCTATTTCCTCAAATTACAATACATTTATTAACCGAGAATAATTCAACGTTTCACACTCAAAGAGGGGTTTGCTTTCTAAACCTGCATGGTTAAACTATGAAAAGTAATAAGTATGAGACTGACGGTTTTAGTCACATTCAAAGAATCATGAGCCAACGTGGCTGGTTGAATATGAAAAAGGAGAGAAAAACCACCAACAGACTATTTGAAGAGGAGTAGGGGAGGTGGTGGATATGTCATCATATATGTCAAGTTTCCGGAAGGTGAATACACTCTGATGCGTGTGAAACCCTAGGCCTAGCCCCCAACCAGCAGCCTAAACCCTACACTATACTGTACAACCCTCGGCAAAAACCGTAGCCGTCAGCCCAAACCCCAGCCCCCAGCCCAAACCCTACACCCAAGCCGAATCATAGCCCCCAGCCCTAACCCTAGCCCCTAGCCGAAATCATAGCCCCAGCCCAAACCCTAACCCCCAGCCGAGCCTACCCCCAAAGCCCAAAACCCTAGCCGTCAGCCCGGACCCTATCCCCCAGCCCAAACACCTTATTAGCTTACAGTCTTAACTCTTAACTCTTAACTATAGTCCAATTGTTCCCGTTCACCCTCAATTTATTAACCGTAAAGTGTCTGGAAGGGCATTTTGCAACAAGCCCCGCCCACGCCCCGCCCACCCATTCACCCCCTTATCCCTTAAAGCTAGGTAAAATGAAACTTGGAATGACAATTAAACGTGGTAAAATGACCTATGTATATTCTTTTTTGTTATAAAGTTCACCATTTTAAACTCAATATGATTACATGGTTAAAAATGTTGGCGGGTAAGCAAAATCTACCCCCCCCCCCTTCTCAGGCCCTCCCTCTTCAATCCCCTTTCCCTTTTACAGCTTCCACATTAGTTAACCCCCACTTGTCAATTATTAAAAATAATTGTAAGGCGTTTAGAATCGTATAACTAAAAAAAAGAGATAAGTTTATAACTTGTTGAGTGACTAGGATTTGGATATAACAACTGACTTGTCATTAGAGTGTACACAGCGTGTAATGCAGGTTTTTCTTATCGCATTGCTTAGAGTACATGTAAATGCTCAAACATGTTTGACCTTGTTGTAGACGAACGCAATAACATTTCCAATTCATTTTTTCAGATATCAAGTCAGTGACTTATTTTCAACAATTTAAGCATAATTTTTTAACCATAAAGAATAATTAAGTGCCCTTATATATACAACATGGCGGCGCCCGTGCAGCCATGTTTGTGTTCTGTTTACATTTATGTAGGCTTGAAACAACGACAGTAATGAGTTGTGTGGGGGCATTGTTTGTCACTTTGTTGCTGTTTTTACATTGGAAACATCATTTCTTTGACTGTAAACTGTTAGTATAGCAATAATGTTTCTATTTCCTCAAATTACAATACATTTATTAACCGAGAATAATTCAACGTTTCACACTCAAAGAGGGGTTTGCTTTCTAAACCTGCATGGTTAAACTATGAAAAGTAATAAGTATGAGACTGACGGTTTTAGTCACATTCAAAGAATCATGAGCCAACGTGGCTGGTTGAATATGAAAAAGGAGAGAAAAACCACCAACAGACTATTTGAAGAGGAGTAGGGGAGGTGGTGGATATGTCATCATATATGTCAAGTTTCCGGAAGGTGAATACACTCTGATGCGTGTGAAACCCTAGGCCTAGCCCCCAACCAGCAGCCTAAACCCTACACTATACTGTACAACCCTCGGCAAAAACCGTAGCCGTCAGCCCAAACCCCAGCCCCCAGCCCAAACCCTACACCCAAGCCGAATCATAGCCCCCAGCCCTAACCCTAGCCCCTAGCCGAAATCATAGCCCCAGCCCAAACCCTAACCCCCAGCCGAGCCTACCCCCAAAGCCCAAAACCCTAGCCGTCAGCCCGGACCCTATCCCCCAGCCCAAACACCTTATTAGCTTACAGTCTTAACTCTTAACTCTTAACTATAGTCCAATTGTTCCCGTTCACCCTCAATTTATTAACCGTAAAGTGTCTGGAAGGGCATTTTGCAACAAGCCCCGCCCACGCCCCGCCCACCCATTCACCCCCTTATCCCTTAAAGCTAGGTAAAATGAAACTTGGAATGACAATTAAACGTGGTAAAATGACCTATGTATATTCTTTTTTGTTATAAAGTTCACCATTTTAAACTCAATATGATTACATGGTTAAAAATGTTGGCGGGTAAGCAAAATCTACCCCCCCCCCCTTCTCAGGCCCTCCCTCTTCAATCCCCTTTCCCTTTTACAGCTTCCACATTAGTTAACCCCCACTTGTCAATTATTAAAAATAATTGTAAGGCGTTTAGAATCGTATAACTAAAAAAAAGAGATAAGTTTATAACTTGTTGAGTGACTAGGATTTGGATATAACAACTGACTTGTCATTAGAGTGTACACAGCGTGTAATGCAGGTTTTTCTTATCGCATTGCTTAGAGTACATGTAAATGCTCAAACATGTTTGACCTTGTTGTAGACGAACGCAATAACATTTCCAATTCATTTTTTCAGATATCAAGTCAGTGACTTATTTTCAACAATTTAAGCATAATTTTTTAACCATAAAGAATAATTAAGTGCCCTTATAGGGCGCACCACACCAAATAAGCCAGAATTAATGCGCCAAGCTACTTATCATAATTTGTAAACCCACAACTTATTTTTAATTACAACGTTTTGGGGGTCATGCAATTAATAGATTGTGTAAATATAATAATCTATCACAACCTGAGGGTTCTGTGCTTCAACTTTTGAGGAGACTTGATAAATTTAGGCGTTAAAGTTGGCCCTATTTGACCGGGTAAGTAGAGAAGTGCTTCACGAAAACTGGCAGCAAGTCGGTTTTGGAAAAATACAAATTTTCGCGTTTTTTTCTTCTGGGGTAGTTAGCAAAAATTCCAAACGGCTGACCTGGCAAAAATTGAAAAGAATTCTGAAGTTCAGTCGTCCGAAAATATGTTTGATTGGTTTTCAAGAGGCTGAGAGACTTTCACGATTTTTTGAGTATTTTTGAATATTTATCATTTAGCATTGGTTCCTATGGGAGTTTATTTAGTGTGGTGCGCCCTATATATACAACATGGCGGCGCCCGTGCAGCCATGTTTGTGTTCTGTTTACATTTATGTAGGCTTGAAACAACGACAGTAATGAGTTGTGTGGGGGCATTGTTTGTCACTTTGTTGCTGTTTTTACATTGGAAACATCATTTCTTTGACTGTAAACTGTTAGTATAGCAATAATGTTTCTATTTCCTCAAATTACAATACATTTATTAACCGAGAATAATTCAACGTTTCACACTCAAAGAGGGGTTTGCTTTCTAAACCTGCATGGTTAAACTATGAAAAGTAATAAGTATGAGACTGACGGTTTTAGTCACATTCAAAGAATCATGAGCCAACGTGGCTGGTTGAATATGAAAAAGGAGAGAAAAACCACCAACAGACTATTTGAAGAGGAGTAGGGGAGGTGGTGGATATGTCATCATATATGTCAAGTTTCCGGAAGGTGAATACACTCTGATGCGTGTGAAACCCTAGGCCTAGCCCCCAACCAGCAGCCTAAACCCTACACTATACTGTACAACCCTCGGCAAAAACCGTAGCCGTCAGCCCAAACCCCAGCCCCCAGCCCAAACCCTACACCCAAGCCGAATCATAGCCCCCAGCCCTAACCCTAGCCCCTAGCCGAAATCATAGCCCCAGCCCAAACCCTAACCCCCAGCCGAGCCTACCCCCAAAGCCCAAAACCCTAGCCGTCAGCCCGGACCCTATCCCCCAGCCCAAACACCTTATTAGCTTACAGTCTTAACTCTTAACTCTTAACTATAGTCCAATTGTTCCCGTTCACCCTCAATTTATTAACCGTAAAGTGTCTGGAAGGGCATTTTGCAACAAGCCCCGCCCACGCCCCGCCCACCCATTCACCCCCTTATCCCTTAAAGCTAGGTAAAATGAAACTTGGAATGACAATTAAACGTGGTAAAATGACCTATGTATATTCTTTTTTGTTATAAAGTTCACCATTTTAAACTCAATATGATTACATGGTTAAAAATGTTGGCGGGTAAGCAAAATCTACCCCCCCCCCCCTTCTCAGGCCCTCCCTCTTCAATCCCCTTTCCCTTTTACAGCTTCCACATTAGTTAACCCCCACTTGTCAATTATTAAAAATAATTGTAAGGCGTTTAGAATCGTATAACTAAAAAAAAGAGATAAGTTTATAACTTGTTGAGTGACTAGGATTTGGATATAACAACTGACTTGTCATTAGAGTGTACACAGCGTGTAATGCAGGTTTTTCTTATCGCATTGCTTAGAGTACATGTAAATGCTCAAACATGTTTGACCTTGTTGTAGACGAACGCAATAACATTTCCAATTCATTTTTTCAGATATCAAGTCAGTGACTTATTTTCAACAATTTAAGCATAATTTTTTAACCATAAAGAATAATTAAGTGCCCTTATATATACAACATGGCGGCGCCCGTGCAGCCATGTTTGTGTTCTGTTTACATTTATGTAGGCTTGAAACAACGACAGTAATGAGTTGTGTGGGGGCATTGTTTGTCACTTTGTTGCTGTTTTTACATTGGAAACATCATTTCTTTGACTGTAAACTGTTAGTATAGCAATAATGTTTCTATTTCCTCAAATTACAATACATTTATTAACCGAGAATAATTCAACGTTTCACACTCAAAGAGGGGTTTGCTTTCTAAACCTGCATGGTTAAACTATGAAAAGTAATAAGTATGAGACTGACGGTTTTAGTCACATTCAAAGAATCATGAGCCAACGTGGCTGGTTGAATATGAAAAAGGAGAGAAAAACCACCAACAGACTATTTGAAGAGGAGTAGGGGAGGTGGTGGATATGTCATCATATATGTCAAGTTTCCGGAAGGTGAATACACTCTGATGCGTGTGAAACCCTAGGCCTAGCCCCCAACCAGCAGCCTAAACCCTACACTATACTGTACAACCCTCGGCAAAAACCGTAGCCGTCAGCCCAAACCCCAGCCCCCAGCCCAAACCCTACACCCAAGCCGAATCATAGCCCCCAGCCCTAACCCTAGCCCCTAGCCGAAATCATAGCCCCAGCCCAAACCCTAACCCCCAGCCGAGCCTACCCCCAAAGCCCAAAACCCTAGCCGTCAGCCCGGACCCTATCCCCCAGCCCAAACACCTTATTAGCTTACAGTCTTAACTCTTAACTCTTAACTATAGTCCAATTGTTCCCGTTCACCCTCAATTTATTAACCGTAAAGTGTCTGGAAGGGCATTTTGCAACAAGCCCCGCCCACGCCCCGCCCACCCATTCACCCCCTTATCCCTTAAAGCTAGGTAAAATGAAACTTGGAATGACAATTAAACGTGGTAAAATGACCTATGTATATTCTTTTTTGTTATAAAGTTCACCATTTTAAACTCAATATGATTACATGGTTAAAAATGTTGGCGGGTAAGCAAAATCTACCCCCCCCCCCCCTTCTCAGGCCCTCCCTCTTCAATCCCCTTTCCCTTTTACAGCTTCCACATTAGTTAACCCCCACTTGTCAATTATTAAAAATAATTGTAAGGCGTTTAGAATCGTATAACTAAAAAAAAGAGATAAGTTTATAACTTGTTGAGTGACTAGGATTTGGATATAACAACTGACTTGTCATTAGAGTGTACACAGCGTGTAATGCAGGTTTTTCTTATCGCATTGCTTAGAGTACATGTAAATGCTCAAACATGTTTGACCTTGTTGTAGACGAACGCAATAACATTTCCAATTCATTTTTTCAGATATCAAGTCAGTGACTTATTTTCAACAATTTAAGCATAATTTTTTAACCATAAAGAATAATTAAGTGCCCTTATAGGGCGCACCACACCAAATAAGCCAGAATTAATGCGCCAAGCTACTTATCATAATTTGTAAACCCACAACTTATTTTTAATTACAACGTTTTGGGGGTCATGCAATTAATAGATTGTGTAAATATAATAATCTATCACAACCTGAGGGTTCTGTGCTTCAACTTTTGAGGAGACTTGATAAATTTAGGCGTTAAAGTTGGCCCTATTTGACCGGGTAAGTAGAGAAGTGCTTCACGAAAACTGGCAGCAAGTCGGTTTTGGAAAAATACAAATTTTCGCGTTTTTTTCTTCTGGGGTAGTTAGCAAAAATTCCAAACGGCTGACCTGGCAAAAATTGAAAAGAATTCTGAAGTTCAGTCGTCCGAAAATATGTTTGATTGGTTTTCAAGAGGCTGAGAGACTTTCACGATTTTTTGAGTATTTTTGAATATTTATCATTTAGCATTGGTTCCTATGGGAGTTTATTTAGTGTGGTGCGCCCTATATATACAACATGGCGGCGCCCGTGCAGCCATGTTTGTGTTCTGTTTACATTTATGTAGGCTTGAAACAACGACAGTAATGAGTTGTGTGGGGGCATTGTTTGTCACTTTGTTGCTGTTTTTACATTGGAAACATCATTTCTTTGACTGTAAACTGTTAGTATAGCAATAATGTTTCTATTTCCTCAAATTACAATACATTTATTAACCGAGAATAATTCAACGTTTCACACTCAAAGAGGGGTTTGCTTTCTAAACCTGCATGGTTAAACTATGAAAAGTAATAAGTATGAGACTGACGGTTTTAGTCACATTCAAAGAATCATGAGCCAACGTGGCTGGTTGAATATGAAAAAGGAGAGAAAAACCACCAACAGACTATTTGAAGAGGAGTAGGGGAGGTGGTGGATATGTCATCATATATGTCAAGTTTCCGGAAGGTGAATACACTCTGATGCGTGTGAAACCCTAGGCCTAGCCCCCAACCAGCAGCCTAAACCCTACACTATACTGTACAACCCTCGGCAAAAACCGTAGCCGTCAGCCCAAACCCCAGCCCCCAGCCCAAACCCTACACCCAAGCCGAATCATAGCCCCCAGCCCTAACCCTAGCCCCTAGCCGAAATCATAGCCCCAGCCCAAACCCTAACCCCCAGCCGAGCCTACCCCCAAAGCCCAAAACCCTAGCCGTCAGCCCGGACCCTATCCCCCAGCCCAAACACCTTATTAGCTTACAGTCTTAACTCTTAACTCTTAACTATAGTCCAATTGTTCCCGTTCACCCTCAATTTATTAACCGTAAAGTGTCTGGAAGGGCATTTTGCAACAAGCCCCGCCCACGCCCCGCCCACCCATTCACCCCCTTATCCCTTAAAGCTAGGTAAAATGAAACTTGGAATGACAATTAAACGTGGTAAAATGACCTATGTATATTCTTTTTTGTTATAAAGTTCACCATTTTAAACTCAATATGATTACATGGTTAAAAATGTTGGCGGGTAAGCAAAATCTACCCCCCCCCCCTTCTCAGGCCCTCCCTCTTCAATCCCCTTTCCCTTTTACAGCTTCCACATTAGTTAACCCCCACTTGTCAATTATTAAAAATAATTGTAAGGCGTTTAGAATCGTATAACTAAAAAAAAGAGATAAGTTTATAACTTGTTGAGTGACTAGGATTTGGATATAACAACTGACTTGTCATTAGAGTGTACACAGCGTGTAATGCAGGTTTTTCTTATCGCATTGCTTAGAGTACATGTAAATGCTCAAACATGTTTGACCTTGTTGTAGACGAACGCAATAACATTTCCAATTCATTTTTTCAGATATCAAGTCAGTGACTTATTTTCAACAATTTAAGCATAATTTTTTAACCATAAAGAATAATTAAGTGCCCTTATAGGGCGCACCACACCAAATAAGCCAGAATTAATGCGCCAAGCTACTTATCATAATTTGTAAACCCACAACTTATTTTTAATTACAACGTTTTGGGGGTCATGCAATTAATAGATTGTGTAAATATAATAATCTATCACAACCTGAGGGTTCTGTGCTTCAACTTTTGAGGAGACTTGATAAATTTAGGCGTTAAAGTTGGCCCTATTTGACCGGGTAAGTAGAGAAGTGCTTCACGAAAACTGGCAGCAAGTCGGTTTTGGAAAAATACAAATTTTCGCGTTTTTTTCTTCTGGGGTAGTTAGCAAAAATTCCAAACGGCTGACCTGGCAAAAATTGAAAAGAATTCTGAAGTTCAGTCGTCCGAAAATATGTTTGATTGGTTTTCAAGAGGCTGAGAGACTTTCACGATTTTTTGAGTATTTTTGAATATTTATCATTTAGCATTGGTTCCTATGGGAGTTTATTTAGTGTGGTGCGCCCTATATATACAACATGGCGGCGCCCGTGCAGCCATGTTTGTGTTCTGTTTACATTTATGTAGGCTTGAAACAACGACAGTAATGAGTTGTGTGGGGGCATTGTTTGTCACTTTGTTGCTGTTTTTACATTGGAAACATCATTTCTTTGACTGTAAACTGTTAGTATAGCAATAATGTTTCTATTTCCTCAAATTACAATACATTTATTAACCGAGAATAATTCAACGTTTCACACTCAAAGAGGGGTTTGCTTTCTAAACCTGCATGGTTAAACTATGAAAAGTAATAAGTATGAGACTGACGGTTTTAGTCACATTCAAAGAATCATGAGCCAACGTGGCTGGTTGAATATGAAAAAGGAGAGAAAAACCACCAACAGACTATTTGAAGAGGAGTAGGGGAGGTGGTGGATATGTCATCATATATGTCAAGTTTCCGGAAGGTGAATACACTCTGATGCGTGTGAAACCCTAGGCCTAGCCCCCAACCAGCAGCCTAAACCCTACACTATACTGTACAACCCTCGGCAAAAACCGTAGCCGTCAGCCCAAACCCCAGCCCCCAGCCCAAACCCTACACCCAAGCCGAATCATAGCCCCCAGCCCTAACCCTAGCCCCTAGCCGAAATCATAGCCCCAGCCCAAACCCTAACCCCCAGCCGAGCCTACCCCCAAAGCCCAAAACCCTAGCCGTCAGCCCGGACCCTATCCCCCAGCCCAAACACCTTATTAGCTTACAGTCTTAACTCTTAACTCTTAACTATAGTCCAATTGTTCCCGTTCACCCTCAATTTATTAACCGTAAAGTGTCTGGAAGGGCATTTTGCAACAAGCCCCGCCCACGCCCCGCCCACCCATTCACCCCCTTATCCCTTAAAGCTAGGTAAAATGAAACTTGGAATGACAATTAAACGTGGTAAAATGACCTATGTATATTCTTTTTTGTTATAAAGTTCACCATTTTAAACTCAATATGATTACATGGTTAAAAATGTTGGCGGGTAAGCAAAATCTACCCCCCCCCCCTTCTCAGGCCCTCCCTCTTCAATCCCCTTTCCCTTTTACAGCTTCCACATATAGTTAACCCCCACTTGTCAATTATTAAAAATAATTGTAAGGCGTTTAGAATCGTATAACTAAAAAAAAGAGATAAGTTTATAACTTGTTGAGTGACTAGGATTTGGATATAACAACTGACTTGTCATTAGAGTGTACACAGCGTGTAATGCAGGTTTTTCTTATCGCATTGCTTAGAGTACATGTAAATGCTCAAACATGTTTGACCTTGTTGTAGACGAACGCAATAACATTTCCAATTCATTTTTTCAGATATCAAGTCAGTGACTTATTTTCAACAATTTAAGCATAATTTTTTAACCATAAAGAATAATTAAGTGCCCTTATATATACAACATGGCGGCGCCCGTGCAGCCATGTTTGTGTTCTGTTTACATTTATGTAGGCTTGAAACAACGACAGTAATGAGTTGTGTGGGGGCATTGTTTGTCACTTTGTTGCTGTTTTTACATTGGAAACATCATTTCTTTGACTGTAAACTGTTAGTATAGCAATAATGTTTCTATTTCCTCAAATTACAATACATTTATTAACCGAGAATAATTCAACGTTTCACACTCAAAGAGGGGTTTGCTTTCTAAACCTGCATGGTTAAACTATGAAAAGTAATAAGTATGAGACTGACGGTTTTAGTCACATTCAAAGAATCATGAGCCAACGTGGCTGGTTGAATATGAAAAAGGAGAGAAAAACCACCAACAGACTATTTGAAGAGGAGTAGGGGAGGTGGTGGATATGTCATCATATATGTCAAGTTTCCGGAAGGTGAATACACTCTGATGCGTGTGAAACCCTAGGCCTAGCCCCCAACCAGCAGCCTAAACCCTACACTATACTGTACAACCCTCGGCAAAAACCGTAGCCGTCAGCCCAAACCCCAGCCCCCAGCCCAAACCCTACACCCAAGCCGAATCATAGCCCCCAGCCCTAACCCTAGCCCCTAGCCGAAATCATAGCCCCAGCCCAAACCCTAACCCCCAGCCGAGCCTACCCCCAAAGCCCAAAACCCTAGCCGTCAGCCCGGACCCTATCCCCCAGCCCAAACACCTTATTAGCTTACAGTCTTAACTCTTAACTCTTAACTATAGTCCAATTGTTCCCGTTCACCCTCAATTTATTAACCGTAAAGTGTCTGGAAGGGCATTTTGCAACAAGCCCCGCCCACGCCCCGCCCACCCATTCACCCCCTTATCCCTTAAAGCTAGGTAAAATGAAACTTGGAATGACAATTAAACGTGGTAAAATGACCTATGTATATTCTTTTTTGTTATAAAGTTCACCATTTTAAACTCAATATGATTACATGGTTAAAAATGTTGGCGGGTAAGCAAAATCTACCCCCCCCCCCCTTCTCAGGCCCTCCCTCTTCAATCCCCTTTCCCTTTTACAGCTTCCACATTAGTTAACCCCCACTTGTCAATTATTAAAAATAATTGTAAGGCGTTTAGAATCGTATAACTAAAAAAAAGAGATAAGTTTATAACTTGTTGAGTGACTAGGATTTGGATATAACAACTGACTTGTCATTAGAGTGTACACAGCGTGTAATGCAGGTTTTTCTTATCGCATTGCTTAGAGTACATGTAAATGCTCAAACATGTTTGACCTTGTTGTAGACGAACGCAATAACATTTCCAATTCATTTTTTCAGATATCAAGTCAGTGACTTATTTTCAACAATTTAAGCATAATTTTTTAACCATAAAGAATAATTAAGTGCCCTTATAGGGCGCACCACACCAAATAAGCCAGAATTAATGCGCCAAGCTACTTATCATAATTTGTAAACCCACAACTTATTTTTAATTACAACGTTTTGGGGGTCATGCAATTAATAGATTGTGTAAATATAATAATCTATCACAACCTGAGGGTTCTGTGCTTCAACTTTTGAGGAGACTTGATAAATTTAGGCGTTAAAGTTGGCCCTATTTGACCGGGTAAGTAGAGAAGTGCTTCACGAAAACTGGCAGCAAGTCGGTTTTGGAAAAATACAAATTTTCGCGTTTTTTTCTTCTGGGGTAGTTAGCAAAAATTCCAAACGGCTGACCTGGCAAAAATTGAAAAGAATTCTGAAGTTCAGTCGTCCGAAAATATGTTTGATTGGTTTTCAAGAGGCTGAGAGACTTTCACGATTTTTTGAGTATTTTTGAATATTTATCATTTAGCATTGGTTCCTATGGGAGTTTATTTAGTGTGGTGCGCCCTATATATACAACATGGCGGCGCCCGTGCAGCCATGTTTGTGTTCTGTTTACATTTATGTAGGCTTGAAACAACGACAGTAATGAGTTGTGTGGGGGCATTGTTTGTCACTTTGTTGCTGTTTTTACATTGGAAACATCATTTCTTTGACTGTAAACTGTTAGTATAGCAATAATGTTTCTATTTCCTCAAATTACAATACATTTATTAACCGAGAATAATTCAACGTTTCACACTCAAAGAGGGGTTTGCTTTCTAAACCTGCATGGTTAAACTATGAAAAGTAATAAGTATGAGACTGACGGTTTTAGTCACATTCAAAGAATCATGAGCCAACGTGGCTGGTTGAATATGAAAAAGGAGAGAAAAACCACCAACAGACTATTTGAAGAGGAGTAGGGGAGGTGGTGGATATGTCATCATATATGTCAAGTTTCCGGAAGGTGAATACACTCTGATGCGTGTGAAACCCTAGGCCTAGCCCCCAACCAGCAGCCTAAACCCTACACTATACTGTACAACCCTCGGCAAAAACCGTAGCCGTCAGCCCAAACCCCAGCCCCCAGCCCAAACCCTACACCCAAGCCGAATCATAGCCCCCAGCCCTAACCCTAGCCCCTAGCCGAAATCATAGCCCCAGCCCAAACCCTAACCCCCAGCCGAGCCTACCCCCAAAGCCCAAAACCCTAGCCGTCAGCCCGGACCCTATCCCCCAGCCCAAACACCTTATTAGCTTACAGTCTTAACTCTTAACTCTTAACTATAGTCCAATTGTTCCCGTTCACCCTCAATTTATTAACCGTAAAGTGTCTGGAAGGGCATTTTGCAACAAGCCCCGCCCACGCCCCGCCCACCCATTCACCCCCTTATCCCTTAAAGCTAGGTAAAATGAAACTTGGAATGACAATTAAACGTGGTAAAATGACCTATGTATATTCTTTTTTGTTATAAAGTTCACCATTTTAAACTCAATATGATTACATGGTTAAAAATGTTGGCGGGTAAGCAAAATCTACCCCCCCCCCCTTCTCAGGCCCTCCCTCTTCAATCCCCTTTCCCTTTTACAGCTTCCACATATAGTTAACCCCCACTTGTCAATTATTAAAAATAATTGTAAGGCGTTTAGAATCGTATAACTAAAAAAAAGAGATAAGTTTATAACTTGTTGAGTGACTAGGATTTGGATATAACAACTGACTTGTCATTAGAGTGTACACAGCGTGTAATGCAGGTTTTTCTTATCGCATTGCTTAGAGTACATGTAAATGCTCAAACATGTTTGACCTTGTTGTAGACGAACGCAATAACATTTCCAATTCATTTTTTCAGATATCAAGTCAGTGACTTATTTTCAACAATTTAAGCATAATTTTTTAACCATAAAGAATAATTAAGTGCCCTTATATATACAACATGGCGGCGCCCGTGCAGCCATGTTTGTGTTCTGTTTACATTTATGTAGGCTTGAAACAACGACAGTAATGAGTTGTGTGGGGGCATTGTTTGTCACTTTGTTGCTGTTTTTACATTGGAAACATCATTTCTTTGACTGTAAACTGTTAGTATAGCAATAATGTTTCTATTTCCTCAAATTACAATACATTTATTAACCGAGAATAATTCAACGTTTCACACTCAAAGAGGGGTTTGCTTTCTAAACCTGCATGGTTAAACTATGAAAAGTAATAAGTATGAGACTGACGGTTTTAGTCACATTCAAAGAATCATGAGCCAACGTGGCTGGTTGAATATGAAAAAGGAGAGAAAAACCACCAACAGACTATTTGAAGAGGAGTAGGGGAGGTGGTGGATATGTCATCATATATGTCAAGTTTCCGGAAGGTGAATACACTCTGATGCGTGTGAAACCCTAGGCCTAGCCCCCAACCAGCAGCCTAAACCCTACACTATACTGTACAACCCTCGGCAAAAACCGTAGCCGTCAGCCCAAACCCCAGCCCCCAGCCCAAACCCTACACCCAAGCCGAATCATAGCCCCCAGCCCTAACCCTAGCCCCTAGCCGAAATCATAGCCCCAGCCCAAACCCTAACCCCCAGCCGAGCCTACCCCCAAAGCCCAAAACCCTAGCCGTCAGCCCGGACCCTATCCCCCAGCCCAAACACCTTATTAGCTTACAGTCTTAACTCTTAACTCTTAACTATAGTCCAATTGTTCCCGTTCACCCTCAATTTATTAACCGTAAAGTGTCTGGAAGGGCATTTTGCAACAAGCCCCGCCCACGCCCCGCCCACCCATTCACCCCCTTATCCCTTAAAGCTAGGTAAAATGAAACTTGGAATGACAATTAAACGTGGTAAAATGACCTATGTATATTCTTTTTTGTTATAAAGTTCACCATTTTAAACTCAATATGATTACATGGTTAAAAATGTTGGCGGGTAAGCAAAATCTACCCCCCCCCCTTCTCAGGCCCTCCCTCTTCAATCCCCTTTCCCTTTTACAGCTTCCACATTAGTTAACCCCCACTTGTCAATTATTAAAAATAATTGTAAGGCGTTTAGAATCGTATAACTAAAAAAAAGAGATAAGTTTATAACTTGTTGAGTGACTAGGATTTGGATATAACAACTGACTTGTCATTAGAGTGTACACAGCGTGTAATGCAGGTTTTTCTTATCGCATTGCTTAGAGTACATGTAAATGCTCAAACATGTTTGACCTTGTTGTAGACGAACGCAATAACATTTCCAATTCATTTTTTCAGATATCAAGTCAGTGACTTATTTTCAACAATTTAAGCATAATTTTTTAACCATAAAGAATAATTAAGTGCCCTTATATATACAACATGGCGGCGCCCGTGCAGCCATGTTTGTGTTCTGTTTACATTTATGTAGGCTTGAAACAACGACAGTAATGAGTTGTGTGGGGGCATTGTTTGTCACTTTGTTGCTGTTTTTACATTGGAAACATCATTTCTTTGACTGTAAACTGTTAGTATAGCAATAATGTTTCTATTTCCTCAAATTACAATACATTTATTAACCGAGAATAATTCAACGTTTCACACTCAAAGAGGGGTTTGCTTTCTAAACCTGCATGGTTAAACTATGAAAAGTAATAAGTATGAGACTGACGGTTTTAGTCACATTCAAAGAATCATGAGCCAACGTGGCTGGTTGAATATGAAAAAGGAGAGAAAAACCACCAACAGACTATTTGAAGAGGAGTAGGGGAGGTGGTGGATATGTCATCATATATGTCAAGTTTCCGGAAGGTGAATACACTCTGATGCGTGTGAAACCCTAGGCCTAGCCCCCAACCAGCAGCCTAAACCCTACACTATACTGTACAACCCTCGGCAAAAACCGTAGCCGTCAGCCCAAACCCCAGCCCCCAGCCCAAACCCTACACCCAAGCCGAATCATAGCCCCCAGCCCTAACCCTAGCCCCTAGCCGAAATCATAGCCCCAGCCCAAACCCTAACCCCCAGCCGAGCCTACCCCCAAAGCCCAAAACCCTAGCCGTCAGCCCGGACCCTATCCCCCAGCCCAAACACCTTATTAGCTTACAGTCTTAACTCTTAACTCTTAACTATAGTCCAATTGTTCCCGTTCACCCTCAATTTATTAACCGTAAAGTGTCTGGAAGGGCATTTTGCAACAAGCCCCGCCCACGCCCCGCCCACCCATTCACCCCCTTATCCCTTAAAGCTAGGTAAAATGAAACTTGGAATGACAATTAAACGTGGTAAAATGACCTATGTATATTCTTTTTTGTTATAAAGTTCACCATTTTAAACTCAATATGATTACATGGTTAAAAATGTTGGCGGGTAAGCAAAATCTACCCCCCCCCCCCTTCTCAGGCCCTCCCTCTTCAATCCCCTTTCCCTTTTACAGCTTCCACATTAGTTAACCCCCACTTGTCAATTATTAAAAATAATTGTAAGGCGTTTAGAATCGTATAACTAAAAAAAAGAGATAAGTTTATAACTTGTTGAGTGACTAGGATTTGGATATAACAACTGACTTGTCATTAGAGTGTACACAGCGTGTAATGCAGGTTTTTCTTATCGCATTGCTTAGAGTACATGTAAATGCTCAAACATGTTTGACCTTGTTGTAGACGAACGCAATAACATTTCCAATTCATTTTTTCAGATATCAAGTCAGTGACTTATTTTCAACAATTTAAGCATAATTTTTTAACCATAAAGAATAATTAAGTGCCCTTATAGGGCGCACCACACCAAATAAGCCAGAATTAATGCGCCAAGCTACTTATCATAATTTGTAAACCCACAACTTATTTTTAATTACAACGTTTTGGGGGTCATGCAATTAATAGATTGTGTAAATATAATAATCTATCACAACCTGAGGGTTCTGTGCTTCAACTTTTGAGGAGACTTGATAAATTTAGGCGTTAAAGTTGGCCCTATTTGACCGGGTAAGTAGAGAAGTGCTTCACGAAAACTGGCAGCAAGTCGGTTTTGGAAAAATACAAATTTTCGCGTTTTTTTCTTCTGGGGTAGTTAGCAAAAATTCCAAACGGCTGACCTGGCAAAAATTGAAAAGAATTCTGAAGTTCAGTCGTCCGAAAATATGTTTGATTGGTTTTCAAGAGGCTGAGAGACTTTCACGATTTTTTGAGTATTTTTGAATATTTATCATTTAGCATTGGTTCCTATGGGAGTTTATTTAGTGTGGTGCGCCCTATATATACAACATGGCGGCGCCCGTGCAGCCATGTTTGTGTTCTGTTTACATTTATGTAGGCTTGAAACAACGACAGTAATGAGTTGTGTGGGGGCATTGTTTGTCACTTTGTTGCTGTTTTTACATTGGAAACATCATTTCTTTGACTGTAAACTGTTAGTATAGCAATAATGTTTCTATTTCCTCAAATTACAATACATTTATTAACCGAGAATAATTCAACGTTTCACACTCAAAGAGGGGTTTGCTTTCTAAACCTGCATGGTTAAACTATGAAAAGTAATAAGTATGAGACTGACGGTTTTAGTCACATTCAAAGAATCATGAGCCAACGTGGCTGGTTGAATATGAAAAAGGAGAGAAAAACCACCAACAGACTATTTGAAGAGGAGTAGGGGAGGTGGTGGATATGTCATCATATATGTCAAGTTTCCGGAAGGTGAATACACTCTGATGCGTGTGAAACCCTAGGCCTAGCCCCCAACCAGCAGCCTAAACCCTACACTATACTGTACAACCCTCGGCAAAAACCGTAGCCGTCAGCCCAAACCCCAGCCCCCAGCCCAAACCCTACACCCAAGCCGAATCATAGCCCCCAGCCCTAACCCTAGCCCCTAGCCGAAATCATAGCCCCAGCCCAAACCCTAACCCCCAGCCGAGCCTACCCCCAAAGCCCAAAACCCTAGCCGTCAGCCCGGACCCTATCCCCCAGCCCAAACACCTTATTAGCTTACAGTCTTAACTCTTAACTCTTAACTATAGTCCAATTGTTCCCGTTCACCCTCAATTTATTAACCGTAAAGTGTCTGGAAGGGCATTTTGCAACAAGCCCCGCCCACGCCCCGCCCACCCATTCACCCCCTTATCCCTTAAAGCTAGGTAAAATGAAACTTGGAATGACAATTAAACGTGGTAAAATGACCTATGTATATTCTTTTTTGTTATAAAGTTCACCATTTTAAACTCAATATGATTACATGGTTAAAAATGTTGGCGGGTAAGCAAAATCTACCCCCCCCCCTTCTCAGGCCCTCCCTCTTCAATCCCCTTTCCCTTTTACAGCTTCCACATTAGTTAACCCCCACTTGTCAATTATTAAAAATAATTGTAAGGCGTTTAGAATCGTATAACTAAAAAAAAGAGATAAGTTTATAACTTGTTGAGTGACTAGGATTTGGATATAACAACTGACTTGTCATTAGAGTGTACACAGCGTGTAATGCAGGTTTTTCTTATCGCATTGCTTAGAGTACATGTAAATGCTCAAACATGTTTGACCTTGTTGTAGACGAACGCAATAACATTTCCAATTCATTTTTTCAGATATCAAGTCAGTGACTTATTTTCAACAATTTAAGCATAATTTTTTAACCATAAAGAATAATTAAGTGCCCTTATAGGGCGCACCACACCAAATAAGCCAGAATTAATGCGCCAAGCTACTTATCATAATTTGTAAACCCACAACTTATTTTTAATTACAACGTTTTGGGGGTCATGCAATTAATAGATTGTGTAAATATAATAATCTATCACAACCTGAGGGTTCTGTGCTTCAACTTTTGAGGAGACTTGATAAATTTAGGCGTTAAAGTTGGCCCTATTTGACCGGGTAAGTAGAGAAGTGCTTCACGAAAACTGGCAGCAAGTCGGTTTTGGAAAAATACAAATTTTCGCGTTTTTTTCTTCTGGGGTAGTTAGCAAAAATTCCAAACGGCTGACCTGGCAAAAATTGAAAAGAATTCTGAAGTTCAGTCGTCCGAAAATATGTTTGATTGGTTTTCAAGAGGCTGAGAGACTTTCACGATTTTTTGAGTATTTTTGAATATTTATCATTTAGCATTGGTTCCTATGGGAGTTTATTTAGTGTGGTGCGCCCTATATATACAACATGGCGGCGCCCGTGCAGCCATGTTTGTGTTCTGTTTACATTTATGTAGGCTTGAAACAACGACAGTAATGAGTTGTGTGGGGGCATTGTTTGTCACTTTGTTGCTGTTTTTACATTGGAAACATCATTTCTTTGACTGTAAACTGTTAGTATAGCAATAATGTTTCTATTTCCTCAAATTACAATACATTTATTAACCGAGAATAATTCAACGTTTCACACTCAAAGAGGGGTTTGCTTTCTAAACCTGCATGGTTAAACTATGAAAAGTAATAAGTATGAGACTGACGGTTTTAGTCACATTCAAAGAATCATGAGCCAACGTGGCTGGTTGAATATGAAAAAGGAGAGAAAAACCACCAACAGACTATTTGAAGAGGAGTAGGGGAGGTGGTGGATATGTCATCATATATGTCAAGTTTCCGGAAGGTGAATACACTCTGATGCGTGTGAAACCCTAGGCCTAGCCCCCAACCAGCAGCCTAAACCCTACACTATACTGTACAACCCTCGGCAAAAACCGTAGCCGTCAGCCCAAACCCCAGCCCCCAGCCCAAACCCTACACCCAAGCCGAATCATAGCCCCCAGCCCTAACCCTAGCCCCTAGCCGAAATCATAGCCCCAGCCCAAACCCTAACCCCCAGCCGAGCCTACCCCCAAAGCCCAAAACCCTAGCCGTCAGCCCGGACCCTATCCCCCAGCCCAAACACCTTATTAGCTTACAGTCTTAACTCTTAACTCTTAACTATAGTCCAATTGTTCCCGTTCACCCTCAATTTATTAACCGTAAAGTGTCTGGAAGGGCATTTTGCAACAAGCCCCGCCCACGCCCCGCCCACCCATTCACCCCCTTATCCCTTAAAGCTAGGTAAAATGAAACTTGGAATGACAATTAAACGTGGTAAAATGACCTATGTATATTCTTTTTTGTTATAAAGTTCACCATTTTAAACTCAATATGATTACATGGTTAAAAATGTTGGCGGGTAAGCAAAATCTACACTGTAAAAACGGCGTTTAGAATCTAAACACATTTCTAAACGCCTCGCTTGTACCCACTTTTTTCACACGTTTAGCCCTCAACATGTTTAGATTTTGCGTTTCGGTGACATGTTTACCCCGAGACACATTTAGCCTGTGATACGTTTAGATTGAATGTGTTTAGGGTTCCTAGATAGCGAGTGTTAAACATGTTTAGAATCCAACACGTTTCAGAGAATAAGCTTAATTTTTAAACACCTGAAGAAAAGAAAAGAGAAATGTTGCAACATTCGCCTGCCTGCTTACGCTCGGCATGAGAATCGATAAATCATCATCATCTCAACGGTCATCGAGATTATTTTCATCGAGATGATTTGAGGAGCAATGATGCCATAATTTCAGTCATGCTGAAAACAGTCATTTTGAAGTCTCAGAATCCGTTCCAATTATATACATTTTGGGCTTTACTTTCTACCCATGGTGTGAATCTTTGAAGTGTGCTGGCCAATATGATACAACAAACATTTGCTTCAATTGAATTACACACATTAAAGTGTAAACTACTGCACAGGAAAGGCTGTTATACCTACAATGGTTTTGAATAAACACCGAGGTCTATATTTGTGCATATTTAATGAAACCCCGCCCATTTCATTCTAAACAAACTGATGAATTTAAACACATACAAAACATGTTTACAAGCAAACATGTTTAGAAATATGTTTGTAAGCTAAATTGGTATCCATTTAACATGTCAAAAAGCTAAACGTGTTGCGATCAATGCAGGTTTGAACTGGTTTGAACATTCAAATACACCAGAATGTGTGTTCATCATTTTAGTACGTTTGCTACCTGAGCAATTTTACTTGCCATGAGGCTAAACGTGTGGAGCATTTTTGATACCTTTGTAAAGTTACGTATTACCAAAATGCGAATTATTTTAAACCCTTTTAAATATGTCTTTGTGCCATAAGGCCCTATAGCAAAAACGCTCTCCAAGGAAGGCCTATATGCATGCCTACGTGGAAGCCTATCATGACTAGCTGCTTAGCATTTTCATACCAATAGCAAACGTATTCAATGTAAACACATTCTGGTGTATTCAAATGTTCAAACCAGTTCAAAACACGTTTAGCTTTTTGACATGTTAAAGAGGTAGCCATTTAGCTTACAAACATATTTCTAAACACGTTTGCCTGTAAACATGTTTTGTATGTGTTTAAATTCAAAACTGCATTTCAAACAAGCACAACAAATCTCAACCCGTTTAGCTTTTTGACATGTTAAAGAGGTAGCCATTTAGCTTACAAACATATTTCTAAACACGTTTGCCTGTAAACATGTTTTGTATGTGTTTAAATTCAAAACTGCATTTCAAACAAGCACAACAAATCTCAACCCGTTTAGCTTTTTGACATGTTAAAGAGGTAGCCATTTAGCTTACAAACATATTTCTAAACACGTTTGCCTGTAAACATGTTTTGTATGTGTTTAAATTCAAAACTGCATTTCAAACAAGCACAACAAATCTCAACCCGTTTAGCTTTTTGACATGTTAAAGAGATAGCCATTTAGCTTACAAACATATTTCTGAACGTGTTTGCGTGTAAACATGTTTTGTATGTGTTTAAAATCTAAACGCCGTTTTTACAGTGTACCCCCCCCCCCCCTTCTCAGGCCCTCCCTCTTCAATCCCCTTTCCCTTTTACAGCTTCCACATTAGTTAACCCCCACTTGTCAATTATTAAAAATAATTGTAAGGCGTTTAGAATCGTATAACTAAAAAAAAGAGATAAGTTTATAACTTGTTGAGTGACTAGGATTTGGATATAACAACTGACTTGTCATTAGAGTGTACACAGCGTGTAATGCAGGTTTTTCTTATCGCATTGCTTAGAGTACATGTAAATGCTCAAACATGTTTGACCTTGTTGTAGACGAACGCAATAACATTTCCAATTCATTTTTTCAGATATCAAGTCAGTGACTTATTTTCAACAATTTAAGCATAATTTTTTAACCATAAAGAATAATTAAGTGCCCTTATATATACAACATGGCGGCGCCCGTGCAGCCATGTTTGTGTTCTGTTTACATTTATGTAGGCTTGAAACAACGACAGTAATGAGTTGTGTGGGGGCATTGTTTGTCACTTTGTTGCTGTTTTTACATTGGAAACATCATTTCTTTGACTGTAAACTGTTAGTATAGCAATAATGTTTCTATTTCCTCAAATTACAATACATTTATTAACCGAGAATAATTCAACGTTTCACACTCAAAGAGGGGTTTGCTTTCTAAACCTGCATGGTTAAACTATGAAAAGTAATAAGTATGAGACTGACGGTTTTAGTCACATTCAAAGAATCATGAGCCAACGTGGCTGGTTGAATATGAAAAAGGAGAGAAAAACCACCAACAGACTATTTGAAGAGGAGTAGGGGAGGTGGTGGATATGTCATCATATATGTCAAGTTTCCGGAAGGTGAATACACTCTGATGCGTGTGAAACCCTAGGCCTAGCCCCCAACCAGCAGCCTAAACCCTACACTATACTGTACAACCCTCGGCAAAAACCGTAGCCGTCAGCCCAAACCCCAGCCCCCAGCCCAAACCCTACACCCAAGCCGAATCATAGCCCCCAGCCCTAACCCTAGCCCCTAGCCGAAATCATAGCCCCAGCCCAAACCCTAACCCCCAGCCGAGCCTACCCCCAAAGCCCAAAACCCTAGCCGTCAGCCCGGACCCTATCCCCCAGCCCAAACACCTTATTAGCTTACAGTCTTAACTCTTAACTCTTAACTATAGTCCAATTGTTCCCGTTCACCCTCAATTTATTAACCGTAAAGTGTCTGGAAGGGCATTTTGCAACAAGCCCCGCCCACGCCCCGCCCACCCATTCACCCCCTTATCCCTTAAAGCTAGGTAAAATGAAACTTGGAATGACAATTAAACGTGGTAAAATGACCTATGTATATTCTTTTTTGTTATAAAGTTCACCATTTTAAACTCAATATGATTACATGGTTAAAAATGTTGGCGGGTAAGCAAAATCTACCCCCCCCCCCCTTCTCAGGCCCTCCCTCTTCAATCCCCTTTCCCTTTTACAGCTTCCACATATAGTTAACCCCCACTTGTCAATTATTAAAAATAATTGTAAGGCGTTTAGAATCGTATAACTAAAAAAAAGAGATAAGTTTATAACTTGTTGAGTGACTAGGATTTGGATATAACAACTGACTTGTCATTAGAGTGTACACAGCGTGTAATGCAGGTTTTTCTTATCGCATTGCTTAGAGTACATGTAAATGCTCAAACATGTTTGACCTTGTTGTAGACGAACGCAATAACATTTCCAATTCATTTTTTCAGATATCAAGTCAGTGACTTATTTTCAACAATTTAAGCATAATTTTTTAACCATAAAGAATAATTAAGTGCCCTTATATATACAACATGGCGGCGCCCGTGCAGCCATGTTTGTGTTCTGTTTACATTTATGTAGGCTTGAAACAACGACAGTAATGAGTTGTGTGGGGGCATTGTTTGTCACTTTGTTGCTGTTTTTACATTGGAAACATCATTTCTTTGACTGTAAACTGTTAGTATAGCAATAATGTTTCTATTTCCTCAAATTACAATACATTTATTAACCGAGAATAATTCAACGTTTCACACTCAAAGAGGGGTTTGCTTTCTAAACCTGCATGGTTAAACTATGAAAAGTAATAAGTATGAGACTGACGGTTTTAGTCACATTCAAAGAATCATGAGCCAACGTGGCTGGTTGAATATGAAAAAGGAGAGAAAAACCACCAACAGACTATTTGAAGAGGAGTAGGGGAGGTGGTGGATATGTCATCATATATGTCAAGTTTCCGGAAGGTGAATACACTCTGATGCGTGTGAAACCCTAGGCCTAGCCCCCAACCAGCAGCCTAAACCCTACACTATACTGTACAACCCTCGGCAAAAACCGTAGCCGTCAGCCCAAACCCCAGCCCCCAGCCCAAACCCTACACCCAAGCCGAATCATAGCCCCCAGCCCTAACCCTAGCCCCTAGCCGAAATCATAGCCCCAGCCCAAACCCTAACCCCCAGCCGAGCCTACCCCCAAAGCCCAAAACCCTAGCCGTCAGCCCGGACCCTATCCCCCAGCCCAAACACCTTATTAGCTTACAGTCTTAACTCTTAACTCTTAACTATAGTCCAATTGTTCCCGTTCACCCTCAATTTATTAACCGTAAAGTGTCTGGAAGGGCATTTTGCAACAAGCCCCGCCCACGCCCCGCCCACCCATTCACCCCCTTATCCCTTAAAGCTAGGTAAAATGAAACTTGGAATGACAATTAAACGTGGTAAAATGACCTATGTATATTCTTTTTTGTTATAAAGTTCACCATTTTAAACTCAATATGATTACATGGTTAAAAATGTTGGCGGGTAAGCAAAATCTACCCCCCCCCCCTTCTCAGGCCCTCCCTCTTCAATCCCCTTTCCCTTTTACAGCTTCCACATTAGTTAACCCCCACTTGTCAATTATTAAAAATAATTGTAAGGCGTTTAGAATCGTATAACTAAAAAAAAGAGATAAGTTTATAACTTGTTGAGTGACTAGGATTTGGATATAACAACTGACTTGTCATTAGAGTGTACACAGCGTGTAATGCAGGTTTTTCTTATCGCATTGCTTAGAGTACATGTAAATGCTCAAACATGTTTGACCTTGTTGTAGACGAACGCAATAACATTTCCAATTCATTTTTTCAGATATCAAGTCAGTGACTTATTTTCAACAATTTAAGCATAATTTTTTAACCATAAAGAATAATTAAGTGCCCTTATATATACAACATGGCGGCGCCCGTGCAGCCATGTTTGTGTTCTGTTTACATTTATGTAGGCTTGAAACAACGACAGTAATGAGTTGTGTGGGGGCATTGTTTGTCACTTTGTTGCTGTTTTTACATTGGAAACATCATTTCTTTGACTGTAAACTGTTAGTATAGCAATAATGTTTCTATTTCCTCAAATTACAATACATTTATTAACCGAGAATAATTCAACGTTTCACACTCAAAGAGGGGTTTGCTTTCTAAACCTGCATGGTTAAACTATGAAAAGTAATAAGTATGAGACTGACGGTTTTAGTCACATTCAAAGAATCATGAGCCAACGTGGCTGGTTGAATATGAAAAAGGAGAGAAAAACCACCAACAGACTATTTGAAGAGGAGTAGGGGAGGTGGTGGATATGTCATCATATATGTCAAGTTTCCGGAAGGTGAATACACTCTGATGCGTGTGAAACCCTAGGCCTAGCCCCCAACCAGCAGCCTAAACCCTACACTATACTGTACAACCCTCGGCAAAAACCGTAGCCGTCAGCCCAAACCCCAGCCCCCAGCCCAAACCCTACACCCAAGCCGAATCATAGCCCCCAGCCCTAACCCTAGCCCCTAGCCGAAATCATAGCCCCAGCCCAAACCCTAACCCCCAGCCGAGCCTACCCCCAAAGCCCAAAACCCTAGCCGTCAGCCCGGACCCTATCCCCCAGCCCAAACACCTTATTAGCTTACAGTCTTAACTCTTAACTCTTAACTATAGTCCAATTGTTCCCGTTCACCCTCAATTTATTAACCGTAAAGTGTCTGGAAGGGCATTTTGCAACAAGCCCCGCCCACGCCCCGCCCACCCATTCACCCCCTTATCCCTTAAAGCTAGGTAAAATGAAACTTGGAATGACAATTAAACGTGGTAAAATGACCTATGTATATTCTTTTTTGTTATAAAGTTCACCATTTTAAACTCAATATGATTACATGGTTAAAAATGTTGGCGGGTAAGCAAAATCTACCCCCCCCCCCCCTTCTCAGGCCCTCCCTCTTCAATCCCCTTTCCCTTTTACAGCTTCCACATTAGTTAACCCCCACTTGTCAATTATTAAAAATAATTGTAAGGCGTTTAGAATCGTATAACTAAAAAAAAGAGATAAGTTTATAACTTGTTGAGTGACTAGGATTTGGATATAACAACTGACTTGTCATTAGAGTGTACACAGCGTGTAATGCAGGTTTTTCTTATCGCATTGCTTAGAGTACATGTAAATGCTCAAACATGTTTGACCTTGTTGTAGACGAACGCAATAACATTTCCAATTCATTTTTTCAGATATCAAGTCAGTGACTTATTTTCAACAATTTAAGCATAATTTTTTAACCATAAAGAATAATTAAGTGCCCTTATATATACAACATGGCGGCGCCCGTGCAGCCATGTTTGTGTTCTGTTTACATTTATGTAGGCTTGAAACAACGACAGTAATGAGTTGTGTGGGGGCATTGTTTGTCACTTTGTTGCTGTTTTTACATTGGAAACATCATTTCTTTGACTGTAAACTGTTAGTATAGCAATAATGTTTCTATTTCCTCAAATTACAATACATTTATTAACCGAGAATAATTCAACGTTTCACACTCAAAGAGGGGTTTGCTTTCTAAACCTGCATGGTTAAACTATGAAAAGTAATAAGTATGAGACTGACGGTTTTAGTCACATTCAAAGAATCATGAGCCAACGTGGCTGGTTGAATATGAAAAAGGAGAGAAAAACCACCAACAGACTATTTGAAGAGGAGTAGGGGAGGTGGTGGATATGTCATCATATATGTCAAGTTTCCGGAAGGTGAATACACTCTGATGCGTGTGAAACCCTAGGCCTAGCCCCCAACCAGCAGCCTAAACCCTACACTATACTGTACAACCCTCGGCAAAAACCGTAGCCGTCAGCCCAAACCCCAGCCCCCAGCCCAAACCCTACACCCAAGCCGAATCATAGCCCCCAGCCCTAACCCTAGCCCCTAGCCGAAATCATAGCCCCAGCCCAAACCCTAACCCCCAGCCGAGCCTACCCCCAAAGCCCAAAACCCTAGCCGTCAGCCCGGACCCTATCCCCCAGCCCAAACACCTTATTAGCTTACAGTCTTAACTCTTAACTCTTAACTATAGTCCAATTGTTCCCGTTCACCCTCAATTTATTAACCGTAAAGTGTCTGGAAGGGCATTTTGCAACAAGCCCCGCCCACGCCCCGCCCACCCATTCACCCCCTTATCCCTTAAAGCTAGGTAAAATGAAACTTGGAATGACAATTAAACGTGGTAAAATGACCTATGTATATTCTTTTTTGTTATAAAGTTCACCATTTTAAACTCAATATGATTACATGGTTAAAAATGTTGGCGGGTAAGCAAAATCTACCCCCCCCCCCTTCTCAGGCCCTCCCTCTTCAATCCCCTTTCCCTTTTACAGCTTCCACATTAGTTAACCCCCACTTGTCAATTATTAAAAATAATTGTAAGGCGTTTAGAATCGTATAACTAAAAAAAAGAGATAAGTTTATAACTTGTTGAGTGACTAGGATTTGGATATAACAACTGACTTGTCATTAGAGTGTACACAGCGTGTAATGCAGGTTTTTCTTATCGCATTGCTTAGAGTACATGTAAATGCTCAAACATGTTTGACCTTGTTGTAGACGAACGCAATAACATTTCCAATTCATTTTTTCAGATATCAAGTCAGTGACTTATTTTCAACAATTTAAGCATAATTTTTTAACCATAAAGAATAATTAAGTGCCCTTATATATACAACATGGCGGCGCCCGTGCAGCCATGTTTGTGTTCTGTTTACATTTATGTAGGCTTGAAACAACGACAGTAATGAGTTGTGTGGGGGCATTGTTTGTCACTTTGTTGCTGTTTTTACATTGGAAACATCATTTCTTTGACTGTAAACTGTTAGTATAGCAATAATGTTTCTATTTCCTCAAATTACAATACATTTATTAACCGAGAATAATTCAACGTTTCACACTCAAAGAGGGGTTTGCTTTCTAAACCTGCATGGTTAAACTATGAAAAGTAATAAGTATGAGACTGACGGTTTTAGTCACATTCAAAGAATCATGAGCCAACGTGGCTGGTTGAATATGAAAAAGGAGAGAAAAACCACCAACAGACTATTTGAAGAGGAGTAGGGGAGGTGGTGGATATGTCATCATATATGTCAAGTTTCCGGAAGGTGAATACACTCTGATGCGTGTGAAACCCTAGGCCTAGCCCCCAACCAGCAGCCTAAACCCTACACTATACTGTACAACCCTCGGCAAAAACCGTAGCCGTCAGCCCAAACCCCAGCCCCCAGCCCAAACCCTACACCCAAGCCGAATCATAGCCCCCAGCCCTAACCCTAGCCCCTAGCCGAAATCATAGCCCCAGCCCAAACCCTAACCCCCAGCCGAGCCTACCCCCAAAGCCCAAAACCCTAGCCGTCAGCCCGGACCCTATCCCCCAGCCCAAACACCTTATTAGCTTACAGTCTTAACTCTTAACTCTTAACTATAGTCCAATTGTTCCCGTTCACCCTCAATTTATTAACCGTAAAGTGTCTGGAAGGGCATTTTGCAACAAGCCCCGCCCACGCCCCGCCCACCCATTCACCCCCTTATCCCTTAAAGCTAGGTAAAATGAAACTTGGAATGACAATTAAACGTGGTAAAATGACCTATGTATATTCTTTTTTGTTATAAAGTTCACCATTTTAAACTCAATATGATTACATGGTTAAAAATGTTGGCGGGTAAGCAAAATCTACCCCCCCCCCCCTTCTCAGGCCCTCCCTCTTCAATCCCCTTTCCCTTTTACAGCTTCCACATTAGTTAACCCCCACTTGTCAATTATTAAAAATAATTGTAAGGCGTTTAGAATCGTATAACTAAAAAAAAGAGATAAGTTTATAACTTGTTGAGTGACTAGGATTTGGATATAACAACTGACTTGTCATTAGAGTGTACACAGCGTGTAATGCAGGTTTTTCTTATCGCATTGCTTAGAGTACATGTAAATGCTCAAACATGTTTGACCTTGTTGTAGACGAACGCAATAACATTTCCAATTCATTTTTTCAGATATCAAGTCAGTGACTTATTTTCAACAATTTAAGCATAATTTTTTAACCATAAAGAATAATTAAGTGCCCTTATATATACAACATGGCGGCGCCCGTGCAGCCATGTTTGTGTTCTGTTTACATTTATGTAGGCTTGAAACAACGACAGTAATGAGTTGTCTGGGGGCATTGTTTGTCACTTTGTTGCTGTTTTTACATTGGAAACATCATTTCTTTGACTGTAAACTGTTAGTATAGCAATAATGTTTCTATTTCCTCAAATTACAATACATTTATTAACCGAGAATAATTCAACGTTTCACACTCAAAGAGGGGTTTGCTTTCTAAACCTGCATGGTTAAACTATGAAAAGTAATAAGTATGAGACTGACGGTTTTAGTCACATTCAAAGAATCATGAGCCAACGTGGCTGGTTGAATATGAAAAAGGAGAGAAAAACCACCAACAGACTATTTGAAGAGGAGTAGGGGAGGTGGTGGATATGTCATCATATATGTCAAGTTTCCGGAAGGTGAATACACTCTGATGCGTGTGAAACCCTAGGCCTAGCCCCCAACCAGCAGCCTAAACCCTACACTATACTGTACAACCCTCGGCAAAAACCGTAGCCGTCAGCCCAAACCCCAGCCCCCAGCCCAAACCCTACACCCAAGCCGAATCATAGCCCCCAGCCCTAACCCTAGCCCCTAGCCGAAATCATAGCCCCAGCCCAAACCCTAACCCCCAGCCGAGCCTACCCCAAAGCCCAAAACCCTAGCCGTCAGCCCGGACCCTATCCCCCAGCCCAAACACCTTATTAGCTTACAGTCTTAACTCTTAACTCTTAACTATAGTCCAATTGTTCCCGTTCACCCTCAATTTATTAACCGTAAAGTGTCTGGAAGGGCATTTTGCAACAAGCCCCGCCCACGCCCCGCCCACCCATTCACCCCCTTATCCCTTAAAGCTAGGTAAAATGAAACTTGGAATGACAATTAAACGTGGTAAAATGACCTATGTATATTCTTTTTTGTTATAAAGTTCACCATTTTAAACTCAATATGATTACATGGTTAAAAATGTTGGCGGGTAAGCAAAATCTACCCCCCCCCCCCCTTCTCAGGCCCTCCCTCTTCAATCCCCTTTCCCTTTTACAGCTTCCACATTAGTTAACCCCCACTTGTCAATTATTAAAAATAATTGTAAGGCGTTTAGAATCGTATAACTAAAAAAAAGAGATAAGTTTATAACTTGTTGAGTGACTAGGATTTGGATATAACAACTGACTTGTCATTAGAGTGTACACAGCGTGTAATGCAGGTTTTTCTTATCGCATTGCTTAGAGTACATGTAAATGCTCAAACATGTTTGACCTTGTTGTAGACGAACGCAATAACATTTCCAATTCATTTTTTCAGATATCAAGTCAGTGACTTATTTTCAACAATTTAAGCATAATTTTTTAACCATAAAGAATAATTAAGTGCCCTTATATATACAACATGGCGGCGCCCGTGCAGCCATGTTTGTGTTCTGTTTACATTTATGTAGGCTTGAAACAACGACAGTAATGAGTTGTGTGGGGGCATTGTTTGTCACTTTGTTGCTGTTTTTACATTGGAAACATCATTTCTTTGACTGTAAACTGTTAGTATAGCAATAATGTTTCTATTTCCTCAAATTACAATACATTTATTAACCGAGAATAATTCAACGTTTCACACTCAAAGAGGGGTTTGCTTTCTAAACCTGCATGGTTAAACTATGAAAAGTAATAAGTATGAGACTGACGGTTTTAGTCACATTCAAAGAATCATGAGCCAACGTGGCTGGTTGAATATGAAAAAGGAGAGAAAAACCACCAACAGACTATTTGAAGAGGAGTAGGGGAGGTGGTGGATATGTCATCATATATGTCAAGTTTCCGGAAGGTGAATACACTCTGATGCGTGTGAAACCCTAGGCCTAGCCCCCAACCAGCAGCCTAAACCCTACACTATACTGTACAACCCTCGGCAAAAACCGTAGCCGTCAGCCCAAACCCCAGCCCCCAGCCCAAACCCTACACCCAAGCCGAATCATAGCCCCCAGCCCTAACCCTAGCCCCTAGCCGAAATCATAGCCCCAGCCCAAACCCTAACCCCCAGCCGAGCCTACCCCCAAAGCCCAAAACCCTAGCCGTCAGCCCGGACCCTATCCCCCAGCCCAAACACCTTATTAGCTTACAGTCTTAACTCTTAACTCTTAACTATAGTCCAATTGTTCCCGTTCACCCTCAATTTATTAACCGTAAAGTGTCTGGAAGGGCATTTTGCAACAAGCCCCGCCCACGCCCCGCCCACCCATTCACCCCCTTATCCCTTAAAGCTAGGTAAAATGAAACTTGGAATGACAATTAAACGTGGTAAAATGACCTATGTATATTCTTTTTTGTTATAAAGTTCACCATTTTAAACTCAATATGATTACATGGTTAAAAATGTTGGCGGGTAAGCAAAATCTACCCCCCCCCCCCTTCTCAGGCCCTCCCTCTTCAATCCCCTTTCCCTTTTACAGCTTCCACATTAGTTAACCCCCACTTGTCAATTATTAAAAATAATTGTAAGGCGTTTAGAATCGTATAACTAAAAAAAAGAGATAAGTTTATAACTTGTTGAGTGACTAGGATTTGGATATAACAACTGACTTGTCATTAGAGTGTACACAGCGTGTAATGCAGGTTTTTCTTATCGCATTGCTTAGAGTACATGTAAATGCTCAAACATGTTTGACCTTGTTGTAGACGAACGCAATAACATTTCCAATTCATTTTTTCAGATATCAAGTCAGTGACTTATTTTCAACAATTTAAGCATAATTTTTTAACCATAAAGAATAATTAAGTGCCCTTATAGGGCGCACCACACCAAATAAGCCAGAATTAATGCGCCAAGCTACTTATCATAATTTGTAAACCCACAACTTATTTTTAATTACAACGTTTTGGGGGTCATGCAATTAATAGATTGTGTAAATATAATAATCTATCACAACCTGAGGGTTCTGTGCTTCAACTTTTGAGGAGACTTGATAAATTTAGGCGTTAAAGTTGGCCCTATTTGACCGGGTAAGTAGAGAAGTGCTTCACGAAAACTGGCAGCAAGTCGGTTTTGGAAAAATACAAATTTTCGCGTTTTTTTCTTCTGGGGTAGTTAGCAAAAATTCCAAACGGCTGACCTGGCAAAAATTGAAAAGAATTCTGAAGTTCAGTCGTCCGAAAATATGTTTGATTGGTTTTCAAGAGGCTGAGAGACTTTCACGATTTTTTGAGTATTTTTGAATATTTATCATTTAGCATTGGTTCCTATGGGAGTTTATTTAGTGTGGTGCGCCCTATATATACAACATGGCGGCGCCCGTGCAGCCATGTTTGTGTTCTGTTTACATTTATGTAGGCTTGAAACAACGACAGTAATGAGTTGTGTGGGGGCATTGTTTGTCACTTTGTTGCTGTTTTTACATTGGAAACATCATTTCTTTGACTGTAAATTGTTAGTATAGCAATAATGTTTCTATTTCCTCAAATTACAATACATTTATTAACCGAGAATAATTCAACGTTTCACACTCAAAGAGGGGTTTGCTTTCTAAACCTGCATGGTTAAACTATGAAAAGTAATAAGTATGAGACTGACGGTTTTAGTCACATTCAAAGAATCATGAGCCAACGTGGCTGGTTGAATATGAAAAAGGAGAGAAAAACCACCAACAGACTATTTGAAGAGGAGTAGGGGAGGTGGTGGATATGTCATCATATATGTCAAGTTTCCGGAAGGTGAATACACTCTGATGCGTGTGAAACCCTAGGCCTAGCCCCCAACCAGCAGCCTAAACCCTACACTATACTGTACAACCCTCGGCAAAAACCGTAGCCGTCAGCCCAAACCCCAGCCCCCAGCCCAAACCCTACACCCAAGCCGAATCATAGCCCCCAGCCCTAACCCTAGCCCCTAGCCGAAATCATAGCCCCAGCCCAAACCCTAACCCCCAGCCGAGCCTACCCCCAAAGCCCAAAACCCTAGCCGTCAGCCCGGACCCTAACCCCCAGCCCAAACACCTTATTAGCTTACAGTCTTAACTCTTAACTCTTAACTATAGTCCAATTGTTCCCGTTCACCCTCAATTTATTAACCGTAAAGTGTCTGGAAGGGCATTTTGCAACAAGCCCCGCCCACGCCCCGCCCACCCATTCACCCCCTTATCCCTTAAAGCTAGGTAAAATGAAACTTGGAATGACAATTAAACGTGGTAAAATGACCTATGTATATTCTTTTTTGTTATAAAGTTCACCATTTTAAACTCAATATGATTACATGGTTAAAAATGTTGGCGGGTAAGCAAAATCTACCCCCCCCCCCCCCTTCTCAGGCCCTCCCTCTTCAATCCCCTTTCCCTTTTACAGCTTCCACATTAGTTAACCCCCACTTGTCAATTATTACAAATAATTGTAAGGCGTTTAGAATCGTATAACAAAAAAAAAGAGATAAGTTTATAACTTGTTGAGTGACTAGGATTTGGATATAACAACTGACTTGTCATTAGAGTGTACACAGCGTGTAATGCAGGTTTTTCTTATCGCATTGCTTAGAGTACATGTAAATGCTCAAACATGTTTGACCTTGTTGTAGACGAACGCAATAACATTTCCAATTCATTTTTTCAGATATCAAGTCAGTGACTTATTTTCAACAATTTAAGCATAATTTTTTAACCATAAAGAATAATTAAGTGCCCTTATATATACAACATGGCGGCGCCCGTGCAGCCATGTTTGTGTTCTGTTTACATTTATGTAGGCTTGAAACAACGACAGTAATGAGTTGTGTGGGGGCATTGTTTGTCACTTTGTTGCTGTTTTTACATTGGAAACATCATTTCTTTGACTGTAAACTGTTAGTATAGCAATAATGTTTCTATTTCCTCAAATTACAATACATTTATTAACCGAGAATAATTCAACGTTTCACACTCAAAGAGGGGTTTGCTTTCTAAACCTGCATGGTTAAACTATGAAAAGTAATAAGTATGAGACTGACGGTTTTAGTCACATTCAAAGAATCATGAGCCAACGTGGCTGGTTGAATATGAAAAAGGAGAGAAAAACCACCAACAGACTATTTGAAGAGGAGTAGGGGAGGTGGTGGATATGTCATCATATATGTCAAGTTTCCGGAAGGTGAATACACTCTGATGCGTGTGAAACCCTAGGCCTAGCCCCCAACCAGCAGCCTAAACCCTACACTATACTGTACAACCCTCGGCAAAAACCGTAGCCGTCAGCCCAAACCCCAGCCCCCAGCCCAAACCCTACACCCAAGCCGAATCATAGCCCCCAGCCCTAACCCTAGCCCCTAGCCGAAATCATAGCCCCAGCCCAAACCCTAACCCCCAGCCGAGCCTACCCCCAAAGCCCAAAACCCTAGCCGTCAGCCCGGACCCTATCCCCCAGCCCAAACACCTTATTAGCTTACAGTCTTAACTCTTAACTCTTAACTATAGTCCAATTGTTCCCGTTCACCCTCAATTTATTAACCGTAAAGTGTCTGGAAGGGCATTTTGCAACAAGCCCCGCCCACGCCCCGCCCACCCATTCACCCCCTTATCCCTTAAAGCTAGGTAAAATGAAACTTGGAATGACAATTAAACGTGGTAAAATGACCTATGTATATTCTTTTTTGTTATAAAGTTCACCATTTTAAACTCAATATGATTACATGGTTAAAAATGTTGGCGGGTAAGCAAAATCTACCCCCCCCCCCCCCCCTTCTCAGGCCCTCCCTCTTCAATCCCCTTTCCCTTTTACAGCTTCCACATTAGTTAACCCCCACTTGTCAATTATTAAAAATAATTGTAAGGCGTTTAGAATCGTATAACTAAAAAAAAGAGATAAGTTTATAACTTGTTGAGTGACTAGGATTTGGATATAACAACTGACTTGTCATTAGAGTGTACACAGCGTGTAATGCAGGTTTTTCTTATCGCATTGCTTAGAGTACATGTAAATGCTCAAACATGTTTGACCTTGTTGTAGACGAACGCAATAACATTTCCAATTCATTTTTTCAGATATCAAGTCAGTGACTTATTTTCAACAATTTAAGCATAATTTTTTAACCATAAAGAATAATTAAGTGCCCTTATATATACAACATGGCGGCGCCCGTGCAGCCATGTTTGTGTTCTGTTTACATTTATGTAGGCTTGAAACAACGACAGTAATGAGTTGTGTGGGGGCATTGTTTGTCACTTTGTTGCTGTTTTTACATTGGAAACATCATTTCTTTGACTGTAAACTGTTAGTATAGCAATAATGTTTCTATTTCCTCAAATTACAATACATTTATTAACCGAGAATAATTCAACGTTTCACACTCAAAGAGGGGTTTGCTTTCTAAACCTGCATGGTTAAACTATGAAAAGTAATAAGTATGAGACTGACGGTTTTAGTCACATTCAAAGAATCATGAGCCAACGTGGCTGGTTGAATATGAAAAAGGAGAGAAAAACCACCAACAGACTATTTGAAGAGGAGTAGGGGAGGTGGTGGATATGTCATCATATATGTCAAGTTTCCGGAAGGTGAATACACTCTGATGCGTGTGAAACCCTAGGCCTAGCCCCCAACCAGCAGCCTAAACCCTACACTATACTGTACAACCCTCGGCAAAAACCGTAGCCGTCAGCCCAAACCCCAGCCCCCAGCCCAAACCCTACACCCAAGCCGAATCATAGCCCCCAGCCCTAACCCTAGCCCCTAGCCGAAATCATAGCCCCAGCCCAAACCCTAACCCCCAGCCGAGCCTACCCCCAAAGCCCAAAACCCTAGCCGTCAGCCCGGACCCTATCCCCCAGCCCAAACACCTTATTAGCTTACAGTCTTAACTCTTAACTCTTAACTATAGTCCAATTGTTCCCGTTCACCCTCAATTTATTAACCGTAAAGTGTCTGGAAGGGCATTTTGCAACAAGCCCCGCCCACGCCCCGCCCACCCATTCACCCCCTTATCCCTTAAAGCTAGGTAAAATGAAACTTGGAATGACAATTAAACGTGGTAAAATGACCTATGTATATTCTTTTTTGTTATAAAGTTCACCATTTTAAACTCAATATGATTACATGGTTAAAAATGTTGGCGGGTAAGCAAAATCTACCCCCCCCCCCTTCTCAGGCCCTCCCTCTTCAATCCCCTTTCCCTTTTACAGCTTCCACATTAGTTAACCCCCACTTGTCAATTATTAAAAATAATTGTAAGGCGTTTAGAATCGTATAACTAAAAAAAAGAGATAAGTTTATAACTTGTTGAGTGACTAGGATTTGGATATAACAACTGACTTGTCATTAGAGTGTACACAGCGTGTAATGCAGGTTTTTCTTATCGCATTGCTTAGAGTACATGTAAATGCTCAAACATGTTTGACCTTGTTGTAGACGAACGCAATAACATTTCCAATTCATTTTTTCAGATATCAAGTCAGTGACTTATTTTCAACAATTTAAGCATAATTTTTTAACCATAAAGAATAATTAAGTGCCCTTATATATACAACATGGCGGCGCCCGTGCAGCCATGTTTGTGTTCTGTTTACATTTATGTAGGCTTGAAACAACGACAGTAATGAGTTGTGTGGGGGCATTGTTTGTCACTTTGTTGCTGTTTTTACATTGGAAACATCATTTCTTTGACTGTAAACTGTTAGTATAGCAATAATGTTTCTATTTCCTCAAATTACAATACATTTATTAACCGAGAATAATTCAACGTTTCACACTCAAAGAGGGGTTTGCTTTCTAAACCTGCATGGTTAAACTATGAAAAGTAATAAGTATGAGACTGACGGTTTTAGTCACATTCAAAGAATCATGAGCCAACGTGGCTGGTTGAATATGAAAAAGGAGAGAAAAACCACCAACAGACTATTTGAAGAGGAGTAGGGGAGGTGGTGGATATGTCATCATATATGTCAAGTTTCCGGAAGGTGAATACACTCTGATGCGTGTGAAACCCTAGGCCTAGCCCCCAACCAGCAGCCTAAACCCTACACTATACTGTACAACCCTCGGCAAAAACCGTAGCCGTCAGCCCAAACCCCAGCCCCCAGCCCAAACCCTACACCCAAGCCGAATCATAGCCCCCAGCCCTAACCCTAGCCCCTAGCCGAAATCATAGCCCCAGCCCAAACCCTAACCCCCAGCCGAGCCTACCCCCAAAGCCCAAAACCCTAGCCGTCAGCCCGGACCCTATCCCCCAGCCCAAACACCTTATTAGCTTACAGTCTTAACTCTTAACTCTTAACTATAGTCCAATTGTTCCCGTTCACCCTCAATTTATTAACCGTAAAGTGTCTGGAAGGGCATTTTGCAACAAGCCCCGCCCACGCCCCGCCCACCCATTCACCCCCTTATCCCTTAAAGCTAGGTAAAATGAAACTTGGAATGACAATTAAACGTGGTAAAATGACCTATGTATATTCTTTTTTGTTATAAAGTTCACCATTTTAAACTCAATATGATTACATGGTTAAAAATGTTGGCGGGTAAGCAAAATCTACCCCCCCCCCCCTTCTCAGGCCCTCCCTCTTCAATCCCCTTTCCCTTTTACAGCTTCCACATTAGTTAACCCCCACTTGTCAATTATTAAAAATAATTGTAAGGCGTTTAGAATCGTATAACTAAAAAAAAGAGATAAGTTTATAACTTGTTGAGTGACTAGGATTTGGATATAACAACTGACTTGTCATTAGAGTGTACACAGCGTGTAATGCAGGTTTTTCTTATCGCATTGCTTAGAGTACATGTAAATGCTCAAACATGTTTGACCTTGTTGTAGACGAACGCAATAACATTTCCAATTCATTTTTTCAGATATCAAGTCAGTGACTTATTTTCAACAATTTAAGCATAATTTTTTAACCATAAAGAATAATTAAGTGCCCTTATAGGGCGCACCACACCAAATAAGCCAGAATTAATGCGCCAAGCTACTTATCATAATTTGTAAACCCACAACTTATTTTTAATTACAACGTTTTGGGGGTCATGCAATTAATAGATTGTGTAAATATAATAATCTATCACAACCTGAGGGTTCTGTGCTTCAACTTTTGAGGAGACTTGATAAATTTAGGCGTTAAAGTTGGCCCTATTTGACCGGGTAAGTAGAGAAGTGCTTCACGAAAACTGGCAGCAAGTCGGTTTTGGAAAAATACAAATTTTCGCGTTTTTTTCTTCTGGGGTAGTTAGCAAAAATTCCAAACGGCTGACCTGGCAAAAATTGAAAAGAATTCTGAAGTTCAGTCGTCCGAAAATATGTTTGATTGGTTTTCAAGAGGCTGAGAGACTTTCACGATTTTTTGAGTATTTTTGAATATTTATCATTTAGCATTGGTTCCTATGGGAGTTTATTTAGTGTGGTGCGCCCTATATATACAACATGGCGGCGCCCGTGCAGCCATGTTTGTGTTCTGTTTACATTTATGTAGGCTTGAAACAACGACAGTAATGAGTTGTGTGGGGGCATTGTTTGTCACTTTGTTGCTGTTTTTACATTGGAAACATCATTTCTTTGACTGTAAACTGTTAGTATAGCAATAATGTTTCTATTTCCTCAAATTACAATACATTTATTAACCGAGAATAATTCAACGTTTCACACTCAAAGAGGGGTTTGCTTTCTAAACCTGCATGGTTAAACTATGAAAAGTAATAAGTATGAGACTGACGGTTTTAGTCACATTCAAAGAATCATGAGCCAACGTGGCTGGTTGAATATGAAAAAGGAGAGAAAAACCACCAACAGACTATTTGAAGAGGAGTAGGGGAGGTGGTGGATATGTCATCATATATGTCAAGTTTCCGGAAGGTGAATACACTCTGATGCGTGTGAAACCCTAGGCCTAGCCCCCAACCAGCAGCCTAAACCCTACACTATACTGTACAACCCTCGGCAAAAACCGTAGCCGTCAGCCCAAACCCCAGCCCCCAGCCCAAACCCTACACCCAAGCCGAATCATAGCCCCCAGCCCTAACCCTAGCCCCTAGCCGAAATCATAGCCCCAGCCCAAACCCTAACCCCCAGCCGAGCCTACCCCCAAAGCCCAAAACCCTAGCCGTCAGCCCGGACCCTATCCCCCAGCCCAAACACCTTATTAGCTTACAGTCTTAACTCTTAACTCTTAACTATAGTCCAATTGTTCCCGTTCACCCTCAATTTATTAACCGTAAAGTGTCTGGAAGGGCATTTTGCAACAAGCCCCGCCCACGCCCCGCCCACCCATTCACCCCCTTATCCCTTAAAGCTAGGTAAAATGAAACTTGGAATGACAATTAAACGTGGTAAAATGACCTATGTATATTCTTTTTTGTTATAAAGTTCACCATTTTAAACTCAATATGATTACATGGTTAAAAATGTTGGCGGGTAAGCAAAATCTACCCCCCCCCCCTTCTCAGGCCCTCCCTCTTCAATCCCCTTTCCCTTTTACAGCTTCCACATTAGTTAACCCCCACTTGTCAATTATTAAAAATAATTGTAAGGCGTTTAGAATCGTATAACTAAAAAAAAGAGATAAGTTTATAACTTGTTGAGTGACTAGGATTTGGATATAACAACTGACTTGTCATTAGAGTGTACACAGCGTGTAATGCAGGTTTTTCTTATCGCATTGCTTAGAGTACATGTAAATGCTCAAACATGTTTGACCTTGTTGTAGACGAACGCAATAACATTTCCAATTCATTTTTTCAGATATCAAGTCAGTGACTTATTTTCAACAATTTAAGCATAATTTTTTAACCATAAAGAATAATTAAGTGCCCTTATATATACAACATGGCGGCGCCCGTGCAGCCATGTTTGTGTTCTGTTTACATTTATGTAGGCTTGAAACAACGACAGTAATGAGTTGTGTGGGGGCATTGTTTGTCACTTTGTTGCTGTTTTTACATTGGAAACATCATTTCTTTGACTGTAAACTGTTAGTATAGCAATAATGTTTCTATTTCCTCAAATTACAATACATTTATTAACCGAGAATAATTCAACGTTTCACACTCAAAGAGGGGTTTGCTTTCTAAACCTGCATGGTTAAACTATGAAAAGTAATAAGTATGAGACTGACGGTTTTAGTCACATTCAAAGAATCATGAGCCAACGTGGCTGGTTGAATATGAAAAAGGAGAGAAAAACCACCAACAGACTATTTGAAGAGGAGTAGGGGAGGTGGTGGATATGTCATCATATATGTCAAGTTTCCGGAAGGTGAATACACTCTGATGCGTGTGAAACCCTAGGCCTAGCCCCCAACCAGCAGCCTAAACCCTACACTATACTGTACAACCCTCGGCAAAAACCGTAGCCGTCAGCCCAAACCCCAGCCCCCAGCCCAAACCCTACACCCAAGCCGAATCATAGCCCCCAGCCCTAACCCTAGCCCCTAGCCGAAATCATAGCCCCAGCCCAAACCCTAACCCCCAGCCGAGCCTACCCCCAAAGCCCAAAACCCTAGCCGTCAGCCCGGACCCTATCCCCCAGCCCAAACACCTTATTAGCTTACAGTCTTAACTCTTAACTCTTAACTATAGTCCAATTGTTCCCGTTCACCCTCAATTTATTAACCGTAAAGTGTCTGGAAGGGCATTTTGCAACAAGCCCCGCCCACGCCCCGCCCACCCATTCACCCCCTTATCCCTTAAAGCTAGGTAAAATGAAACTTGGAATGACAATTAAACGTGGTAAAATGACCTATGTATATTCTTTTTTGTTATAAAGTTCACCATTTTAAACTCAATATGATTACATGGTTAAAAATGTTGGCGGGTAAGCAAAATCTACCCCCCCCCCCCCTTCTCAGGCCCTCCCTCTTCAATCCCCTTTCCCTTTTACAGCTTCCACATTAGTTAACCCCCACTTGTCAATTATTAAAAATAATTGTAAGGCGTTTAGAATCGTATAACTAAAAAAAAGAGATAAGTTTATAACTTGTTGAGTGACTAGGATTTGGATATAACAACTGACTTGTCATTAGAGTGTACACAGCGTGTAATGCAGGTTTTTCTTATCGCATTGCTTAGAGTACATGTAAATGCTCAAACATGTTTGACCTTGTTGTAGACGAACGCAATAACATTTCCAATTCATTTTTTCAGATATCAAGTCAGTGACTTATTTTCAACAATTTAAGCATAATTTTTTAACCATAAAGAATAATTAAGTGCCCTTATATATACAACATGGCGGCGCCCGTGCAGCCATGTTTGTGTTCTGTTTACATTTATGTAGGCTTGAAACAACGACAGTAATGAGTTGTGTGGGGGCATTGTTTGTCACTTTGTTGCTGTTTTTACATTGGAAACATCATTTCTTTGACTGTAAACTGTTAGTATAGCAATAATGTTTCTATTTCCTCAAATTACAATACATTTATTAACCGAGAATAATTCAACGTTTCACACTCAAAGAGGGGTTTGCTTTCTAAACCTGCATGGTTAAACTATGAAAAGTAATAAGTATGAGACTGACGGTTTTAGTCACATTCAAAGAATCATGAGCCAACGTGGCTGGTTGAATATGAAAAAGGAGAGAAAAACCACCAACAGACTATTTGAAGAGGAGTAGGGGAGGTGGTGGATATGTCATCATATATGTCAAGTTTCCGGAAGGTGAATACACTCTGATGCGTGTGAAACCCTAGGCCTAGCCCCCAACCAGCAGCCTAAACCCTACACTATACTGTACAACCCTCGGCAAAAACCGTAGCCGTCAGCCCAAACCCCAGCCCCCAGCCCAAACCCTACACCCAAGCCGAATCATAGCCCCCAGCCCTAACCCTAGCCCCTAGCCGAAATCATAGCCCCAGCCCAAACCCTAACCCCCAGCCGAGCCTACCCCCAAAGCCCAAAACCCTAGCCGTCAGCCCGGACCCTATCCCCCAGCCCAAACACCTTATTAGCTTACAGTCTTAACTCTTAACTCTTAACTATAGTCCAATTGTTCCCGTTCACCCTCAATTTATTAACCGTAAAGTGTCTGGAAGGGCATTTTGCAACAAGCCCCGCCCACGCCCCGCCCACCCATTCACCCCCTTATCCCTTAAAGCTAGGTAAAATGAAACTTGGAATGACAATTAAACGTGGTAAAATGACCTATGTATATTCTTTTTTGTTATAAAGTTCACCATTTTAAACTCAATATGATTACATGGTTAAAAATGTTGGCGGGTAAGCAAAATCTACCCCCCCCCCCCCTTCTCAGGCCCTCCCTCTTCAATCCCCTTTCCCTTTTACAGCTTCCACATATAGTTAACCCCCACTTGTCAATTATTAAAAATAATTGTAAGGCGTTTAGAATCGTATAACTAAAAAAAAGAGATAAGTTTATAACTTGTTGAGTGACTAGGATTTGGATATAACAACTGACTTGTCATTAGAGTGTACACAGCGTGTAATGCAGGTTTTTCTTATCGCATTGCTTAGAGTACATGTAAATGCTCAAACATGTTTGACCTTGTTGTAGACGAACGCAATAACATTTCCAATTCATTTTTTCAGATATCAAGTCAGTGACTTATTTTCAACAATTTAAGCATAATTTTTTAACCATAAAGAATAATTAAGTGCCCTTATATATACAACATGGCGGCGCCCGTGCAGCCATGTTTGTGTTCTGTTTACATTTATGTAGGCTTGAAACAACGACAGTAATGAGTTGTGTGGGGGCATTGTTTGTCACTTTGTTGCTGTTTTTACATTGGAAACATCATTTCTTTGACTGTAAACTGTTAGTATAGCAATAATGTTTCTATTTCCTCAAATTACAATACATTTATTAACCGAGAATAATTCAACGTTTCACACTCAAAGAGGGGTTTGCTTTCTAAACCTGCATGGTTAAACTATGAAAAGTAATAAGTATGAGACTGACGGTTTTAGTCACATTCAAAGAATCATGAGCCAACGTGGCTGGTTGAATATGAAAAAGGAGAGAAAAACCACCAACAGACTATTTGAAGAGGAGTAGGGGAGGTGGTGGATATGTCATCATATATGTCAAGTTTCCGGAAGGTGAATACACTCTGATGCGTGTGAAACCCTAGGCCTAGCCCCCAACCAGCAGCCTAAACCCTACACTATACTGTACAACCCTCGGCAAAAACCGTAGCCGTCAGCCCAAACCCCAGCCCCCAGCCCAAACCCTACACCCAAGCCGAATCATAGCCCCCAGCCCTAACCCTAGCCCCTAGCCGAAATCATAGCCCCAGCCCAAACCCTAACCCCCAGCCGAGCCTACCCCCAAAGCCCAAAACCCTAGCCGTCAGCCCGGACCCTATCCCCCAGCCCAAACACCTTATTAGCTTACAGTCTTAACTCTTAACTCTTAACTATAGTCCAATTGTTCCCGTTCACCCTCAATTTATTAACCGTAAAGTGTCTGGAAGGGCATTTTGCAACAAGCCCCGCCCACGCCCCGCCCACCCATTCACCCCCTTATCCCTTAAAGCTAGGTAAAATGAAACTTGGAATGACAATTAAACGTGGTAAAATGACCTATGTATATTCTTTTTTGTTATAAAGTTCACCATTTTAAACTCAATATGATTACATGGTTAAAAATGTTGGCGGGTAAGCAAAATCTACCCCCCCCCCCTTCTCAGGCCCTCCCTCTTCAATCCCCTTTCCCTTTTACAGCTTCCACATTAGTTAACCCCCACTTGTCAATTATTAAAAATAATTGTAAGGCGTTTAGAATCGTATAACTAAAAAAAAGAGATAAGTTTATAACTTGTTGAGTGACTAGGATTTGGATATAACAACTGACTTGTCATTAGAGTGTACACAGCGTGTAATGCAGGTTTTTCTTATCGCATTGCTTAGAGTACATGTAAATGCTCAAACATGTTTGACCTTGTTGTAGACGAACGCAATAACATTTCCAATTCATTTTTTCAGATATCAAGTCAGTGACTTATTTTCAACAATTTAAGCATAATTTTTTAACCATAAAGAATAATTAAGTGCCCTTATATATACAACATGGCGGCGCCCGTGCAGCCATGTTTGTGTTCTGTTTACATTTATGTAGGCTTGAAACAACGACAGTAATGAGTTGTGTGGGGGCATTGTTTGTCACTTTGTTGCTGTTTTTACATTGGAAACATCATTTCTTTGACTGTAAACTGTTAGTATAGCAATAATGTTTCTATTTCCTCAAATTACAATACATTTATTAACCGAGAATAATTCAACGTTTCACACTCAAAGAGGGGTTTGCTTTCTAAACCTGCATGGTTAAACTATGAAAAGTAATAAGTATGAGACTGACGGTTTTAGTCACATTCAAAGAATCATGAGCCAACGTGGCTGGTTGAATATGAAAAAGGAGAGAAAAACCACCAACAGACTATTTGAAGAGGAGTAGGGGAGGTGGTGGATATGTCATCATATATGTCAAGTTTCCGGAAGGTGAATACACTCTGATGCGTGTGAAACCCTAGGCCTAGCCCCCAACCAGCAGCCTAAACCCTACACTATACTGTACAACCCTCGGCAAAAACCGTAGCCGTCAGCCCAAACCCCAGCCCCCAGCCCAAACCCTACACCCAAGCCGAATCATAGCCCCCAGCCCTAACCCTAGCCCCTAGCCGAAATCATAGCCCCAGCCCAAACCCTAACCCCCAGCCGAGCCTACCCCCAAAGCCCAAAACCCTAGCCGTCAGCCCGGACCCTATCCCCCAGCCCAAACACCTTATTAGCTTACAGTCTTAACTCTTAACTCTTAACTATAGTCCAATTGTTCCCGTTCACCCTCAATTTATTAACCGTAAAGTGTCTGGAAGGGCATTTTGCAACAAGCCCCGCCCACGCCCCGCCCACCCATTCACCCCCTTATCCCTTAAAGCTAGGTAAAATGAAACTTGGAATGACAATTAAACGTGGTAAAATGACCTATGTATATTCTTTTTTGTTATAAAGTTCACCATTTTAAACTCAATATGATTACATGGTTAAAAATGTTGGCGGGTAAGCAAAATCTACCCCCCCCCCCTTCTCAGGCCCTCCCTCTTCAATCCCCTTTCCCTTTTACAGCTTCCACATTAGTTAACCCCCACTTGTCAATTATTAAAAATAATTGTAAGGCGTTTAGAATCGTATAACTAAAAAAAAGAGATAAGTTTATAACTTGTTGAGTGACTAGGATTTGGATATAACAACTGACTTGTCATTAGAGTGTACACAGCGTGTAATGCAGGTTTTTCTTATCGCATTGCTTAGAGTACATGTAAATGCTCAAACATGTTTGACCTTGTTGTAGACGAACGCAATAACATTTCCAATTCATTTTTTCAGATATCAAGTCAGTGACTTATTTTCAACAATTTAAGCATAATTTTTTAACCATAAAGAATAATTAAGTGCCCTTATATATACAACATGGCGGCGCCCGTGCAGCCATGTTTGTGTTCTGTTTACATTTATGTAGGCTTGAAACAACGACAGTAATGAGTTGTGTGGGGGCATTGTTTGTCACTTTGTTGCTGTTTTTACATTGGAAACATCATTTCTTTGACTGTAAACTGTTAGTATAGCAATAATGTTTCTATTTCCTCAAATTACAATACATTTATTAACCGAGAATAATTCAACGTTTCACACTCAAAGAGGGGTTTGCTTTCTAAACCTGCATGGTTAAACTATGAAAAGTAATAAGTATGAGACTGACGGTTTTAGTCACATTCAAAGAATCATGAGCCAACGTGGCTGGTTGAATATGAAAAAGGAGAGAAAAACCACCAACAGACTATTTGAAGAGGAGTAGGGGAGGTGGTGGATATGTCATCATATATGTCAAGTTTCCGGAAGGTGAATACACTCTGATGCGTGTGAAACCCTAGGCCTAGCCCCCAACCAGCAGCCTAAACCCTACACTATACTGTACAACCCTCGGCAAAAACCGTAGCCGTCAGCCCAAACCCCAGCCCCCAGCCCAAACCCTACACCCAAGCCGAATCATAGCCCCCAGCCCTAACCCTAGCCCCTAGCCGAAATCATAGCCCCAGCCCAAACCCTAACCCCCAGCCGAGCCTACCCCCAAAGCCCAAAACCCTAGCCGTCAGCCCGGACCCTATCCCCCAGCCCAAACACCTTATTAGCTTACAGTCTTAACTCTTAACTCTTAACTATAGTCCAATTGTTCCCGTTCACCCTCAATTTATTAACCGTAAAGTGTCTGGAAGGGCATTTTGCAACAAGCCCCGCCCACGCCCCGCCCACCCATTCACCCCCTTATCCCTTAAAGCTAGGTAAAATGAAACTTGGAATGACAATTAAACGTGGTAAAATGACCTATGTATATTCTTTTTTGTTATAAAGTTCACCATTTTAAACTCAATATGATTACATGGTTAAAAATGTTGGCGGGTAAGCAAAATCTACCCCCCCCCTTCTCAGGCCCTCCCTCTTCAATCCCCTTTCCCTTTTACAGCTTCCACATTAGTTAACCCCCACTTGTCAATTATTAAAAATAATTGTAAGGCGTTTAGAATCGTGTAACTAAAAAAAAGAGATAAGTTTATAACTTGTTGAGTGACTAGGATTTGGATATAACAACTGACTTGTCATTAGAGTGTACACAGCGTGTAATGCAGGTTTTTCTTATCGCATTGCTTAGAGTACATGTAAATGCTCAAACATGTTTGACCTTGTTGTAGACGAACGCAATAACATTTCCAATTCATTTTTTCAGATATCAAGTCAGTGACTTATTTTCAACAATTTAAGCATAATTTTTTAACCATAAAGAATAATTAAGTGCCCTTATAGGGCGCACCACACCAAATAAGCCAGAATTAATGCGCCAAGCTACTTATCATAATTTGTAAACCCACAACTTATTTTTAATTACAACGTTTTGGGGGTCATGCAATTAATAGATTGTGTAAATATAATAATCTATCACAACCTGAGGGTTCTGTGCTTCAACTTTTGAGGAGACTTGATAAATTTAGGCGTTAAAGTTGGCCCTATTTGACCGGGTAAGTAGAGAAGTGCTTCACGAAAACTGGCAGCAAGTCGGTTTTGGAAAAATACAAATTTTCGCGTTTTTTTCTTCTGGGGTAGTTAGCAAAAATTCCAAACGGCTGACCTGGCAAAAATTGAAAAGAATTCTGAAGTTCAGTCGTCCGAAAATATGTTTGATTGGTTTTCAAGAGGCTGAGAGACTTTCACGATTTTTTGAGTATTTTTGAATATTTATCATTTAGCATTGGTTCCTATGGGAGTTTATTTAGTGTGGTGCGCCCTATATATACAACATGGCGGCGCCCGTGCAGCCATGTTTGTGTTCTGTTTACATTTATGTAGGCTTGAAACAACGACAGTAATGAGTTGTGTGGGGGCATTGTTTGTCACTTTGTTGCTGTTTTTACATTGGAAACATCATTTCTTTGACTGTAAACTGTTAGTATAGCAATAATGTTTCTATTTCCTCAAATTACAATACATTTATTAACCGAGAATAATTCAACGTTTCACACTCAAAGAGGGGTTTGCTTTCTAAACCTGCATGGTTAAACTATGAAAAGTAATAAGTATGAGACTGACGGTTTTAGTCACATTCAAAGAATCATGAGCCAACGTGGCTGGTTGAATATGAAAAAGGAGAGAAAAACCACCAACAGACTATTTGAAGAGGAGTAGGGGAGGTGGTGGATATGTCATCATATATGTCAAGTTTCCGGAAGGTGAATACACTCTGATGCGTGTGAAACCCTAGGCCTAGCCCCCAACCAGCAGCCTAAACCCTACACTATACTGTACAACCCTCGGCAAAAACCGTAGCCGTCAGCCCAAACCCCAGCCCCCAGCCCAAACCCTACACCCAAGCCGAATCATAGCCCCCAGCCCTAACCCTAGCCCCTAGCCGAAATCATAGCCCCAGCCCAAACCCTAACCCCCAGCCGAGCCTACCCCCAAAGCCCAAAACCCTAGCCGTCAGCCCGGACCCTATCCCCCAGCCCAAACACCTTATTAGCTTACAGTCTTAACTCTTAACTCTTAACTATAGTCCAATTGTTCCCGTTCACCCTCAATTTATTAACCGTAAAGTGTCTGGAAGGGCATTTTGCAACAAGCCCCGCCCACGCCCCGCCCACCCATTCACCCCCTTATCCCTTAAAGCTAGGTAAAATGAAACTTGGAATGACAATTAAACGTGGTAAAATGACCTATGTATATTCTTTTTTGTTATAAAGTTCACCATTTTAAACTCAATATGATTACATGGTTAAAAATGTTGGCGGGTAAGCAAAATCTACCCCCCCCCTTCTCAGGCCCTCCCTCTTCAATCCCCTTTCCCTTTTACAGCTTCCACATTAGTTAACCCCCACTTGTCAATTATTAAAAATAATTGTAAGGCGTTTAGAATCGTATAACTAAAAAAAAGAGATAAGTTTATAACTTGTTGAGTGACTAGGATTTGGATATAACAACTGACTTGTCATTAGAGTGTACACAGCGTGTAATGCAGGTTTTTCTTATCGCATTGCTTAGAGTACATGTAAATGCTCAAACATGTTTGACCTTGTTGTAGACGAACGCAATAACATTTCCAATTCATTTTTTCAGATATCAAGTCAGTGACTTATTTTCAACAATTTAAGCATAATTTTTTAACCATAAAGAATAATTAAGTGCCCTTATATATACAACATGGCGGCGCCCGTGCAGCCATGTTTGTGTTCTGTTTACATTTATGTAGGCTTGAAACAACGACAGTAATGAGTTGTGTGGGGGCATTGTTTGTCACTTTGTTGCTGTTTTTACATTGGAAACATCATTTCTTTGACTGTAAACTGTTAGTATAGCAATAATGTTTCTATTTCCTCAAATTACAATACATTTATTAACCGAGAATAATTCAACGTTTCACACTCAAAGAGGGGTTTGCTTTCTAAACCTGCATGGTTAAACTATGAAAAGTAATAAGTATGAGACTGACGGTTTTAGTCACATTCAAAGAATCATGAGCCAACGTGGCTGGTTGAATATGAAAAAGGAGAGAAAAACCACCAACAGACTATTTGAAGAGGAGTAGGGGAGGTGGTGGATATGTCATCATATATGTCAAGTTTCCGGAAGGTGAATACACTCTGATGCGTGTGAAACCCTAGGCCTAGCCCCCAACCAGCAGCCTAAACCCTACACTATACTGTACAACCCTCGGCAAAAACCGTAGCCGTCAGCCCAAACCCCAGCCCCCAGCCCAAACCCTACACCCAAGCCGAATCATAGCCCCCCAGCCCTAACCCTAGCCCCTAGCCGAAATCATAGCCCCAGCCCAAACCCTAACCCCCAGCCGAGCCTACCCCCAAAGCCCAAAACCCTAGCCGTCAGCCCGGACCCTATCCCCCAGCCCAAACACCTTATTAGCTTACAGTCTTAACTCTTAACTCTTAACTATAGTCCAATTGTTCCCGTTCACCCTCAATTTATTAACCGTAAAGTGTCTGGAAGGGCATTTTGCAACAAGCCCCGCCCACGCCCCGCCCACCCATTCACCCCCTTATCCCTTAAAGCTAGGTAAAATGAAACTTGGAATGACAATTAAACGTGGTAAAATGACCTATGTATATTCTTTTTTGTTATAAAGTTCACCATTTTAAACTCAATATGATTACATGGTTAAAAATGTTGGCGGGTAAGCAAAATCTACCCCCCCCCCTTCTCAGGCCCTCCCTCTTCAATCCCCTTTCCCTTTTACAGCTTCCACATTAGTTAACCCCCACTTGTCAATTATTAAAAATAATTGTAAGGCGTTTAGAATCGTATAACTAAAAAAAAGAGATAAGTTTATAACTTGTTGAGTGACTAGGATTTGGATATAACAACTGACTTGTCATTAGAGTGTACACAGCGTGTAATGCAGGTTTTTCTTATCGCATTGCTTAGAGTACATGTAAATGCTCAAACATGTTTGACCTTGTTGTAGACGAACGCAATAACATTTCCAATTCATTTTTTCAGATATCAAGTCAGTGACTTATTTTCAACAATTTAAGCATAATTTTTTAACCATAAAGAATAATTAAGTGCCCTTATATATACAACATGGCGGCGCCCGTGCAGCCATGTTTGTGTTCTGTTTACATTTATGTAGGCTTGAAACAACGACAGTAATGAGTTGTGTGGGGGCATTGTTTGTCACTTTGTTGCTGTTTTTACATTGGAAACATCATTTCTTTGACTGTAAACTGTTAGTATAGCAATAATGTTTCTATTTCCTCAAATTACAATACATTTATTAACCGAGAATAATTCAACGTTTCACACTCAAAGAGGGGTTTGCTTTCTAAACCTGCATGGTTAAACTATGAAAAGTAATAAGTATGAGACTGACGGTTTTAGTCACATTCAAAGAATCATGAGCCAACGTGGCTGGTTGAATATGAAAAAGGAGAGAAAAACCACCAACAGACTATTTGAAGAGGAGTAGGGGAGGTGGTGGATATGTCATCATATATGTCAAGTTTCCGGAAGGTGAATACACTCTGATGCGTGTGAAACCCTAGGCCTAGCCCCCAACCAGCAGCCTAAACCCTACACTATACTGTACAACCCTCGGCAAAAACCGTAGCCGTCAGCCCAAACCCCAGCCCCCAGCCCAAACCCTACACCCAAGCCGAATCATAGCCCCCAGCCCTAACCCTAGCCCCTAGCCGAAATCATAGCCCCAGCCCAAACCCTAACCCCCAGCCGAGCCTACCCCCAAAGCCCAAAACCCTAGCCGTCAGCCCGGACCCTATCCCCCAGCCCAAACACCTTATTAGCTTACAGTCTTAACTCTTAACTCTTAACTATAGTCCAATTGTTCCCGTTCACCCTCAATTTATTAACCGTAAAGTGTCTGGAAGGGCATTTTGCAACAAGCCCCGCCCACGCCCCGCCCACCCATTCACCCCCTTATCCCTTAAAGCTAGGTAAAATGAAACTTGGAATGACAATTAAACGTGGTAAAATGACCTATGTATATTCTTTTTTGTTATAAAGTTCACCATTTTAAACTCAATATGATTACATGGTTAAAAATGTTGGCGGGTAAGCAAAATCTACCCCCCCCCCTTCTCAGGCCCTCCCTCTTCAATCCCCTTTCCCTTTTACAGCTTCCACATTAGTTAACCCCCACTTGTCAATTATTAAAAATAATTGTAAGGCGTTTAGAATCGTATAACTAAAAAAAAGAGATAAGTTTATAACTTGTTGAGTGACTAGGATTTGGATATAACAACTGACTTGTCATTAGAGTGTACACAGCGTGTAATGCAGGTTTTTCTTATCGCATTGCTTAGAGTACATGTAAATGCTCAAACATGTTTGACCTTGTTGTAGACGAACGCAATAACATTTCCAATTCATTTTTTCAGATATCAAGTCAGTGACTTATTTTCAACAATTTAAGCATAATTTTTTAACCATAAAGAATAATTAAGTGCCCTTATATATACAACATGGCGGCGCCCGTGCAGCCATGTTTGTGTTCTGTTTACATTTATGTAGGCTTGAAACAACGACAGTAATGAGTTGTCTGGGGGCATTGTTTGTCACTTTGTTGCTGTTTTTACATTGGAAACATCATTTCTTTGACTGTAAACTGTTAGTATAGCAATAATGTTTCTATTTCCTCAAATTACAATACATTTATTAACCGAGAATAATTCAACGTTTCACACTCAAAGAGGGGTTTGCTTTCTAAACCTGCATGGTTAAACTATGAAAAGTAATAAGTATGAGACTGACGGTTTTAGTCACATTCAAAGAATCATGAGCCAACGTGGCTGGTTGAATATGAAAAAGGAGAGAAAAACCACCAACAGACTATTTGAAGAGGAGTAGGGGAGGTGGTGGATATGTCATCATATATGTCAAGTTTCCGGAAGGTGAATACACTCTGATGCGTGTGAAACCCTAGGCCTAGCCCCCAACCAGCAGCCTAAACCCTACACTATACTGTACAACCCTCGGCAAAAACCGTAGCCGTCAGCCCAAACCCCAGCCCCCAGCCCAAACCCTACACCCAAGCCGAATCATAGCCCCCAGCCCTAACCCTAGCCCCTAGCCGAAATCATAGCCCCAGCCCAAACCCTAACCCCCAGCCGAGCCTACCCCAAAGCCCAAAACCCTAGCCGTCAGCCCGGACCCTATCCCCCAGCCCAAACACCTTATTAGCTTACAGTCTTAACTCTTAACTCTTAACTATAGTCCAATTGTTCCCGTTCACCCTCAATTTATTAACCGTAAAGTGTCTGGAAGGGCATTTTGCAACAAGCCCCGCCCACGCCCCGCCCACCCATTCACCCCCTTATCCCTTAAAGCTAGGTAAAATGAAACTTGGAATGACAATTAAACGTGGTAAAATGACCTATGTATATTCTTTTTTGTTATAAAGTTCACCATTTTAAACTCAATATGATTACATGGTTAAAAATGTTGGCGGGTAAGCAAAATCTACCCCCCCCCCCCTTCTCAGGCCCTCCCTCTTCAATCCCCTTTCCCTTTTACAGCTTCCACATTAGTTAACCCCCACTTGTCAATTATTAAAAATAATTGTAAGGCGTTTAGAATCGTATAACTAAAAAAAAGAGATAAGTTTATAACTTGTTGAGTGACTAGGATTTGGATATAACAACTGACTTGTCATTAGAGTGTACACAGCGTGTAATGCAGGTTTTTCTTATCGCATTGCTTAGAGTACATGTAAATGCTCAAACATGTTTGACCTTGTTGTAGACGAACGCAATAACATTTCCAATTCATTTTTTCAGATATCAAGTCAGTGACTTATTTTCAACAATTTAAGCATAATTTTTTAACCATAAAGAATAATTAAGTGCCCTTATATATACAACATGGCGGCGCCCGTGCAGCCATGTTTGTGTTCTGTTTACATTTATGTAGGCTTGAAACAACGACAGTAATGAGTTGTGTGGGGGCATTGTTTGTCACTTTGTTGCTGTTTTTACATTGGAAACATCATTTCTTTGACTGTAAACTGTTAGTATAGCAATAATGTTTCTATTTCCTCAAATTACAATACATTTATTAACCGAGAATAATTCAACGTTTCACACTCAAAGAGGGGTTTGCTTTCTAAACCTGCATGGTTAAACTATGAAAAGTAATAAGTATGAGACTGACGGTTTTAGTCACATTCAAAGAATCATGAGCCAACGTGGCTGGTTGAATATGAAAAAGGAGAGAAAAACCACCAACAGACTATTTGAAGAGGAGTAGGGGAGGTGGTGGATATGTCATCATATATGTCAAGTTTCCGGAAGGTGAATACACTCTGATGCGTGTGAAACCCTAGGCCTAGCCCCCAACCAGCAGCCTAAACCCTACACTATACTGTACAACCCTCGGCAAAAACCGTAGCCGTCAGCCCAAACCCCAGCCCCCAGCCCAAACCCTACACCCAAGCCGAATCATAGCCCCCAGCCCTAACCCTAGCCCCTAGCCGAAATCATAGCCCCAGCCCAAACCCTAACCCCCAGCCGAGCCTACCCCCAAAGCCCAAAACCCTAGCCGTCAGCCCGGACCCTATCCCCCAGCCCAAACACCTTATTAGCTTACAGTCTTAACTCTTAACTCTTAACTATAGTCCAATTGTTCCCGTTCACCCTCAATTTATTAACCGTAAAGTGTCTGGAAGGGCATTTTGCAACAAGCCCCGCCCACGCCCCGCCCACCCATTCACCCCCTTATCCCTTAAAGCTAGGTAAAATGAAACTTGGAATGACAATTAAACGTGGTAAAATGACCTATGTATATTCTTTTTTGTTATAAAGTTCACCATTTTAAACTCAATATGATTACATGGTTAAAAATGTTGGCGGGTAAGCAAAATCTACCCCCCCCCTTCTCAGGCCCTCCCTCTTCAATCCCCTTTCCCTTTTACAGCTTCCACATTAGTTAACCCCCACTTGTCAATTATTAAAAATAATTGTAAGGCGTTTAGAATCGTATAACTAAAAAAAAGAGATAAGTTTATAACTTGTTGAGTGACTAGGATTTGGATATAACAACTGACTTGTCATTAGAGTGTACACAGCGTGTAATGCAGGTTTTTCTTATCGCATTGCTTAGAGTACATGTAAATGCTCAAACATGTTTGACCTTGTTGTAGACGAACGCAATAACATTTCCAATTCATTTTTTCAGATATCAAGTCAGTGACTTATTTTCAACAATTTAAGCATAATTTTTTAACCATAAAGAATAATTAAGTGCCCTTATAGGGCGCACCACACCAAATAAGCCAGAATTAATGCGCCAAGCTACTTATCATAATTTGTAAACCCACAACTTATTTTTAATTACAACGTTTTGGGGGTCATGCAATTAATAGATTGTGTAAATATAATAATCTATCACAACCTGAGGGTTCTGTGCTTCAACTTTTGAGGAGACTTGATAAATTTAGGCGTTAAAGTTGGCCCTATTTGACCGGGTAAGTAGAGAAGTGCTTCACGAAAACTGGCAGCAAGTCGGTTTTGGAAAAATACAAATTTTCGCGTTTTTTTCTTCTGGGGTAGTTAGCAAAAATTCCAAACGGCTGACCTGGCAAAAATTGAAAAGAATTCTGAAGTTCAGTCGTCCGAAAATATGTTTGATTGGTTTTCAAGAGGCTGAGAGACTTTCACGATTTTTTGAGTATTTTTGAATATTTATCATTTAGCATTGGTTCCTATGGGAGTTTATTTAGTGTGGTGCGCCCTATATATACAACATGGCGGCGCCCGTGCAGCCATGTTTGTGTTCTGTTTACATTTATGTAGGCTTGAAACAACGACAGTAATGAGTTGTGTGGGGGCATTGTTTGTCACTTTGTTGCTGTTTTTACATTGGAAACATCATTTCTTTGACTGTAAACTGTTAGTATAGCAATAATGTTTCTATTTCCTCAAATTACAATACATTTATTAACCGAGAATAATTCAACGTTTCACACTCAAAGAGGGGTTTGCTTTCTAAACCTGCATGGTTAAACTATGAAAAGTAATAAGTATGAGACTGACGGTTTTAGTCACATTCAAAGAATCATGAGCCAACGTGGCTGGTTGAATATGAAAAAGGAGAGAAAAACCACCAACAGACTATTTGAAGAGGAGTAGGGGAGGTGGTGGATATGTCATCATATATGTCAAGTTTCCGGAAGGTGAATACACTCTGATGCGTGTGAAACCCTAGGCCTAGCCCCCAACCAGCAGCCTAAACCCTACACTATACTGTACAACCCTCGGCAAAAACCGTAGCCGTCAGCCCAAACCCCAGCCCCCAGCCCAAACCCTACACCCAAGCCGAATCATAGCCCCCAGCCCTAACCCTAGCCCCTAGCCGAAATCATAGCCCCAGCCCAAACCCTAACCCCCAGCCGAGCCTACCCCCAAAGCCCAAAACCCTAGCCGTCAGCCCGGACCCTATCCCCCAGCCCAAACACCTTATTAGCTTACAGTCTTAACTCTTAACTCTTAACTATAGTCCAATTGTTCCCGTTCACCCTCAATTTATTAACCGTAAAGTGTCTGGAAGGGCATTTTGCAACAAGCCCCGCCCACGCCCCGCCCACCCATTCACCCCCTTATCCCTTAAAGCTAGGTAAAATGAAACTTGGAATGACAATTAAACGTGGTAAAATGACCTATGTATATTCTTTTTTGTTATAAAGTTCACCATTTTAAACTCAATATGATTACATGGTTAAAAATGTTGGCGGGTAAGCAAAATCTACCCCCCCCCCCCTTCTCAGGCCCTCCCTCTTCAATCCCCTTTCCCTTTTACAGCTTCCACATTAGTTAACCCCCACTTGTCAATTATTAAAAATAATTGTAAGGCGTTTAGAATCGTATAACTAAAAAAAAGAGATAAGTTTATAACTTGTTGAGTGACTAGGATTTGGATATAACAACTGACTTGTCATTAGAGTGTACACAGCGTGTAATGCAGGTTTTTCTTATCGCATTGCTTAGAGTACATGTAAATGCTCAAACATGTTTGACCTTGTTGTAGACGAACGCAATAACATTTCCAATTCATTTTTTCAGATATCAAGTCAGTGACTTATTTTCAACAATTTAAGCATAATTTTTTAACCATAAAGAATAATTAAGTGCCCTTATATATACAACATGGCGGCGCCCGTGCAGCCATGTTTGTGTTCTGTTTACATTTATGTAGGCTTGAAACAACGACAGTAATGAGTTGTGTGGGGGCATTGTTTGTCACTTTGTTGCTGTTTTTACATTGGAAACATCATTTCTTTGACTGTAAACTGTTAGTATAGCAATAATGTTTCTATTTCCTCAAATTACAATACATTTATTAACCGAGAATAATTCAACGTTTCACACTCAAAGAGGGGTTTGCTTTCTAAACCTGCATGGTTAAACTATGAAAAGTAATAAGTATGAGACTGACGGTTTTAGTCACATTCAAAGAATCATGAGCCAACGTGGCTGGTTGAATATGAAAAAGGAGAGAAAAACCACCAACAGACTATTTGAAGAGGAGTAGGGGAGGTGGTGGATATGTCATCATATATGTCAAGTTTCCGGAAGGTGAATACACTCTGATGCGTGTGAAACCCTAGGCCTAGCCCCCAACCAGCAGCCTAAACCCTACACTATACTGTACAACCCTCGGCAAAAACCGTAGCCGTCAGCCCAAACCCCAGCCCCCAGCCCAAACCCTACACCCAAGCCGAATCATAGCCCCCAGCCCTAACCCTAGCCCCTAGCCGAAATCATAGCCCCAGCCCAAACCCTAACCCCCAGCCGAGCCTACCCCCAAAGCCCAAAACCCTAGCCGTCAGCCCGGACCCTATCCCCCAGCCCAAACACCTTATTAGCTTACAGTCTTAACTCTTAACTCTTAACTATAGTCCAATTGTTCCCGTTCACCCTCAATTTATTAACCGTAAAGTGTCTGGAAGGGCATTTTGCAACAAGCCCCGCCCACGCCCCGCCCACCCATTCACCCCCTTATCCCTTAAAGCTAGGTAAAATGAAACTTGGAATGACAATTAAACGTGGTAAAATGACCTATGTATATTCTTTTTTGTTATAAAGTTCACCATTTTAAACTCAATATGATTACATGGTTAAAAATGTTGGCGGGTAAGCAAAATCTACCCCCCCCCCCCCTTCTCAGGCCCTCCCTCTTCAATCCCCTTTCCCTTTTACAGCTTCCACATTAGTTAACCCCCACTTGTCAATTATTAAAAATAATTGTAAGGCGTTTAGAATCGTATAACTAAAAAAAAGAGATAAGTTTATAACTTGTTGAGTGACTAGGATTTGGATATAACAACTGACTTGTCATTAGAGTGTACACAGCGTGTAATGCAGGTTTTTCTTATCGCATTGCTTAGAGTACATGTAAATGCTCAAACATGTTTGACCTTGTTGTAGACGAACGCAATAACATTTCCAATTCATTTTTTCAGATATCAAGTCAGTGACTTATTTTCAACAATTTAAGCATAATTTTTTAACCATAAAGAATAATTAAGTGCCCTTATATATACAACATGGCGGCGCCCGTGCAGCCATGTTTGTGTTCTGTTTACATTTATGTAGGCTTGAAACAACGACAGTAATGAGTTGTGTGGGGGCATTGTTTGTCACTTTGTTGCTGTTTTTACATTGGAAACATCATTTCTTTGACTGTAAACTGTTAGTATAGCAATAATGTTTCTATTTCCTCAAATTACAATACATTTATTAACCGAGAATAATTCAACGTTTCACACTCAAAGAGGGGTTTGCTTTCTAAACCTGCATGGTTAAACTATGAAAAGTAATAAGTATGAGACTGACGGTTTTAGTCACATTCAAAGAATCATGAGCCAACGTGGCTGGTTGAATATGAAAAAGGAGAGAAAAACCACCAACAGACTATTTGAAGAGGAGTAGGGGAGGTGGTGGATATGTCATCATATATGTCAAGTTTCCGGAAGGTGAATACACTCTGATGCGTGTGAAACCCTAGGCCTAGCCCCCAACCAGCAGCCTAAACCCTACACTATACTGTACAACCCTCGGCAAAAACCGTAGCCGTCAGCCCAAACCCCAGCCCCCAGCCCAAACCCTACACCCAAGCCGAATCATAGCCCCCAGCCCTAACCCTAGCCCCTAGCCGAAATCATAGCCCCAGCCCAAACCCTAACCCCCAGCCGAGCCTACCCCCAAAGCCCAAAACCCTAGCCGTCAGCCCGGACCCTATCCCCCAGCCCAAACACCTTATTAGCTTACAGTCTTAACTCTTAACTCTTAACTATAGTCCAATTGTTCCCGTTCACCCTCAATTTATTAACCGTAAAGTGTCTGGAAGGGCATTTTGCAACAAGCCCCGCCCACGCCCCGCCCACCCATTCACCCCCTTATCCCTTAAAGCTAGGTAAAATGAAACTTGGAATGACAATTAAACGTGGTAAAATGACCTATGTATATTCTTTTTTGTTATAAAGTTCACCATTTTAAACTCAATATGATTACATGGTTAAAAATGTTGGCGGGTAAGCAAAATCTACCCCCCCCCTTCTCAGGCCCTCCCTCTTCAATCCCCTTTCCCTTTTACAGCTTCCACATTAGTTAACCCCCACTTGTCAATTATTAAAAATAATTGTAAGGCGTTTAGAATCGTATAACTAAAAAAAAGAGATAAGTTTATAACTTGTTGAGTGACTAGGATTTGGATATAACAACTGACTTGTCATTAGAGTGTACACAGCGTGTAATGCAGGTTTTTCTTATCGCATTGCTTAGAGTACATGTAAATGCTCAAACATGTTTGACCTTGTTGTAGACGAACGCAATAACATTTCCAATTCATTTTTTCAGATATCAAGTCAGTGACTTATTTTCAACAATTTAAGCATAATTTTTTAACCATAAAGAATAATTAAGTGCCCTTATAGGGCGCACCACACCAAATAAGCCAGAATTAATGCGCCAAGCTACTTATCATAATTTGTAAACCCACAACTTATTTTTAATTACAACGTTTTGGGGGTCATGCAATTAATAGATTGTGTAAATATAATAATCTATCACAACCTGAGGGTTCTGTGCTTCAACTTTTGAGGAGACTTGATAAATTTAGGCGTTAAAGTTGGCCCTATTTGACCGGGTAAGTAGAGAAGTGCTTCACGAAAACTGGCAGCAAGTCGGTTTTGGAAAAATACAAATTTTCGCGTTTTTTTCTTCTGGGGTAGTTAGCAAAAATTCCAAACGGCTGACCTGGCAAAAATTGAAAAGAATTCTGAAGTTCAGTCGTCCGAAAATATGTTTGATTGGTTTTCAAGAGGCTGAGAGACTTTCACGATTTTTTGAGTATTTTTGAATATTTATCATTTAGCATTGGTTCCTATGGGAGTTTATTTAGTGTGGTGCGCCCACAGACGCTCGGAAGAGCGCCCTCTACGTGAAGACCGGAGTGGAGACGAGGCGGCCGCCCACGCGACAGTTCACCACTGGGAACGAGGTTGAGTGAGAGTGCATGTTGTTCTTCTGGCTGGATGCTCTGCCTGCTTCTGAGATGGTGGTGCTTGCCTAGCCTGTACTGAAAAGTAGAAGTAAGATGATTCCACAGAGCTGCGAGAGACACGTTTAAAGCTGATAGGCAAGTTATTAATGTTTATCGGAAGAAGGTAAAATCCTAGAACCATGGCATGAGGATGAGAACCAGTGACCAAATTCATAGCGGGTGTTTGTAACATTGGTAAGATAAAGATAAGAGTAAAAATATAAATGTTCACAGATTCACACATCTTTAACGTGGTATATCGATCCTGAAACTTACCGATCGAATGCTACTTGTGACTGGTACTATATCCTCCCCTGTCCGGTTTTCGATGTAGTATCGTAGGACGCCCTGTATTCAGGGCGTCCCTGAAATCGAGGCAAATCTTTTACCTCTCTGTGCGCGATGTAAACAGTCCCTAGATACAATTTTTGTGGTTTGACTTGCCAAGCAAAGAGTCTCCTCTCATTTGACCAAAACTTAGAAACATGTAAGGCTCCACTGGTTAGTTTCACCATATGGTTGCACTTGTAAATGCAAAAAGTTGTGGTATTTTAGGCATTTCTGCAAGGTACAAAAATATGTCATACTGTCGGGGCCATAAAAAAAAATTCCCACCGAAAAAGTTTCATCAAACACTTTTTCAATTCACCATTCAATTGATGATCAAATCATGTGACTGAACATTCTGCTGAGCATTCTGGGAGAAAAAATACAGAGGCTTAAAGAAGCCACGTGTCTTATATCATTTTCTAATAGTCTGGATAATTGTTTTTTTGTAACACTCTATCATTTTTGTTATTAATATTAAAATTTAAACATCAGCTTTGTGATTCGATTATCACTGTTTATTTATATGCTTTATTATAAATGTTAAGAAACATAAAAAGACACAAAACTAAATAAAAATAAGATTTCAAAGCCAAGAATTATTTACATTTTTTGTTTATTTTATATTTTTTGTTTAAGTTTTTGAAAAATACCATGGTTATTTTTAAAACTAAATAAAAAATATGTTGAATAAAATGAAGAAAACTGCTGGCTATAGAGTCATACACTAAGTCTCACAGAACACTTGTAGTCACTGCAGATGTTTCTTCCACGTATGGCTTCACCCGGACACCATACTTTCTTGTTTGCATCGAAAACAGGTCAAACTCAAAACAAATGGGACGCTATTGAAGTCATCGAAGATCGGTGCGTGGTGTGAAAGTTTCAATGTCCATCACGTTTTAATATGTTTGCATATTTCTTATAAACAAAGGAAGGTAATTAGGGCATCAGTTGATTATGGAATATTTTTATTTTTTTTCAATTCAAAGAAAAGGGCATACATTGTACTACATGTACATCGAAAACCGGACAGGGGAGGATACATAAAGATGGTCATGATGGGAAACTCCCTTTGAAATATTTTTGCTTTAAATGCTATAGTTTTTGAGAAATGAGTAAAACAATTAGTTTTGATCTCAATAAGTCAAAAACTCGATGTTTGAAAACAGTGAAAACACTTAAGGTTTTTCCCCACTTTTTTCTGGTGATTGCAATGACCGATTGAGCTTACTTCACAGGTTTGTTGTTTCATGTACAGTGTATATGCTGGGATACACCAAGTGAGGATACTGGTCTTTGACATTTACCAAAAGTATAAACTCCCTTTAACGGCCGATTCTGTGCTTTATAACTGCATGAGTTTCTATTTCAAAGCGCTGCTATCGTAAGCACACGAAAAGGCATGCTAACAATCCTTGGGCCCAATTTCATAATCATAGAGCAGGGCCCCAATTTCATAGAGCTGCTTAACAGCCGATTCTGTGCTTACGTACGAGTTTCTATTTTATAGCGCTGCTAACCGTAAGCACACGAAAAGGCATGTTAACCTTCCGGTGCTTACTGCACGAAAATGAATGACGTAACATTAACAATGCAAATCCATGGTGAACGCGCAAGATGGCCGCCTTATTTTCTTGCTTACCTGTGAAATACGCTTATGCTTTTAAGCAACATTTTCTGCTAAAGTTTAGCACGATTTTGCTTACCGTTAAGCAGCTCTATGAAATTGGGCCCGATTGTAAAACTTTTTCTGATTCTTTCGAAAAAACACAACATTATTTTGTTTACTGTATCCATAGATTGATGGAGCAAGCTGTATCATTCTATCAAAATATCATTAATCATTCAAGAGAAGTTGTCCTAGTTCAGGAATTCCTGGACCAAGCATGAGCAATGATTTTTAACATTAAATATTTAATTTACCAAATTTTTGACATTGTCTGACGTATTTAGGGTCAGAGTGAATGCTGTACCCTGTTGTAGTGTGGTGCACTTATGTATCTGGGAAAAGACTACATGTACCACTCACCTCTTAATTAATTGTTTTTTATTTACTTGTTTTTAAATTAAAGTAGCCTAATATTTTTCATAAATTATTGTACTTTTTTTTTTCTTTTTTCGACATTCCACTTTTTAAAAATTGTATTACTTTACTTTATTGGGGTGACTGATACTGTGATAGGTTGGTTGTTTACTTTATTTAGTTTTTTATTTACTTGAATTGAAGTAATATTTTTTAATTTTTCATAAATTGCTGTACTTTTTGTTGTTTTTCTTGAAGAATATCCTTTCAATTGTCTTAAACTTCAAAAGCTACTTTTTATTGTATTACTTTACGTTATTGGGGTGATAGGTTTGTTATTTTCCTTATTTAATTGTTTTTTATTTACTTGTTTTAAATTGAAGTAATTTTTTGTGGTGATTACCCTTCGCCAAAGACTCTGCAAGGGTTGAAACGTCAGGCCGCTAACTGAACAATAAGTTTTGCATGAATCTAAATCTGAAAACGCTCGGTTCGTTCGGGCGACTTTGTAGGGGGCGACTGTGTCTGGGGGCGACTTTGTTGGGGGCGACTTTGTTGGGGGGTGACTCAGTCGGGGGCGACTTTGTAGTGGGCGACTTTGCTGGGGGGGCGAGTTGACTGGCATTCATTGTTGTTGTTAAGGGGGGGGGGGGGGGGGGGGGTTACAGACTATTGGGAATATAAAAGTATGGGCAACTTTGCTGATAACAATTCAACATGAATTATTTCCTCACTCATAATCTAAATGCACTACCCCGGTATAAATACAACAAGTATACATTCTAAACTTCGTCACATGGATACTTTTTTACATGTTCATTTTGCATCGCAAATACCAAATACCACTTCAAATAATATTGTATACAAAGTAACTGCACTGTAAGCCAGGTATACAGTTTTTAGTGAAGCTTCAAGTGCTTCTTCATTTTACACAAAGTTAAATTTCACAATTTCCCTTTAAATTGATAATTGCTTACTCATTGCCTGAATACCAACAAAATTAATCAGGACAACAATATTAGGACAATTAGAATAGTAGTCATGGCCTGAATTCGTGGTAGTGTAGGCCTACATGTAAGTACAACCAAGTTTCCAAGAAATAAAGAAACAAAGGCAAGGGAAAACAAGAAATAACGACACATTGAAATAAAGGGAAAAGGGACAAAAATCAAGCCTGCTCCAAACAAACATATAAATCAAAACTCTCATCAACAAAATTATGTGACAACCACACGCACCCCTGTAACAATACAAATATTTTAGTCAACAACATACACAATCTAGAAGAACAAAATAAGGAAACAAACACATCCACAAATAAAGAAATAAAAAAACACAGAAATAGTTACACAACATCAAGAAATAAACTTTAACATAGTGACAAACATAAAATCATTAACAAACTAGAAATTAAGTGTTCGTTAAAACGAACACAGGGGTTTCGGTTTGGGGAAGAAAAAGAAAAATTATAAAAAAAGAAATATAACTCTACGATATGTGGTTCAGGAAATTTATTTTTTTTCTTTTATATTGAACTTCCTGTCTGAACCGGAAGGAAAGGTTAAATCGAGGGTAATGTTTTTCAATAAAATGTCAAATGTGTCATAAGCTAGCAGACTGCACAAAAATAATTATTTTATGACATGTGTTGAGGAGATATGAGTTTTTAAATTTGAACTTCCTGTTTGGACCGGAAGGAAAAGTCATACTGGGGTCATGTTCTGAATAAAATGTCAATTATTATAGGAAATATGATTTATTTTAATTTTAGAGCTTCCTGTTTGTACCGGAAATAAAAGTCAAGGTAGATAACGTTTCAAAATAGAATGTTACATGTGCTGTAAGCTACAAAACAGGACAAAGATTATAACTCTGTGACATGCGGTTCAGAAGATATAAATTTTTTAAACTATAAACTTTGAATTATTGTCATCTGACGACTGATGACGTCACGATGACGAAAACTTGTTTTTTCATAGTAAGATATTATAACCTACAATATGGAGTAAGAGTTGTCCCCATGCAATACCTTCGAACAAAAACCATGAAAATTCTAAATTGTCACCTTTAGGTGTAGATTTAACACACGTTGACAGAAGGCGCTATAAAAGGTGGTGACGTAATGATTATTAGCTGTTCCGACCTTTCAGTCGGAACAGCTTTTGTTTTCGTCCAGATTTTTATTTTTTTTATTATTATTATTCTTCCTTTCCCTAAAATCGTATTGACTTAACCTGTGTCTCTTTCAAAGACCATTATGTTATTCTTAGAATTATCAAAAGTAGACAAATCATATACCATTGTAAAGCTTAGGCCCTGACTTAAATTTGAGATGTAATTAGATTAAAATTCTTAATTAATTATTCACGTGACAGCTGTATGAATATTTAATTAGCCAATTTTGTGCGCACCATATCTCAAGAAGTATACATCCGATCTTCAAACTTTTTTCAGTTATGGACTTGTCTTGTATTGTAGATGTGAAATCTGTTCTAACATTTTTCGTCACGTCATCATGACGTCATTTGTAGGCGTATTTTCTTTTTGTGTACAAAAAAAACGTTTTAAATACGTTTAGGTGGTTCAAACACAAACCGTGGCTACAACGCTGTGCTTATTGATTAGGTCCAGTCACCTGCAATTACTCAGCTAGCCTGGAAAATGGTTAGGGAACTGGGAAAGCCAATTAAGAATGGGACTTATCTCAGTTTGCCCAGAAGTAATCCTAATATAATTATTATTGACAATCAATCTTAATTAATTATTCACGTGACAGCGGTATGAATATATAATTAGCCAAACTTGTTTTTGTCATATCTCAAGAAGTATATACCCGATCCTCAAACTTTTTTCAGTTATAGACTCCTCGGGCATTCGAGATTAGCCTTGGGTAACCTTGACCCCATGTTGACCTTTACTTCCGGGTCAACCGGAAGTGGGACCATTTCTCAAGCACTACACACCCGATTTTCAAACCTTTTTCAGTTATAGACTCCTTGGGCATGGGAGATTAGCCTAGGGTAACCGTGACCCCATGTTGACCTTTACTTCCGGGTCAACCGGAAGTGACACCATATCTCAAGAACTACACAAGTCACAACTGATTTTCAAATTTGTACAGTTATAGACTCCTAATGGGCATTGGAGAATAGCATTGGGTAACCGTGACCCCATGTTGACCTTTACTTCCGGGTCAACCGGAAGTGACACCCTATCTCAAGAACTACACAACCGATTTTCACACTTTTTTCAGTTATAGACTTCTTGGGCATGGGATATTAGCCTTGGGTAACTGTGACCCCATGTTGACCTTTACTTCCGGGTCAACCGGAAGTGGGACCATATATTAAGAACTACACAACCGATTTTCAAACTTTTGTCAGTTATAGACTCCTTGGGCATTGGAGATTAGCCTTGGGTAACCGTGACCCCATGTTTACCTTTACTTCCGGGTCAACCGGAAGTACATGTAACACCATATCTCAAAAACTACACAACCGATTTTCAAACTTTGTTCAGTTATAGACTCCTTGGGCAAGGGAGATTAGCCTTGGGTAACCGTGACCCCATGTTGACCTTTACTTCCGGGTCAACCGGAAGTGGGACCATATATTAAGAACTACCGTAATTTCCGGAATATAAACCGCGGTTTATACGTTGATTTTGACTTTTTTTTTACTCCTGCGGTTTATTCTCCGGGCGGCTTATACGCCGACGTATAAATATGGAAGAGAAAAAAAAAAACATTTTTATAAAGAAAGATCGTTTGTAAAATGTTCTAAATAAAAACAATGTTCTTAAACGATAACAAATCCTGCAAAACATGCCTGTGTGGTGACAAAATCCTGTTGAAAATGCCTGTTGAAAATCCCGCCTCATTTGTATTCCGTGTTGCCTTTATAAAACGTTTATCAACCGCCCTATTGTTAGAGTTCAGTCCCCCCTCAGAGATGAACAATCAGCGAAACTCGAGTTAGACTAGACTGGTCCCCTGTCTATTTATCCCAGCGATCTCCATATATGCTGATATATCTCCGAACAGACGGTCTCATACAGACCAACATCAAACAAACGAAAACTGTGCGGTATTGCTCACGCACGTACATGTATAAAAACGTTCCTCCGACCACGAGGCGATTTCTCACAAAGGGAATTTCCCTTGCCTTTTCGTTCCCACAGCTACACGCCGCCATTCCTTCACCCCCTAACTATAAAGTTTACCACGTTAGGAGCATGCAAGCACATCTGCGGGATCGAGGTGATGAATACTAGGCAGTGCTGCGAGAAGCACTACGTCATAATTATTCACGCGATCGGCCAATCGGAAAGCTGTGAGAAGCACTACGTCATAATTATTCACGCGATCGGCCAATCGGAAAGCTGTGAGAAGCACTACGTCATAATTATTCACGCGATCGGCCAATCGGAAAGCGGCCGGTCAGGAATCAGCCAATCAGCCTGTGCCAATTGCGCTCGTGGTGCTTCGGGTAACATGAAGAATAAAACCATGGCTAGAATGGAGAGCCTTACAGCCTTTATCAAATTTCCTTACATCAATAACCAATTCGCGGCACTTCAGTTTTAACACTATTTTTTAATCTGAAGTGGGTTCCCTCATCAACTCACGTCACAAATTAACCGCGATATCATCGAATATCGCGATATATTTTTGACGATGTATCGTGAATGAAAAAAAGCAATATCGGCTAAGCTTACCATACGCAGTTTTGCGAACTTCACTTCCGTGTTTTGAGGTTAGTTTTTTAAACATTTTGGCCGCGGTTTATACGCCCGCGCGGTTTATACGCTGACACCTAAATATTTTTTCCATATTTTGGAGCATTGCGGTTTATACGCCGGGCGGTTTATATTCCGGAAATTACGGTACACAACCGATTTTCAAACTTTTGTCAGTTATAGACTCCTTGGGCATTGGAGATTAGCCTTGGGTAACCGTGACCCCATGTTGACCTTTACTTCCGGGTCAACCGGAAGTGACACCATATCTCAAGAACTACACAACCGATTTTCAAACTGTTGTCAGTTATAGACTACTTGGGCATTGGAGATTAGCCTTGGGTAACCGTGACCCCATGTTGACCTGTACTTCCGGGTCAACCGGAAGTGGGACCGTTTCTCAAGCACTACACACCCGATTTTCAAACTTTTTTCAGTTATAGACTCCTTGGGCAAGGGAGATTAGCCTTGGGTAACCGTGACCCCATGTTGACCTTTAGTTCCGGGTCAACCGGAAGTGAAACCATATCTCATGAACTACACAATCGATTTTTAAACTTGTTTCAGTTCTAGACTCCTAATGGGCATTAGAGATTAGCCTTGGGTAACCGTGACCCCATAGCTCGAAAAACCCATATCTCCCGAACCACACGTCATAAATTCGTAATGATTTGTAGCTTACTTTGACCTTTACTTTCGGTTTCAAACAAGATCCGATCTTGTTTGATTTGTTTACACTGCGATGAATACGCTTGATCACATGCATTCATTTCAAACACGATTACAGGATATACACAAAGTAATTAGTTCCATTCTCGAGCTACAAAAACAACTTTTATGGTCAACAGAACGGAACAGCTCTGTGATTGTTCACAATCACTATCTCTAGTTAGTAATTGAAAGCATTAAAAAAAATATAATAACAAATTAAAAATTAAAAATAAAAAGTTACATTTGCCGTTAGTGTGTTCAAAAACTGCCTTCTGTAATTGTTGTGTCCATGAGAATTGTTTCACACGAGTAGAAATAGGTATCTACATGTACAATGTATAGGGTTGTGGTGTGCTATTAATTGATAACCCTTTGAGCGCTGAGAAATCCGAGAAATATTAATGGTCAGCTTGTATAGCACCCTATTGTGTTTCCCTACTTCCACTTCCAGAGAACTATAAGGGAAGCAAGAGGGCGCTATATCCTGCCACCGTTAGATGACAAACCATGAATGCAAGGATCAAATGTCAGAACGATATCGCGTTGCACTGACGGGCTCTGTATACATCGTCGTGACAGAGCACCGTATGCTACATGTACGTACAGTGTCTTTTACGCGCGGAGCAATTGAAAAATTCTTTTAAAAAAATATGTTTTTAAATCGGTAATATCGTCAAGAAAGAAACAAAACACATTCAAAAAAACTGGTGTTGGATCTAAGTTAGAGTCCATGCTTTCATTTGATATATTGTTTGTGAATTTTAAGACTGTAGTTCCTGAGATCAAGTGATAACAAAATCCATGTACAAAACAAATGAGAAAAAGGCCGTTAAGAAACATAATAATAATATATAAAAAAAAGGAATCTGGACGAAAACAAAAGGCGTTTCGGCTGTTAGGCCGAAATCCCTAATAAACGTCAAATTAGATATCAAGAAACACATTAAAGGCCCCACTATGCAACTAATAAAATAACGAAACTAAGAAATCAACAAACAAAGAAATACTAAGACAAAAATCAAGTAAGGAAAACACAGAAATGCAGAAAGACCGTACAGAAAGACCGAAATTAAACTGGGAAAATTCAAATTGTTCATACCGATACAGAGAACCAAACGGAAGTATAGAAACAAAGACAAATTTAAGAAACAAAGAAATAGAGACATAAAGAAATCAAGAAAACAAAGAGAGAAAAAAGGAAATCAAATAATAAATAAATTCAGAATTGTAAGAATTTATGAGCATACATGTAGAAGCATAAGTTCCACTAAGAAACCAATGGATTGCTCAGGCCTATGTTAGTTACAAGTCTATCATGCCGAGCATGCATCATTGCCAAGTTTATCCTTCCTAAAGCTCAACCCCAAATTATGCTTCCGAATTGGGGGAAAGGGGCGAGAAGGGTGGGGGAAGGCGACGTTTCGACCACACTCAACCCTTTTGCATGCTCTCAATTTTATCATAGACAAAACAACATTGCGTACCGATTTCAAATAATAATATTTACCAAGCCAATTCTGACAAATCGCGCCCGCCTAGTTAAACTTAAAGCCATAACCTGCGCCATCTTGGATAAGAAGCACACCATTGATTAGAACGTCCGCCATCTCGGTTGTTTGGTATGGTGACATTCTTGCTGTCTTTGCTGTGATCACCTAATCCGCCAGGGTGCCAAATATTGAAATAAACGCTGTAGACGGTCACCCAAACTGCCATGGTGCCAGTCACCTGGTTGGCTGGTTGAGGCGCACCTCCTGGTCGGTCGGACGCGGAGCGATCCCTTCAATTAATTTTTTCGCACATGGAGCGATCCGTATAGGATGGTGACCTCGGACTTCAGGAAATGTCCTGAACTGCTGTTTTCAGGGGTAACTCATCACTGTTTCACAGACAGATTGGTTACCTCCTTGCCCTTTGCCTTCTGACCTGCACCCTTTTAATCGGTGACTCACGTATCAGTGTACATGTAGGCCTACATGTACTTTGTATATCGTGGGTTTGAGGAGGTCGCTGAGTAATGAAATGTTTGATTGGCTGTTTCTCACAGACTTTCTGATTGAAAGATGTGGGTGTTTGTTTTGCTTTTTTCAGGGCGCTCTTTTAGTCGGGTAACTCCCCTGTTGTGCTCTGAATGTTGGGTCGAGGACGGTGCCAGATAGTAAAAACATTCACCGATATTCACTGTGTAATGAAATGTTTGATTTGCTGTTTATCACAGACCTTCTGATTGGTAGATGTGATGTGGGTGGTTGTTTTTTGGAAGGGCCGTGGAAGGACTTGGCATCAGAAAAGTAGGCCTATAATACATGTAGTATGGGTGGCTTTGCTGCTACAAAATGGAATAATTAATTTTTTTCCTTTGATTTTTGCACGAATAATCGTATGTACTGTACAGTGTATACAGTAGTACCCTGGTGCTTATCTAAAACAACAAATATACGTCCTAAAAGTTGGTTTCATATTTTGGGGTAATTCATTACAATTGAAGGATCAATGTTTTCTTCATCGGCAGTGTAAACATTTATAGTGATTCTTCAACTGCTGTTACAAATGAAGTTCCATTTCTTACAAATTAAAGAATCATCTAACAAGCATATCCCATATGGTGTTTGAAAGTCAATGGTCAAACCACCTTCGTGGTCAAACTAACTTCTTGCTTTGTGCGTATCAGTGATCTTCCATTGAGGACAGTTAACCAAGGTCTAATCAGCATAGCCCATTGTATCAACCGACCTCTCCATTGCTCCTTCCGGGTGCACCACACTAAATAAACTCCCATAGCAACCAATGCTAAATGCTAAATATTTAAAAATACTCAACAAATAGTTCAGTCTCTCAGCCTCTTGAAAACCAATCAAACATATTTTCGGAAAACTGAACTTCAGATTTCTTTTCAATTTTTGACAGGTCAGCCGTTTGGAATTTTTTGTAACTACCCCAGAAAAAGACACCCCCGAAAATGTTTTTTTTCCCCAAATTGACTGCTGCCAGTTTTCACGAAGCACTTCTCCACTTCCAAAGTCAAATAGGGCCAACTTTAACGCCTAAGTTTATCAAGTCTCCTCAAAAGTTGAAACACATAACCTCCACCAGGTTGTGATAGATTCTTACATTGTATATTACACAATCTATTAATTACATGACCCCCAAAACGCAGGGGTCGAAATCAAATTTGGTGGCCCAATACCATTTTGTAATTTAAAACTTGTTCATCTACATGTATGAACATCGTGCACGGGGTCACTGCACATGTACATATGTATAAGGCTTAAAAAAACAAAAACGTGTTTAGCGTACTGTCTTTTTGAAAAAAGGAAGGAGGGACTTTTTTCCCCTTTTTTCCCCAAAAATTGCTGCCCGACTTAGTTTTCAAGACAACCGGCCGGGCTATTTTTCAAGATGGTTGCCAGCTTTTTTCGGTGTGCTAAAGTCTGAAAATACGATCTTATTTATTTTCAAATTAATTTTTTTCGTCAGAGATCGTAAAAAGTTATCCCTTTTTTTTTCGTAAAAAAACAAACAACAAGGAGGTGGTCTCTAAAAAGGAAGTGGGCGGGGACGCTAAACTTGTAAAATTAAAATGGCCGCCTACGGGTCCCCTCTATCTTCTCCTTTTAATATTTCTGTAATAAGTTGATAATTTCTTACTCATTGGCTGAAATTTCTTACTCATTGGCTGAATAAATAAATACAGGACAAGAAATATTTTAATATTGTCATGACCAAGGTATTAGTGGTAGTAGGCCCAAGTACATGAAGTACAATTAATAAATTTCAAGCAACAACAAAACGAACTTCCATTTAAAGAAAACAAAGAAACTAAAGAAACAACAAAAAGAAATCTGGGACAAAAAATAACACCAGTAAAGCACACAAACATGAAATACACACGTAAGTACAGGACCCACTCAACACCTTTTGCATGCTGAACATTTCATCATCAGACATTCCCCAGACAATTAAACAACATTGCGTATGGTTTTATCTGTCCCGTTTTATCATTACCCCCTTCGTGCCCACCTAGAGGGGTGCCGCTCAAAGCGTGGCATCCCGCTAGTTTCTATTATTTTGACTGGATACAGTAGGACATGTCAGGCGTGTGTATACAATCAATGACCAACAATGCGGCACAAAACTTGGGGAAAATGTTGAGAAACAGGTCTGCTCACGAACGATAAGCTCAGAATGTCTTGTGTCATGAAACAAGACAATCATGCTGGCAGATTCCTGTGTAATAATACAACCGCGCTGCAACTTGTTGATAAACTTTTTTTACAATAGAAAAACCAATTTGACAATTCGTTTGAAAGACAAATGCATGCCTTTTTATGCCCTGCCGGCGAAGCAAGCCGAAGGGGCACAATAAGCCGAAGGGGCATATAGTGTTTGCCTTGTCCTTCCGTGTGTGTGTGTGGGTAGGTATCCACATTCAAACCGTGGACCTATAACAAAAGGGACAATAGGTCCACGGTTGCTATCACAAAGGAAAACATTGTGGTCCACGGTTGCTATCACAAAGAGTTGAACAAAGGAGGGTCCACGATTGCCGGTATTTACACATGTGTGTGTGTGTGTGTGTGTGTGGGTAGGTAACCACATTCAAACCGGGGACCTATAACAAAAGAGGATAATAGGTCCACTGTTGCTATCACAAAGGAAAGCATTGTGGTCCACAATTGCTATCACAAAGAGTTGAACAAAGGAGGGTCCACGATTGCAGGCTGTTACACACTTGTGTGTGTGTGTGTGTTCGTGCAAGCATTGTCCAAGCGATAACTCAAGGAGGACTTGGCATATCAACTCCAAACTTGATGTGTGGATTGGTCTTGGGATCCCCAAGAAGCCTATTGTTTTTGGACCCCCTACGTTAAATATCAAGTTCATTATGGCTGAAACAATAGAAATGTTGTCCGAGCAATAACTCTAGAAGAACATGGCATATAAACTCAAAATTTGAAATGTGGATTGGTCTTGGGATCTCCCAGAAGTCTATTGCTTTTAGAACCCTTACGTTAAATATCAAGGTCATCTCGCTAAAACAAAAGAAATGTTGTCCGAGCAAAAACTCAAGAAGGACATGGCATATTTAACTCCAAATTTGACATGTGGATTGGTCTTGGGATCTCCCAGAAGCCTATTGTTTTTAGACCCCTTACATGTACATGTATGTTAAATATCAAGGTCATTGGCTGAAACAAAAGAAATGTTGTCCAAGCAATAACTCAAGAAGGACATGGCATATCAACTCCAAACTTGACGTGTGGATTGGTCTTGGGATCCCCAAGAAGCCTATTGTTTTTGGACCCCCTACGTTAAATATCAAGGTCATTATGGCTGAAACAAAAGAAATATTGTCCGAGCAATAAATAAAGAATGAGATTAATCTCAGCGGGGCATTTGTGTTTGTTAACACACCATTCTTGTTTGTGTCTAGTTTGATGATGACAGCAATCGTCACTGTCATATTTCCCAAATGGAATTATTCATGTAAAACACGTAGTTCATGTCAATTTCGTACCTCAGTCGCGCGATTATTATTTGTGTGGGCAAACTTAAGTTCAGAAATTGGCTTGCCTAAATTGTTAAAAAGGATGACTTCAAAGATCCCGCCCAACAGTACCAACATTTAACACATGAGCGCACTCTGACCTTCTGACCCTACATGTACCTACCATATACGCCAGATAATGTTTAAAAAAAGCTTTGTTGGGTCCAGTAACTTGGAGGAGCACTACTCCTAGAACTATGAGGTTCGTTCCGCTATCTTCTCCACGAGATGGTAGCGGAACAAAGCCAACCTGGGCTACATGTACACTCGGTGGTAGTAATACAGTCGTTTGACCAGTTCCGGATCATTGACCAGTGCCGGATCACGTCAACTTTGCAATCTACATATAATTAAATAACTTTTCACATCGATTTCTGTTGTTGTCAGGTCGCTTCATACCCTGAGCACTTCATACCTTTTGCATGCAAGGTACATAAATATGAAGTACATGTAACTTTGGACACTTCGTACCCTGGGCACTTCTTACCAGGCACTTCTTACCAGGCACTTCTTACCTCGTACTTTAGACAAGCCAGGAAAATATTGTTTTGAAGAAGAAAAAAACCCCAAAAACTTTGACCTTCTGGTTTCTTCTTTGGTAAAGTTGAAACAATTTTGGCATTAACTTTTCAAATGTTGCCCCAGTCTTGAATGCCCAATTATGACATCATACATGTAGCTTTCAAATTGAATGAAATACAGCAATAAAGAAAGTGTTAAAGTGCTGTCTTCACGTTAAGATTTAAGTAATGCCAATGCCAAGTTTCAAGTCTGTACAACTTTCACTTTTTGATGACAAAAAAAAAAGAGCCGAAAAAACAAAACCCAAAACCAGTACAATAACAATAGGTTTTCAGCTGATGGTCGAGCACAGGCTAATTACAGTGAAACAGTAGAGGGCCACAGCTACGGAAGGTATTGAAGTGACTCCGCTGACAGTACAAAGTGACTTGGCTGACAATACAAAGTGATCAAGGTACGAAGTGACCAAGGTACGAAGTGACCAAGGTACGAAGTGACCAAGGTACGAAGTGACCAAGGTACGAAGTGACCAAGGTACGAAGTGACCAAGGTACGAAGTGACCAAGGTACGAAGTGACCAAGGTACGAAGTGACCATGTTACGAAGTGACCATGGTACGAAGTGACCATGGTACGAAGTGACCAAGGTACGAAGTGACCAAGGTACGAAGTGACCAAGGTACGAAGTGACCATGTTACGAAGTGACCAAGGTACAAAGTGACCTAGATAAGAAGTGGCAATGGTACGAAGTGACTGATGTTGATACATCCAACAAACCATTAAACAAGTGATATCTATTACATGTACATCTATTCTGCTACTTGTCAAAGCCTGTTTTTTTTCCTGAAGTAAAAAAAGAAGTTAGTTAAAGGGTATGTATACGTTTGGTAATCACTCTTAAAATTACTGGCAACAAAAACCTATCCGTTAGAATCCTACAGCAGCTTTCGACGGTATAAAGCATGTTGAGAAACATCTCACTTCGAAGTTTTGTGGTTATGTAAAAATATATCAGTTTTTATGCCCCAAAATTTGAATCTGAGAAACACTTCTGTCAGAAACGCTTCTCAGATTGTGTATTCCTAGTAGGGATTATTCTTCCTGCATGGATTTTCGGCGATGCCTCGAAAAGTGACCACCTTTTGAAATGAAATTTTTACAGGTGAGTTTTATTGTATATATCGACATTTATATAGGATTTTAAACAATCGAATGCTTCCAAAAACCCAAGGTACTTTGCCTTTAAAACTTCTCTCTTTTCAAATTTGAACATCAGGGCGAATGAAATTTACATGTATGTAAAATAAGAAATAACTATAAATAATAAACTTGCGGGTACAACCATGTATTAAATCTCTTTTGTGGGAGTGTTGGCTCTGAAAAGAGCCGGTTCGGTCTCAACGTTTTGAGCAGAATACTCTGCTCTTCTCCAACGTCGAGACCAAACCGGCTCTAGAGCAGAGTATTCTGCTTGAAACGTCGAGACTAAACCGGCTCTTTTCAGAGCCAACACTCCCACAAAAGAGATTTAATGCATGGTTGTACCCGCAAGTTGGCTATTTATTTATTTATTTATACTTCTTATTTTCACACTATGCAAAGCTTCAAACACCACTATGTATGTAAAATGTTTAGAGTGCGTAAGAAAATGTTCACGTAAATACTGAGCAGTTGTCTTGTTTTTTTGAGGAGATAAAATCACTAAAATAGGTTTTGGGGTCATCGTACCTCGACAAGTCTGGATCACTCAACATCTCGCAGCGTTGATCATGTCAGTGGTGGCGCACTCAGTTAGACAAAATCGTACGGCTGCTGTAGAAAGTTTAGTTATTGCTTTAAAGACAGTACATTAGCCTACATGTACATGTACTTCAACAAATTATTGTACTAATATTGTTTTTTTGAGAAAATGAAACTTTGAGGAGGAAGTTGTGACTGTAAGAATATATTTTAATGCGGGTCGATGTTGCTTTTAGGCGTGCTCCACTGTCGCATTTGCCTGCACTGTATAGTGTTTTTGTTGCTGGGTTTCTGCACTGCTGTTAATGACACTTACAATTACATGACATTTGCTGGATAAGGGAAGTCCATTTCCATGCAACACACTATTTTGAAAATTGTATCCTTGGGAGACAGTTTTATAAATGGGAGTACGGGTTTGCAATGGATGGCACTCAACTGATTCGGGATAGAATCAACTGATCCTGAACTATAAAGTCGATTGTTTTAATCATATACAGGAAAACTAACCTGTGACAATTTCATTTGAAACGGTGGTACAGTGTAGCGTTTTTGAGAAATCACCAAAAATCTGTGGTGGTCCATTCAGAAAAAATAATCCATATCTGGAAGTGGAATGCACAATCTGAGAAACCTTTCATGCATGACACAATTCTCAGATTGAAACTTTTTTCAATCCCATAATCCCATTCTCTTCAACCACATTCCTTAGAAGGAAATTGTTTCTCAAAATAACATACAGAACAGCGGCAGTGCTTCTTACCAAATAATTGTTTTTATATCAATTTTGTTTGCGGTAATTTTCAAAGGTATAACCTGTCTTTAACATTTACTTGGGACATTATCTGGTGTTGTTCAAAAGTTAGAAAAGCATTGTTGAGTCCAGTTACCTGGACTACACCAGCACTGGCATGACTGGCTGTAAAGTGTAATGCATTTAAATCAATTGTAATCCCAGCCCAGGGGGACCCAGAATTAGCGGGGACTTTGCTGGGGATGTAAAAGTGGCCCAGTGTGATTTATCACAATCCTGGCTGGAATATGAACCTGAACACAAACCCTAACACAAACCCGAACACTAACCCCAAGATGAACACGAACCCTAACCCAAACACAAATCCAATCACGAGTCCGTACAGGAACCCTAACACGAACCGTAACCCAAACACGAACCCTTACCTGAACAGGAACAGGAGCACGAACTTGAACCCAAACACAAACCCTATTACGAACCATAACCTTAACATGCGAGCCCTGAACCCGAAATTGACACAAGAAGATATGGCAAAGAGTCCCATTTAAATCCCCCGTATGCCATAAAGAAGTAACTCAAAACCACATTTCTGTCACTGCTGAATGGTTACATCTATCAGAAGGCAAACATTTGGAAAATTACATTACCAGGCCTGTTGTTTCGTTTTTGAAAGGGCAAGGGCAAGGGCACAAATAAAGTGTCTTCTCCATGGTAGAGGTCACCTGTACATGTATGATGAAATTGTAAGATTCTATAGGAACATTTCAAGGCGCACTATTGGGCAATGATCAGAGGCAATGCGTGAAGCATTGCCTCCGTGAAATGTTAGGACTACATTTTGTCAAGTACATGTACATGTACATGTACATGTACATGTACATGTACAGTACATGTCCATGTATGTTTGGCTTGGTTTTTAATAATTTCAAAAGTTTCAAATGTGCCTTGCAGAACACAACAAAGTATATTTATCTCATGAACATTTTTAATATGTATTTTTCCCCAGGTTACGTCTGAGGATTTAAAGCGATACTTGAGGTTGTGCTGTCATTGCGCTTTTCTTCACATTAGCACTGAACAAGTTGGTGCATCCAATGGATTCTGAGTAAGTTATTTTTTGCAGTCGAACTTAAGAGCTCCCTAGCAAGCATCAGTAGCAGCTGTACTTTGTACAGCATCAGTGTTCTCCACACAAGGGTTTTAGGAGGGCGGGCCGCCCTCCCAAAGTTTAAGGTCGCCCTGCCAAAGAAGTGGCCGCCCTGCTAAAATATTTGGCCGCCCTGCCAAAAAAATTACAAACGGACTAAATTTAGCCTGCACTGAATACGATCAAACGAGTAGCCGACGAGCCATTCCCTACTTCCAAACCGCAAGCATTGGAATTGCGATCGTTGCATAGTGCATATATACAACCGCAGTGTCCAAAGTCTAAGCTAACCAACATTCTGGACGCTGTGATTGGCCGTTGATGGCCTTGATAATTACCATATTCATAAGAGAGCTTGGCTATACTCCAACGCAGTACACGTTCACGAGCCGAGTAAAGAATTGCCGCATGCCTGCAGATTGGTACATTATACAGCCATTTTGATGACGTCATATCGACGGGCGCCATTTTGATTACGTCATGCCACCCTCCCAAAGAAAAAGTCTGTGGAGAACACTGTAGTACTATTGGTACATGTACATAAATGTACTTTTTGCAGCATGTTTATCAGTCGCCTTTGGATTTATTATGCTTTTTGGGCTTTTTCTTGTTGTGCTACCATATTTTGGGGGGTTTTCTGTGTGTTTTTTGGGGGTCAATCTTTGGATGTCAAATCAAAGGAACGTAGATTGGACCATAGAGCAAGCACCATAGAGCACAGACCAGATTGGACTGACGCGTGTGTAATGTCAGTTGTTTATGTACACGCCTTTTAGATGGATATGTAGACTGAATCCTCATGCCCTGACATACATGTAGGCCCTTTTCAAAATGACCGGATTCGGCTTCAGGCTTCGGCTTCGTTTTGGGGGGCTTCGGCTTCGGCTTCACAACAAATAAAATGGCAACGTGTTTGTTTCGAACACTTCGGCTTCTTCGGCTTCATGTGGCCCCGCTTGGCATCATGGGTAAAATTGTAATACATGAAAACAAACGTGCGTCGTCTGCTTTGTTTTTGTATCGGACATTATAAAGATGGTTTGTTATTGTAGCATGCTTGTTCCCTTTCTGACGATTTAATTAAAATACCTTATAACTGGTGACAATTATAAAATTACAGCCAACATGATCTTTTCAATTTTATGTGCTCTGTTCTAATTTAACTTCACTTGATTACCAAACCATTTATTTCATTGAAAGCTAACGAATCATTATTGTTTTCGTCGACAAAACTGACCAGTTCATAAAATATCAAACTTTTTATTCCAAAAATGGGTGGTCAGTCTGAGTTATGGGTGGTCAGTCTGAGTTTAAAACAATTTTTTGATAAATTTACAAAGTTTTGTTGTGATTCATACCTGATAGATTTAATGTATGCAGTGTTTGGGTACCCTTTTTCCCCCTTGGACTAGAACTTCAGCCTTGTGTTGCGGTGGTTCTCACACCAAAGTCACTCTTCCAACTATGCATTGTAAAGAAAAATGATAAAATAAAACAATGAAAGATAGTACATAATAATGTTGGTGAATGCCAGTCCCCGCCCCTCAAAAAAAAAGATAAAAGGTCTCCTAAGTTCTAGCAAAGTCCCCCACCCCAACACAGTAGCCCCTGAATCCTTGTTTGATGCAGCACTAGTGACTTTAGTGTATCATTCATTCCTGCACCGAGTTTAAATTTATGTAACAATTCAGAATCATGCAAAAAGTAGTTCATCATTTAATGGCCTGAGGTTTCGACCATAGCTGGGAGTCTTTCTCGAAGGATGTCATTCATGAATGACATGACAACACACATAAACATAAACAGACATGTGTGTGCCGTTATCATGTCATTTAGCCTTTGAGAAAGACTGTTACATGTAGGGTCCAAACATCAGGCCAGTAACTATCGTTTGGTTAGTAAGAAGTTTGCAACAGCTATTTCTATTTTCTCAATTCAGAATCATGCCTCTTTTTTTATATTTATTATTTATAGCCAATCCAATGAACTTTCCTTCAGACAAATCTAATATGGCCAATGAAGAAAAAAGAACATCAAGCAGACAGGCCCTACTTGACAAAGATTATCCTGATGTGATTATCCTATTGCCTTGAAATGTAGGTTAACTTCATCAGTAAATGTGTGGAATAAAACCAAAACACGGTTTTCACGAATAAGATGCAGCACTAAGTTTATTGGCCACATTTACATGTATATCCGTCATCTGAAATGAAGTAAATTACCATAAAAAATTACATTTTATATCAAAACTCACCAAAAGTTTTCTCAGCATGAATGTGACATCATCAAGCCAGCAAAGCCATCTCTCGGTCTGGCTCCGTATTTTGACCAAAATCGAAGCCTTGGTTTCAAGCCGAAGCTGAAGCTGAGCATTTCGTATTGAGCTTCAAAATGGCGCTGGGGACTGGATCCAAAGCCGAAGCCAAAGCTAAAGCTGGTTGTTTCGAAAAGGGCCATAGTGTAATTACATTGCAAATTGGCTTGCTGATTTTTTACCTGTTGGATCGTCCATTAAAGAGTCACATTTACGGCCAGAATGATTGCAAAAGGTGGAGTTTGGTGTTGGTCGTGTATTTGCGTTAGCTACATGTAGCTACGTACATTGATACAGATATAGGCAGGTCCAAACTAACTTGACGCCGATGACATCATGGGTCATTTGTCGGGTGTTTTGTTTGACCTCATGTTTTCAGATTTTGGGCTGGGAGTGTTTCGAGGAAAATTTCTTTTTACCCTGTTTTAGCGTGAGGTAATGGACTCATATTATTTTTTTCTATTTCTTGGGGACTCCATCTATTGGAAAAATGTAAAAACTAAATATTTCAGAGCATCCTACAACCGCTCTTTAAGAAAGCACTTTTCGATGCAACCTTAAATGGAAATTATGTCAGTCGTTGTTACTCAAAATCAGCAAACCTTGGCCGATTCTCCTGAACGGAGAATGTCAAACACTTTTTAATGTGCCTCTTCACAGTATTAATTCTTAAGAGCTTTTGGAATAGTTTGTTTTTGAGAATATCATTATCATTGTCATTGTCAAAATTAATCCATGGCTCCACAACATAATGAAAACAAACATTCTTAATTAATCCATGGCTCAACAACATAATGAAAACAAACATTCTTAATAAAAATGCACCGGAATTTTTTTGTAATTTTTTTTGAGAAAAAGTGGAATGTCTTCACCCTGAATCGGCCAACCCTTGGCAAGCTATTCCCGAAATTTGCCATGGTACTTATGCTGGAATCTCATATCACAGTTTACCTTCTATTTGCAGAAAACAATGATAAACAATGGTGGCAGCCTATCGATTTCTCATAATCCTTATTTGTACAACAAAAGGATTATATAAATCGTGTGTCCTATTCCAAGGCATGCACTCTCACGACACCAGCATGTTATAACAGCTGTGAGCGATTGGTCGCTGTCATAGAGGCAATCTCAGTAAAGTTAGCCAAGTCTGTTGCTGTGCACAAGTCTTGTGATTGCCAATCCGGGCAGCACAACAATTGCTTCAGTCCTGATTTGAGGCATGCGATCACACCCCCACGCCATCGCATACCTAAAAGCTTCCCCACCTTGTCATTTTTGTTAAGCCTGTGACTGTTACACAGTTACCCAACCGATCGTCCGGTTACACGTTTACATTTTATTACGGTTCGAAAAAGCGTCAAAATGTGCCAACAAAGACACTTCCCAAGCTCACACAGCCTTCAAACTTTGCACATTAGCTCTTCACTAGAAGAAGGCACCTCTTTAACATGTTTAATGACTTCATCGGGTGTTGAATTAAATTAAATTAAAGTTTAATATTTGAAGAATCATAACTCACTGACTCGAGAACCTTGCAATGGATTTTTACAATCTATACATCATCAAATGTGTGTCACAGAGGGCTTCCAAACATGAACAAACTCTACGCAGAGTTTGACCTCAATTGACCTTGTTTTCCGTTCGAAACCAGAAGTTGAAGTGAAGAAAATTTTCCAGCGCCTCGTTTTGAGGTCTGCAAGCAACATCATCTGGACTCGTCATGCCGAACACCTTGTTTTAATGTGACAAAAACTTATGTCTCTATTTCTTCTTGCTTTTGTTTTGTTTTGTTGTATTTGGGGGTTTATTTTGCGGGGTTTTATAAAAACGTTTGTGTTTGTAATTTTCCCAATGAAACAGCATTGAGCAAATATGGCTAAGTTTATTTGGACTCTCAGTCACAGCCTGTACCACAAGTTATAAGACGCAAATGCACCGTCAATATAACAAAAGTGGTATTCCTATTAAACCTAAAAAATTGACAATATAAAACTCAGAAAAAATCAGGAGGAAGGAAAATACACAGAGCATTGAAACGTTGCAATTTTGAAACAGTGGACTCGAACAGCTAGGTTTACCGACTGACAAACCCGCAATGACAAGAATTTACTTTGCGGTCTTGCTCCCAACCCCTCCCGGATGTTCATGAGTTCCCAGTTTTAACTATTTCTTGGCTCGGGGGTTTCTGTCTCGCTACAATGTAGCTCCACTGAGTCTCTCGGCTAGCTACATGCACTATTCATGCCGAGCTGGTTTCATCTCGAAAGCCCCCATGCTGTGAACTGTAGAACACGCTTCTGTTGCTTGGACTCTCTAAAATAAAATCTTACATTCCATTTTTATTATTTAAAACTTGTATCCATAATTTGAATACATAGTGGTTTTTTAAAAATAATTGTTAAAAAACACAGTTAAATTCGGTGCAGTAATTTACTTTTATACGGCTGGAAGTTAAACTAACTCCGAAGATCACGTGGGTTATCCGGACCAAAAATGTGGTTGGGATAACCCACATGACCTTCGTTTTTTTTTAAATGCTTGAGAACGGCAAAATGTTATGGCTTCTACTCCATTCCTGGAAGACCTTTCGAGTCATGCTTTGGTCTATTGTGTAGCATTAATACTGTAGCCCAATGAAGCTGGTGTGTCTCTTTAAGGTGATAGAGACCCCAGTGGTCACCAGTGGACCCCAGTGTTCTTTCTAACAAAGGTAGCCAGGTCATTGTGGCGTATAAGTGGGTTCCTAGATTGATGGTGAGCGTGTCTGTACACAGTTTGATTCTTGCAGGAAGATGTCAGTTCCTAGATTGATGGTGAGCGTGTCTGTACACAGTTTGATTCTTGCAGGAAGATGTCAAAACTACTGTTTTAGTGGGTCAACTGTTTGATGATGTTGAGCTTGAGAAGGATGCTACATGTAAGCTAAAAGCTGAGTTTGCTTGCGTGCTTGATCAATTACAGTACATGTTGCTCTCCAGTGTTCCTTATCCCCCATAGCAGCTGGAAGTTTTTCTTTCAGGAAGCCTGTATCAAGAGAAATGTTTTCTACATGGGTGATATTTTGTCTTCGTCTGGATCATTCCTTTTTTGTAGAATAAAGCTGGGTTTGGGGCTGTATAAGCTGTGAATGTTGGGCATACATGTACAATATGTACATAAGTTTTTCAAGTATGGGTTGGGATAATTTTAACAGGAAGTTGTTAACTTCAGCATGGCTTGAAGGAACTGTGTCTGATGTCTTAAAATCAATGTACATGTACACTGTACATGTACTGTACAAAATAATACACAGATCTTCACACTATTAAAACAAAGTTTTCTAGAGAATCGTTAAAAAGTTTTCATGCTTGCACCGGGGCTAATTTTTTAAGTCTTTCATTGTTTTTAGCAGTAAAAGCTCATTGTATTAATACCATTTACCTGTGTAACATTGTGACTTAATTCCTTTCTTATAGAATAAAGCGAAAATCTAAGTGGGACACACCAACTGGAGTGGGTGAATTTGATGAACATGGGTCAAGTCTAGAAGCAGCTTCTGCAGCAGCTGCCAAGATAAATGCCATGTTGATAGCTAAAGGTAAACTAAAGCTACCAACTGTTACTGTACCTGCAGCACAGCAACCTCCAAAACAAAAACTTCATGTAAGTACAGTGTCAATAGACTGTGCAAGTCTCGCACGTATCCGAACGAGAGAACACGTCAAACGAAGAACATTTTTATTTCTGAAATCAAATCTTTGTTTTGAATTATATCTCATGACAAAATCTAAACAACAAAAATAAATCATAAAAATTTTATGAAATTAGTTTTAGCTTTTGAAAAAAATACGAAAATGTGTTAATTATTATTTTTTCATCAAGCAGCAAGTAATTTTACTGCACAATACACTCACACACAGAGAAGGGGAACCTGGCATCGGAAAGCAATTTGCGGTTTGATTTTGACACGTGGGCTAGACCCGGTACTAAAATGCTCCACGTTAGTCTTTGATTAAAGCCGTTGTTGTTCATTTTTCGTTAAGCGCGATCTCCCATTATACTGTCGTCGTCCCGTTCCACCAAGAGAGGGCGCTTTATTAAAAAGCCAACACCTTGAGCCAAGACTAGGCGCACACGGTCTTCCACGTGTGTGGACAAGGAAACTAAATAATGGCTGTCGAGGACGCATCGCGCTTGTGGCCGTAACACATGTCTAAGGAATGCCACAAAAACATCTTGAAAATGAGGACGAACAACACATTGTTACCAGATAACAATTGTGGCCTATGTTTCTGTTAATGTTTTGTCTACGCTGCAGTACAAAGGCTGTTAGTAGCGCTGGCCCAAAATCTGGACAGGACTTAGCTTGCTAACTAAAAACAAGTTTTCCTCATTTTTTCCCATGACCCACTCACATGCCTGACAGGAGCCCGGTTTGAAGTGTGGGATATGTAGCACCCACCGAGGGAACCTTAAAATGTGAATTGTTAAGTGCACTGAGTGGTGCGTTGAGTGGGGGAGCCCCCTAAACTCACCAAGAAAATCGATTTAATCAAAATTGTGAGTGCAAGCATAATTTCTTCATGGATCGAAAGGCTATGGTCCACTGACTAAGATTTCCGTAATTAAGAAAATTAATAATGGTGCCAAGTCTTATTTAGAAGGCCCCTAATTAGCGCTAATTACCGTTTAATCGAAGTTTTGAGTGCAAGGATGAAACATGTGTCAATGTGTACTTTACACTGTACTTACTCAAAATCAACTACAATTAGTAAAATGTTAAGAAGTGCCATCTTTGCTTAAGAAAGGGTCAAAAAAGGTCACCATTCGATTTAATCAAAATTTGGAGTGCAAGCAAAATTTCTTCATGGATTGAAAGGCTATGGTCCACTGAATGAGATTTCCATATTTATAAAAAATTAATATTGGTGCCAAGTTTGATTAAGAAGGCCCCTAATTAGCGCTAGTTACAATTTTAATCTTAACTTTGAGTGCAAGGATGAAACATGTGTCAATGTGTACCTTATACTTGGGTCAAAGGTTATCAGAGGTCAACAATTTGGTTTAGGCCAGCCCTAATCAAATTAAAATGTCATTTAATCAAAATTTGAAGTGCAACCAAAATTTCTTCAGGGATAGATTGAAAGGCTATGGTCCGCTGAATTAGTATTTTTTACTGAAGAAAAACAATTAACAGTGCCAAGTTTAATTAAGAAGTCATTTAATTACCACTGATTGCGACGGATAATTGGAATACACTACATGTACTTTTGATATTGACATGTGTTGAGTTGCATTAAAAAAAATTAAACCCAGGAAGGTTTACATCAATTTTAAAAGATTACCATTCTGACTTTTTTAAATGAACGGAAATGTTTCGTTTCATTGAACAACTCACAACAGATGGAAAAATCTCTTGGGTTTAACTCCGTGACTTTTGCAGTTTCATGCTGTTTTCATGCAGTTTTACATGAATCCGTCCAAAGTTCTTTAATGCACACACAGCACAAACGTATATCTATCTGGTAGGAAGTTGACATGTATATTAACTTTAAATTGTAATAAATCTCTAGCCTAATTTAGGGCTTAACCCTCCAGTAATTGCAAAAGAATCTTTTTCACTTCTGCCCATTTCAGAGATGTCCCCTGAGCACCATACTAAAAGTATACTTCAATATGACAAGTGGAAAGGATTCAAATTTGCATAAAATGAAAATTAGCTGCCGCCATTATGCAAAAATTAACAAATGAAGTGTCTTTTGGCACAATTTTTAATTAATTACATGCGTACAATTACGCAAAATATGTGAACTAGCTGCTGCAGTCATAACCAAAATTCTCACAATTGAACATCTGATCATGGCAAATAGAGTGTCTAGACGAATGTTTTCAGGATTTGTGAATATGAATATGATGTTGCCCAATGTGTCTGTGCCAACCCCTCCCCATCGGTGCCTCCTGCCTCCCCCCTTCCTGCGTAACCCAAACCCCCATTTGAAAATTTTGGAAAGTAAAATTACTGGAGTAATAGATATTACATGTACATTACAAAAAGCACTGTAAAAAAGTGGTCTACAACTATTAACAGACAAACAAAATGTGGTTTGTTTTACCTTGAAAACAGATACATACATTTTGCTTATTCTGTGTATTCATTGTATTATACGACAACTCTCATGTCCACACAAAGAACTATGAATCACCACTTGTTCGCTGCTTTTGATGACAAATTACATGTACAGTGTATATGTAGTTCCTGGATATCTAGCAGGATTGTTGATGTTGTGGCCTACATTAGCACACACTGTACTAAGTTTTTGTTGCATTCTATTTTTGTTGTTCACAATCAGTGAGGTGTTCTTGCAGCCCTGTGTACAGATTACACCAGCATACTGTACTACAACAATCTGGGGAGACAATGCTGGCGTACAGTGTAAGCCTTAGACAGAGAAGTAGCTTAGAGTGTTGGACTAGAAAAGAGAGCCAGGTCAATGCTGTATCTATGGCATTGTTTGATTTTCTTGAGACCTGCAGGGAAGCAACTAAGAGTTTTTGATGATAAGCTGGACAGTCTGATCATAGTTAAAGGGTGAATGTAATCACAGGCAAGGCAGTCTGTCATCTTCCATTTGTTTAGGTGATGAACTGTTGAAGCGTAAGGTCTGGATCCTGCTTTAAAAAAAGCTGTCAACTGATGTTGAGGAAGGTTGAAACCAGTGACCTCTTCTGTGGGATTCTTTACAAGGTCTTTGTTAGCAAGACAGTCAAGTGCCCAGAGATTTTGTAACCTCCGATTGATGGTCAAAATTGACACATTCAAGTGTATCTACATGTATGGTACCACAGAAGGGTTAGTGAGATGCAAGGCGTATTATTCTCGGCAAACTATTCAGGTTCTCGTGCATATGCAGGTCTGAGTTGGCTTTAATGCATGTTCTTTCCTGTGTATGCAGGGTGGATTGATGAGAGAGATAAAGAGTACCCGAGGATAGTTCAGGATGGTGTCCACTCGTTTGATGTGGCAGCGCCCAGCTCATACTGGTGCACAGCACTCATTATAATATGGTGAACACTCTAGGGTAAGGCTTGCAGTGTGTAGAGTGTGAGCACTTGATCCCTATAGTGCCTGCCAACTTGTTCTGATATTTTTTCCAGTGGTCCTTGCCGGTCAAGGTGTCTTCAAGAATCTTTGGAAATTGTTGGTGTTTTGGTTTGATAAGATGAAAAGCAGTGCCCTGGTCTTGGAAGGATTTGGGCGGAGGCGCCAGTACGTCTTCCAAATTAGTTGGGTGGCAAGGGCAAGGTCATAAGCATAATTATGCAAATTTCCTGGAGGTGGTGTTTGGCATGTCACTCACATAGGTGCTAAAACGCATTGAAGCCCAGACAGATCCTTTAGGGAGGCCCTCATTTAGCGTCCTCATAGAGCTCAACCTGTGGACAAGTGTTACTCTTAATCTTCGATTGCTGAGAATGGAAGAGAGGACACGCATGGTAGTTTGACATTTGAAGACTATCGAGGTCTGGTACAAGCGGCCATGTCGCCAAAATGTGTCGTAAGCTGAGAAGATATTGATGAGGGCCAAGCCTGTTTTAAGAGCTCGTTTTCAGCCAGTCTCGATGAATGTAGATGAGAGCTAGAACTTGATTTGCACAGCTTCTACCAGGTCAGAAGCCTTCTTGGGCGTTAGGCAGAATAGGTTCTACTGGAAGACAAAGTATGGCAAGTAGGAGATGCTCAAATAATTTTTATGATGTGGAGAGGAGAGATCGATGTGCCCATAGCTGCCAGGGTGTTATGCAAGATTACCTGGCTTTAATAACAATGACTTGTTCGTCTCTCTTTGGTCGTGGAATAAGGTTCTTCAGGAAAGTGGCCATACTTCCCATTTCTAAAATACATTGATTTGGATACTTAGGTATCCAATTTGCACACCAACATAACAAGAGAAAGATCTAATTGTTTTAATTGTTAGGTAAATACGCCAGTTGGCAAACTATAAAGTTCATTTTTCATATGCACCCCTAAATATCGGCACACCCCTTGTGTCCCCAGGAATTTGACTCTAGTTACACCACTGCCATTGTAATGATGACACTGCTAGATGTAGGTGCCCTTATGCAACGTGCCATGGCCATAGGCATACCTTTGAAAGTATTTGTCACACACATGTGTTAGTTGTGTGATAAACAGGTATAATTATGAGAAGGTAACAAATATCTTTGAGGGCTACGCAGACGGTCTGACGATCAAGGATGTCACACATCGGAGATTAGGTCTGACTCTGCGTTGGTCAGAATGCTACCTTCACTGGTAAAAAAAAATCCTGAATCTAAAGAGGGTGTAGTACTGAGTTGCTGTTGCCAGGCAGTGTTTTAATGAGGGATCTATCTGGAGAGATCCTTGCCTTGCTATGATAACCCTCTGCTATCAGATTGTTGTTATTCACTGCAATGCATGTTGGTTTACTGCCTGGAATGAACTACAAATAATGGGAGGAGATGATATTTCTTGCTTAAGTTATTGACTGCTTCATTATCTAGAAAAATTATCTCACCGTTCTTGTTCACAGTCACTTGTTCTTGGTCTGGTAAGACGTTTGATTGGAAGTGCTTGTGGGATGAAAGTGAGTTTAGGATTGCTCTCTGCCATATTTGCTGATATTAGAGAGATAATACATTTATTTCAATGTTGCCATGATTAAATACATGTGTACATCCCTAAAGTTAAGATACGTGATAAAAAATAAACAATGCCAAACCAGAAACATAGTAATGACAATACATTTACACGAAATTTGGATAAATACTGTAATTTCCTGCGTATAAGGTGCTCGGCGTATAAAATAAGATTCAAGCGTTAACAGATAAGGCGCACTGCCTCATAAGGCGCAATACATATTTCCCATTGTACACGCTAGCCAAGTCCCACACTGCTTGTACATCAACACATACAGGGGTAATTTGATGGTACATGTATAAGAACACTTACCATAGCGCAAAGGGATCGTAAATGTTTAATAACGGAAGACGAGTAAAACGTCACTTGTTTCATTATTATTTTTTTCATTTTCGTTTAAAAATTTTTCCTAAAAACCATAGCTCTATAGTTTTTCTTTATACACAACGAGCGCGCGCAGACACACGTTTTCCCAACGTTTCCCAAATGTTATCTCGCTTTTTTGAATGCTACAATACATGCAAGAACCAGCGAACGCTAGAGTGTGCTTTCTTAATAATGCTTTCACAATAAGAACGTGCACCCTCTGTTGGCGAAATCTAACAGCGCATTTCACGATAACATGCAAAAACGACTAGAATAATAAAGACTACTACCTGTCATGCGCTATTGAGTCTCATTTGGAGAGCATTTACAAACATTTTATCAACTATAGGGGCCATAAATAACACACTAAATTCGGGTGAGAAGAGGAATTCTTACAATATGATTGGCAATAAATTTTGGGGGGTTTTAAGTTACTATTAGTCTAGTGGTAGGTATAAAAATCCTTTATATTGTCCATTGGGGTTGGGATATGTCCTTCGGATGGCGTCCATGATACATGAAGGAAGTGGCACTCTGTTGAACCTTCCAAGGTAGCCCCAACACCATCTGACAACTTGCCAGTAAGCCACATGGCGATATTTTCTGCAAACAAAGTAGTAGAAGAAAATCAAATTAGGTAAACAGTTGATGTTACTCTTCTGATTTGTCCAGTCGAACAACTCATAGGAGATCACCCCCCCCCCCCCCCCCCCCACAACACACACCCTTACATATGGCAGTAACGGGGTACTTCCATTGTAGTTAGTTATTCCCTTTTCTGAAGAAATCCTCTGTGGGGTACCATTACAACAAAGACAACCTTCTGGGGTAGCATTGTTCCATTGTTAAAAGTGCCCAGTAAGTTGGCATGTGTATAGCCCACATACACACACTTTTGGGTTCAGTAAAGAAGTCAAAAGCTGAAAAAGATGGGTCTCTGTTTTTTCTGTAACAGACTCGACAATTGTGACAGAGATCAGTGTTTTGAAACATTCTTTTACTGCTTTTATGGTTAATAGTTGTCCTGAATTGTATAAATCTAATCCAACAGTCAATTATACTAGGGTTTGCTCATTACATTAATTTTACAGTTCAATTTAAAAACAAGACACTTACTGGTCTAGGTCTAGAGTCCCTTCAACTGCATCCCTGCCATAGTATGCCCGGTACTGTAAATTAAAAATTTGAAGTACAGCCGGGTGCAGACAGACTGCTTCAAACAATCATGGACAGCTAGGCATTGGTTTTCATCCTCAACATCAATGTTCAATGCTGCCATTTGCTCTCTTGTCTTCTGCACTTCCTTACAGCAGCAGATACAGTTCACTGCCAGTGGTTGGACCACATGTAGTGGTTGCATGAGCACCTGAAAAAATAAATAAATAAAAGAAAATTAGGGAATAAAAATGTTGCTGTACTGACAGGATATTGACTATGCTGGTACTGACCAATAACTAATTTTACACATGAACAGGGGTAATACAAAATTAGTAGGGATTTAAACGATGTGTGTCTCATTAACACACATAATAAAAAGTCACATTACATGTACATGTATATAAAAGTTTACAAGTCGTGTTGTTATACCACGGTAATAGATTGTGACTTTTTATTGGTCGAGAACCAATTGCATAGGCCTAATGTGATAAAATAAAAAAGATGCAAGTAACATGACCAAGGCCGGAAATCCATGTGTGCACAGGTACAGACGGCTCACACAATGTTTCGCATTGTTTACCAATGACCGTTGTTTTCACTTTGTGTCGCTGGGAATTTTTTTAATTTTATTTTAGTTTAAAAATTGTTTGTAATTCTGTTATAAAGAATAACATAACATGATACTGGCCTAAAAGACAAATTATGAGAAATAATAAGCAAATGAGCTTGACATTAAAACTAATTAGGCTAGGACCTACCTCACTGATATGCATTGCTAAACAAGTCAATGCGGTAGAACAGTGAAGGAAAATACGGCTTGTCTGTGCGGTATTGAAAACAAATATTAACACGGACACACTGAACTGAGATTTGATGATTGATTTGTGAAAACATTCATGGATAAACGAGGAATTAGAAAATAAAATAACATTCATCCATTTCCCTTTCTCCATGGAACCCAGTTCTCCAATAAGGATACCTGCGCTAACCCAATGGGCAAAACTTTTGAGTGACACCGATTCAATTTTGACATGAAAACGTTACAGCAACCATATTGGACAACAGCAACCATTTCGTGAAAAAAAAAAAATCAATGTTCTGCTGTTATTTCCATCCATTATAGCGGCCTCATTCTTTGCAAATATGCCGCACATAAGTACTTCATGATGATAAACAGTGGGGGAGAGTACCGGTAAACATTGCATTGTTTGTTGTTCAAAAAACCTGTTGGACTCACCATTCAGTGTTATTTAGTCGCTCAGCTTCGCCTCCTGCATCAGGATTCTCACGTTCGCGATCCTCAGCGGCCAGTGGCTCAAACCTATATGGTTCGGCAACTCCCCCAGCTTCATCAACGCCCTCTTCGTCTTCGGAGGAGCTCCCTCAACCGTCAGAGCTATCCTCACTATCAATACTATCATATGTATTTGCTAATTCTTCTTCGTCCACACTTTACCGATTCGTGACATCATCCTGAAATTTAACCTGAATTACCATGTGTACGCAGACGACACTCAGCTATACATCACGTTTAAATCTACTCAAGAACATGCCAATACCTCTATTGAAAGACTTGAGAATTGCATCCAAGAGATTCGACGTTAGACCCAACAGAACTTCCTGAAGTTGAATGATAAAACAGAGTTCCTTCTATTTGGGTCTCGTCAACAATTAACAAAGGTTTCAGTGCCATACATTTCCATCGGTGATGCTCGGATAGCTCCCTCGTTGCAAGCTTGGAACTTGGGGGTTATTTTTGATTCATCAATGACACTTCAACCACACATCAACAACATCATACGTGTGTCATCATTTCACATCAGGAATATTGGTAAGATACGCAAGTACTTGAACAAGAGTGCCACTGAAAAAGTCATTCATGCATTTGTTACTTCTCGTCTTGACAACGGCAATGCTCTTCTCTACAGTCTTCCTAACAACCAGATTTCCCGTCTTCAACGCCTCCAAAACACCGCAGCCCGCATCGTGACACTGTCTAAAAAATCTTGTTCTATCACCCCCATTCTGAAACAACTTCACTATGGCTCCCTATCTCTCAACGTATCATCTTCAAGCTGATGCTCATTGTCCACAAAGCACTTAACGGCAAGGCTCCCCACTATATCTCAGAACTACTTCAAGTTTACACTCCGTCAAGGGATCTTCGATCCAGTTCCATGCTTCTCCTCAAGGAACCCAAGTCTCAACACTCCTGGGGTGACAGGTCTTTTTCTGCAGCTGCGCCACGCATCTGGAACTCTCTACCACATAATCTTAGATCTTGTCTTTGTACCACAAAATTTAAATCACTTCTCAAAACTTATCTTATGTCACAGGTTTTCAAGGAATAATTTAGTTGTATCTTTTTTATTTTGTTTTTTTTGGTTTACTGCGCCTTGAACACCCAGCAGGGTGGATATGTGCGCATAACAAGTCTTTATTATTATTATTATTATTATTATTATTATGTTCCTCCCACGATCCGCAGTGTCTGACATTTTGTTTTCGTTACCGTGAAAATAGCTATAGACGCGTACAATAAACACACTCCGCTGCGCGGGGTAAACAAGCCGTTTCCACTCATGTACGTCATCAAAGTCTATTGTATATTTTCATCACGTGACACGCTGTTTTCCGCTATGAGGAGCTGCTGAACGCTGGTCAAAATGACCTTTTTTTAAATTACGCAACCACCGCTAAGGATTTTCTTTGAAATATACGTAATCATGAAACACAAATTGATTGGATTTCGGTAAAGCTTAAATTATCTTAGTGCTGTTGAAGTAGATCTTTAAACTCTTTCTAGAGCAAAGATGGCACCACTTAACATTTTTTTAAGTAGTTGATTTTAGTCAGCACAGTGTAAGGTACATATTGACACGTTTCATCCTTGCACTAAAAATTTTGATTAAATGTGTAAATAGCGCTAATCAAGGGCCTTCTTAATTACACCTGGCACCAATATTTATTTTCTTAAATATGAAAATCTCATTCAGTAGACCCATACATGTGTAGCCTTTCAATCCATGAAGAAATTTTGCTTGCACTCCAAATTTTGAATAAATTGAATGTTGACCTTTTTTGACCTTTTACCCCTTCTTTAACAAAGATGGCACCACTTAACATTTTCTTTAGTAGTTGATTTTGAGTAAGTACAGTGTAAAGTACACATTGACACATGTTTCATCCTTGCACTCAAAAATTTGATTAAATGTGTAATTAGCGCTAATGAGGGACCTTCTTACTGTACATGTAGTTAGACTTGGCACCATTATTGATTTTCTTAAGTACGGAAATCTTAGTCATTGGACCATACATGTACATTAGCCTTCAATCCATGAAGAAATTCTGCTTGCACTAAAAAAAATTGATTAAATCGATTTTCTTGGGGAGTTTAGGGGGCTCCCCCACTCAACGCACCACTCAGTGCACTTAACAATTCACATTTTAAGGTTCCCTCGGTGGGTGCTACATATCCCACACTTCAAACTTTTTGCACTAAAATTTGTTAATAAACCCTGCAGGGCTCCTTGACTATCACACAGTGATGCTCAAGGCGCTTCAACAGTCAGTGTTTTCCTGCAAGGTATGTGTAGCTAGGTTTTGAAGTATGAGACCTACATGTACATATTTCCTTTGCATAGCACCATGTAATGGTTTACAAGGTGCTGTGCGCAATATGCAGCCAATCAAACCAGGAGCACCGGGGCGAACATCTCTTTTTGATACATGTGGGTGCACTGGGTTCTTTTACATGCATTACACAACACATGGGACTAACAGCCTTACAATGTTACATCCCATTTGAAAGGACGCAGCAATAATGGTTAAGTGTCTTGCTTAAGGACACAAGTGTCATGACTGGGACTCGAACCTACACTCTGATGCTGAACAAAAACACCAGAGCTTGAGTTTGGTGCTCGTATCCGCTCGGCCACAACACGCCATATTATATACATGTGAATCAAACCTTAACACTAAAAACTGACATTTATTTTTGTACCACTGATATAGACATTTTGGGGTTTGGCTTAAACTTTGAATGCTGACAATGTATGATAATGAATAATGAGTTACACTGTAACTTAAAGTGAAATGTTAGGATTTAACATTAACAGGTAAAAATAAATCAGCCACTTACATGTAACTGTGTCATTATCCAGGTCGGTTAGCCCCTTAGTGCCATTAGGTGACTTATCAGTTGGGCAGGACTGACATATGATCAATTGTTTGTGGAGATCCACAGCTATCAGACTGCCCTTTTTGGTTTAAGTGTTAAAAAATATAGTGAAAATTACTGGCTTTAACTGTAATTGTAGTGGATGAGATATCTTTACCATGTTTATTGCTTCTCACTTTTGTTAATGTACATGCATGTCTATCTGGAAGCCCCTGTTTTTATTCCAAACAATCATTTTAGTCTAGTTTAATATTTTTCTTCTGTACAGCAAACTAAAACTAAAGAAGAATCAATCATAGCAGAGGTGGAAATAAATGATGTTCCATTGCAGTGTAGAAACATGCTGACTCGGGGATCTACACAAGAAGAGGTTGGTATTTCAAATGGACATGTAGCTTTAATCAATTAATATTGAACCTGAAGACAATTGTAAAAGAAAAACCTCAGTTGCACAGGACTTTCATTTTGAATTTATTGAAGTTCTTTGAGTTATCTTGAGGTAATAAAAGTCGGTCCTGGAAAAGAATTTGTAGGTAGCATTATGAATGCTTCCCCAAAAGACATTTCGTTTACTGTGAACACGCTTCTTAACAGTAACTCAAGAGTTCTTCCTGTGAATGACTGTCCGAAGGAACTTGCAAATAAGTTCAGCGAGTTCTTCTTGAACAAAGTGAAGAAGATTCGAAACATAATTGATGATGTCCACATTGATCCATCGTCTCCTCTGGAAGGAAGAAAGTTTCCTTCTCATGGTTCTCTCCTACATGATTTTCGTCCAGTCACTGAAGATGACCTTTTAAGGATCATCATGAAGTCACCAACCAAGACGTGTGCTTTGGACCCACTGCCAACATGGCTGCTGAAAAGACATTCATCAGTCATTCTTCCCAAACTGACAGAAGTGGTGAACGCTTCCCTCGAGCAGGGTGTGTTTCCGAATTCTTTAGGCCATGCTATTGTGACTCCTATCTTGAAGAAATCATCACTTGACAGGAATGATCTAAAGAATTACCGTCCTGTATCCAGCATCTCATCAATATCAAAATACATTGAAAAAGTTGTCTCTGCTAGACTTACTGAGCACATTAATCATCACAACCTGTTTGAACCACTCCAGTCAGCATACCGCAATTCACATAGCACAGAAACTGCCCTCCTCAGTGTACAGGATCACGTTCTCAAAGCAATTGATCAAAAAAAAGCTATTTTGTTTGTTATGTTGGATCTCTCAGCGGCGTTTGATACGCTAGACCATGACATCATGCTCCACCGCTTTCAAGAAAGCTTTGGTATATCCGGTAATGCCTTGCAATGGTTTTCATCTTATTTCAACTGTCGCACTAACCATGTTCATGTTCCTGGAGCGGACTCAACTACCACTAATCTTGACTACGGCACCCCGCAGGGCTCTGTTATTGGACCTTTGTCTTTTACACTTTACACAGTCCCAATTGGGGAAATTCTACGTAAGCACAATATGTTATATCACATGTACGCTGATGATATTCAGATATACTCCATCATCGACCCAAAGATCCCGTTAGATGCAGAATGTGCATTGTTCAATTTATCTACTTGTGTGAAAGACATTCAGCATTGGATGGTGGCCAACAAACTCAAACTTAACGCGGATAAAACTGATTTCATCATAATTTCCTCCAAAACTGCCAGTAAAGCTCTTGGTCACCTCAAGTTTACTTTTGAAAACACAACTATTTCACCTGCCAAATCGGTACGAAATCTGGGAGTTGTGTTTGATCCCAGGATGTCAATGGATGATCATGTTGCACAAATGAGTAAGAACACCAACTTTCACCTACGAAATATCGCCAAGATACGTCCATACATCGATGAGGATACATGTCATTCCGTTGTTAGATCACTTGTGCTGTCAAGACTAGATTACTGCAACTCGCTTTTGAAAGGAATCACAAAGAAAAACATAAATCGTCTCCAGAAAGTTCAGAATAAAGCAGCCAGACTCATCTTTAAGACCGGTCGTCATGACAACATTTCACCACTATTTCAGAAATTGCACTGGCTGCCCATCTCAAACAGAATTGACTTCAAACTTTGTCTTCTTGTCTTCAAATCCCTTGCCCACCAGTCACCATCATACATATCCGACATGCTACAACCGTATGTCCCACCGCGTTCCCTACGCTCTTCCTCAGAGAACCTCTTGGCTGTACATCGCACCGTCTCCGGAGCTGGTTCGCGTGCTTTTTCTGCTAGCGCTCCAAACCTGTGGAACTCATTACCATCGCATCTTCGCCATGCAACTTCACATAAACAATTCAAGAAACTACTTAAGACTCACTTGTACAGAAATACTTGACTCGTTTACTTCACTTTACATTGGAACATCTTGAGTTTGGATTTCTTTGTTGCATCTTCTGTAGGCGCTTTGTAACCTTGGGAAAAAGGCGCCTCATATAAATGCTGATATGTATGTATGTATTATATATACACCTGATGAGTAAAGAGGGAGTCATTGTGCAGAGGAGCAAGTTGGACAGTCACGGAGCCCAATGAATATACAAGAAATTTAACACAGTGCTTGTGGCAGTGGATCTTTATGTATCAATACTTAAAGATGTGGTTAAAGGAATTGCCTTACATAATCAAAAATCAGAATATCAAAATAATTAGACTAATCAGAGACATCAATCTAAAACCAAAGGACTTTCAAACTCAACTCCTTTGGACAGACCCGATACATAATGTATACCTGTGTACAACCAAATCAGCGGAGAAAGACATGATACACAGAGCCACTGATCAGATCTAGGTTATCAAAATGTATCAATCAAGTGATGATCATCTCAAACCAACAAACAAAGATCAGAATTCAGAGAAGGTTTGCAAGTTACGCCCCGCCATGCACTTACATGTACCAATAGGGAGTTTGACATTTCTTTTTAAATTAGCCTTAAACTTTTCTTTTATAAAGTTTAATTCATAACTGGACTTCACAGAGCTGTTTACCAGAATTGTTGAGGTTTATGTACACTAGTTAAATTTTAGGTTAAAATACCTTGTTTCATGGTAAAATAAACCTTGTGTGTTTGACCAAGTTTGCATTAATCAGCGCTTGTCAGATGGGGGATCCCTATGCTAAAGAAACAAAACCTATCACATTCTTCAATTAATCATTATGACTTTGGAGTCCTTAAATCTCAGCATACCCTGTCGATTGCGCATAAGGCTTGTTTGTAGTATATTTTGTACTAGGCCTGGGCGACTAGTGAAATTGACTCCCAGACTTGTCGCGCTTCAAATAGTTGTGACTTCAACACTAATCGCGACTATTTTTTATTTCCTAAGATGTATTGCGGCAGCGGCGTAGCCAGGAATTTTTCGTTTGGGGGGGGGGGGGGGGGCATTGCTTTCAAATGGGGGGGCCCCAGGGAGAATGGGTTTGTCAGTGGTGGGAGTCATGTACTTCAGAACTATGAGGTTCGATCCACTATCGACTCCACGAACCTCATAGAGTGACATGTACAAAATCCTATTCGAAACTTTTTGCCCTACACGTTGATGCACCTGGAGTTCTCTTTTGAAACCGGATCTCGCCAAAATTAGGCTCTGCGTGTTCTTTGTTCTCACATTGAGCTCGGCGCGGGTCCAGAAAAACCACTCCACAAAAAAAAAGGTGGACAAAATGATAAATTCTCACTGTTATTCAGAATCCTCGCATTCCGGTAACAATATGGCAGCCGCCGTAATTTATAAATGGTATGCTGCGCGCTACGCTGGTAACGGTAACCAACGGTTCATGTACAGAACATTGGTTTATGTGGACCAGCGTTGCGTGTAGCATGACTTTTTGGTCTCTCCGGCATGTAGGCCGTATGCCGGTAATCAACGGTATGCAGTGCGCAACGCTGGACACAATTACCAAAGCCTATGTTTGTACACGTGAACCGTTGGTTATCGATACCAGCGTAGCGCGCAGCATACCATTTATAAATTACGGTGGCGGCCATATTGTTACCAGAAGGCGAGGATTCTGAATAACGGTAAGAATTTATCTTTTTTGTAATTTTGTTTTTTGTGGAGTGGATTTTCTGGACCCACGCTGAGCTCACTGTGAGAACAAAGAACACGCAGAGCCTAATTTTGGTGAGATCCGGTTTCAAAAGAGAACTCCAGGTGCATAAACGTGAAGGGCAAAAAGTTTCGAATAGGATTTTGTACATGTCACTCTATGAGGTTCATGGAGACGATAGCGGATCGAACCTCATATTTCTAGGAGTAGGGGTCATGCAGCCGTTTATGCTTTTATTTTGGAAGGGGGACGTTGCAGAGGGCCACAATCCTCCTATGTTCTTAGCATTTTTTTTAGCCAGACATGACTATTCAGCATAGGCCCGGCCCCGGGCCCTTATTTTGTAGCCATTGTAAGTTCCTATGCATTAAAACATCTGAACACAACACCACGCTGTCTATACTACAACAAAACAGTGCTCAAAATAACTGTTGGCAACAGAACACGGTTGACAGTGACCAACTGTTCATTCCGCTGCATTGCATTGATCAACACTGAGTTTCTCAAAAAGCCCTTAAGCACCTAGGAATCAAAACAACACTGTGACGTCTATTATTATAAGCGACTCTGAAACGAAAATTAAGCAGATCAAAATTTCAAAAAGCGGTGGTTTGTGGCAATATTAGTGTTGATGAACTAGAATTTTTTTCCGTCAAGCATTTCTGATGGGAGTGATATCAGCTCAAGTGACTAGGACAGTTCTCAAGAAATGGGACAGGACAAAACTTGGAGGGGCATATGCCAATGATCGCGGAGCTGAGCCACTTGGTTCAAACAACTGGCAGCACAAGCGAATGCAAACTGTGTAGTTCGCCTCAGCCGCGCAATTTGTATGTGTGGGCAGACTTTAGTTCAGAAATTGTGGGGCAATATTAAAATTGGCTTGCGCGAATTTTTAAAATGGCCCTTTTCAAATATTGCTCCCAACAACCAGTGATAAAATCTGATGCCTTTTTGAGACCCTTGTTTTTTGGCGAGTTGCTTTAGCAGAATGCGAGCCTATGTAATACTGATTTTGTCCGTCCGTCCGTCCGTCCGTCCGTCCGTCCGGCCGTCCGGCCGTCCGCATTCAATGGAAATGTTAAAGTTTTTACTTTAAGCTCCAACCTTTAAGTGTTGAGTTGTGTTATGGAATGTACAAGCCCAAGTGAGATTGTTATACAGTGTCAGTCATGTTTTGTAATCCCCAACTATGTTTTTCAGGAAATGTTAATGTTTTTGAAATTTTTTTAAAAAGTTTTTTGAATATAAACAAGTTTAACATTATTTTACATGCTTAAATAGTGACCTCTGGATTGTAAAGAGCCAAACTCGAACTAAAATATTGAAGTTTTAGATTAAGCTTGTAACTTTGAGTGATTATTTCAAAACAGAGTCGGTTCCACTTGAATGATCTAAAACAATGAAAACATTAAACGGCCATAACTAGCTCCTTATTGTTATGATGTACTGACTTGAAATTTGAAGTAAATATTGCTACTGACGTGCAGATTCATATGAAAAGATAAAACTGATGAGTATGTCACAGGTTTAACAGGAACTTGCCATTATCTAACAACTTGCCAAGTTTCAATGTAATCAGACCTATACTTGTGGAGATACATGTATACGACTTCAAAAAGTGCACCTTTAATGTCACGTCACGTGACCCCTGATTACGTAATCAATCTAAAACTTCATACATATGTTGGCTGCCTGACTGTCATCATGTGTATCAATTTTGAAGCGGTTACAAAAAACTTTGCCACACACATCTTCTCAAAGTGCATTTTGAACAGTTTTCCAACTGCCACTACAGGGCGCTCTTGTATATTATGACGTCATTGGTATTTTTTTTTGAAAGTACATTCTGGCCGCACACTAACATCGTTAAAAGCAACTTCATAAAGTCTTTTGCCACTTTTGAATTACGAGGGCACTTCCGGTTTCGACCGAAAGGAGAGGTCACGTGAGGTCACGCATATGGAATAAAATGAAGCCCTAATTCATCCCTACCCAATCCCGCAAACAAAATCCTACGGTCTCTTGTGGCTGATTTGATACGCATTTTCAAATATTTAAAATATAAATCTTTAAGATGACGTCACGTGACGGGTGATGACGTCATCATGACATCCTTGTTTTAGGATCATTATTGCACCAATGCCTTTCATCACTGAAAGTTTCATTGCAATTGCTCCTTAGGAACTATGCAAAAGGCCGCTAAGGACGAATTGTGCGTTATTTCAATGACTTCCGGTAGTCTGAAAAATTTAAATAAAAACAATAAAAACAAAAACAAGAGCTGTTTTGCTGCGCTTCGCTGCGAAACAGCTAAAAAAAAAACACACATAGTAAAACAGGAAAACTGGAGAAAAAAGACTTGACAATAAGAGGGAGAGGAAGAAGATCCCACACATGTATTTAAGCAATGATGTACTGACTTGAAACTTGAATCAAATATTGCTACTTACATGTAGATTCATATGAAAAGAAAAAACACAAAGAGTTTATCACTGGTTTCAGTTGAATGAGCTAAAACAATGAAAACCTTAAATGGTCATAACTCTTTATTGCAATGATGTACTGACAGTACTGACACGAAGATTTAATGCAGTCTAATTCCCCAATATTTTTCACCATGCTGTCATATTTGAGGTTCCTTGATATTTCTGTTTTTTAATTGTTTGGATACAACCCCAATTTCCCATAAAATTGTTAAATACAGATGCTTACATTTTTTGTTTCCCCATCCTGAGCCTACCCCCAATGAACAAAAACCAAACATAACAACACATGGTCTATTTCCACTGTTTAGTTTCTTGAGAATTGTGTAAGCCCATTATTGCACACATGCACATATATAAATATACATGTATACATGTACATGTACGCATCTGTACATACCTGACATGGATGAATATTGTAATTGAAATACTTCCATCTAGTCAGGTCAATGGTTTCTTGTAAAGGCTTTCTATTCTGAGCCTGATCTACTTTAAAAGTACATGTAATTTACATGCATCTACTCTGGTAAATGTTGGTCTTTGATGACATACCAGAGCTGTGAATGAGAGAACTCATCATAGAATTTGTTGTTACTATATTAGTCAGACAGTGTTAGAACTAGGCCAGTATCTTTTGAATGACCACTGTGTACCATGCCAGATATGTTGCAGAGGGTGTCCCCCAATTGTTCCCATACTTTATAACACACTTTGAGTACTTTGTGTTGGAAGTGTGTATATTATTATTTTCATTAATTGTTCCTCACCTGTTTATAACTATCTTAACAAATAAGAAAGACAAGTGCAAAGAAAGGAAAGCAAGTATAGTTCATGTATGTGTAGTAGCAATTATTTTCTGGCTTGGTAAAAAATTTCCAAGTTTGGTGACACTATCTGAACATATGGCATATTATTCAAAATATGCACCATTTGCAAGCCTGAAAATTGGACCCTTATATTTTCATAAGTGAAAGCTAATTTTTATTTTTATATAGTGTAATTAACTAGGAGGTACCTGACATGTTATTATACACAATATTGACAACCGATGTCTTTCAACTAAATCGAGGTCAAAGGTTTGGCGTCTCGAACGTCAGCATTTTTGACAGACTTCAACTACCACTATAGATGTAGAGGTATTTAAATGATCACATTTTTATATTTGCTGAGGTACATATTTTCTTTTGCATGCTCAGGTTGTGGGGGCTGATGCCAAATACTTTAACAGCAAGAGAAAAAAAAAATCCGACAATTGAAAAAACCCCACTAGAAATCTAGAGTTTGTGGACAAACTCAGGGTGTTCGGCTCGAACGAAATAAAGTGACTGCGTAAATAAAAATAGGAAAATTATTGTGTGAAGGTTTTTTGTCTAATATTTATTTGTACCTCTTGTTGATCTCTGTGCAAAATCATAGCATAGGCCTAAAGGTTGTCATATGAAACTTCAACTTCCGGTTTTGACAGGGAAAGGTCAAATGGGGTCACACTTTGTACAAAGTATCTAGAATTGCCCAAGAGCTTTAAATTGTGTGTTTTGAACTGTTTTCAGCCTGCCGCTAGAGGGCGCTTTTGAATTATGTGACGTAAACCAGACACTTGCCAGATCACAACATAGTTAAAAACAACTCAAAAAAAATTCCCACTTTCAAGTTACTTGGCATTTCCGGTTTCGACCGGAAGTAGAGGTCATGTGAGGTCACGCGCATGACAAAAAATTAAGACCTATTTGACCTTAGTATGATCCCGCATAAAGCAACCGCCGGTCTCTTAAGTGTGATTTGTTACAGACTTTCAAACATAAAAAAATAAATAAGAGAATACGCTTGAGAAACATAATTTAAAGTTTGAGTGGCCAGGGCAAGGTTGTTCACACGTTAATACGCTATCGTGCGTCGTCAATGCGGGTCAACTGATAGGTGCGTGTTTTCGTCCTTTTTCGACCAGATGTAAAAGAAACATGTTGTTATGTCTGCAAAAGTTTGAGCAGGCTTAACGGTCTACACCCTGATAAAAAAATTATGCTGAAATTATTAGTAGCTTTAAAGATATGAACATGATCAGATATTTTGAAATTTTCAACTTCCGTTTTGAACCGGAAGTCAGTTCAAATGTTGTAAAGGTTCTGTGTAGCATTTGTCAAACTCTTAACGACCTATCCGATGTGTAGATTGTACAAATCCATTCAGTGGTTCATTAGTTATGTTTTTTTCAAGTATTAAACTTTGATTTAGTGTAATTTGATACCCGATGACGTCATCATGACATCCTCAGGTGTGTGTCGTCTAGATACTAAGGTGCAGTTGTCTGATGAGTTTTAATGTTCAATTCAATCGCAATCTTGAGTTATTCCGTAGATAAGCTCGAAAGTTGTTTTTTGAAGGAAAAAAACGAAGGCGAACTTCGACCTAGGGTAAAGACCCAGAAGTTAAGTTCATACAATTTTGGCGTTAACTTTTCAAATGTTGCCCCAGCCTTGGTCTATCAGATGCCAAACTATGAACATCATAAATTTTATATTCAGTGAGATACAGCAACAAGCAAATGGTCATTTTTCACCTTTAAAAGCCTTGTAATTCGATACCTGATGACGTCATCATGACGCAATTCTTCGCGTGCCGTCCTCATATTAAGGTTCAAGTGTATGCTAAGTTTAAAGTTTGTACAACTTTTACTTTTTGAGAAATCTGCAAGAGAAAAAGTTCAGGGAAAAGAAGAAGAGGAAGAAAACTAGACTTTCAGTTTTTGTCATGTGACAAAAACAAGGTGTTCGTGCTGAGTGATTGAATGAATTGGTGACAACATTTAACTCATCAATCCAATGACTGGTTCAGGTATTATGAGTTTTGTAAAAATTAAACATCATGTTCCGGTATGAACCGGAAGTCAAGGGCAAATGGGGGTTACATTTTGTGTAGCGCTTGTTGAGATTTTGAATACCTTTCTAATGATAAATAAATTCTAAAAATCAAATGTATGGTTCGGAAGTTATGATTTTTTAAAAATATAAAGTTTAAACTTCAGGTTTTGAAAGCCTTATCTGCCGACGTACAGAAAATAAACAACCAATGTCTGCTTATGATTTTTTCAGATACTAAATTATCAAGGTCAAATGGGGTCAATTTTTGTGTAACGTTTGTCGAACTTTTAATTACCTATCCGATGATGTGTAGATTGAAAAAATCAAATAAATGGTTCCTGAGTTATGTTACAAAAAATTAAACTTTCAGTTATTGTAATTTAATACCCGATGTGGTTATCATGACGTCATTAAGTTTGTGTCATCTTGATACTGAGGTTCAATAATCTTATGAGTTTCAATGTTCAATTCAATTTCAATCTTAAGTTATTCTGTAGATAAGCCCGAAAACAATGTTATTAATTTATCAGCGCTGTTTTCTAAATTTCAAACGAAAGAGGGCGCTGTTGCAATTTTTGTTCCCTGCTTTATAAAGATAATCAACACGACAATGACATCGCAGTGCACGGCACAGTCAGCGCGTGAACTGGCTTGCATCAGTTTCAACGTTATGTGTACATAATGCGTTGTCAATGAAAGTGGGGGGGGGGGGGTACGAGTGGGTAGGTGCGCTTCATTGTCCGGTTTTAACAAGATGTAAAAGCTTAAACTGTTGTTATCTCAGTGCAAAAGTTTAAGTTTGTATCTTATAAGATCAATGCAAATGTATTCCTACTTGTAGTTTCGGTGCGAGACGTTGTTCATTATCACTCAACTATTGAGATTCTCCGCTCTGCACTCAGCGCTCGATGTTTTAAAAACTATTGCCAACAGCGCCCTCTTTCGTTGGACGAAAGAGAGCGCTGTTGGGAATTCCCCCCCAAAAGTTCGCGCCACATCACACACGCACAGTCGGCACTTGCACTGCATGTAGCGTACATAGTGTGCGTTGTTGTCAGTCGTCAGCGCTTACACGTAATGTGTACAATGCGTTGTCAATGAAAGTGGGGGGGGGGGGGGGGTACGATTAGGACGGTGCGCCTCATTTCCCAGTTTTGACCAGATGCATACGATTACAATGTTGTTATCTCTGTGCAAAAGTTTAAGAGGGATTGCTGTTCTCCAATCTGATACAAAATTTATGCTGAAGTGATCAAGAGTTTTAAAGATATGAATAAAATAAGATAATCTACCGAAAGTAAGTTAAAATATTGTACGGGTTCTGTGAAGCGTTTGTCAAACTTTTAACGATCTTTCCGATGATGTGTAGATTGTCAAAATCCGAATTATGGTTTTTGACTTATGATTTTTACAAATATTAAAATTTGATTTGATGTAAATTCAATGCCCGATGACGTCATCATGACGTAATTAAGTATGTGTTGTCTTGATACTAAGGTTCAACTATCTGTTGAGTTTCATTGTTCAATTCAATCTCAATCTTAAGTTATTCCGTAGATAAGCTCGAAAGTTGTTTTTTTAAGGAAAAAAACGAAGGCAAACTTTGACCTAGGGTAACGACCAGGAAGAAAAGGTTGTACGATTTTGGCGTTAACTTTTCAAATGTTGCCCCACCCTTGATCTATGCGATGCCCACGTATGAACATCATAGCTTTCATATTCGTTGAGATACAGCAAAAAGCAAATGGTCATTTTTCAACTTTAAAACCTTGTAATTCGACACCTGATGACGTCTTCGTATTGAGGTTCAATTGTCTGATGAGTTTCATGGTTCAATTCAGTTTCAATCTTGAGTTATGATCCAGAGAAGAGTTGAGTGGAAGGAGAAGAAAAAAAAACAAAAAAAAAACAAAACAAAAAAACGGAACAATAACAGAACAATAACAGAGGTGTTCGTGCTCATATTGCACGAACACCTTAAAAAAAAAAAAAATCGCGAATTCCCGAAAGTCATTTTCAGACATGCCAACTAGTACGTTTTTCCCGTATTTCGTACGGGTTTTCGTTAAAAATACGGGTGTACAGGTTTTGCAAAAAAAATACGGTTTTGACCACCGCCACCGCAAAAATAATTCCATTCCCCAAAACGGCTGCGAGAAATACTATACTAACTATGCTAGCGCTATTAAGCCATGTGGTACAACCTCGTTTCCAATGGTGTTCAATCTCGCCGCGCAATTATTTTCTTTCCCAGCAGAATGATCGATACGGCGCACGCGCTACCCATGTTAGCGAGGTTGTCTGTGGGCACGAGGCATTCACCAATTATTCGTAAGCGCGTCAGTTATTGGTGCATGGTATGTAAACAAACCTGTATTAACCAATCGGAACACTGCATGCAAAAGGTTACGATTGTTCGCCTTTCGAAAGCTGTCAGTGTCAGTTCACGCTGTTTTGCGGAATTTTGTTAGCACTCCTGCATGAAATTGTAATATAAATATCTGATTATGGCTTCGACCTCGTCGAATAAAAGGAAGCAGTCATTTAAAGGAGAATATTCAGCGAAGTGGGACTTCATAAAAGCGTCCAAAAAGGGAGAAAATAATTAATTTATCAAATATCAATAATGTTATTGTTATGTGTAAGCATTAAGCATCCCTCACTCAGTCACACATGGATCTGGATGGATGGAGGTACGCAGGAGATGTTTTTTTGTTAATATGGAGGTATGATTGTGTCGGATATCTTTCAAAAAATATAAATTTCCGGTAGTAAAAGGTTGCCCCAAATCGTCCGCTTGCGACTTCTCTTGTCCATTCTCGTTCATCTGCACAACGAATTTTACAAACTCTTGCGCAATCTGCAGTTTGCGCAATGCAGAATCGGCAGCTCCCATTGCCTATCGAGTAAAGGTTTGCGCAATTTTCAGATTGCGCATTGTCTTGTACACCATGCGCGCTGTGTACTTCACGAAACACGACGCGACGACCGTGGATCACAAAATCATGAGACCAAAATCACGGAGATATCAGTGGATGTGTTCGGGTTTTTTAGTTCAATTTTTTTAAAAACATGTTTGGTTGGTCAAAGTCTGACATTAAAAATTGTTTTTATTTATTTTTTTTTAAAAAGCCGAATAAAAAGTTGAGGATCGTGGCACGGGAAACCGAAACAGACATGACAGAACACCCTTTTTCAAGTTTTTGGGGGCCTAAACTCTTTTATGCATTTTTTTTCAAAAATACAGGTTTTAAGGAAAAATACAGGTTTTGGGGTTTCAGAATACAGTTTTGTGATCCCAGAGGTTGGCATGTCTGCATTTTTTTCCGTCACAAATTTCAACAATAAAAAACATGTCAATTAACCAAAGTTTCAAACATTCAATAAATTCGAAACAAATATGATGAGAACATGTTTAAATAATTATTATTTTGAAACAATGACTACTACGATACCTGGTCAACAATAAGAGTAATCCCTTTTTCAAATTTGCAGCGCTGACATTTTGTCAGCGTCCGTCAATTTTTTTACGTGACGTTCGAGAACTTACCGACCGGCCTGTAAATTAACCCTTGACTTGACTTACCCCCTCTATTGTCCTCAATTGCAGTTAGGCCAGTTAAGTCAACAGAGGGGGTAAGTTCGACTCACACATGTTTTGTTTTCTGTTCATACGTGTGCAAAATAAATCCGTCAATTAAATCACGCTCATACTTATTGACGTTCGAGAATCCATCGGACAGCTCCAGATGAAAAACCAAAATGTATCTGAGATGATTAACAATGGAAATACTTCCTTCCGAACGCTAGTTTTTGGAAACTAAATCAACTTATGTTCAAGTACGCTTGATGTGGATTGCGCGAAGGTAATAAAGTCCCGAACGTCATTTGCAATAAATTCCGTCAATTTTCTCGAACGTCATGCAAATTCCGTCATTTTTTTTTTCAAACGTAATTTTTCCGTCAAAAATGACGTTCGAAACTGCGTGTTTTTAGCCCAAAAAAATTTTATGGAAGCTTGACAATTTTTTTATTTTATAGATTTTAGGTATGAGAGGCTGCAAATATTTAAGAGAAATTACGGTAGTGTTGTGCCAGAAATAAATTAATAACAGACAATATTTGCTTAGTTTTTCCGTCAATGTTATGCTCTCTTCTGTCAGGCTTATATTTTCTGTGTGTGATGTTTTGTTGAGTTTTTTAAATTTTTATTCGAAACTACATCAGTTGGGCCTCACCATAGAAAAGAATGAATGTTCCTTGTGCTTTACTTGTGCTATCTTTGAACTAAATATAAATAACCACATGTTTCACTGCTGGAGACTCTACTTTTTAAAATGACCACTGCAAGATGAAAACTAACTGAACTATCCTTACATGAACATTTTGGTAAACTTAAATATGTATACAATTATTTAAAATATCTTACAAGGTCAAAAAGATTTTTTTGAAAAATGACATTTGAGGTTGTAAAATGGTCCATATTTTGAAGAATATGCCACATAACACACACCTCAAACACATTGTATACCTGTTGTATGCAATGTGTTGGGTGTGTCTATGAATCTTATTATTTGTTTCGTATCTATTTGTGTCTCTTCCTTGTCAGCCCTCGCCCATCCTTAGCCCCCACTGTCACTGCCACTTTAACCCTTTCAATACCATTGTCGAGTTTACTTGACAGTGCGCCGTGTTGTGCTTCCGTACCAATGTCGAGTTTACTCGACACAAAAAGCAGCGGTGTTTGAGAGCCTGTAATTATTTTGTTTGGCGCCCTCTGCTGTTGACCTTTATATAGACTGGTAGCTTGTTTATCGATCTTCACAATGGTGTGTATTGTATAGGGGGTCGCCATTAGGATATTCCGAGAAAAATTACATTGCATGCAGCAGTACTTCCAGATTTCACGCTTCCGTTTTCCCAACAAAAAATCACCATCATGGCTGTTCGTGACCTGGAGGTTTTGGTTGAAATATTTGTCGTAAGTGACTCCGAATTGGACTCGGAAATATCTGAAGAAGAACCTAGTGAAGATTCAGATGAAACTCGTGATGTTTCGTCGCCAGGCACGTTCAATTATGACAACTATCCTGACGATATACCGGTAGCTGCACCGAGCACGGCACCCGTTCAACGCCGTGGGCTTGGGCGTGGACCCGGCGGGCCTCGACCCATTCGTGCCGATCGAGGTGACAAAGGACATAAAGATAATGTATACAAATTTGACATAATATAAAAGGTCATTTCATAAGCTACAAATTGTATGCATAAATTTTTTCCACAAAAATATGTCTTCACACAGAAAATCAAGATTGAAAAAATGTGAACACTGCACGTTGCCTTTTTTGTGTGTGTGTGTGAAAAAATGCGGTACACAGCAGTGTGACCCCTATAAAAAATGCGGTATTGAAAGGGTTAAACCAAGTACGCCATGGTCAAGTGCATACCTGTTGATGTCCCCACCCCTAACATCAGTTGATCAACTGATTGACTTTTCTATTAGTCTTTGTTTTTCTATCGGGTGATCGGCAGCTCGCCATGGCAGCTTTGCTGTTCTAGTTTAACTCGTTGACTGCCGCCTACGAGTATATTCGTAGTAACAGGTGTAACGGATTCTGCCACTACGAGTATACTCGTAGGAAGTGAAAGGCTTTTGTATAGTGAATTGAATACACTGGCATCGCTGAGAACGCAACGAATACGCTTCTGGCAGTGGTGAGGACACATCATCAGAATTTGTATGCTACAACATGTAGACACACACAAAAAAACCTATTTGGTGTGCGCGCATGCGCACCACACTTAGATGCTTGGCAAATGGGATGCCCCTATGAATTTATGACCGGCAGTCAACGTGTTAAAGACTGAATTTCTGTCACCAGTGAATTATTTATTTCAAATAGTAGTTTTATGGATCACGTTTGGCATGATTTATTTCGCGACAGTTCGGCCTGTGTGGTAAAAAACTTTGCACTATGAGCGATATTTCCAATGATTTAAACATTGTTATGAGTTCTCTGATGTTAAAATGCATTGAATTAGGCCGTCACCAACTGTTACAGCGCCCTCTATCAGCGTGTTTAAGATCTAGATACCAGAAGATGAAATCTTTGATTTAAAAGGGTTTTCATTAAAAGTCATTGCATGGGGCAAACTCTTATTCCATACTGTAGCTTATACAAAAACTTAGTATGAAAAACATGTTTTTCGTCCTTGTGATGTCATTGGGTGTCAAAATACGAAAACAAATTAGAACTTATTGTTTAAAAAATGTTATCTTCTGAACCTTACATGTATGTCATAGAGTTATAATCTTTAGGTCGTCTTGTAGCTTAGAACACGTCTGACATTTTATTTGAAAGGATGACCCCACTTTGACTTTACTTCCGGTCCTAAGAGGAAGCTCTAAAACTCAAAAAATTAATATCTCCTGAACCAGATGTTATAAAGTCGTAATGTTTATGCTGTCTTTGTAGCTTACAGTACTGGTGACATTTCATTTAAGGATGACCCTACTTTGACCTTTACTTCTGGTCCACAAAGGAAGCTCTAAAATTCAAAAAATTGTATATCTTGAAGCAGATGTCATAAGGACTTACTGTTTGTGCTGTCTTTGTAGCTTACAGTGTATGACATTTCTTTAAAAGCATAACTCCACTTTGACCTTTACTTCCGGTCCAAACAGGAAGCTCTAAAATTAATAAGAAACTAGACATTAAGTGTTTGTCGACAAACACAAAGCTGTTCCGTGTTGTTTTGCTTCGATTAAGTGCTTCAAAGCTTTAAAGTTGGTATGATTTCAAGATAGAAGACTTTTGACCTTTGACAGGCCCTTTTTTCACTTAAGTGTGCCTAAAAACCTAAACCTGGTCTTCATTCTGATACTGAATCGAAAGGAGCTTTTAAACCAGAAATGAAGGTCAACATGGGGTCAAGGTAACCCTTGTCTAACATTTAATGCTCAAAGGGTTTATAACTGGAAAATAAATTGAAAATCGGGTGTGTAGTTCTTGAGATATGGTCCCACTTCCGGTTGACCCAGAAATAAAGGTCAACATTGGGGTCACGGTTACCCAAGGCTAATCTCCAATGCCCAAGGATTATATAACTGAAAAAAGTTTGAAAATTTGTTGTGTAGTTCTTGAGATATGGTCCCACTTCCGGTTGACCCGAAGTGAAACATTAAACTTCCGGTTGACCCGAAGTGAAACATTAAAAATTAAAAATTATGATTCTAGAAGTCGGATTTGTTTTCACTATCTCCATGTGTTTTGAACACTGGCGAAAACGCGCAATAAATGACGTCATTGTGACGTCGTCCATAATTTTAGGCTGAAAAGCACATCTACAGTATCCCAGAAGTCTAAAACTGAAAAAAGTTTGACGATCGGGGGTATACTTTTTGAGATATGGTGCTAACAAGGTTGGCTAATTAAATATTCACCTCGCTGTTAAGAATTTTAACATTTATAACATTTAGAGTTAAGTTTATATTCTAAGCTTCAATTTGATATGGGATCTAACTCTTTAGTATTTACAGATTAGGATATTAGGAACCAACAAAAAACGTGTACAAATGCTATGGGATTTAGGCGGAAACAAAGAAATAGAAAAACAATAAAAATCTCGACGAAAACAATAGCTGTTCCGACTGCTAGTCGGAACAGCTAAAAATTAAAATCTTGACGAAAACAATACCTGTTCCCGACTTCTAAGTCGGAACAGCTAATAACTCCTGAACCAGATATCATAAATTTGTAATGTTTGTGCTGTCTTGTAGGTTACAACACTAGTAAAATTTCATTTTAAATGATGACCCCACTTTGACCTTTACTTCAATTCCTGAACCACATCAGGTGAGGCTATGTATTAGGTTTCTATAGCACATGGTTCAGTTAGAATGAAGGTCAAAGTTAGGGTCAGTTTCAGGGTCAGGTTGAAAATCAGATTTAGAGTCCGTATCAGAATAAGTTTCAGTAGGCTTTTTGGCACACTTAAAGTCAAAATATGGGCTTCTCAAAGATGAAGGATCTCAAAGTCAGGCTGACTTTGAAAAAAGGCATGATGGGTGCTAAATCAAAGTAAAACAACACAGAAAAGCTTTGTATTTGTTCACAAACACCTAGGGTCTAGTTATTTCTGTTATCAGTAATTTTCAGTAATTTTCCTACCATTTCCCTTTTGGTGCTCCGTAGAACAACCCTTGATCTATGAATTATAACATAATTTTGGGGGTTATACCTTCTTCATATAAACCATTCCAGGACCATTTTGACAACTTGAGATCCTTTCGAGAGTTGTTAACAAACATCGCCGGATTCCTCGGAAAATGAAAAAGATAATAACATTGGGACTCTTTTTGCCGTTTCTGGAATCAACTTACAGCACATTTGCTCGGCATGATACAAACTTACACAGGTTATTGAAAAAAAACCTTTGAGAAATGGGAAACCAAAGAAACCAATCAGTAAATGCACAAAGACGAAGATAAACAATCCTCACCAGTCCACAGTATGACGTATTGGTTCTGAACATACAAAGGCCAATGGCAACCCCTAGTTCAAAATTGATAAAAAGGGGGCTAGTTTTTCGGATCAAATTTCAGCAAAATTACAGCACAGAAAACTTCAAACTTACGACCAAATAGTAACTTAACACATAATAAACAAATATAAAGGGTCAAATTTGTTTTAGTGTTTTCGTTCATGTTGATCTTTGAATAATCTTGCAACTGAACTTAAAAGTCAATACTTTGATAAAGTTATAAAGAACAATATGAACAACTCCCAGCAGATAAGGAAAAATTTTGAAAACTGTGTTACCTAGTAAAAGATCTGACTTTATCAACGCAATGGGAATCCAACAAACCCAAAACATGGACATTACCAATGGATTTAACAACCACTTCTCTAGTATTGGTTGCATCCTAGATAACATGTTTGACTCCATTCCCGTTGACACGTTTAACAGTTATTATGATAGTTTTACTGCCAGTTATAAACAATTTCATTCCAACCCAATTTCCATTCCCCAGGAACAAAAGCATCTTTGGCAAATTAATAATTAATACAAAATTAAATAGCTGGCTTAAAACAAACAGACTTTCTCTTAACCCTTTAGTCACTGTACCCCCCCAAAACCGCCCAGCCATTTACTCACTGGACTACCTGAAACTGCTCAAGATTAGAAAATACTTTGTATTTTTATTTCACACATGCTAGCAGGTCATTCTAAACAGTAGTAAACAGCAGTTGAAAGAGCGTGATCTAAAGACTACGACAGTCGAAAAATATCAGGTGGTCACCATCGAGAAAAAAAATAGTAATCTACTTCCAAAGGTTCAAAGGTCGGAAATCTTATTCAATGTGTATTGTCTTCTCTGTGTAGTGCGTACTGTATCGTACACAATGTATGTACAATGCTTTACACACATATTGAAAGGAATTTACATTGTAAAGGAAATTAATTGTTATCTGTAAGTAATATACATGTAGACATTATTTGTCATTTCCAAAAGTATGTTTTGATATATTTCAATCACTTTGTTAACATTTGGTTTTTGTTTGAAATGACAGTATAGTTGAAAAAGTTGTGTGCACAAATTTCCATGAAACACTAATGCTAACTCAATGCAAACTATAAGTTTTCTAATTGAGTTGATGTGTCATCATATTTACAATCTAAAAGCTTCAATTCAGTAAAAGCAAATAAATATATGTGTAAATCAATCGAAAGATATTTTTATCCTACCTAAAAAATAAATGAAACTTGTGACACATACAAATAATTCCAACAAAATAAAAGAAACTTGTGACACATACAAATAATTCCAACAAAATTATGTTCCGACTTCCAGATATTTAGTGACTTTTCCCAGCCTTGTTCAGTGAGTAAATGGCTTACGTGAGTTTGCGTATAAGTGCTAATGGGTTAATATAATTAAAACCCAAACTTTGCTGTTCGGATCCTCTCAGAAGCTTGCCAGAAACCAAATTCCTTTGAACATTTTCATCAACATTGTGCTTATAGAACAGACACCTTGCATCAAGTATCTTGGTGTCTGTATGATCCTCAATTGAAATGGTCTGAACACATACATCATACTTCATATGTTTTCAAGAGGATTGGTGTTCTTAATACTCTTAATGTCTTGGTGAAATCATTGATGTTTCCTCAGTTTGACTACTGTGACTTAATTTGGAATACCTCCTGTAAGACACATCTTGATAGTCTTGATAAACTTTTCAATACAAATGGAAGGGTTATACTAAATGTTCCCCAAAGAACTCACACCAGTGATGTATACGAGACATCGTAGAGAGAAACACTTTAACACAATGTTTTTTAAATACGTAACAGGGCTGGCTCCTTCTTATCTTATCTATACGCTATCATATCTGATAACTATAATCAATGTACCAGAGCCAATTCAGCCGGGAATGTTATAGTTCCATTCCCCAGGACCAAAGGCAGGCAGAAAAACGTTCAAATTTAAGGGGAACCAGGCATGGAATGCCCTGCATTCAACTCTTAAAAGTCCGCCTGCTGGTAGCATCAGTCATTTAAAACTTTTTATTAACAGATTACCCTGTCCTAGATTTGGTGGTTATATTTTTGCTAACTTTTTTTTAAAAAGCATTGTGAAAAAAACTTGTGTCCTTTTTTTGTGTATCTCTGTACATGCTGGAACCCATGGCATACCAGTGGTTACCACTGAATGTGCCACCCAGTTGAAATAAGAAATAAATAAGTTTGCAACAAGAAATGTGATATTATCATTTTTTTCTCGAGTTGGTACCAATATGTAAAATATCAGCCCCTGCTCATGGACTACATAATATACACACTCACTTATACATGTATTTATTTCAGTTTTCAGTTGTATTTTAGTTTATCTACATGTATTTATTATTGAAGGTTGGGGATTGTCTTTTTACCAAAAAGGTAATTTTGTTTTTATTTTAGATCAGCAAAATGAGTGGTGCTGCAGTGTCCACAAGAGGAAGATTCATGTCATATGCTGACAGAGCTAAAAATAACATGGGGTAAGTCAATGTTATTTATAAGAAATAATCACCTTTGTTACCTACAGATGCATTTTTTCTACACACATGCAGACAGACAGACATCTGCTGAGAACGAAGCCACGACTTAGCCCTCAACCCTGCATATCCAAGCAGGAAAAGATACCCTATAACTGCCCCTTAAATGTTTGAGCTCTCCACAGTATATCATCAAACCTCCTTTTCTGACAGTGAAAATAGGATAAAGATGTCAGATCAAAAACCTAAAAGGTAAACCATGCTGGCACTGCACACCTCTGAAGAAATTCCTGAGAGTTTCCTTCTCCTTTCCCATGTTTCCTAATGGGTCTTCTTCAACGTCAACCTCAGCCCTAGGACAGCACTGGCCTTTGGGCAATGAGAGGATCTTCACCTGCCATCACATCAGAATTTCCACCATCTTGGTGAGTTCAGGCTCAGGTTTCTTACACTTTCAGTGGGTGTCAGGTTCACCTTCAAGGCATCGATCTTGTTGTGATTTAACTTCACCAACTATTGGGGTCTCCTTCACTAAGCCGTTGCGGTTCACTGGCGCTCTTTTTCTCCCAACTCCAGCCCGCCGAACAGAACTTTGAGGATTCCTTCCGCACCTCCATGGCCCAGTGAGGTAAGTATCCCAGAAGTGGGCAGAATTTTTCCTCCATCACCCAAAGAAATGATTTCTTTCACAAATATTAAGATTCCCTTAGACATCATGGGTAAAATACCAAGGGTGTTACATGTACATATGCCCTCAGCATCCACTCGACAAACATGTTAGGCTTATGCTTTTCCTTCAGGATCCCTGCTGACAAGAGTTTTCATAACAATAATAATAACAGTAATTTATAGAGTGCCTTTGCCAAAGGATTCAAAGCTCTGTGAGCAAAACAACAGATATCAAAACAAATGGGTTTTTAACGGTCCCTTGAACCGTTTAAGAGATGAGGTATCCGGGATGGAGATGGGTAGAGAATTCCAAGTTAAGGGAAATACAGCGGAAAAATCACAGTCCCCTGTACTCCTGGTAGGGCGAGGGATGATCAAATTGGACTCCGAGCGGAGACCTTGTCGTTTGGATTGGCTAAGGTCGAAAACATCAGAAATAAAAGATGGAAACTTTTGGACATGTTGAGTGCTGTCTTGAAGGTGATCTGTTGGTTGATTGGGAGTTAGTGAAGTTCAGCCAGCAAGTCAAGGTGTGGCATGAGAGTGCTTTGGCCTCTGGTGAATCAGGCGAGCAGCTTTGTTTTGGAGTTTTTGGAGACGATCAAGAACTTGTTTCTTGATTCCGATGAGAAGGGAGTTGCAAAAAATATATTTGAGAAAGTACCAACGATGTGAAAGGTGTCATAGTCGAGGTACTTACGTATCAATGAGATGTTGCGGATATAAAAGTTTGTGGACCTGCAAATCCATGTCACGTGATCGCTCATTGACATGGAGCTGACGAAAGTTATGCCTAGATTACAACACAGGTGAGGATGTGATCAAGAATTCTGTTTTGTTCTCATTGAGATTACTATGTGAAATCTTACATTTATACTGCAAAATAGTTCTTTTATTTCGTCCAGGGTAATTCTACATGTCAAATTTTTCTTAAAATAAAACCTACTCTGAAGAACGAAGTCACTGGCCATGCTGCTGCCCACAATAATAATACAATACCGTCGCGAATGAGCGACGATCAATGCTGGATACAGTACACTGACAGGTACTAGTCTTTATTAGATAAGTCGTTTTTGTATGTTATCGTGAAATGCTCTAGTAAATTTCGCCAACAGAGGGCGTACGTTCTTATTCTAAAAAGCATTATTAAGAAAGCGCCCTCTATCGTTCATTGGTTCTTGCATGTATTGTAGTATTCAAAAAGGTGAGATAGCAAAGACTAGCAGCCCATTCATTTGGAAACGTTGGAAAAAACGTGTGTCTGCTAGTTGTGTAAAAAGAAAGTGTTAAAGCTATGGTTTAAGAAAAAATTAATTTTTTTTTTTAATGGAAAAAATGAAAATGAAAAAAAAAGAAGTGATGTTTTACTCGTCTTTGTGATTAAAAAATTACTATCCCCATGGTCCCTAACTATGCTGAAATCATGGCTGCGCGAGTGGAACGCATGTGGACTTGACGCAATTTTCGTTCGCGGTTCGTCGGGAAAAAAATCTAGGTCAGCTGTCACACACACTGACGGTGACAGAGACAGAGACGGTGAACACCACCAAATCAGAGGTAGGTAAATAAGTATTCCTTTCACTTTTTAAATAACTTTAAGAATGGGTCATAAAACACAGAAGTACTAACGTTTAATTCCTCTCACCTCCCTCAGCTCATTTTTTGGTGGGGGGAATTTGTGAAATTTAAATCAACACAGGGACCGGGGACTGTTCAGTTCAGGCCTTACAACGTAACTGTCTGTGTACAACCAGTGTGTAGTCAGGTACATGTAGTAAATTTGATAACATTACTTTTCGTCTCCATGTGTGTCATGTGGGTTAGGCTTTCCTACATTTAAAATGGCAGGTCCAGCTTATTCTGTAAACAGTGAAAGAATATTTGTCATTCAGAATTACCTACATGTAAGGAGATTGATTATTGCCATCTATATCCTGTTTTTCTGGTAATTTTTTTTACATCGTTTGTGGGATTTTTTACCATTATTGCTCCTTTCTACCTCCAAGGTAAGCATGGTAGGCTGGGCTGTACAGTTAAAATATTTCATTACTTTATATTTTTAATAACGTCTATTTGACAGGAGGCAGAAAAGAGGTGTAAACTTGGTAGTGACCCAGAGGGATTTGTAACAGATTTGGTCAACACTTGCATCGGTAAGAATACATGCAACAATATCATTGCAGTTTAAAGAGAGTCCTCTATGTTTTAAATTTTTGAGATATATTTTTGGCCGCAATGTTATTACTCCTGTGGTTGTCCTCTGTGGTTATGTTAGCCCCATGAAAAGGGCCGATCCACTTCGTATCCTTGGCCCTAGCACCATTGCAATCCTATTTTTGTGCCTGATTTAATTTTGAACTTACCGATCGAATGCTACTGTACTTGTAGAAAACCCTAATGCTGATTTTTTTTCAAAAACACAGATTTTTGGGGAAAATTGTTTGCTTTTCGAGTCGCTAGTGTGAATTTTTGTTCACATATTATTAAACTTGCGCAAAAACCTGACTTTGTCGGGTTCCCTCAGCAACTCCACAACAGTTATAACATCAACTGCTACAATCTAATGGGGACCAGACTGATTTACTCAGTGTGCCGAGTGCAATCAAGATTTTGTAAAATAATTTACGTGTAGTGCGGTGCGCATCTCAAGCCCGTCTGCACAAAGAGATACTGTTCTCAGCGCGCGAAGTAAATCAGTCGGGTCCCCATTACATTGTAGCAGTTGATCGTATAAATGTTGTGAAATAGTTGAGCAATCTCGACAAGTATGGTTCTCGCGCAAGTTGTTAATACGTGATCAGAAATTCACACTAGCGACTCAAAAGGCAATCAATTTTCCCCCAAAATCCATGATGTTAAAAAAAATATCTATAGCTGTAGGGCAATCTACAAGTACAGTAGCATTCGATCGGTAAGTTTCATGATCGAGAACGTCCCCGATTAAAAATTACATCGGGCACAAAAATAGGATTGCAATTGTGCTAGGGCCAAGGATACAAAGTGGATTGGCCCTATTCATTAGGCTATGGTTATGCCAATGTTCCTTTGAAATTTCAGGCAGCTACATGTATATAAAGGTAAGAATGTCTGTGTCAGAAAGCCCTATTTAAAAATGGTCCAACATTTCAATTGAGGTAAAGTTAATTTTTATCTTAATTTCACTCTTGCTGTGAAGTATTGCAAAATCATATGAAAATTTTTCTCAATGCAGGGAGAGGGGTCTTTACAACCACGTTCTTTGAGAAGGGAAGTTTCCTCCTTCAGTATAGAGGAGCAGTATCTCAATCGGATGCCGATGACAGGCATGGCACAGACGACAATGAGTTTGTGTTTCACTTTGCACACAATGGTGTGCAGTACAGGTCAGTATAAATTGAATTCCATAATTATCCAATTCAAGATTGTACATGTATACATGTACAGGATATGTGCCCTAGATTTTATGCCCAAATTCCAAAGAAATTTCAAACTATTGAATTTCCAGGCATATTTTTCTTATTTCAAGCTTTATCAAATGTATAAAATAGAGTCACATTCTGGCTGTAGCCTGTACACATGGTGTGTAAAAATTCCCTACTTGCCCGATTCAATTCAACCCCAAAACCAGCTAGTGACAAAAATCTACTCAAATCTATCCAAGACCTCTTCAGCATACTTTAAACTCAGATGAGGTGCGCAGGAGATGTTTCTGGTTAATATGAAAGTACGATTGTGTCAAATATATTTCTAAAAAAAAAAAAAATTCGGCTAAAATGATGTCCAAAATCGTCTGCTCACGACTTCTGTCGAGTCCATGCTCGTTCATCTGTTGAGCGCATTCAAGGAAGTTGCACAACAAATAAACAAATGTAGTCATTTTTTTCTTTCTTTTCTTGTCTTTTCTACTTCATGTTTAAATCAACTTTGTGCTCAAATGGAACTACAGCCCATGCGATCTAATGATATTTCTTCCAAAATTCAAGCCCTGCAATTGCACGTTACAGTCCCATATGGCATGCTTAGCTTCACACAACAATGTTAAACGAGTTAATTGTAGTTTCAAGTGTATTTATTTTAAAAATTTCCAGGATTGATTCATCAAGTCTGGATTCCTCTACGGCCAGATGGATAAATGATAGCAGTAGACATCCAAACTCTGTCATGAAAAAAGTGGTGTTTAACGACCGTACACATCTGTGCCTCTTTGCCATGTTTGCACTTGAGAATATTGACATTAGCGCCGTGCTGCGATATGATTATGGAGCAGATCATTTGCCTTGGAGGCAGGTAAGAACAAGAATCTATCTCAAAAATCAAGTGGTAAACTAGGAGTACATTCCAACAAGTAGTTAACTTCACTACTTTATTACTGTCTGGACGCAATATCTTTGCTTCGAAGTCAAAAAGTTAGCAGCCAAAATGTGTTTTTGTTAACTCAACTTTGCTGCTAACTTAACTTGGCAGGGAAACTTGCTACCTTTGCAGTACATGCAAACGCATCTGACCTCTAAATCTATATGTGATTTTCACAATATTTTCAATGCGCAAATTTCACATCGTCTAAAGCTTCCTTCTGTTCACTCACTTTCACAACATTAAAAGCCTGCAGTTGACTGTTTAAATTGCCCAAAACAACGCCGTCTGCTTTTCTCCCGATCAAGTTGCCTATACATTTTATTTCTCTTCTCTATCCATGCCAAATATCTCTCTTCTTTGCAACAATGTTACTATGCTAATACTATTAAGTAACACTCGCAGCATAGCAAAAATAAAAGCGAACTTTTGGAAGGAAGTTTATTGTATGTTGCAAAACCAATATAAATATAAACTAGTTTCACATACTTGTAAAGTGTATTTTTAAGAATTGTGGCTTCAGTCAAAAAACAAAACCAAAAACCTCTTATTAATGTAAAATTTAAACAGAATAATGAGCAGTTTTATTTACCATTGGGTGAGCCTATTTGTGAGGAAATTTATAATTTACTGTCACAAACTTGGTAAAAAAGACGAAACTCGCATTACAGTTGCGCTTTGTTTTTCAAAGTCGTGGTCTTTGAAGTCATAAAGAATAATACATTTTCTATGATGTATTTATATTCTAAATATGCAGAAAAATATTTCAGATTGACCCAAACCAAGTTTTAATTGAAATTCTAGTTAAAGTTTTTATGTGAATTAAGTACAAAGGAAAAATGCAGACTTAAAAAGCAAATATTGTCCACGAGAAATTTTAGAGCGGCTTTGTTTCCGGAATAAAACACTTGAGTAGCATTGAAATGCTACAGTTCATAAAGTTGTTTTTTTAAATACAACTTCTACATGTAATATTTGTTTTTTAATTCCAGAAAGTGTGGAAGGAAGCACACAGTGACTGCAGCTTTGTTAGTTCATCCAGCCAACTCCATCTGTAGTTCCAGAAGACCATCCTCTAATATCTTCCGACATCATTGATGAACCTTCAGATAAAATCTGTCTTCCTTCATCAGTTGAGCCATGGGACTCAAAGCTAGTCCAGCCAACACCACCTGTGATGCCAGCAGACCATTATCCTCCTACATCTTCTGACGTAAGGGCTGAATCCCAGAACGTGATTGGCTGACACCACAGGTAAAGCCAGCAGACGATCATCTAACATCTTCTGACATCATTGATGAACCTTTAGAAGAAAACTGTCCGACTTCAGCTGTTGGGCCATCAAGCTGGAAGAGCGTTCGGCCAACACCACATGTAGTGTCAGCAGACCATCATCGGACTTCACCTGACACCATTGATGAACCTTCTGATGAGTTGCTTTCGGAGGACTCAGAATATGTTCCTTCCTCAGATGAAGAAAAGTCAGACTCATCAGATGGATCTGGCAGAAGGCCATCAAGTCCCATCCTACAGATACCCCCTAGAAACAAGTGGCGGCGTGATGAACTACTAAATGCCCCTCTTGAAACCTGTAGCAACACCGTTACTGATATTGAGGTATTAACAACAAATCTAGATGGTAAACGTCATTATGACAAACCACAGTACTGTCCATTTTGCCTAATTGAACAAAGGAAATTACCACAGCATTTAGCCACGCCAATGCATAGAGATGAGCCCCAAGTTATGATGTGGCTTAAGACCACTGATGAGCAAGAAAAGAAAAAGAAGTTTTCACTGATGCAAAATTATTGAAATTTCTTACATAACTCATCTGCTCATTGTAGTTTATCGACCAAAATACGATGTCAGCCCGGAGGATTACCTTCCCTGCCAACACTGCTATGGCTATTATGCCAAATCAGATCTGTGGAATCAAAAAGGTACCCAAAGACCTGGTGAAGTTGGTTCGGATGAACCTAGCTCCAAAAAAAATGAAAAGAACCTTACATTGTAAGCCAGGTCGGATGCTTCTCCCAAGTGCGTCTGGGGTTTGTGATCAAACAAACGAAATCCTGACGATGAAGCATGGTCACAGCAAAGACCAAGAAGGATACATTCGACAAAGGGTAAGGGAAATTTCAAGGATGATGTTAGAGTTCAGAACTTACACAGGCGAAACAGATGCATCCTTACCTAGTACAATATGCCCCAGGAAATTTGAAGCTGTTACACACGCAACACGAATTGCTGCAGGTTTCAATAAGGAAACAAATCTCTACTGCATACCAAGTCTTGCACTAAAGATTGGACACAGTGTGAAAACATTCTGCGAGGTGAGGCACTAATGTCCGGTGACGAATTATTGGAAAAGCAGTGTAAATCATTTGTTTCCCTATATTCAACACAATGGGAGGACAAGATAAGCCATCATGCGTTATGTTCTTTGCATGAGGCCAAGAGGAACAACCCCAAACTACTGACAGAGGATGTTGTGAAGTTTCCCAGTATCTCAAGGCTGAGTCTAAATTAAGGGAACAGGTGCTCTCAAATGCAAAGAAGTCAGCAGAAATTGGGAAAGCATGGGCATCACTTGCTGAAGTAGTCCTCACTCATGTCATCATCTTCAATCGGAAGCGCCCAGGAGAGGTATCCAAAATGAGCCTTATTGACTACGGGAAGTGCACCAATGGTAAATGGGGCGTTAACTGTTTGGGAAAAAACACTCTGCAAGCTGCTGTGGCGTGTTGAGATAATTGGGAAGCGATCTACATGTAGAACTGTAGCTGTTCTTCTCACAAATGGAATGAAGCAGGCTTTAGACTTACTGACTTGCAAGAGACCTGAAGCTGGAATTGATAACAGCAATATCTACTTGTTTGCAGCACGATATGGGGAAGGTCATCTGAGAGGTACAGAGACTGTTTGGGAACATGCTAACCTCTGCGAGGCAAAATATCCATCATACTTCAGAGCCACATGGCTGAGAAAGCATATTGCAACTGTGTCACAGATAATGAACCTGCAAGATAATGAATTGGACCTTCTTGCCAATTTTCTTGGTCACGATATTAGAACCCATCGACAGTACTATCGGCTCCCTGAGTCTACATTACAAGTGGCAAAAGTGTCAAAAGTTCTTTTAAAGATGGAGAAAGGGAACATCCAAGGCCTTGCTGGGAAGAGCTTGCAAGACATCCAACTCAATCCAAATGAAGGTAGAGAAAACCCTACAGAATTGTTTGCCTTACATTTTAGCAAGTGATTTTCTTGAATAACAGAAATTAGATGGAATGCAGAGAATCCTTCACTTGAAAGTAAAAAATCAGTATTTAATATGAATTCCAAGCCCCAAAAATTAATTACATAGTGCATTTAGTTTTTATTTACCCACTGTCATTGAACATTTTAGATTTCCCTGGCATGCCAACACACTGTGCATTAAGATCGTATATTCAAATTGTGTTTGTATACATTACATGTAACACATTGTCAAGTAAGCAGGGTTTATAGGCACAGCTAGCTGGTTGCCCAAAATTGGCTCATCATTTTCAGAAAACAGAAAGAGCACTGAAAATCATTGGCCTCACCAAATCAACTGTGCTTTGGCTTTATGTACCACAAAAAAACACAACTTGAACCTTGGTTTTTATTTCAAACTGAGGCCAGGCTTCGAATTACCCGGGTGCACGCGTGCACAAGTGCATGTAACTTTTCCGACGTGCACGCAGCTCCAATGAATTACATGCACGCCGTGCATGTGGATTTTATGAGTGTTTTATTTTTTGTAATGCATGTGATTGTGATTGTGAACTAAATGAGAAACATTTTCAATTTACCTTACCGAAACTCCATTGATTTTCCTCAAGTTGTTTCAAATAAAATTGACAAGAATTTATTACCGCACATGTGTACCGAGTCTTTTCATTTCCATTTCTATTTCCAAACCTTTGCGCGATCTGTATGTAGATTGCGTACCCATTGCTGCACGATCAACCGATCGCGCAACTTACCCAACATGATTGTTGATCGTGCAGTAAGACTGCCCTGCGCGATTGATAGATTTCACAAAATTGGCCCTGCGCAATTGAACGATGTTTGCGCGATCGACCGATGTCACACCATGCTCGATAGATTGCGTGACAGGCAGGCAGTATTAGCGCCCACAAACAGTAATAGTATGGTAGTCTTGGTCATAACCGAACTGAACCTGTCTTATTCCCAATGTATGCAACGCACGTACAAAATCTGGCTCTCCCAACTTCCCTCCTTGAGGAAAGACTAATCCCTGGGGTTGCGGTAATTGACGCAATAAGACTAGCCCCTATGGGCCCTATACTACGCGTGTGTGCAGCGATATGTTCGTGTGTTATGTAACGGTACGGTCGTTCGTTTGCCTGAATGTTTACATCTCGCATTCGCACGTGTGTGAATGCTCGTCCTGTGTACGTGTATTTATCAGCTCTGTTAGTGAGGATGATCCCGACTACTCTTTTGCATAAAGGTGAGGTGACTTTAAAAAAATTCTGCATTTGAGTTTGTCACGTAACAACTGTTTCACTGAAACTAAATGGTGCATGTAACTTTTTGAAGGTGCATGTAAACTTTTTGATCTGCATGCACTGGTGCATGTAGTTTTTTTTTTCTAATTCGAAGCCTGACTGAGGCACTCCCCAAATATCTGTTATAAATATGAGTATGATAAGTTATAATTGGGTTTTCTAAATGACAAATTTTGCATTGTAAAATGTTCAATTTGACACTGATTTGTTTATTCAACTTTTTTGTTATGTTTTTTCACTGATGGCTGAAACTTTTATTTATTTTTTATTTTTATAAAGTATGATACAGATGCAGAATCTGACATTGGATCAGACCACTCTGAAGCTGAGCAGCCTGATGATGAACAGCCACAGGAGCCATCTGGAAGTTCTGGGAACAGTCACTAGAAAGGTGGGTACTAAACAAGCTTATCTTTCATTTTGTTATTTCTAGAAAAAAAAATTGTTTAGTTCTGGTACGAGGGGTGCATGTTGGCCCATGCTAGGCTGGAAAAGTTTCCAAGGATACTCCTACGTTCAAGAAGTGCATAAATTCCTGCCTTTGCCTGGCTGTGAATCTCCCGAGGTATGCCCCTTTGAGAGGGGGTTTATGCCTGACTATGCCAGGTTGTGGAAATCACCAATGATGGATACCTCTATGCTTGTAATTTGAACTGTGGAATATGTGGCTTATCTGGATATTTACATTTAGGTTCATGGAAATATCATTGGCACTAAATGTTCCATATGGTGCGTCCAATCCATTGTGATTATGTGGAGACCGAGAGATACTTGTATTTCAGTGTGTGAACTTTTCCCTCATTTTACACCATGTGACTCGTGATTCCTGGTTTAATTACCCTTATTAGTTAAATTGGCATTAAAAAGTTGTTTGTAGAATGACTGATGGTATTATGTTACACCACTAAGTGTAAAAACAGCTCTAGAGTCCTTTATATATATCCCGTGTCCTGGAAAGTTGTCTAACATCCATTATGCCAAGGCTGTGAGTACACAGATTTTCTGATTTCAGGATATTTTGTTAGAAATCAAGTTATCCGTTTTCTCAACATTGTTTTGAAGAATTTAAATATTAACTAAAGAAAGAATACAGGATGAAGTTTACCAATACGTGGCCGAGCGGTCTAGGTCACCGGACCTAAGCTCTGGTGTAGTCAGCAGCAGAGTGTGGGTTCGATACCCGGTCATGACACTTGTGCCCATAATTGCTTCGAAAAAGTTGGGAAGGTACATGTAGTGCATTCTGCTCTACCAGACAGGCTCCTAGTGGATGATACGGTGACTGCTCTATATTCCGACATCCCTATGTTCCGACACCCCTATGTTCCGACATCCCTATGTTCCGACACCCCTATGTTCCGACAACTCAACCTATATTCCGACACCCCTATGTTCCGACATCCCTATGTTCCGACACCCCTATGTTCCGACAACCCAACCACCCCTATGTTCCGACACCCCTATGTTCCGACAACCTGCACCAACATTTTTTGGTAGCAATTTTTCCCAAAAACGGTGCAACTTAAAGAAAATACACCTGACCGCAATTTAATCCATTATCGTATACCGGTAGCCTAGCCTATATCTTATGCCGTTCTCAGAAAAGTTTAATTTATATGAAAAGTATTATTCTTCTATAGCAACTTTGGTTAAAAAAGAAGAGGGCTGATTAATTTGGGGGGGGGGGGGGGGGGGGGGGGGTGCAGGACTTATTTATTTATCATTATTAATTCTTATATAACATTTTTTTTTGGGGGGGGGGGCATGGGCATTTTTTGGCGCATTTTTATACATATAGGCCTATATTTGTAATATTTTTTCGTTGGAAACATTTCATTCAAAATGAAACTTAGATAGTCACATTTGTTTTGAATATTGAACTCGCATGTGGGCTAACTTTATGCAGTAGTTTAAACAATAATTGTAGTGATCCAGCACCCGTGATAGCTTCGTGCTTGGTGCGTGCGCTCGCTCGCATGGCGCGAAAAAGCTAGCGTTTAGAGCAGTCTGGATTTAGCTGTCCGTAATTAAGAAGGTCGTCCGTCCGTGTTACCTTGTACACCTACAGTATAGAAAATTTAAGTCGATGAGAAGTGATTCCAATAAAATAAAGCCAATCATCCAAAGAAGAGAACAGAGGAAATCAATCATTGTGTTTGTGTCCGTTTTACTATTCCGTTGTCTGTATGTTGTCCGTCAACTTGTACGTTAAAATAAATCAGTCCAGGAAAAGACCTTAGACCGCGCCAACGTGCTCGTTACAATATTTAAAAGAGAGTGAATGGTCATAAAGTAAAATGACTGAATGAGAAGAACGAAATCATGTACGCACTAGTAATACCAGGGCTAAAAAGAAACCACTGAGTTTTAGTGGATTAGGGGGATATGCGTGAATTGAATGCGTGTTGTTGAATGAAGTTTGGCTGAAATTGGCCGGGAATATAAATTGTATTCTTATTATTGCTTATCAGAGTAATAATGTGCGAAAATAACGTGTCGGAACATAGGGGTGTCGGAACATAGGGGTGTCGGAACATAGGGGTGTCGGAACATAGGGGTGTCGGAACATAGGGGTGTCGGAATATAGGGATGTCGGAACATAGGGATGTCGGAACATAGGGGTGTCGGAACATAGGTTCAGTTGTCGGAACATAGGGGTGTCGGAATTTAGGGGTGTCGGAATATAGGGGTGTCGGAACATAGGGATGTCGGAATATAGGCTGAGTTGTCGGAACATAGGGGTGTCGGAACATAGGGGTGTCGGAACATAGGTGTGTAACCGGATGATACCCATACCTACATCCTTAAGGACTGTAAAGGGGGTAACCCTGTTTCAGCCCAGGAGTAGGAGGCAACGTGCCCCTGGTGTCAATTGATTTGGGTCGAAAGCCCAAATCAGTTATGTGTAGCCCTCGCCTTGAAGTGGCCGTCCGTGGCCTTGTGATGTTAGGCGATATCTCATAAAATAAAATAAATACATATTTTAAGACCTGGTACTCAATAGAGGCAATTGCCTCCATGATAATGGCATTTGCCTTTGTGCCCTTTAAAATGTTTCAGTTACTCGAAAATTGCTCTCGGTTTTTTGTAGTGCAAGAAAGTGCATGTCTACACAATTTAAATAACCATCTGGGTTGTTGTCAACTTGATCTGCACTTCAAAATAAAAACCTCACTGTATACTATTAAGAGAGGATAGGGTCTGCAAGCATCTTGTGAAGCCATGTCTATCAAAATACAGGGAAGACAATACAGAAATTATCTAATGAGAACATAACTGGTCGAGAACATATTTGTATGGGTCAGACCTTCATCCAGGTGCCTGGCCCATAAACAGTTCAAAAATTGTTCACTCATGCACTGCGTCCCAGGTTATATTCATCTACAATATACCCAAGGGTTGGGAATTTTTCCAATACCCCAATATTTATGTATTATAAATGTTGGCATTGTACATAAACCTGTTTTGGCCCATTGCCTTGTAAAGAAGATTGTGGTCATTTCAACATTTTGTTCAGTTTTCCCTAGATTGCCCAAGCAAAGGGTGCAACATTTCATAAAATAAATCACTCAATCAGTATTGTTTACATTATTTTTGTTTCTTGTAGGTGCATCTGATAAACAGGAACCTAAGGCAAGGCAGCCTTGGAACTGTCGAGAAAAGGGGGCATTGGCAAAGCATCTTGGTGGCTACCTGCAGAGCCGAACAGTTCCTGGGAAAGCTGCTATTATGGTACTGTTTAAGGCTGAGAAAAAAACCTTTTCCAACAGATCCTGGAAGAATGTGAAAGATTTCAAACACGAAAGAAAGACCCAATGGGCTTCCTAAAAACCTAGATTTTCTAGTACAGTTGTCTATTTTGGACTTGTAAAATATAATTTTCTGAACCATTCCAAATACATGTAATGCTCAGATAGCGTTTTGGTTTGTGACAACACTTTGTACCATTATATGTACTGTTGCAAGTAGAATGTAGTTCTTAAGTAAGAAGAATTACCTGTTACATGTACATGTACTAAGTATCTACTGCTGTTGATTAAATTGAACCTTTCCTTGTTGTTAGTGCGACAATATATCATGGTGTTACCACTGACCAAAACAGTGTCTACATGTACATTTACTTGAATTCACTATGCAGTGCTTCCATGGAATATTGTAAGTGTAAGCTATGCTCGAACACTAAAAACAATGTATATGAACAATGGTAAATAGTGGATGCTGAACAAATTTTGTACAGCTTTTTGTAATGATTTGTTTTTGTATGTTTCATTAAGTGGCTGGATCCTGAATTATTTGTTAATAATATTCACTGTCACAAAGTGAAACAAGTGAAGGTCACTTATCTCACTTCAGAGCAAAGCAGAACAGTTTTTATCAAATTTACAAACATTCTAGTTTTAGTGACACTAGAAAAAATTATATATTGTTACCACAAACTAAAAACAGTGCTTCCATGTATCCACCATGTAATGTTAAGAAATTGATATCTTAAAATGATTGTCATTTTACTTATAACAATTAACATTACGTAAAATAACAAATGGCAATTGGTCTGTGGATTATTTTAAGTGTATATTTGAACGACATTTCAGAAAAAACTGGATGCTGAAAAAATTTGTACAGCTTTTGGTCAATTAATTTTTGTTTGTTTCATCAAGTGGCTGGATCCTGAAATATTTGTTAATAATAGTCACTGTCGCAAAGTGAAATATGTGAAGGTCACTTATCTCACTTCAGAGCAAAGCAGAACAGTTTTTATCAGATCTACATTCTGATTTTGGTGACACTACATGTAGATAATATTACATGTTGTAAGCACAAACAAAAACGGTGCTTTCCTCAGGGTTCTGCCCAGGATTTGTTTAGTGCCGGAAAAAAGTTTTTCCTAGTACGGTCAAGTCAATTTCCTTTCGATCGTGCACGTTGTGGTTACACACGTGCGCCCTGCAGCTGTGCCTTGAATGTAGGCCCTCAGTGCGCGCACGCCTTTACCGCCATGGGAAAACAATTTACAGCATCTATAGCATGGTGCTTACTCTGCAGTTCATTTCCGTTGTATTAAACGCTAGGGTACGCACCGTGATGAAACTGGTATCATGTTTTTTCAAGCGTAAAGCTATAATCAGCGTAACTGGAAACCATTGCGAAATCAATGCGGATTTCGTCGTGCGTTGGATATAATGTACATCGTACAGGCGGAGTGATGCTTGATCCTGGATCGTTAAAATAGACTCAAACCAAAGAAGTAGGCTACTCGAAACTTTGGATAAAACCTTTACTGGTAAATAATTTGTTTTACACGTTCAAAATATTTTGATGGAAATGGGGGGGGGGGGGGGGAGGGAAAATGTGTGGTGGTCGGAAAACGAACAAATTCTGCCAGTGGTGGTCGGGGAATCATGAGTGCCGGTCGGGTTTTCCGGCACCGACCACCGTGGGCAGAACCCTGTATTCCTGTATTCACTTTTTTGTAATACTTAAAATTGTATATCATAAAGTGACTGCCATTTCACACAAGAATATATACCAATAGGTCTGTAGAGTGTTGATTTCTATTGTTTAAGTTTGAACAGTGCAAACACTGAGTGTTAACATTTAGTTTTAGCAAAAAGTTAGATGCTTTAATACTTATGTATAGTTTTTATTTACATATAATTTGTTTCATTTGTGTTTTGCAAGTTGTAGGATTTCATAAAATAATTTGGTCTTCTACATTCCATCCAAATGATTGGATCTTAAAATAATTTTAGTACTTTTTAAAAAGTCATTTACTATTTGTGTGCAATTAATTGCGGGTTTTGCTTCATTTGTTTTCCAAACCTTTTGTTGTTGATTTTTGAGAAAAGAGGTATGAGAATGTGTCATGTTTAATATTTATTATAGCTTATATTTATTTTGATTGATTTTTCTTGGTGGGCTATATCCCATTAGGTAATAGTATATTTAAAAAATTTAGATAAGAAAACACAATTTGCTTTTACTGGGCCTGTTGCCCAAAAGGTATTTTCTGTTTTACCTATGTGCAGTTATTTGTTCATCCTTTTTATAAGCAAAGATGGAATGGCATGGTTTTGTTTCTACTTTTTGTTGAAGTACTGTTTTGAAGGATGCTTTTGTCAATAGATTTGTCTTAGGAAGTTGTTAATGTTTTAAACATTTTCAGTGGTTAGATAGTATTTTAAAATAAATTTGTACCTACGTGGGCTCTTGTTTTTCGAGCACTAATTATTCCAATCAGGGTTAGGGTTTTCTTACAAGTAATGGTAGCCTATTGCATCAGCAGGGTTGGGGTTTTCTTACAAGTAATGGTAGCCTATTGCATCAGCAGGGTTGGGGTTTTCTTACAAGTAATGGTAGCCTATTGCATCAGCAGGGTTGGGGTTTTCTTACAAGTAATGGTAGCCTATTGCATCAGCAGGGTTGGGGTTTTCTTACAAGTAATGGTAGCCTATTGCATCAGCAGGGTTGGGGTTTCTTACAAGTAATGGTAGCCTATTGCATCAGCAGGGTTGGGGTTTTCTTACAAGTAATGGTAGCCTATTGCATCAGCAGGGTTGGGGTTTTCTTACAAGTAATGGTAGCCTATTGCATCAGCAGGGTTGGGGTTTTCTTACAAGTAATGGTAGCCTATTGCATCAGCAGGGTTAGGGTTTTCTTACAAGTAATGGTAGCCTATTGCATCAGCAGGGTTGGGGTTTCTTACAAGTAATGGTAGCCTATTGCATCAGCAGGGTTGGGGTTTCTTACAAGTAAATGGTAGCCTATTGCATCAGCAGGGTTAGGGTTTTCTTACAAGTAATGGTAGCCTATTGCATCAGCAGGGTTGGGGTTTTCTTACAAGTAATGGTAGCCTATTGCATCAGCAGGGTTGGGGTTTTCTTACAAGTAATGGTAGCCTATTGCATCAGCAGGGTTGGGGTTTCTTACAAGTAATGGTAGCCTATTGCATCAGCAGGGTTGGGGTTTTCTTACAAGTAATGGTAGCCTATTGCATCAGCAGGGTTGGGGTTTCTTACAAGTAATGGTAGCCTATTGCATCAGCAGGGTTAGGGTTTTCTTACAAGTAATGGTAGCCTATTGCATCAGCAGGGTTAGGGTTTTCTTACAAGTAATGGTAGCCTATTGCATCAGCAGGGTTGGGGTTTCTTACAAGTAATGGTAGCCTATTGCATCAGCAGGGTTAGGGTTTTCTTACAAGTAATGGTAGCCTATTGCATCAGCAGGGTTAGGGTTTTCTTACAAGTAATGGTAGCCTATTGCATCAGCAGGGTTGGGGTTTTCTTACAAGTAATGGTAGCCTATTGCATCAGCAGGGTTGGGGTTTTCTTACAAGTAATGGTAGCCTATTGCATCAGCAGGGTTGGGGTTTTCTTACAAGTAATGGTAGCCTATTGCATCAGCAGGGTTGGGGTTTTCTTACAAGTAATGGTAGCCTATTGCATCAGCAGGGTTGGGGTTTTCTTACAAGTAATGGTAGCCTATTGCATCAGCAGGGTTAGGGTTTTCTTACAAGTAATGGTAGCCTATTGCATCAGCAGGGTTAGGGTTTTCTTACAAGTAATGGTAGCCTATTGCATCAGCAGGGTTGGGGTTTTCTTACAAGTAATGGTAGCCTATTGCATCAGCAGGGTTGGGGTTTCTTACAAGTAATGGTAGCCTATTGCATCAGCAGGGTTGGGGTTTTCTTACAAGTAATGGTAGCCTATTGCATCAGCAGGGTTGGGGTTTTCTTACAAGTAATGGTAGCCTATTGCATCAGCAGGGTTGGGGTTTTCTTACAAGTAATGGTAGCCTATTGCATCAGCAGGGTTGGGGTTTTCTTACAATACAAGTAATGGTAGCCTATTGCATCAGCAGGGTTGGGGTTTCTTACAAGTAATGGTAGCCTATTGCATCAGCAGGGTTGGGGTTTTCTTACAAGTAATGGTAGCCTATTGCATCAGCAGGGTTGGGGTTTCTTACAAGTAATGGTAGCCTATTGCATCAGCAGGGTTGGGGTTTTCTTACAAGTAATGGTAGCCTATTGCATCAGCAGGGTTAGGGTTTTCTTACAAGTAATGGTAGCCTATTGCATCAGCAGGGTTGGGGTTTTCTTACAAGTAATGGTAGCCTATTGCATCAGCAGGGTTAGGGTTTCTTACAAGTAATGGTAGCCTATTGCATCAGCAGGGTTGGGGTTTTCTTACAAGTAATGGTAGCCTATTGCATCAGCAGGGTTGGGGTTTTCTTACAAGTAATGGTAGCCTATTGCATCAGCAGGGTTGGGGTTTTCTTACAAGTAATGGTAGCCTATTGCATCAGCAGGGTTGGGGTTTCTTACAAGTAATGGTAGCCTATTGCATCAGCAGGGTTAGGGTTTCTTACAAGTAATGGTAGCCTATTGCATCAGCAGGATTGGGGTTTTCTTACAAGTAATGGTAGCCTATTGCATCAGCAGGGTTGGGGTTTTCTTACAAGTAATGGTAGCCTATTGCATCAGCAGGGTTGGGGTTTTCTTACAAGTAATGGTAGCCTATTGCATCAGCAGGGTTGGGGTTTTCTTACAAGTAATGGTAGCCTATTGCATCAGCAGGGTTGGGGTTTTCTTACAAGTAATGGTAGCCTATTGCATCAGCAGGGTTAGGGTTTTCTTACAAGTAATGGTAGCCTATTGCATCAGCAGGGTTGGGGTTTCTTACAAGTAATGGTAGCCTATTGCATCAGCAGGGTTGGGGTTTTCTTACAAGTAATGGTAGCCTATTGCATCAGCAGGGTTGGGGTTTTCTTACAAGTAATGGTAGCCTATTGCATCAGCAGGGTTGGGGTTTCTTACAAGTAATGGTAGCCTATTGCATCAGCAGGGTTAGGGTTTTCTTACAAGTAATGGTAGCCTATTGCATCAGCAGGGTTGGGGTTTTCTTACAAGTAATGGTAGCCTATTGCATCAGCAGGGTTGGGGTTTTCTTACAAGTAATGGTAGCCTATTGCATCAGCAGGGTTGGGGTTTCTTACAAGTAATGGTAGCCTATTGCATCAGCAGGGTTAGGGTTTTCTTACAAGTAATGGTAGCCTATTGCATCAGCAGGGTTGGGGTTTTCTTACAAGTAATGGTAGCCTATTGCATCAGCAGGGTTGGGGTTTTCTTACAAGTAATGGTAGCCTATTGCATCAGCAGGGTTGGGGTTTTCTTACAAGTAATGGTAGCCTATTGCATCAGCAGGGTTGGGGTTTTCTTACAAGTAATGGTAGCCTATTGCATCAGCAGGGTTGGGGTTTTCTTACAAGTAATGGTAGCCTATTGCATCAGCAGGGTTGGGGTTTTCTTACAAGTAATGGTAGCCTATTGCATCAGCAGGGTTGGGGTTTCTTACAAGTAATGGTAGCCTATTGCATCAGCAGGGTTAGGGTTTTCTTACAAGTAATGGTAGCCTATTGCATCAGCAGGGTTGGGGTTTTCTTACAAGTAATGGTAGCCTATTGCATCAGCAGGGTTGGGGTTTTCTTACAAGTAATGGTAGCCTATTGCATCAGCAGGGTTGGGGTTTTCTTACAAGTAATGGTAGCCTATTGCATCAGCAGGGTTGGGGTTTTCTTACAAGTAATGGTAGCCTATTGCATCAGCAGGGTTGGGGTTTTCTTACAAGTAATGGTAGCCTATTGCATCAGCAGGGTTGGGGTTTTCTTACAAGTAATGGTAGCCTATTGCATCAGCAGGGTTGGGGTTTTCTTACAAGTAATGGTAGCCTATTGCATCAGCAGGGTTGGGGTTTTCTTACAAGTAATGGTAGCCTATTGCATCAGCAGGGTTGGGGTTTCTTACAAGTAATGGTAGCCTATTGCATCAGCAGGGTTAGGGTTTTCTTACAAGTAATGGTAGCCTATTGCATCAGCAGGGTTGGGGTTTTCTTACAAGTAATGGTAGCCTATTGCATCAGCAGGGTTGGGGTTTTCTTACAAGTAATGGTAGCCTATTGCATCAGCAGGGTTGGGGTTTTCTTACAAGTAATGGTAGCCTATTGCATCAGCAGGGTTGGGGTTTTCTTACAAGTAATGGTAGCCTATTGCATCAGCAGGGTTGGGGTTTTCTTACAAGTAATGGTAGCCTATTGCATCAGCAGGGTTGGGGTTTTCTTACAAGTAATGGTAGCCTATTGCATCAGCAGGGTTGGGGTTTTCTTACAAGTAATGGTAGCCTATTGCATCAGCAGGGTTGGGGTTTTCTTACAAGTAATGGTAGCCTATTGCATCAGCAGGGTTAGGGTTTTCTTACAAGTAATGGTAGCCTATTGCATCAGCAGGGTTGGGGTTTTCTTACAAGTAATGGTAGCCTATTGCATCAGCAGGGTTGGGGTTTTCTTACAAGTAATGGTAGCCTATTGCATCAGCAGGGTTGGGGTTTTCTTACAAGTAATGGTAGCCTATTGCATCAGCAGGGTTGGGGTTTTCTTACAAGTAATGGTAGCCTATTGCATCAGCAGGGTTGGGGTTTTCTTACAAGTAATGGTAGCCTATTGCATCAGCAGGGTTGGGGTTTCTTACAAGTAATGGTAGCCTATTGCATCAGCAGGGTTAGGGTTTTCTTACAAGTAATGGTAGCCTATTGCATCAGCAGGGTTGGGGTTTTCTTACAAGTAATGGTAGCCTATTGCATCAGCAGGGTTGGGGTTTTCTTACAAGTAATGGTAGCCTATTGCATCAGCAGGGTTGGGGTTTTCTTACAAGTAATGGTAGCCTATTGCATCAGCAGGGTTGGGGTTTTCTTACAAGTAATGGTAGCCTATTGCATCAGCAGGGTTGGGGTTTTCTTACAAGTAATGGTAGCCTATTGCATCAGCAGGGTTGGGGTTTTCTTACAAGTAATGGTAGCCTATTGCATCAGCAGGGTTGGGGTTTCTTACAAGTAATGGTAGCCTATTGCATCAGCAGGGTTAGGGTTTTCTTACAAGTAATGGTAGCCTATTGCATCAGCAGGGTTGGGGTTTTCTTACAAGTAATGGTAGCCTATTGCATCAGCAGGGTTAGGGTTTTCTTACAAGTAATGGTAGCCTATTGCATCAGCAGGGTTGGGGTTTTCTTACAAGTAATGGTAGCCTATTGCATCAGCAGGGTTGGGGTTTCTTACAAGTAATGGTAGCCTATTGCATCAGCAGGGTTAGGGTTTTCTTACAAGTAATGGTAGCCTATTGCATCAGCAGGGTTGGGGTTTTCTTACAAGTAATGGTAGCCTATTGCATCAGCAGGGTTGGGGTTTTCTTACAAGTAATGGTAGCCTATTGCATCAGCAGGGTTGGGGTTTTCTTACAAGTAATGGTAGCCTATTGCATCAGCAGGGTTGGGGTTTTCTTACAAGTAATGGTAGCCTATTGCATCAGAATTTTAATCAACATTTTGGAATGTCCGTATTGTTTTTGATGTGTTTTTTTAATTATCAATTATAATTGAGAAGAATGATGTTTTGAGTACAATTACCTCTTATTTCTTTATTTGTTTTTTCTTTTTCTTTTTTACATGTCATCACAATCTAGCGCATTAGCATTCTTTTGTACATGAACAACAAAGTTTGGAAAATTGGCAGAACCTTGTGTTGGATTTAAAATCAAACATGACCCTGCATTTGAATATGCGCAGCAGAATTGTTTTGAGTTGTTGCAGTAACATGACTTTTCAGTGCCTTTTACATGTATATTATATGCTTTGGTCTCGTTTTCCATAATGTTTTTTTCATTTTGAAAGATTCAAGTACTACATGTATGCAGGAACTTTGAAGGGATGATGGCAAACCATCAGTGAAAACATATCAAGAAACAGTGAAAACAGTGTTTACATGTTTTTAAAAGTTACTAATGTGTGTTACACATGTATCTATGTGAGAGTGTTTGCAGTTTATACATAATTACATGTATAGTTACGCACTTAAAACAAAAAGCATTGGTGGCGATTGTGAAATGGAAAGACAAACTAGCCAATGATCTTTTTTACTCTTCAGGAGAGCTTAGTTCTCAGCTTTTTAGAAGAAATTTCCAGAATATTTTTTATATTCCGGTGTTTGTGCATTTAAGATGTACATGGCAATTTATCCCTTTTTTTAATTCAAATGTTAAACAAGGTTTGTTTTTTAAAGACCTTCAAAGTGTTATTGGAGTTTTGCTGTTTTTAAATTCAGAAATATGCTTTTGATGAAAAGTTCTTTCTTAGCAAGTTATTGAGCGTGGAGACTTGTTTAAAACTTTTCAATGGTTTGATACTGGAATCATTTTAGATTATTATTTTTTTTTTTATTCAATTTTCCAAGCAGGATTGGATTTTTAATCTGCATGGCAACTTATCCCTCTTTGAATCAAACAGGAAAGATATTTAATTTTGACTTTTTTAGTACAGCTCCTTGGGAGATTTGGCAAGAATCAGTATCGCTTTGTGTAAATTCCATGAGAAGAATTGTCACTGATTTTTCAACTAGCAATGTTCATGTGTTCCAAAATTGGCTTAGCAGCTCCATGAAACTGTCTGAAGTATCAACTATCAAGTACATTTTTGATGTTTGTATTGATTTGTTTTATTGATGACCATTGCATACGGATATTCCCTGGATTACTCTGCTCTACTAACTAAAGTAATTCTCAGTGTAGTTACTAGTTTCGTGGTAAAAATTAGCAAAGTGGAACTTAAAAGAGAACTTAAGTAAAATTCAGATTTTTACCTTTCCTCATTAATTTTTCTCTCTTGAAAGAAACTAATCGAGTCAAAACTAAATAGGAAATTAATAGCGAATTAAAACACAATCCAAATGAAAGCACCACTAGATGATGTAATTTCCTTTGTTGCTGTCTTACATCATTATAATTTTGTTGTACTATGGTGAAAATTAAAATATAAAAATTTACTAAAGTTTTTTAACATCAGTATTAAAATACATTGTCAGTCTTATTCTATGAGTTGTTTGATACTGAAATAAAAGTATTTGATTTGTGTTAAAATGAAAATACTAATGTGTTCCCAACTTGATTTGATGAGTCTTCCAGAGAATAGTTTTTTAACTTCAGGTATGCTCATTTTCGTGGCTCCTCTATTCTAAATGATCAAGTCTTGAAAGGTGTTGAAGGAAACTATAAGTCCACTATTTTCTCTTTTTTAATTTGTTTTTGTGATTTTCAATTTGTGTCACAGGAGAGAAAAGATTAACAATAATAACTCAAGACCTGACAAGAAATCCACTGTTGTATAGGCCTAAATAGTAAAATACAATTGTCCGAGTTTGAAGGTTGTACACACAGCAAGTGAAATAATGGTTTTCTTACGTTTTATTACAATTTCAACTAGAATATTCCCAGTCGCAACATGCTGTAAGTCCATGTACAGTAGTTTACACACAAGTCCACTTGTATGTGATGAACAATTGAGTCCACACTTGTACAGTGTGGTTCCAGTGTGTATTTTGATGTCCACTGTTTAGTACATGGTAAAACACACCGAGTCCACGCTTGTAGGTTGTGGTTCCAGTGTGTATTTTGATGTCCACTATTGTATAGTAAATTCAAACACCCACCATGTTAAAACAAATGAGTCCACGCTTGTACATGTATGTTGTGGTTCCAGTGTGTATTTTGATGTCCACTATTGTATAGTAAATTCAAACACCCACCATGTTAAAACACATGAGTCCACGCTTGTATGTTGTGGTTCCAGTGTGTATTTTGATGTCCACTATTGTATAGTAAATTCAAACACCCACCATGTTAAAACACATGAGTCCACGCTTGTAGATTGTGGTCCCAGTGTGTATTTTGATGTCCACTATTGTATAGTAAATTCAAACACCCACCATGTTAAAGCACATGAGTCCACGCTTGTATGTTGTGGTTCCAGTGTGTATTTTGATGTCCACTATTGTATAGTAAATTCAAACACCCACCATGTTAAAGCACATGAGTCCACGCTTGTAGGTTGTGGTCCCAGTGTGTATTTTGATATCCACTATTGTATAGTAAATTCAAACACCCACCATGTTAAAACAAATGAGTCCACGCTTGTATGTTGTGGTTCCAGTGTGTATTTTGATATCCACTATTGTATAGTAAATTCAAACACCCACCATGTTGAGTTAAAACACACAAGTCCATGCTTGTATGTTGTGGTTCCAAGTGTGTATTTTGATGTCCACTATTGTATAGTAAATTCAAACACCCACCATGTTAAAACAAATGAGTCCACGCTTGTACAGTATGTTGTGGTTCCAGTGTGTATTTTGATATCCACTATTGTATAGTAAATTCAAACACCCACCATGTTGAGTTAAAACACACAAGTCCATGCTTGTATGTTGTGGTTCCAGTGTGTATTTTGATGTCCACTATTGTATAGTAAATTCAAACACCCACCATGTTAAAACACATGAGTCCACGCTTGTATGTTGTGGTTCCAGTGTGTATTTTGATGTCCACTATTGTATAGTAAATTCAAACACCCACCATGTTAAAACACATGAGTCCACGCTTGTATGTTGTGGTTCCAGTGTGTATTTTGATGTCCACTATTGTATAGTAAATTCAAACACCCACCATGTTAAAACACATGAGTCCACGCTTGTATGTTGTGGTTCCAGTGTGTATTTTGATGTCCACTATTGTATAGTAAATTCAAACACCCACCATGTTAAAGCACATGAGTCCACGCTTGTATGTTGTGGTTCCAGTGTGTATTTTGATGTCCACTATTGTATAGTAAATTCAAACACCCACCATGTTAAAACACATGAGTCCACGCTTGTATGTTGTGGTTCCAGTGTGTATTTTGATGTCCACTATTTTACAGTTAAACTTCAGGTCTTGAGAGAAAGGTTTTTAAACCCATTTTTGTTTTTCTTTTGCAATGATGACTCATTTAATCTGTACACTTTGAGGGAAATTGTAAAATTACTTTATCTTTGCAAAAAAAAGTCCTCAGTATAGATTATGGCAAAAAATACCGGTCCCCATTTGCAGGTCTATATGTGTGTGTGTGTGTGTGTGTGTGTGAGTAGGTACATACATACGTATCCCGGTGCACACAGCTTTGTGGGGACTTCCTATTGTTGTTCTATTATTCCCTTTTCTAAAGAATCTGGTGTGGGGACCCAGTTTAACAAAGAAAAACGTTGTGGGGACCTTTGTTCCATTGTATAAAAGTCCCCACAGCTCTGGGTATGCCTACCTACTCATTCAAACCAGGGACCTATAACAAAAGAGGACAATAGGTCCACGGTTCGGAAAGGTCCACGGTTGGAAAACGTGTACAAAACCAATGGGAGCTGTTGCAAAAAGAGGGGCAATAGGAGGTCCACGATTGCAGGCGTACTCACACCCACCCTTACAGATCCGGTTTGTGGGGTACTGCTATTGTTGTTCTATTATTCCCTTTTCTGAAGAATTCCCTTGTGGGGTCCAATTGTTCCTATTGAAATGACCTTGTGGGGTCCATTGTTCCATTGTTGTCAGGACCCCACAAGTGCCAATCCGTGCGAACACTTGTGTGTGTGTGTGTGAGGGGTGAAGGTAGGGAAATAATTTAACGAGTACATTCTCCCCTTTAAATAGTTTTGAAAACAAACACATAAAGCCTGTAAATACTCTTAGGTTATCTCAAATCTAGACACCTTGTAAAGGTGATTAGTTGGACTGACATTCAATAAATCTTGTAAGTGATATAATTAGCTGTTTCGCGCAGCGAGCGAAACGGCTCTTGTTTTCGTTAAAGTTTTTGTTTTTAGCTGTTTCGCTTTGCAGCGAAACAGCTTCTGTTTTTGTTAGAGTTTTTGTTTTTATTATTGTTTTTATTTTAATGTTTCAGACTTCCGGAAGTCATTGAAATAACGCACAATTCGTTCTAAGCGGCCTTTTGCATACTTCCTAAAGAGCAATTGCAATGAAAGGCATTGGTGCAAGGACGGTCCTAAAACAAATTCGTCATGATGACGTCATCACCTGTCACGTGACGTCATCTTAAAGGTTTCTATTTTTAATATTTGAAAATCCGTATCAAATCAGCCACAAGAGACCGTAGGTTTCTGTTTGTGGGATTGGGTAGGGATAAATTGGGTCTTCATTTTATTCAGTGTGCGTGACCTCACGCGACCTCTACTTCCGGTCGAAACCGGAAGTGCCTTCGTAATTCAAAAGTGCTAAATGTTATGAAAATGCTTTCAACGATGTTAGTGTCCGGCAATAGTGTGCAGTTAAAAAGAAATACCGCTGACGTCACGATACACAAGAGCGCCCTCTAGCGGCAGTTGGAAAACTGTTCAAAATGCACTTTGAGAAGATGTGTGTTGCAAAGTTTTTGGTAATCGCTTCAAAATTGAAACACATGATAAACGTCAGGCAGCCAACATATGTATGAAGTTTTAGATTGATTACGTCATCAGGGGTCACGTGACGTGACATTAAAGGTGCACTATTTGAAGTTGTATATCTCCAAAAGTATAAGTCTGATTACGTTGAAACTTGGCAAGTCGTTAGATAATGGCAAGTTCCTATTAAACTTGTAATGACGTCATGATGACGTCATCTATTAATTTGTTATGATTTTTTTCTTTTTTTGCCCCTTTAAGTCGGAAATTGCTAACGGAACTTGCTTTAATCCAAATTCTTTTTTAAACGGGCTTGATATATCATAACTGATTCGAAAAATAATTGACGTCATCATGACGTCATCATTTGTCAGGTTATATTATCTTAAAGGTACAGTTTTACAAGATATATAGACAATGAATTGGATCTCAAAAGGCATTAAATATTGTATTATTAACTTGATTATGTACACACTACAAACTTTCTTATTCACTTGAGTAATTTGAAAATATTATTAGCGAAACAGCTCTGCATTTGTTCACAAATGCAAATATGGCTAGTTATTATTATTTTTTCTTCTCGCCAATTCTTTCTCCACGCCTAAATGCAAACTTCCTAACATTGCATCAACTTCATATGTCTATCATGTTAAGACATTGATTAGACCTAGTGCATAAAATAACAATGATGTCATCGTGACGTCATCGGGTGTCAAATTACACGCCATTTAAGTTGAAAAAATGAACATTTGCTAATTGCTGTATCTCATTGAATATTATGGCTATGATGTTCATAATTGGGCATCTGATAGATCGAGACTGGGGCAACATTTGAAAAGTTAACGCCAAAATCGTATGACCTTTACTTCCGGTCGTACCGGAAGGTCAAAGTTAGCCTTTTTTCCTTCGTTTGCAAAAATCCATTTCTGGGCAAAATCCCAACCTCTGTACATTGCATCAACTTAAAATCTGCACCATGTTAAGACCCTGATGAGGCCTTGTTCATCTTACAATAACGTCATCATGACCACATCAAGCATCACATGACGTCATCTTAAAGGTGCAATTTTCAAAGATTTATATTTACACTAAGGGGGATGTGGAGCATCAAAAATTTAAGGTCCTGTTCTAATGACGTCATCAGATGTCATGTGACGTCACCTTAAAGGTGCAGTAATAAAAGGTCTATATATACCAGAAAAAATGCGCGATCGAGCTGAAACCTCGTAGGTATTCAAGTCGGGATGTGTTGCATCTGCAATTTGAGGTCGCATCACAATTGCATCATTAAGCATCACGTGACGTTACCTTAAAGTTGCAGTTTTACAAGGTCTTTATATACAGAAAAATATTAGTGATCAAGCTGAAACCTCGTATGTATTCATGTTGGGATGTGTTACATCTACAATTTCAGGTCGCATCACGATTGCATCATTAAGCATCACGTGACGTTACTTTAAAGTTGCAGTTTTACAAGATTTATATATTACAGAAAAATATTAGCGATCAAGCTAAAACCTTGTATATAATCATGTCGGGATGTGTTACATCTACATTTTGAGGTCACATCACGATTGTATCATCAAGCGTCACGAAACGTTACCTTAAAGGTGCAGTTTTACAAGATAAACAGAATCAGATGACGTCACCTTACAGGTGTTTTTTAAAAGGAACAGCTCTGTGTTTCGTTTGCAAACGAACACTCGGCTCTAGTTATATTTGAATTGCTTAGTTATCCCTTTTAAAAAACAGAATGTTCCATGTGGGAGCAATAGACAACACTAAGAATGCATATTTGGAATGTAATTTCTTCAGACCATTATTTCTAAAACTTTTGGCAACTAATCATGGTTACCATAATTTCCTGTGTATAAGGCGCTTGGCGTATGGCGCAGTACCCTCACATTGCCAAAATAAGATTCATATTCATAAGATCCAAAATATGCCGCATAAGGCGCAATATTACTTTCACATCACACACGCTTGCCAAGTCCCATACTGCTTGTACATCAACGCATACAGGGGGTCATTGTGATGGTATAAGCACACTTACCATAACGCAAAGGAATAGTAATTTTGTAATCACAAAGGCAAGTAAAACATCACCTTTTTATTTTTTCCCCCATTTTTATTTTAAAGATTTTTTTCTTAAACCGAACCTTAACAGTTTTTCATTTTACACAACGAGCAGACACACATTTTTCCAACGTTTCCAAATGAATGGGCTGCTAGTCTTTGCTATTTCGCCTTCTTCAATGCTACAATACATGCAAGAACCAACGAACGCAAGAGGTCGCTTTCTTAATCCTTTTACAATAAGAACGTACGTCCTCTGTTGGCAAAATCTAACAGCGCATTTCACGATAACATACAAAAACGACTTGTCTAATAAAGACTAGTACCTGTCATGCCCCATAGCAGTGTACTGTGTGCAGCATTGATAGTCGCTCATTCGCGACGGTATTGTTATTATTATTGTGGGCATCAGCATGGCCAGTGACTTCGTTCTTCGGTAAGTTTTGTCAAAAATTTGACCGGTGTAGGTTTTATTTTAAGAAAAATGTGACCTGTAGTATTACCCTGGACGAAATAAAGGGACTATTTTGCAGTGTAAATGTAAGATTTCACATAGTAATCATCAAAATGAACTCAATCGATATTAGATAAGGTGCACCTGCAGATAAGACGCAGTGATGTTTTTTTACCTTTGAAAGTCGGATAAGACGCGTCTTACATGTATACGCAGGAAATTACGGTAGTTGCTGTGCGAGTACTCGAGTAGTAAATTCATCTATAAGGTGAGCTTATTAAGGAATACTATTTTGACTTTACCAATACACCAATGTGTAATAAGCACTGTATTCTCAGTGCTGTTTGAGTTCTTTGGGATAAAACATAATGCACAGTCAACCGTGTAGTTTACAGTCAGTACATGTATCTATTCTTTGTTGTTTTTCCTGCAGTGAGAGACCATTATACTTATGTGTACAAGGACAAAACAAGGAGTGTACAGATAGTAAGTATCAAAATAATTCAAAAAAAGCTAATACTAATTCTATGAAATGTTTAATTCTTATATCAGATAAAAATGTATCCAAGACTTTTCTTGTAAGTTAAGTCGGGTACGTACATCCTGATTTAGTTATACTAATTACTTAAGGATAGCCAATGTCAACTTTTTAGTTTTTCAGATAAATTGTTGTATTAATACTGTTAACCACAAATTACATACTCATGATTCAATAATGGCAAACAAATAACATCAAAATATTGACTACTAGATGTACAAGCAGTACAGTAAACAAAAATCAAAACAATCCCTGCATGGAACTACCGTGTTTTTTTTTTTTTAAGTAAAGGGGGAAAAATATACCTTGGAATCACACAGGGAGGTTAGCGTTGTTGTTTTATGAGTTAAGTCAGTATAAAACAAAACTTTTTACACCTGGTATAATTAGTAAGAGATGTGCTGTATTGAACTACACTAATACATAAAAACCAATGCATGGCAATAGTTGCCTTGGGCTACTTCATTCTAACGGTTAGTACGAGCGGTTGTAAAGGTTACAAATGTGGAGGCTGCCGGTAAGGACATTTGCTTAACAAATTCTAAAAACACAAAGAGGCACAAAATCTTACATTTCCACAAAAGTAATCCACAAATATTGACTCAGTAAATACCAGAGGGCCCTCCAGTCACTAAATGGAAGATTTTATAAAATTGGAAAGCACTCTATGGAGCCCATACCTCTAGAAAACATTAACCGGTAAATGATTCCTAAAATGCTCCACAAGGTGGCTCTCTCTAGCTGTATGGGCCATGTTCTTTACATATTTACATGTACTTTTACAAATGCCACAAAAAGGTCCAGATATTCATCAAAATAATATTGATGAATCATTAACCATAATTAGAAATTCATCACTAATTTTTAAAGATATCCTGCTTACAGCATGGTTTACCTGCAGAAAGACAGACAGACAGACAGACAGGCAGACAGACAGACAGGCAGACAGACAGACAGACAGACAGACAGACAGACAGACAAACAAACAATGTTAACCCGCCTTTAGTATGTCTCCAGGCACTCTCGATCCCAATTATTAAATTTCAGATCACTCTCTCCCCATGCCAGTCCAGACAAAGCTACATTGTATTGTTCTGTGAATTCGTCCTTGTAAGTCCTTCTGTGTTTTTTGTGTGTGTTTACCCTGTATTTGCCAATGGTTGAGTGGGGGTGATCGGCCCAGTGTTCTTTATGTTCATCCAATGTACCTTTTTCACTGTTTTTCTTTTCGCTTCTAAAAGCATTCAACAAAATAAGTAAATAATTAAAAATTCCATTTATTTCTAGTCTTGCATGAATACACCCACTTTCCCATTGTAACTTGACTTACATAGCGTCATCGATACAAGCTCTATGGGTTTCTAGATGGCCCTCCGCTCAATATGTATTATTTTCTTCAAAGCCGTTGATTTATGACTTGTTGTTTACTTGATTGGAAATTAACAAACAAATGAGTGAGGTCATAAATTAATCAAGTCTTTTACTGATACAAGCAAAGAAAAGAATTGCCAGATATGTGTGTAACTGATGATTAGATTAATTTGCTCAGTCTCTCCTGTTAAAACATGCATAGAAGCCCTGGGTTCGATACAGAATTCTCATTGGGGTTCACCACTTGGAGAAGCTCTGGGATGGGGGTCATTGCAGAATTCTCATTGGGGTTCACCACTTGGAGAAGCTCTGTGATGAGGGTCATTGCAGAATTCTCATTAGGGTTCACCACTTGGAGAAGCTCTGGGATGGGGGTCATTACAGAATTCTCATTGGGGTTCACCACTTGGAGAAGCTCTGGGATGGGGGTCATTGCAGAATTCTCATTGGGGTTCACCACTTGGAGAAGCTCTGGGATGGGGGTCATTACAGAATTCTCATTGGGGTTCACCACTTGGAGAAGCTCTGGGATGGGGGTCATTACAGAATTCTCATTGGGGTTCACCACTTGGAGAAGCTCTGGGATGGGGGTCATTACAGAATTCTCATTGGGGTTCACCACTTGGAGAAGCTCTGGGATGGGGGTCATTACAGAATTCTCATTGGGGTTCACCACTTGGAGAAGCTCTGGGATGGGGGTCATTACAGAATTCTCATTGGGGTTCACCACTTGGAGAAGCTCTGGGATGGGGGTCATTGCAGAATTCTCTTTGGGGTTCACCACTTGGAGAAGCTCTGGGATGGGGGTCATTGCAGAATTCTCATTGGGGTTCACCACTTGGAGAAGCTCTGTGATGAGGGTCATTGCAGAATTCTCATTGGGGTTCACCACTTGGAGAAGCTCTGGGATGGGGGTCATTGCAGAATTCTCATTGGGGTTCACCACTTGGAGAAGCTCTGGCATAGGGGTCATTGCAGAATTCTCATTGGGGTTCACCACTTGGAGAAGCTCTGGGATGGGGGTCATTACAGAATTCTCATTGGGGTTCACCACTTGGAGAAGCTCTGGGATGGGGGTCATTGCAGAATTCTCATTGGGGTTCACCACTTGGAGAAGCTCTGGGATGGGGGTCATTGCAGAATTCTCATTGGGGTTCACCACTTGGAGAAGCTCTGGGATGGGGGTCATTGCAGAATTCTCATTAGGGTTCACCACTTGGAGAAGCTCTGGGATGGGGGTCATTGCAGAATTCTCATTAGGGTTCACCACTTGGAGAAGCTCTGGGATGGGGGTCATTGCAGAATTCTCATTGGGGTTCACCACTTGGAGAAGCTCTGGGATGGGGGTCATTACAGAAGGCCACCACCTACATGTAGACACACTTTACCTGAAACTGAGACAATTAATTTGTGATTAATGTGTGGAACATGAACAGCTTTTAAGACAATGTTATCAATGCATAAGGCAATGACACACAAAGAGCTTCCCAAAAGGGCAGTAGACAGGGTGAAGGGGGGGGGGGGGGGTCTTGGATTGTAGTTTCTTTGTATAGTTATAATACAGAATACCATTTATCATTGTGACCATGTCCTTGGAACTGACACTAGATAATGTTTCTGAGAAGTATGCTTTCATTGCATCAGTGTCTTAACACAATTCATTCTTTTGTTGAAGAAACGTGTCATGGTCAGTGTCAAGATGACTTTTTATACCAAGCTCACAGGGCAGACTTCAACAAGTGATGAACTTGTAGGTTTCAGACAGAAGATTTGGATCATCTTCCATCAACACAGTAACTCCAAGGTGCTCATCAAGTTAATTCTGAAACAGTTCTAGGTCAATCTTTCCATAATCACAAGGGAGTCAGTTTTACAAGCCTCAAAATGCACTGAATAATGTAGTGATCGAAGTAAAGTGCAAGATGTGTGTGCCATTTTTGAACTGCATTTACCGTAATTTCCTGCGTATAACACGCGTCTTATCTGACTTTCAAAGGCAAACAAAAATCACTGTGTCTTATCTTCCGGTGCGCCTTATCTGATTAGGTGTTCGGGCATTCAGCCCGAACAACTGTTTGTTATTGTTCCTTTTTTCTTCTTTTTTTCTTCTTTGTTTTCCGTCATCTTCTCCCCGAGCATTGTCCGCAAGCAAACGCATACTTGCAAATCTTTGATCAACTTGAAACTTCATGTGTAGTTAGAACATAACTAGCAGAAGCTGAGTAAGTTGTGACGTCACGATTACGTCATTGGGTGTCAAGTTACAAGCCATTTAGGTTCAAAATATGTTAGGATGCTTTTTGCGGGATTATTATAGAGTTATTATAGGTCTTCATTTTTCAAAGTGTGCGTGACATGACATGAACTCTACTTCCGGTCGAAACCGGAAGTGCCTTGTAGCTTAAAAGTGGCAAATTTTTTCAAGTTGTTTTCAATGATGTTATAATCCAGCAAGGGTCTGGTTTACAAAAAATTGACCGGTGACATCAAAACATCTCAAAGCGCCCTCTAGCGGCAGGTTATAAACATACCAAAATACACTTTTACTAGATTTCTGCGGTGAAGTTTATGACAATCGTTTCAAAATTGGTATACATAATGAACTTTATGCAGACAACATATGTGGTATTTCAGATTGATGACGTCATCGTGTGTCACGTGGTAATGCCTTTAAGTTTTACTTTTTGAAACCTTGCATCTCAAAAACCAAAACTTTTACTGAGTTGAAACTTGGCATAGAGATAGACAATGATAATGACTACGTAAATCTAAAGTTACAACATGATGACGTCATTACAATTTTTTTTACAAATATTTGAAATGTTTACCATTTATTACGGGTATTTATTGACTCGATGTCAAACCACGGGATACACACAATACGCGATCTAAACCAGTTACCAGTTAAACGGTGAGCGAATCAACCGCAAGGTTCAAAGTCAATCAAACATGCTTGTGGTCTAGTCTCTGTTCAAGGTTCGCGCAACCTGCTTTTGACAATACGCTTTGTTAGTCTCTAAAACAGCCGTCCATGCAAACCTCGTTAACAATCAAATTATGCTAGGCTTTTGATCGTGTGCTTTTTTAAACTTTAGTTAAAAGTTTGTAGTTTGTTACGCACCTCAAAACAGTAATAACACCAAAGTTCAACTTAATGAAATAGCTCACGCATTGACACAAGACTGACCCCAGCAATACCCGAACACCTAGTGTTTGTTGTCACAAACACGTTAAGTCTAGTTTTTTTTCTTCTTTGTTTTTTGTCATCTTCTCCCCGGGCTTTGTCCGCAAGCAAACGCATACTTGCGAACCTTTGATCAACTTGAAACTTTATGTGAAGTTAGAACATAACTAGCAGAAGCTGAGTAAGTTGTGACGTCACGATTACCTCATCGGGTGTCAAGTTACAAGCCATTTAGGTTCAAAAAGTGACCTCGCGCCAATGCCTGTATGTCTCTGAATATTTAAGCTACAGTATTCATATTTAGGCATATGATAGATCAAGACACGGGCAACAATTGAAAATCGTCCGACCTTAACTTCCGGGTCGTTACCCTAGGTCGAAGTTCGCCTCCGTTTTTTTCCTTCAAAAAACCACTTTCAAGCTTATCTACGGAATAACTCAAGATTGAGATTGAATTGAACATGAAACTCAACAGATAGTTGGACCTCACTATCAAGACGACACAAACCTATTTACGTCATGATGACGTCATCGGGCATCGAATTATAATAAATCAAAGTTTAATATTTGTAAAAAGCATAACTCATGAACCATTTGTTTGTTTTTTATAATCTACACATCATCGGATAGCTCATTTAAAGTTCGACATTTGCTACACAGAACCCGTACAACATTTGAACTTACTTCCGGTTCAAATCGGAAGTTGAAAATTTCTTAGTATCCTATCTTATATTTATCTTTAAAACTACTGATCATTTCAGCATAATTTTTGTATCAGAGTGTACTAGAACGTTAGTCCTGCTCAAACTTTTGAACACAGACATGACAACATTTTGACCTTAATGTATGGTCAAAACCGGACAATGAAGCGCAACTACCCACTCGTACCCCCCCCCCCCCCCCCCCACTTTGATTGACAAAACATTATGTACACATAATGTTGAAACTGATGTAAGCTGCAGTTCACGCGCTGACTGTGTACGTGCACTGTCGTCGTCATTGTTGTTTCATCTGGCGGGAAGCGCGCTGGCGGGAGACACAATTTTCAACAGCGCCCTCTTTTGTGGGATATTTATTAAATAGCGCTGATAAATAAAATCGTTTTTTGGGGCTTATCTACGGAATAACTCAAGATTGAAATTGAATTGAACATTGAAACTCATAAGATAGTTGAACCTCAAAATCAAGACGACACAATTTTAGAAACGTCATGATGACGTCATCGGGTATTGAATTTCATTACATTAAAGTTTAATATTTTGTAAAAGTCATAATTAATGAACCATTTATTTGATTTTTACAATGTCTGTGGCGAAGTTTATGACAATCATTTCAAAATTGGTATACATAATGACCTTTATGCAGACAACATAATGTGTGGAGTTTCAGATTGATGACGTCATCATGTGTCACGTGGTAATACCTTTAAGTTTTACTTTTTGAAGCCTTGCATCTAAAAAACCAAAAGTTTGACTGAATTGAAACTTGGCTTATAGATAGACAGTGATATTGACTTCGTGAAGACGTCTTTCCTTTTTTTTTACAAATATTTGAAATTTTGACCAATCATTTCGGGTTTTCATTGACCCGCTGTCAAACCACGGGATAAACGTTAAGTCTAGTTTTGATTGAGTTCATTGTGATGATTACTATGTAAAATCTTACATTTATACTGCAAAATAGTCCAGGGTAATTTTACATGTCACATTTTTCTTCAAATAAAACCTACATGTACTCCGATCACATTTTTGACGAAACTTACTGAAGAACGAAGTCACTGGCCATACTGCTGCCCACAATAAACAACAATACTGTCGCGAATGAGCGACGATCAATGCTGCACACAGTACACTGCTATGGGGCATGACAGGTACTAGTCTTTATTAAACAAGTCGTTTTGTATGTTATCGTGAAATGCTTTCGCCAACAGAGTGCGTGCGTTCTTATTGTGAAAGCATTATTAAGAAAGAGCCTTCTAGCATTCTTTGGTTTGTGCATGTATTGTAGCATTCAAAAAAGCGAGATAGCAAAGACTAGCAGCCCATTCATTGAGAACTGTTGGGAAAACGTGTGTCTGTGTGCGCTCATTGTGTAAAAAGAAAAACTGTTAAAGCTATGGTTTTAGAAAAAATCGTTAAAAACGAAAATGGAAAAAATAATGAAAAAATAGAAGTGAAGTCTTTGTGATTAAAAAATGATGATCCCTTTGCGCTATAGTAAGTGTGCTTACATGTATACCATCACAATGACCCCTGTATGTGTTGATGTTTGATGTTCCAGCAGTATGGGACTTAGCGAGCTTGTATGATGTGAAAGATATGTTGCGCCTTATGCGACGGTGCGCCTTATCTGTTAACCCTTAAATATTATTTGGTAATTTGAGGGTACTGCGCCTTATACGCCGAGCGCCTTACAATAATAATAATAATAAAAAGCATTTATATAGCGCCAAAATCCGCCTAAAAAGACGCTCAAGGCGCTTTACATATATAAAGATATAAAACAAGCCAATAAACAAACCGAAAAATATACTACTTAAAAATACAACAAAAGGTATTAAAAAGAAGCGCTAAAAAAGGGGAGAGGTTTCCAGAACATGCACCCTCAGCATCTGGCCATAACAAATTATTTAAACAAATAACAGTGGTAATGCACAAAGAACCAGTAATAAACTGATTGCATAATGAAGCCAGGGTAATTGACTGAAACAAGAAGGAAATTACGGTACATCTCTGATTTACTTGCAGGAGCTGTTCAAAGGATCCGTAGTATTATTGATGAAAGTATGTCTAAACAGAAGGGAAAAGGTAAGGGAAAGAGTCGACTCTTTGGGCAGATGGAACCTACTCAAACCTCAAATCAGCAACCCTGTCTAGGAACTCCTTTTGTTTCACAGCAGCCATTACCTCTGATGTCTATCCAGTCATCTGCACCAAACTCTACACAGCCAATTGGGGTAAGGATCAGCATCATCATTCATTTACATCCGAGTGACTGTGTTAATTTTCTTTCAATTGTTCTATAAATAAAAAACCCAAGAACACTGAATGTGTCATTGTATGCAAGATTCTTCTGAGGCAATTCTCAGCAAGTTGTAGCTTTCCAATTAGTCCTTTCTTCATAGTCTACATTACTCTACTTACACACATGTACCTAAAGAGCCACTACCTATCAATATTTCTCCAACTTAACACACAATATAGCATCCTCTACTGACCTTCCTAAAACACCCTGTGGCATGGGCTCCACATAAGTTTCCTCCTTTGGGTGGCAGTTGGGTGAACACTTTTTTGTTCAGCTCAATATCTTTCACACAAGTTTTCTGCATTTACGTCGGATTTTAATAATCGTTACCATGCCTCTCCACAGTAGTATTTTTTTTACTTTTCGGAACATCTGGAGTCATGTTTATTTTTTTAAATATCGTTGTGATAATGAAACCCTGACCTGACAAAAGAAAGACAACAAAAAATACATAAGAGTATGCTGGAATCTCGGAATAGACGGTGTTAGTTGACCTCAAGAGCATAACGAGCTTCGCAAGAATCTGGATTTCCAGGCACCTCGAATTGCAGCTACAGCGTGTATTGTGGCAGTTGTTTTTGAAAAGGACTTGTGTTGCGATGTTTTTATAAATTTCACCCATTAAATAGGGTTTGAGTAAAAAACAGAAAAAAAATTAAATTAAAATTGTAAGCAACTTGGCAAATCTTGGGGGAAAAAAGTAAAAATTATAAGCTGACCTTAATTTCCGATTTACATTTGACCAAAAATAACATGCAATGAAAAGGCAATTTTTTGCGATCCTTTATGTACACGCATGCAAATTAGAGCAAGCTGCAACATTTAGTAGTAGTACGGTATCAAAACTGCGCGAAACTTGGACGTTGTGCAATATCACCGTAAAATCCATGCAACACAACGTCTGCATCTATTTAGTGTCCAGTCCATTACAAAGATATAGAATGGGTTAGCGTTTAACTTTTGATTTGGGAAGTGAGTTTACCAGCATGAGTGGTTATAAACGATTTGGTGTACTGCAATGAAAGATTTAAAGTTTGCAGTTGTAAACCTGTACACCCCTGAATCAGAAGACTTGGGTTTGAGATTCATGTCATTGCATTGTACATTGGCTACATTGTACATTAGGGGGAAATGGAGGGTATGTTTAGTGTCACTTGGCCCAAGCATTTTGGCCGGGATTGTCTGAAAGTTTGCTTAGTTTATCTATATGGAGTTGAGTGGACAGAGATATACTGCAATCTTTGGTGGAGCAGAGAAATTACATCAAAGTGAAGTAAAGCAGTGGATAGTTAGTACAGAAAGCAAAAGGCATTTGTCAACATGGTATTAATTATTGGTCTGTTGCAGAGGAGCGGAAAATCACAGAGAGAAATAGCTGCAACTTTGCAGTCTATGGTCGCGTCAGTGTCCTCTATAAACTGTGTTACGCTTTAAATATACGCCCATCGCACGTCCGCGTATAAACCAGCTTTAGGTGGTTGCACATTGTGGCATGGATTTACAAAAGGGGTTTAAAAAAAGTTTTGATTTTATGTCAATAACAAGTTATTTGTGTATTTACTTTAAAAGCTAAAATTCATTTGATAAAAAATGTATAGTGACTATTTTTGTTGTTCAGATATATTTTTTAATCAAAGATTTGATTTCAGGAAAAAATTTGTTCTTTGTTTTGACGTACATGTTTTCTCGTTCCGATACGCCCGAGACTTGGACAGTCTATTCGTCGTACTTAAATAATTTAAGTGCATTGTAATAATTGTATTCAACTGCGTTAATGTCTTTGCTGCTAAGCAAATGGCTTTACGTCTGCATTTCTATCACTGTACTACAAAACGATGTTCGCTTTCAATGAACTCATTGACATCACTTTCACTCATTTTACACAAATAAAACATCACTATGTTCATGGGAGGGGAAAACACCAAGTTAATCATTTAATTTGGCTGAGCACTTCTTTTTGAAATTGAACTCATTGACATCACTGCCACTCGCTTTAAACAAATAAAACATCACTATGTTCCTGGGGGGAACACCAAATTAATCATTTAATTTGTCTTGCTTCTTGTCAAATTTGATTTTTTTTTCTCCAAAGTATTTGTTTCATTTTCCCTAAAATGTTGATGTTTTTAATAGTGTAAATATCTTTGGGTCACTATGAATGTTAATAAAATTTACCATTATACCCTGGTGTCTCTCGGGAAAATAGCCCGGTCCGGATAGAAACTCCATTGTCTCTACTCTGAAGCGTTAGATTGACGATTCCTGGCCATCATGCGCTTGCCCGAAAAATACATAATAATAACCTTCTTGTAGTGTGCACCAAACACGGTTTACCATGACGATTAACCATGCTATTTTGGCACCTAACTTCCCGAAAGACGGTTTGTGTTTAACGCGAAAAGCACATAACGCTACACAAACCATACACAACCTCTTCACTTTGTTTTCAACCACCTCATTCAGTTATTTGGCGGAAAATCAAATGGTTTATCCTCGCCACCAAAATAATAAAGAAAGTGAATGACTCTCCTTCTTTATTGTTTACCATGTTTACTACGGTAAATCGTCGCCATCAACACCCCCATTATATCCGACATCTCTACACTGATTGCTCATGTGACTCACATGGTCTAGTGGTTAAAGACTTCCTCCTTCCAATGTACTTTTCCCAAGTTTGAATCCAGCCTGGACAAAAATCATTGTTTTCTTTTCTTTTTTCATTTTACGCCCAAGTGCACATTTTAAAAAAATTGAAAGCCTTCTTTTTCTTTTTTCTTTTTAAAAATGTTTATTTCTTTTTCATGCTAGACAATCCCGGCCATATCTCGTTGGGCCCCCGGCCCCTGTTCAATGTTGGCTCTCATTGCGCGGTCTGCACTCCTAACAACATTGAGCGGGGGAGTGGGGGAATGGAGGGTATAGTGTCACCTGTCCCAAGCATTTTGGCAGGGATTGTAGCCATTCCGTATAATAGGATACATGTACCGTATTTTCCTGCGGATAAGACGCTCGGCGGACAAGACGCAGGACCCTAAAATGACCCAAAAAAAATTCAATCGTCAGCAGAAAAGACGCACCGCCGCACAAGACGCATGTTTAACAGCACACAGAAGAACACCAGGCGCCACCCGGTGTCGGTACATTGACACAAAGACGTCATTTTGTTGCCTTTTGGAGCGTTCACACTATTCGAAGCATGAATGAAACCGTAACCACATGGGCGTGTAGAGCCATGCAGAAAAGACCAACGTAAATTGATACCGACCTTCGTCCATCCATTCAGCCAACGCTGTGCATTGTTAATAATATGAAGTCCGGCCCAATCAGCGGCCAGAAACAATGGTCCACGCACTGTCTGAAGATATTGCAACACGAACCCAGGCCCTCCTAGCATGAACATCCGACGTCCCACAATGAGGATCCTTGCTGATAAAGACAGGTTACCAGTCTAAGTCCCTCCGAGCCAGTAGATGTTGCGCCCTCTACCGGTGACTAATACCAAAACTAGCGTCGCCTTTATATATACCTTACGCAAATAATCCCCACACCCGGGAAGACGTAACAAAATGTTTCATTATATATATTTGTTTAAGTTTTTGTAATGTGTTTCTTTTTGTATATAAAATTCTTTTCCATTATTTCAAACCTTTAATTTGTTAATCTCGTTCATAAGATTTTGTTTTAAAGTTCTTTTTATTTATTTCAAACTTATAATCTCGTTCATAAGATATTTGTTTAAAACATCTATCCTCTTCTTAAATAATGTTAGTTTTGTTTTCAAGGGTCATTACCTTGTTTTCAAGGATAATTTTTTTTATTTGATAAATGAAATAAACGAAACAGACACATGAACCATCTCTTTTCTCGTTTGGTCGTCCTGAAAAGGACGGTTGGTTTTGTTGGTTCTTCAACATTTATTTGAAGCTGTATGTCAGGTGGTTGGTGGAGAAAATACGCCGGATTTCATCCTCATCTTCAGGCTTGCAGAAAAAACCAACCGCACACCTTTGAGCAACACCAAAACGCGGTGAATGGAAGAACCTTGTTGACTTCGGTTTCAAAATGATGCCGATTGTCATGTTGACGGACAAGTTGGGGTGGTCGAATATTTTTGACAAAATCTTCGCTGAATCTCTCTTCAAGCTTGCCCTCTTGACGCCTTCGCCATCTACAATTGAAACTGCATAGCAGTCTCGAAGATTGTGCTCGTCTCGATGAAGTCTGTACTTTCCTCCAAGTAACAAATAAAAAGTTCAAAAGGTCAAAAAAGGTTCCCCAAATCATGAAAGAGTCCCAACAAGTCCATAAATATAAAGTATTATTACCACAAAACTCCTTTTACCCTAAAATACAAATCCTATCCTTCTATTATAATAAGATAATGCTACGTTCCCATAATACTTTTTAAAGCAAACGTCTAAAAAGAGGCAATAAAAAAACAAAACGATTTGAACGTTTATTGTAACTATATAGGGCCTAATATACGTCTAAAAAGAGGCAATTAAAAAATGAATATTTGAACGTTTAATGAAACAAACGAAAGTGCAATTCGTATAGGTTGGCCAACAAATCAATACTTAATTATCCCATCCTTAAATAGTACGTCAAGCCATAATAGTACGTCAAGCACACTTCGGAGATATTCTGTACAATAAAAACCCTCAAAGTTCACCACACAATAGAGGTTGGGTGAATGCCGTTTGTACAACAGCATTGACAGTAAATCTGATTGCAGCATTTTCGGAACGAATACGCGGCCACACAGAAAAACGTTTGTACGACGCCGACGTCTGTTGGACCGAAAGTACCAACACATTGCGGCATTGTTGGAATGAAAGCACGGTCATGGGGGATGAACAAGTTGCGGCATTGTTGGAATGAAAGGACAGTCTGGGGGATTGCGGCATTGTTGGAATGAAAATACGGTCTCAGTGTCTGGACAGTTGAGCCTTGTTTGACCGCATTATTGAGTAAGGATTCTTCACACAAAGACCGTTGATTTGAACTGGACAAAATAAAGGTATTATTGTACGCAGTGATCATCCCCCAAAAAATCAATCGTCAGCAGACAAGACGCATCGAAAGATAAGACGCACCGATGTTTTGGGGGTCTAAAAAGTCAGATAAGACGCGTCTTATCCGCAGGAAAATACGGTACACTATCTTTTGAGGCAGTTTGGTTTCTCAGGAGCAGCTTAATTCAGCTGGCTATGAAGCCTTTTATTGATCTAAAGACCTTGAACTTGTTTGAACACAAAATCCTGGCAAATTGGTTCACAATAAAATGTCTCATTATCGCCCCATTGAGGCATCCGTTGTCAATGTTGCAGTTAAACACATTGTCAATATTTTAGCAATTTAATAGATGTTAAGGGTAAAAACCAACTTATAATATTTCAGCAGCAAGTTTTGGGCCAAATTTTAGTAAAGTATTTATTAAAAATATGCTCATCACGCATACTCACAGGTTCTTATATTTCATCACAAACTTGATCTCCTGATTCAGCAAAGTACAGAGGTTACCTCACTCCCTTCTTCTTACAAGATGTTCCTCATGAACGCCAAGAAAGAGATTTCAAAATTGATCAAGTGCAGCAGCATTATCATATGATACAATGATTACAATTCTTATCAATATTTGATAGGTCCTTTATAAAAATAATTTCATTCATCTTAGGGTCTGCTAATCTTAAGATTGTGATTATTAACTTTATTTTTACACCAATTGCGATTTGCCAAATATATAAGTAATGGAATAATAGTCCTATGTACGACTCCACTGCTTACAAGTTTCAACATATTGGATGTGTGTATCACCCATAAATGTAATAACAACCATAAATGTAATAAAAACCGTTACGAACAAAAATCTTCAGTAATCATTCAAATAGCCTAAATTTCCTCGGATTCAACTACATATCATATCAGTGTGTTTTTATTCAGTTCTGTTTTTATTAAATTATTCACCCAATGTTCTATGCAAGTATGTGTTTGTGTGTATCCTTAATGCTCTCTCATTATTTATCTAAGTCAGTAAAATAGGTTTAGAGCAATATCGGGACGTGTACAAAATTACGAATGTACAACATCCTTTCAGGAATGACCAAAATATGAGTAAAAAACAAAAACAGTTCACAGTGAAATATGAGCAGCGCCTTGCTGCGATTAGTGTTAAGGCAGCCCGAATGTTTTATTTTATCTTTTTATTTTATTATTATTATTATTATATATCTATATATATAATATTTTTCAGCCAGGGGGATGAGGAATCACATGAAAGGAGATGGGGGGCAGAAAAATTGTAGTTGGGGGTTACGTGGATGTGGAGCGAGGGAAACAGGGGCATGGGGGACGGGAGACGGGAAACTGGGGCACGGGGATTGGGAAACGGAAGCGCGAGGACGGGGCAGAAAGTTTAGAAGTATGGGGGTTCACGGGGATGGAGAACGAGGTTAACGAGGGCCTGGCACAGAAATAGAACCTATCGGGCCTGGGAACATGCGATGGGTCACTGGAGAGGGGAAACCAGAGGCACAGGAACGGGGACAGAAGAATGGGAGTATGGAGTTTCCAGGCAACTGGAGCAACAGGAACGGAAGACGGAATTCTGTTAGCATATAGACTTGATTCAAGTCCCGTTCTCGTACGAGGTCGTAAGGCAGTGCGCCCTCACCATCAAAATGAAGCTATTGTGGTCCCGAGAATGGGACTTGACGGAGTCGCATCTTACTTCCACATGTTGATATTGGCAAATCTACCAAAATGGGTAGATGCACATATTTAAATCCTAAACTAAGTACTTTACCTCCCCCCCAAAAAAAATAAAAATAAATAAATAAATAAATAAAATCAAATAAAATTAATAAATAAATAAATAAAATCAACAAGTCTTCTTTTTAAACGCGTTTGATTGGACAATATGTATCTAGCAGAAAAGTTTACAAGTGAATGAATTTACATATCAGGAAACTGCGGGATTGTCAAGTTCCTATCCCGCTGCGCGGCATATTGGTGCAGTGCAAAAAATTGTTTGACGTTAAGCGATGGGACTGAACATAAAAGGACTCTGCAGGGGATTGGGACTTGAGTCAAGTCTAGTAGGTTTCATAGGGGTGTGAGCACGAGGACACGGGGCGCATGTTTACGACTAGTATACTGTTGTCACATGATTATTACATTAAATTTTATGATTTTCATTACATTTATGGTTGTTATTACATTTATGGTTGATTTTTATTACATTTATGGTTGATTTTTATTACATTTATGGTTGATTGGGTTATTACATTTATGGTTGTTATTAGCTGTTCCGACGTAGCGGTCGGAACAGCTATTGTTTTCGTCAAGATTTTTCTTTTTTTCTTATTCTTTGTTTCTGCCTAAATCCCATAGCAATTGCACACGTTTTTTGTTTAAGCCTAATATCCTAAAGCGTAAAAACGAAAGAGTAAGATCCAATATAAAATTTAAGCTTAGTACATAAACTTAACTCAAAATGCAATTTTTTTTTTTATTATTAATTAATTAGCCACTTTACAGCGATGTAAATATTTAATTAGCCAACCTTGTGAGCACCAAATCTCAAAAAGTATACCCCCGATCGTCAAACTTTTTTCAGTTTTAGACTCCTGGAATACTGTATATGTGCATCCCGGCCTGAAATTATGGACGACGTCACAATGACGCATTTCCCCCCGTGTACAAAACAAATGGAGATAGTGAAAACAAATCCTACTTCTAGAAACATAATTTTTCAATTAAGCTCAAATTTAACGTCCTAGATTACACAAATGTTTCTTAAAACAAGAAATATTTTATTGACGGTCAGTTTAAAAGCATCAAAACTTATTAAAACATTGTCAGTAGAAAAAAAACCCAAATTTTCAGGCAAATTTAACGCCATGGGTACTCTCCCTAGAATTTGATATGCGTTTATTTACGGAAAGGAGACAAATTCTAAACTCGTTCAAGTCCCCGACCCGTTTATGACCCGTGTTGTTGCGTTTTTTGAAGAAATATACATAGAGATTCATTATTGTCGCCGACTGACACAAGTCTACGTTCATTCACAAGAATCGAGAAGAATTTTTCTTGCCAGTTGCTCTCAACGTCGTGTGACCGCTAAAACCAGATCGTCAGCGTGAACGTTGTAAATAGCCCCCCGGGTTTGGACGATTATGTTGCCCGCGTGGCAGACTTGTCTGAGCTTGGGTCCCGTTCGCCGGAAATCGATCTGTTTTAGGTTTCTTATATATGACAAGGCAATACTTCAGGAAACCGCCAGTAGCAAACACAAAACTTTTGTGAGGGTTAGTAATAAAGCAATAAAAAGAGCTGATTGAGGAAAGGTGTGGAAAAGAGAAATTACCTTTTCCATGGCTAAACGGTCAGTGTTGGATTTGGGGGTGGGAAGAGCCAAAATTACAATACTCTTATATGCCATATGAATTTACTGTTTTAGTTTAAACAAGAATAACATACTCGATTGGCATTTCAGGGTAGAAAATTGTTACAATTACGATTTTAATACAACATCATTAGCTTTACATGCATTTACGGTTATTTTTTAGTAAACCCGTTACCGTTTCTGAAACCGTCTGTTACATGTGTAACCGTTCGCATTTATTATGGTCAAAATTTCGCGACACCTTTTGAGGTTGATTTTTAAACATTTATCCGAACCGTAATAATATGTTTAACCGGTTGATTGGATGGTTAACCGTGTGACCGTCACAGGCAGGCTTACAAAGCCTGAGCATTTACGGTTGTTTTTGTAATTGTGTGACCATTTCTGAAATGGTTGGTAACGCGTGTTTCATGAACAAAAAACCCATTAACACAACCACTCAAACGATCCAAAACATTGGGTCTTAATTACAGCATTTTGACTTTGCGCAATCACTCTGCAATATAAAATTTGTTGTGGAATGCCCTCTAGCGTTCAATGTTTCTTGCAACTAATGCCGCACGCAAAGTAAAGGTCACAATTTCGCAGCACTTTTCAAGTGAATTTGTTTACGCTGATCCCAACCGTAAACATTTAAACGTTTAACAGGATTATCGTTTGGTTAACCGGGTAACCGTGCAATCGATTTGTTGTGGAACGCCCTCTAGCGTTCAATGTTTCTTGCAACTATACCATGCCGCACGCAAAGTAATGAAATAACAAAGACTTAAGCCTGTAAATGGAAACGATATGGGTGTGTGTGGCATGGGATCGTTTGCTGTGCAAATCGTGATCGCAATTATTATGGTCAGCACTTCGCACGATTTCAAGTGAATTTTTCAACGTTTATCCGAACCGTACAAATGTGAACGTTTAACCGTACGATCTATCACTTAACCGTGTAACCGTCGCAGACTTACGTATAAGCCTGCACATTCACGGTTATTTTTTTTTACGTTTAACTGTCGCAGGCTTACGTATAAGCCTGCGCATTCAAGGTTATTTTTTTTTACGTTTAACTGTTTCTAAAAAAACAGTTGGTGACCCGTGTAACAGCAGTATCATAAACAACATTTCAAGTAAAAAAACCTGTTTACACAACCGGCATGTGATCAAAAACATTGTGTCTTCATTCTTCATTGCAGCATTTTGACTTTGCGCAATCACCCTGCAAAAGCGTGCATGCGCAATCAAATTGTTGTGGAACGCCCCCTAGCGTTCAATGTTTCTTACAAATATTGCTGCAAGCACAGTTGTATTGAAATAACAAAGACTACGAGTCTGTAAATTGGGAATGATATGTGTGTTCGTTTTTATGGGATATTGTGCTGTGAAAATCGTGATCACAGTTATTATGGTCAGCATTACGCAGCACTTTTTAAGTGAATTTTTCAACGTTTATCCGAACCGTACAAATGTAAACGTTTAACCGTAAGATCTGTCACTTAACCGTGTAACCGTCACAGGCTTACGTATAAGCCTGAGCATTCACGGTTATTTTTTGTCAACATACCGTTTCTGAAACAGTTGGTGACCCGTCTAATAACAGCAGTTTCATAAACAAAATTTCAAGTAAAAAGACCTGTTTACACAACCGTGCATGTGACTAATATCCTAAAGCGTAATATGAAAGAGTTAGATCCTATATCAAATTGAAGCTTAGTACATGAACTTAACTCTCAATGTAAAATTTTTAAAATTATTAATTAATTAGCCCATTTACAGCGAGGTGAATATTTAATTAGCCTATCTTGAGACCACTGTATCTCGAAAAGTACACAACCGATCGTCAAACTTTTTTCAGTTATAGACTCCTTGGGCATTGGAGATTAGCCTTGGGTTACCGTGACCACATGTTGACCTTTACTTCCGTGTCAACCGGAAGTGGGACCATATCTCAAGAACTACACAACCGATTTTTAAAACTTTTTTTAGTTATAGACTCCTTGGGCATTGTAGATTAGCCTCTGGTAACCGTGACCTCATGTTGACCTTTACCTCTGGGTCAACCGGAAGTGGGACCATATCTCAAGAACTACACACCCGATTTTCAATTTATTTTCAGTTATAAACCCTTTGAGCATTAAATGTTAGACAATGGTTACCATGACCCCATGTTGACCTTTATTTCTGGTTTAAAATCTTTCGAATTAGTATCAGAATGAAGACCAGGTTTAGGTTTTTAGGCACACTGAAGTGAAAAAGGGCATGAAAAGGGGCATGTCAAAGGTCAAGAGTCTTCTATCTTGAAATCAGACCAATAAAGCTTTGAAGCACTTAATCGAAGCAAAACAACACGGAACAGCTTTGTGTTTGTCGACCAACACGGAACAGCTTTGTGTTTGTCGACAAACACTTAATGTCTAGTTACATTTTTGGTTGATTTTTATTACATTTATGGTTGTTATTACATTTATGGTTGTTATTACATTTATGGGTGATACAGATGTGTACAGCTCATCAATTAGCGCCACAGAAAGTGTTACTTTCCAAGTAGGCTCATTCTTTACCTGTAAAAAGTGAACATTTTCAACTTGCCTTGACAAGCCTCTTCATGTAAAAACAGAATGTGCCTTTATAAGCATTTTTTTGTTTTGTTTTCTTCTTTTTTAGTAATCATTTTACAGACAGTTTTTATACTGCAGTTCATGTTTTTATGGGATCTAGTTAGATTTTTTGTTGGTTTATTTATGTTATTGTAAGTATTCTTAATGATCTTTGTAGAGAGCTGAAGGTGCACAACATTCCTCAATGTTATGGTTTTTAACTTTTTAAGCATTGGCTGAATACATTATTTCTTTACCTAATCTTTCCACAATTAATAAATTCATTATTAAAGCTCTCACCTGTTGAAGATAATTTTAGGTATCTTGAATGTCTTTACACTGATACTGGTTCCTATTTATATATGTTTTATCCTCTCATTTACAGCCTTACATTCAAGAGAAGGTATTCGTTGGCCTAGAACATGCACATCCATCATTCAGCATACGTGAGAAGATTTTAGGACCGGGGGTAAGTTATGTACATTAAGTGTTATGAACAGGTTACTGATAAGACTCATCTATTTTCCCAATTTATTACAATAATCAAGACATGTAGTATACATACAAATGTTTGAAAGCAAACCACATTATAATAAAGATTACATCCCTCAAAGATTTTCAGAGCCTAGTTATAACAAAAAACAGAAGCTCTTCAACAGCAGACTACGCCATTTCGTTGGTGTACATGTAGACCAGCATATTTCAAACTACATGTCACAACACAAAAATAAGTGGTGAAAGTCAGTCTGGTCGCCAAAGTTTGACATAAGTGCTTTAATTTATCATCAAACATCAAAGACATGGGTTTTTTTCTCCTTTACTTTTGTTATCAGGTCAAGGCAAATTTTCATTTTGTGCATGTAGGACAATAAAAACAACTGCTTTAACAAATAATTTAACAAATACCCCTGTTAAGATAAGCCTGTTTTGATGGTAACAGTGCAACAGTTTTGTTTTGTTTTGTTATAATAAAAATAAAAGCCTTTGAGAAAGACTCTCCTAGGGTCGAAACGTCAGGCCACTAACTAATTTTTGCATTTATGCCACAGGTCCTTTTGGTTGGTATAACAGTTTGCAACAGCTAATTCTATTTTCTCAATAATAATAATAGTAATGGAGTCTTGTATAGCACCGGTATCCACCAAAAAGGGTGCTCATAGCGCTCGCTCATGATACAAAAAAAAAAACAATTAAAAAAAACAGACAAAATTGTTGAATATCACAAGTCTCCAGGTGGGAAACAATTGTTTTCTCTTTTTTGGCCTTTAATTATCGCTCAAAAGCACAATGATACTACTCTGCTGACATGACAACACTGGCAGTGATAACGATGTGATTTGAGAAGCCACAGGGAAACCGATGGGGGTTGATGTCACTGCTTTAGTATAGTGATGAATAATGTTGGTTAATATTTTCTCAGAAATGGCTTACAATTGGATGAGTGTCTTGTGTGTTTTAACAGGGGTCATTTCTTCAACATATACGTACAGAGACTGGTGCTAATATTTATTTAAGAGGCCGCGGTTCAGGACACTTAGAGCCTACATCCGGTCGAGAAGCATTTGAAAATTTGTATATATTCATCACCCATCCAAAGCTGGAGGGAGTACTTGCTGCTAAAAAACTTTGTGAAAATCTCATTCAAACTGTAAGTATGAAACTCAAGTTCCTTTAATTTGTGCATAATAGAAAAATACTACAAATACAAGAGCTCTTTTACATGACAAAAAGGGATTAAGAGTTTTCTTTTAATGATTTTGATAAAGATTGTTTTTACAGGTTACATGCCAAAGCCATTTAAGTACTTAGTCTATTCAATTAATGACTAAGATACCATAAGGAGCTATCCCAAAGCCATTCAAGTACTTTAGTCTATGCAATTAATGACTAAGATGCCATTAGGAGCTATCCCAAAGCCATCCAGGTACTGCAGTCAGGGCAATTAATGACTAAGATACCATAAGGAGCTATCCCAAAGCCATTCAAGTACTTTAGTCTATGCAATTAATGACTAAGATGCCATTAGGAGCTATCCCAAAGCCATCCAGGTACTGCAGTCAGGGCAATTAATGACTAAGATACCATAAGGAGCTATCCCAAAGCCATTCAAGTACTTTAGTCTATGCAATTAATGACTAAGATGCCATTAGGAGCTATCCCAAAGCCATCCAGGTACTGCAGTCAGGGCAATTAATGACTAAGATACCATAAGGAGCTATCCCAAAGCCATTCAAGTACTTTAGTCTATGCAATTAATGACTAAGATGCCATTAGGAGCTATCCCAAAGCCATCCAGGTACTGCAGTCAGGGCAATTAATGACTAAGATACCATAATGGGCTATTCCCAAAGCCATTCAAGTACTTTAGTCTATGTAATTAATGACTAAGATACCATAATGGGCTATTCCCAAAGCCATTCAAGTACTTTAGTCTATGCAATTAATGACTAAGATACCATTAGGAGCTATACCAAAGCCATCCAGGTACTGCAGTCAGGGCAGATAATGACTTTAGCCCCTTTCACACGAGAGCAATTTAGCAAGGGTCCCTTGCTTAATTGTAGCATGGTTGTAAAATTTTACAAAATGTACCTCGTGTGAAAGGACAACAATTTTTACACTGTCCAGGGTCCCTTGTAAAATATTGTCCAACATTGCTACATTTTGTCGGAGGTCCGTAAAATTCGTAGCAAGGGACCATGGTCATTTTTTTGTCGTGTGAAAAGGGCTTAAGATACCATTAGGAGCTATCCCAAAGCCATTCAAGTCCTCCAGTCTGTGCAATTAATGACTTAGATACAAAGTGTTATATGTTTATCAAAGTTTACTATGGCATTCAAAAAGGGATTGAATATCCTTGCTCCTTTCCCATGGGGAATTTGATACTGTGTTGCATCTTGTTTATAAGTTTTAGGAGTACATTGTAGGTTGGAGGTCTTCACTATTATTCAGCCACATACGAGATGCTGGGCGATGATCTGCTGATAGAAGTGCCATTGTCTTCAATACCGCTGTGGATAAGGACTGCAGATAGGAGATCCCACAGACCTCAAGATATAGATCTCTAAACCTGTTCAGCTGTTATTTTTGAATTCTTTTTTTGGCCAGTGTAGTATCTTGCTTTCGTAAACGAAGTGAAAGGATCTGTAGATCCACCAAAATAAGATATAAAAAACACTTGATGGAATGTTTAGAGTAGTGAGGGTTAATGAAAAATCCATAAAGACAACTATTGTGTCACTAATTGAAGCTTTGTCTTTATCACAGATTCATACAGAGTACAGTAAACACCAAAGTCAAGCAAGGACAAATCCTGCCCCACTTGTTGGAATGATTGTTCCAGCCAGTGCTGCACATCAAGGTAAGCCTAGCAGTAGCATTTCTAGTGTAACAACTTAACTTTTGTACCAACCTTAAAGGCACTGGACACGTTTGGTAATTACTCAAAATATATATTAGCATAAAAACTTACTTGGTAACGAGCAACAGAGAGCTGTTTATAGTATAAAACATTGTGAGAAACGACTCCCTCTGAAGTAACGTAGTTTTTGAGAAAGGGGTAATTTCTCACTAAAGTATTTGAATCTGAAAAAGACTTCATGCATGAAGCCTTTTTCAGGCATGTGAAAGCACACAAATTTGTGCAACAAGGGTGTTTTTTCTTTCATTATTTTCTTGCAACTTCGATGACCAATTTCACAGGTTGTTATTTTATGCATATGTTGGGATACACCATGTGAGAATACTGGTCTTTGACAATTACCAAACGTGTCCAGTGCCTTTAAACAAGATTATCTGAGACATGCATGTAGTTCTGCTCCTTTTTGACAGAGTGAATTATGAACTTTGGAAACACGTTTTGAAAGTTGCTAATAGCTAAAAAAAACTTTAAAAAAAAACCCAAAACAAACTATTCTACACAAGATCAATATGAACTTGTGAAATAAAATAGATTTTTTTTTTGAAAATATAGACCTTTATGAGCAAGATGGATAGAAAGGAAAAAAGAATATCTCAATGTGTTTGGTTTTTGTGTGCATTTAATTTTTGGGGTTTTGTACATACATATTAGGGCAAGCAATTTTGGGTCACAGTTCAACAACTGCGCTGATTCAGCAGCCTAACACTGGAACCATTCAACGTATTCAAGTACCAGCTGTTATACAACAAACACCCGGAGGATCTCAACCTCAAGCCCATACTGTAGCAATTAACCAAGGAAGAACATCACAATCAGCTTCACCTACACAACAAGTGGGATTGGCTCAAGTTGGTAACACTGTGGTTGGAGTTGTCAACTCAGCTTTAGGAGCTAGCATTGCCCAAGGGAGTGAGTACCAATGACCCTCCTATGGGTTTTGCTTACTACATATATAAAGTAAAGCCTGTGGCAGTGCTCCATAAATGCCACACCTTAAATGCAGCACTCCAAATGGTTGAAGCTTGATTACACATGTTGTTGAAGGATTTTAACATAAGGACCATCGGGCCCATTCAGAGCATAAAAAATGAGCCTAATAGATTTAAAGAACCTTTCAGGATCTTCAATGTTTTAATAGTTCTACAAATATCATGAAGGGTTGGACAGAGGCAGTGCTCAACTTTCAAAGTACTTCCAAATGGTAATATTTCCCTCATAGGATATTTGAATTTCTGTTTTTGTGATGGTAGTTAACAATTTGTTTTGAAGATATTCAACATGCAGCAAGGAGTCAGTCGGGTCAGCTAGTGTATACCTGTACTGTACCTGCATCTGCAGGGGTTGTGTATCCTCATCTACAGCAGGTTGTTCCACAACAAGCAACCCATCAATCTCATGCACAACAGGTGAGTTTGCTCTAGATGCTGTAGTTTGCATAGCCTTGTCCAAGGCTCTTTACGCAAGCACCCCTCTTTGAATTCACCAGGTAGCATAACAATACTGGCACGGTACTGCAGTACTTGATATACAGTATACCGTGGGGTCGAAGCATGGTTTTTCAACCTGCATCTGTTACCGTACAGTTCACATCTGAGTGGATTCATGTTCATTTTACCCAAATAGCAGGACATATGTATATTTCCCTTCTTTGCGGACAGGCAATTTACTAAGGGAGCATGTATCAATTTAATCACCTGAGAGCTGTGAGTTACTGGCATTTCTTGATGGTTTTATAATGAGCATCTTAGCAGCAAGTCAATGCACACTGCTGGTTTTCCTCAACAGGCATATTCATGATCTCCAGGTGGCTGCTCCCCAGCTTTTGCTACACAAAAGAATAGATAGGTGACTGTTAATCCCCAATTATTGATTTGGACAAAGGCTCTTCTTGCCCAGATTATTTTGGACAATGCAGCTTACAAACTTGCAACAGTATTGTTAAGTTTTGATAGATAAGCACTACTTCTATCATGTCTATTGTTGTTTTGTAAGGTATGACAGTATTAGCCAAAAATCTAAGAATAAACCACAAGGGAAACTGGGTAAATTTTTAATAAATTGTGGTTAAACAAAGAAAAATTTACTAGAGCAAGACTTGAACCATTGACCTCCGTATTTAATGTGCTGGCACTCTACCAACTGAGCTATCTAGTCCTCTGTTGGCTGTCTCCCTATTTAGGTGTTCGTGCAATATGTGCACAAACACCCCTTTTTTTTCTTTTTCTTTTCTTAGGTGTTCGTGCAACATGTCCACGAACACCGCTTGTTTTTGTTCTGGTTTATTTTGTTATTTTTTTCTCACCTTCTTCCGTGGAACTCTTTACTCTTTTCTACAAGATAACTCAAGAGTGAAACTGAATTGAACCTTGAAACTCATCAGACAATTGAACCTCAATATCAAAACGACACAGTTTTTATGATGTCATCAAATGTCAAATTACAAGGTTTTGTCAGTAAAAAAAATGACCAATTGCTATATCTCATTGAATTTGAAAGCTATGTTCATAGTTGGGCATCTGATAGATCAAGACTGGGGAAACATTTGAAAAGTTAATGCCAAAATCGTTTGACCTTTTCTTCCAGGTTGTTACCCTAGGTCAAACTTTGCCTTCGGTTTTTTTTCCTTCAAAAAATTAATTTTTGAGCTTATCTACGGAATAACTCAAGATTGAGATTGAATTGAACATTGAAACTCATCAGATACTTGAACCTCAGTATCAAGTTGGCACACTGTTGATGACGTCATGATGACATCATCAGGTTTCGAACTACAATAAATCAAAGTTTAATATTTGTAAAAAATCATAACTTATAAACCACATATGTTGGATTTTTACAATCTACACATCATCGGATAGGTCGTTCAAAGTTTAACAAACACTACACAGATCATGACCCAATTTGACCTTGACTTCCGGCTCAAATCGGAAGTTGAAAATTTCAAAATATCTTATCTTATTCATATATCTTAAAAACTACTTATCATTTTAGCATAAGTTTTGTATCAGGTTATAGATTGTTGAACCTGCTCAAACTTTTGCACAGAGATGACAACATTTTGACATTTACATCTGGTCAAAACTGGACGTTAAAGCGCACCTACCCACATTGATTTCCCCCACCTTGATTGACAACGCACTGTGTACACATAACGCTGAAACTAATGTGCACTACAGTGCACGCGTAGACTGTGTGTACTGTACTGTAATGTACCGTTGTTTTGTGTGATGTGGCGGGCCAACTGGAAGTTTTCCCAACAGCGCCTTCTTTTGATGGATAGTAAGTAATGAGCGGGGAATCGCGATAGTTTGGTGATAATGCACAACAGTGTCTTGCTTCAAGACTACATGTAGGAACACATTGGCATTGATGTTACAAGGTATATTGCCCACCCACAGATAATCCATCTAATATTTGAAAAACTCGTAACTCCTGAATCACACATTGGATTTTTACAAGTCAACCATCAGCTGAAAGGTTTTAAGAAGACCAGTTTGACCTTGGCTTCCTGTTCAAACAGACTTTTAAAATGTATACATCATTGGGAAAGTATGTAACAATTTAAGAAACAATTCACAGAATTTGACCCCCATTTGACCTTGCATTCCAGTTCAAAACAGAAGTTGAAATTGAATATTTGAATAATCATAACTCCTGAACCACACATTGGATGTTTATAATCTATACATCATCAGAAAGGGCTAAAAAGATTTAACAAATGCTACACAGTGTTACCCAATATGACGTTGACTTCTGTTTCGGTTCAAACCGGAAGATGAAATTTAATGTTTCAAAAAATCATAGCTTCTGAACCACACATTGGATTTTAACAATCTTTACGTCATTAGAAAGATCTATTAAATCTCACCAAGCGCTACACAAAGTGTGGCGCACTTTGACCTTGATTTCTGGTACAAACCGGAAGTTGATGTTTATTACTTGAAAAAATCATTACTCCTGAACCAGAAATTGGATTGATAAGGTTAAATGTCGTCACCAATCATGCCAATTTTTTCCATCATGATATGAAGACATCACTCACGAACACCTTGTTTTTGTGATTAACAAAAACTGAATCTCTAGTTTTTCTTCTCCATCTTCTTCCATGGAACTCTGCAACATAATTCAAGATTGAAACTGAATTGAACCTTGAAACTCATCACAAATTGAACCTCAATATGGATAAGGCACATTTTTCATGACGTCATGATAACATCATCAGGTGTCGAATTACAAGGTTTTTAAAGTTGAAAAATCACCATTTGCTATTCGCTGTATTTCCTTGAATTTGAAAGCTATGATGTTCATAGTTGGGCATCTGCTACTTCAAGATTGGGGAAACTTTTGAAAAGTTAACTTCAAAATCAAAGTCTGCCTTCGTGTTTTTTTGTTTGAAAATTCAAATTGGGGGCATAACTCAAGATTGAAATTGAATTAAATTTCAAGAGGATACACACTTGATGATGTCATGATGACGTCATCAGGTATCGAATTACAATTATAGTAAATCAAAGTTTAATATTTGTTATAAATCATAACTCATGAACCACATGTTGGATTTTTACAATCTACACATCATCGGATAGGTCAATCTAAGTTTAGCAAACGCTTCATGGAACATGACCCCATTTGACCTTGACTTCTGGTTCAAATCGGAAGTTGCAAATTTCAAAATATCTTAATCATATCTTAAAAACTACATATCATTTTAGCATAATTTTTGTATCAGGTTGTAGAATGTTGAACCTGCTCAAACTGTTGCACAGAGATGAGAACATTTTGACCTTTACATCTAGTCAAAACCAGACCTTCAAGCGCACCTGTTAACCCACTCATTGACAACGCACGATAGTGTATTAACACACGCTAAACCTGTACATGTTCATTGCACGTGTGGTTTAGTTTACATCCTGTAATGTATGTACATTGCATGTGTAGTTTTGTTTACATGTAGATGTATTTGTACTGTATGGCTACATGTAGGAATACATTTCGCAACTGTGTTACAACGAATATTGCCCCAGAGGGTAGTCCATCTAATATTTGAAAAAATCTGAACCACACATTGGGTATTTACAATACATACATCATCTGAAAGGTCTTAATAAACTAATCACGCTCTACAAAATTTGTGACCCCATTTTACCTTCACTTCCGGTTCAAGTCGTAAGTTGAAATTTAATGTTTCAAAAACCATAACTCCTGAGACACATATTGGATTTTTACAATCTATACATCATTGGCAAAGTATGTCACAATTAAAGAAACGATACACAGAATGTGACCCCATTTTACCTTGACTTTTTGTTCAAACATGAAGATGAAATTTAACATTTGAAAAAATCATAACTCCTTGTCAGAACAAAGGGTTAACCAATTCTCTTACAGAATCCAAACTACAATAAATGATATGTGATTCTTAACTCCTTTCGTTCAGTGCTAATTTATTCTCTTAAAAAAAATACAAATTGATCTTTATCAACACGTGTGTATTATCTAATTATAATCCCAACATCTTCCTCAAGCTCGAGCAAAAACAATTGTTATTCATAACTTACTAAGGCTTTATAAATAAAGGCAGAATAGCAAATAATTTAAAGAGCATTATAATTGAATTCAATAAATGCATTTGACCATTAATTATTTGTAAATCTGGGAATGGCTATCACCAGCCACTGGTATTCAATTGAAATATACATTGTTTATCTGTACAACTGATCGACTATCCTTTTCGTTGTTTTTCACACACTGTGACGCACCCTACTCCACTGATGACTACAACTCAGTAGGTGCACATCAAATAATAATTGGAGCATCTGAAATACTTGGCCGAGGAGAATTATATCAATATTGTTCACAGTTTATTCTCGTGCTGTGTATCTCCTGAACTTGCCCATCAAGCTGATCTGACTTCATGCTCGCCGTAAAACCTTTCCACACAGTCTCACTTCCACTCCAGCCAGGGGTGTGCGCCTTCTTGCGCTCGCTCTTTACAAAGGCCATCTGAAAAATCATACGAAACAAACTCTGCCATAATTTCGGCCATTTGATAATATTTAAACCACCATTCATAAATTATAACTTCAATTAGAGTTTATATTCCAATATACATGTATACACATGTTTAAGATCATGGATCTTTATACTTGGTGGGTTACTTTACTGTGTCTCTCAACACCTCTGCACCCACTAGCTCAACATCACACCGAACTTATTAATTTTCATAAGTTTTACTCCAACTTAAATGAAACTAAATTATTATTGACTTTCTATGAAGATAATAAGGTGAACAATGAAATGAATTGGTTGGTGATCGGGTCGTCTAACCTGTCTCCCTTGCCAAAGTCCGAGCAGAACGGATTATAAATAAAACCCTCGGCGCTCGTCTAGCATATACAATTTGGCTGCAAAAATAGAATCTACTGTAGCTTGCAGAAAAAGGTTCCCTTATTTATTAGATTAAGAAAAAGCATGTACATGTACATGTACCTATCTCTGTACAATTATTTAGCAGCAGAGCAACAGAACATTTGGCTTGCACTCTTCACAACTGGAGACTCCACTAAATCTTCCTCCAAACCTTCACTCTCACATACCTCACACACAATTCATTGTACCCATTATCAGCCAACACCCTGATCACTTTCTCATGGTAAACTTACCTCACATTATGTAAATTAACAGTTGGGGAATAAGCTTGAGGCTCACTGCTCCATTATTGGGGTTTGGGTAATGAATAATGACTCTATACAACCATGGCCAACTGGGTCCTGACACAAAGCCATCTCATGAATATCCCTTGTTACAAAGAACTTAAACAAACTTATGCAATGCCTGAAGGAAAGGAATGAATATTCATATTAAATTCCAGCACTTTCCTGTGACACTCCTGAACCACACATTAAATTTGTGTCATCTATACGTCATCAGATAAGGCTTCAAACACTTAACAAATGCTACATAGTGTGACCTCATTTGACCTGACTTCCGACTCAAACCGGAAGTTGAAATTTAATATTTGAATAATCATAACTCCTGATACATCCTGTACCACACAATGGATTTTTACAATCTTTACGTCATTAGAAAGGTCTTCAAAATCTTAACGAGTGCTGCACAAAATGTGATCCCATTTGAATTTGAATTCCGGTTTAAACCCGAATTTCATGTTTATTATTTGAAAAAGTAATAACTCCAGAACTAAAGATTGGATTGATAAGGTAAAATGCCGTAACCAATTCATTCAATTAGAATTTGATGATATCACTCGTGAACACCTTGTTTTTGTAATAAACAAAAACTGAATCTCTAGTTTGTCAATATCCTTGTTCCTTGTTCCTTGTTCCTTGTTCAGGGTGCAGGTCAGAAGCCATACATGTACAACTTTTATGGCAAAAATCCTCAATAAAATTTGGTCTCTGTGTTCTGCAAATAAACAAATCATATAACTTTTCAGACGCATAAATATCACTATAGAAAGGTTTGGTCCCTCCATGTTTATCCATTTAATCCAAGTATGTAGTCTCTTTTGTCAAATTTTCATTAATAATTGTTTTGTTTTTTTAAATGTTGAATTTATAGCCGTAATTAACTTTTATATTGCTGGAAGTAAAACTAACTCAAAAGATCGGGTGATTTATCCAAACTGAAAATCCGGTTCGGATAAATCATGTGACCTTAATTTTTGAAAAATGCTGGAAAACAGCCAAATTGGAAGGAAGCTTTTAAGGTCTGTTGTATTTTACTAATGGAAGACCTTTAGAGTCATGTTGGGTCTATTTTGTAGCCAAAACATTGACAGTGTGTACATTTAACTTTGTTAACAAAACAAGTTATGTTACAATGAGGTAAACAGGGATTGAATTACATTTTATCAACGTTTTAGTATGTAAATCCCCTGAACTACAAGAGGATAATCTCTGTGCCACAGGAAGTAACCAATTCATATTATGCATGACACTTTTTAACCCTCCATAGGGTTTAGGACAAAATTGACATCGATTTTGGATATTGTTTCTCAGTATGACGTTCTCTGGTAGGTTTTATCTTTTCTCCAGCAAAATCCTGCTGTGTTTGCCTTTATAAACACTTAATTAGGTGTTCGGGCGATAGCCCGGAACACCTCTTGTTTTTGTTCCGTTTTTGGGGGGTCTTACTTTTTAATACTTATTCTTCTTCTTATCCCCCGCGATTGTCCGCTAACAAAAGCACACTTCCCAAGCTCATACAATGTATAAACTTGAAACTTTACATATAGTTAGATAACCATTAGGAGATGAAACCGCTTTAGTTACGTCATGATGACGTCATCAGGTGTCAAATTACAAGGTTTTTAAACATTAAATATTTAAATCTTTGAAAATCCATATCAAATCAAGATGAAGAGACCGTCGGTTGCTTTTTGCGGGATTATATAGAGGTAATATTAGTCTTCATTTTTCATTGTGTTCGTGACATGACCTCTACTTCCGGTCGAAACCGGAAGTGCCTTGTAATTTAAAAGTGGTGAATTTTTTCAAGTCGTTTTCAATGATGTTATACAGTCCGGCAAGGGTCTGGTTTAAAAAAATTGGACCGGTGACGTCATAACATCTTAAAGCGCCCTCTAGCGGCAGGTTAAAAACAGACCAAAATACACTTTTACTAGATGTCTGTGGCGAAGTTCATGATAATCGTTTCAAAATTGGTACACATAATGACCTTTATGCAGACAACATATGTGTGGAGTTTCAGATTGATGACGTCATCATGTGTCACATGGTATCGCCTTAAAGGTTTACTTTTTGAAACTGTGTATCTACAAAACCACAAGTTCGACTGAGTTGAAACTTGGCATATTGATAGACAGTGATATTGACTACTTAAAGCTAGAGTGACGACTTGATGACGTCATCATAATTTTTTTTAATTTTTTTTTAATTTTGACAAATTATTAAATATCTTCAGTACAAAACAAGCTATATTCAAATTTTATTTTGCATGAGACTTGCAAGGTCCTACAAGGATATAATGTGGAGTGACGTTTTCACGACGTCATCAATTTTCATGTTATGTCACTACCAAGGTAGTGTTTTACAAGATTTATACGTACAGAACAACTTTGGTGATCAAATGGAAACTTTGCATGTACTCAAGCTGGGATGTGTTACATCCAAAAAGTTTGGTCCCGCAGCAGTCACGTCTTGCTTTCCATAGCAATAAATTATAACAGTGTCAACTACTGTACGTTTTACAAGATTGATAAAAGATATTTAATTTAAGGTTCATTTATATTTTTACTTCCTCAGATTCTTCTTCAATTTTTCTTATCCGTGTCAATTGTCCGCTAAAAAGGGCACACTTCCCAAGCTTATATAAACTTGAAATTTCACTTATTAATTATTAGAAGATAAAACTGTTGCAGTGACGTCATCAGTTGTCGAATTACATTAAATCATGAACCACCCAATGGATTTGTACAATCTATACATCACCGAATAAGTCTTTTAGAACCTAACAACGCTACACATGGTGACCCCATTCCGTAGGCCTTGACTTCAAAACAGAAGTTGAAAATTTCAAAAAATGTGCCCGCATTTAAACCACATGAAAAGAACTGCACTGAAAACATGCACATTAACCGTACAGGCCGGCTGTTGCGCTCCATTGAACACAAGGTGCAAAGTCCATCAAACATGTGTAGTGTGTAGTCTCCATTTAAGGTTCACCCAACCTGATTTGGTTTTACGCTTTGTTAGTCTCTAAAACAGCCGTCCATACAAACCTTGTTAACAGTCAAATGTTCTCCACTATCTAAAATAATTTCCCCAATATCACACTACCTTTCAACTTCATATCAATAAAAATACCTTTGAAATCATTATGACGTCATCAGTTTTTGAATTTATCAAAGTTTTCTTTTTTCAAATTAGCAAATCTTTAGAACCACCATTCTAAAGACTCTATAGAAGTATATCAATATTTAATACACAGACATGTTTATAACATTTCTTTGAAACACGAGGTCACACCGAACACCTCTTTTTTGTTTCCTACAAAAAATAATGTGTAGTTTCTAGTTATTATTATATGAAAACATATAAATAAAAGTCCAATTGTTGCATACCTCTTGTTGGAATTGAAGCCATAACTTTTATAAACTATGTAACTTTCGTGTCATGATAAAGACAAAATAATTATTACCTCTTGAAGGTTTGAGCAGCAAGTATTCCAATGTGCCTGTGATACTTATTTGAAGTTCTTTGAAGTGTATATAAATTTGTAGTAAACTAAATTTCAATTTTTGAAACTTGACAGTTTTATTTTAATGTTTATTATTCTAAAACTAAAAGTATTAAGTAAGTTATAATAAAATGTTACCTGACTGTTCCTCAGCAGGCAGTATTGGTGCAACAAGTTTCTATTCCAAGGTCAGTAGCAGCAGTACCAACTCAAGCAACACCACAAGGGGTCATTCAACAACAGGTTCAGCAACATCTACATGTACAGCAGCAGCAACAACAACAGCAAATATTAAATGCCCAGGTAAACATACATTATCAATGATGTGGTTTAGTTTACTAAGTAGAGCGTCTCTAAATACCCATTATTATTAATACTGTTATTATTATTACCATTATTATTATTGTTGTTATTATATGCCAGGAACTCCTCAATTCGGGCTACGTCCCATAGCCTTAGATCTCGAGGGTCTTTCTTTGGATCCTTGCTGTTCTCATAAGTGCAGCCTTCTGTAACAGCTCTACCCTCACAGTTGTGCCTATCTGATCTAGATGTTTCCCCAGTGCTTTCGGAATAGTGCCAAATGTTCCAACCACCACAGAGACTACTTTCACTTTCACTTGACAAATCTTACGAAGTTCCCTGGCCAGGTCTTGGTACCTTCGGGTCTTTTCCACCTCCTTCCAAGCTATTACAGTGTATGTCAATGAGGTGACACATATTCTTTGCCTTATCTAACACTACAACATTTGGACTCCTATGTTCTATGACATGATCAGTCTGATTATCAAAGTCCCAGAGGATCTTGACCTGGTCAGTCTCTACAACTTACTGCGGAACATGGTCGTACCATTTCGCAAGCACTTGAACACCATACTTCATACACCAGGCATGCAACTCTTCCGCGGATTTCCGCGTTTTATAAAATAGAAATCCGGCGATATGAAAAAAAATCATGCTGCATGAAAAAAAAAATCCGCGTTGGATGGACAAAAAAATCCCGCTGAAAGAAACATTTCTTATTGAAAAGAAATAAAGGTTCAAGATTCTTAAAGTCTGGCTCCGCGGAAGTTTACACATACAAAAGCATTACACAGTCCAGACACAGACACAAGTTCTCCTAGAAGGCTACACTATTTTTTGCACAGTCTGGCTCTGTAATGTTTTTATTGCTTTTTGTATAAGGTGATGCGGCGGGAACCAGATGCTGTAAGAGTGCAAGTGAACCACGCGATCGCTAGGTGTTTGCTCGAAAAATAACGATGGCGTCCACTAGGAAAGACATCGTTGATCGCAAATCAAGGACAAGACTTGACTTGTAATTTTCCTCTTTTTTTCCGGCTGCAGAGTTGCATGCCTGATACACAGATCCCAGTGAATCACCTCGGCCAATTGGTAACGTCTTCATTTGTACTCCATCTGGGCCATCATACTACATTTGCTACATACTACATTCCATTTCAGTCTGGAATCTTTCTTGCTGTTTTACCCCTCTCAATTCGTCTTTCACATCTGTTAGCCATTCCACCTCAGAAAGTTGTTGCCACTGTTAGCCTCAGGCCAGCTCGAGTGCTGTCAGTTTTTCCGTCCAATTTTGTAAACAACTGACGCCGATTGGTGTTAATTAGCCTGTTCTGGTGAAAGTGCCTTACATGTACCTTGTCATCATACTTTTCCACTTTGTCAGTCTTAGCCATAAACCTTTGCTTAATTTCCTCCATGACAACATTCACCCCTTTATACCTTTGACTTTGTTATTAATGTAATCTTAAGTCTGAACCTTTTATTAAACCCTTATCATTTGATCTATTCTACTGAGATCTTTTCGCAATTTTTGATTGTTGACCATACAGCTGACAATTCTACCATGGTGTACAGTTTTCCTGTTTTGATTTTGAAGCATTCACACCTAATTTTTCCTCACTACATCTGTCCCTGCAAAAATAAGATTGTTAGTTTCTGTCAGATAATTAATACGTTTTTGTCACTAATGAGCCCCTATGTTTAAATTATCATTATGTAAATACTTGTGGCAGTAAACTATTCTGATTAGTAAGATAACCCTCCGGTGCTGGTCCTCAGAACAGGTGGCTATAATGTTTAAAACAGAATAAAGTAAACACTACTCTATTAGACCATGATTCCGTCTCTCACAGGCCAATTTATCAATTAGTTTATGACATGTAGTTTGGTTGGCCCTTATTATTTCTGTTGCCTATCAGGCCACTAAAATTGCCAGTTAGAAACCTTGTTCATAAGGAAAAATCTGTCAAGACAGCACATGGACATTCTGTGTTCTGTTTGGTGCATCAGTTATGCTGACTTCTGCTGGGTGCCAATACCAGCATACCTAAAAACCATTTCCAATTTTTTATTCTCTTGATTTGAACTTTCCCCATAATGAGTGTGTTACTTTCTGAAATCTGGTAAACGAGACTCTATTACAGAAAATACCTCACCTTTGATACCTACATATGCATTTCTATGCGCATGCGCAAGCAATTTGCTGACACAAAAACAAAGGCTATGACGTCACCCACACACCTCCCAAGAGCCCATACAAATCGTCCATCTTATTTCAGCGTGCGTTATGTTTACACGTGTTTTAGGTTTGCTCCTAGCGATACACTTTGCAAGCGTAAAGATCTCTATTTCAGACACAAAATGGCTGAACCAAAATCCTGGCGAAGCGCAGAAAAAAAGGCAGTTCCTGTGGTGGTTCTCCGTCACCCTTGGACTTTGACAAACACCCTTCCTGCTTCCGTCTTTGTCCCAATGATAGCCCTCGCGGAATCTGCTCAAACTGGCGACTGTCGAATGGAAATCTTTCACTAAGTGACAAGATAATGTTATGGCAGTTTCAACACTTGGGCGGGTAGCTACAGGGTTGATCCCGATCTTCCCTCTACGTCGTCTCAGGTTAACATAAGCAGCCTTCCTTCAGAAGACATCATATTTTCGTCCTACAGTTGCCCAATTCCAGCCTCGATGGAGAGACGGAACGACTTTTCCTCCCGGGCTAAGCCAGAACACATCGACCCGGCCAGGGCGCTCCGGCGTTGTTGTACTTCCCAAACAATCCTCGTTTATTCGGGCCGATGCATCACTATTCCAGAGGTTACACTACACATTCTTCTTCTCGAGCTCCACGCTACGACAGAGAACACTTTCCAGAGGGAACTTTCTGTCTTCATTCTCAAGATTTTTCTCGTATCAGTTCTCCTTCACGCAGCCATTCCCCTTCACGCAGCCATTCCAGCTCTCCGTCTTACCCGTACATGCCACACGGTCGTCTTTCGTCATTTTCACCGACTTCCAGTGACTCGGATGTAGGTAGTCGGTAGCCCGAGTATACAGTCTAAGACAAATTGCGATCATCTAATCCTTTAAGAAAAACTTTTTTCCAGACAAGCGCACTAAGGATCTTAATTCTAACTTAGAAAAATCAGATCGTCACCTGCGTCTTGGGGCTCGAATCTAAAATTTCTCCATCTTACTATCAGATTGCCTAGCCCGTGCATCTGACGACCCGTCACTGGTTGATCCCGATCTTCTTTCAGTCATGTTCAAGTTTATGGATGACTGTCAAGCCTCCTGCTTGCGAGCCTTTTCCACCTGTTCTCTTTGTAGATCACTGGTACCTGATCATTTGTTCTGGCCCTCTCAAGGTTCCAGAGAGCGCTTAGAAAAGCTTTCCCTCCTCGGCAACGACCTGTTTGATATCAAATTCAAGGAAGTCTTACTCAAAGAGGCTAAGCGACTGAAGACAGAGGAAAGAATCAACTTACGACGCCCTTCCTCTAGTAAACCTTTCTCATCCTATGCTCGGACGACAGGGTCACCAAAATTCTTTTCGACACCCCTACCCTCACGAACATCGACAAGCCAAGGTCACTTTCACCTGTAACATACAAACCCACTTGCTCTTTCAAGCCATCAGGGTTTCAGGAAGCCAAAGTCCAATGACTACATAGATCCCGTAATTCACATTCTGTCAGCTTCGGGACCCGTAGGGGGTCGACTGCGGGAGTTCTCTCACAACTGGCTCCATAGCACTTCAGACACCTGGGTTCTACAGACTGTGTCCTCGGGTTACCTACTGGAATTTACGAGCTCCCCTTCACAGCTACTAAGCTGTCTCTGTCGACCCACTATGGTTCCCTCTGATTTTTCTCGCTGAGGCTCCCTAGAAGAAGATATTGTGTCTCTCAAGGAAAAGAAAGCCATTATCTCTCTTAATAATAATAATACGGAGCATTTATATAGCGCTATACAAAGAACAGAGCGCTTTACAGGAGACGAGAACAGAGAAAAACCCCACAAAAAATAACGAATTAGGATTGGTTGTGGAACAGGAATTTCTTCAGGAGACGTTTAAATACAGGCATCGAAATCGCTTCTCTCAGACAGGCAGGAAGCTCATCCCCAGCCTTCCTTCTAGTTCTGTGAACAGAAAGACGGGTCTGATCAGCTGATGAGCGGAGTCGGTGCCTGTATGCATCAGGAGTATTAGAGTTGTGGAAATGCACAAGTTCAACCAGATATGATGGAGATTGAGTGAGAAGGATTTTGTAGACATGGGTGACAATTTTGTAGGATATACATTCTTTAACTGGGAGCCAATGCAGCTCTGTGAGCAGGCCCGCAGAAGGCTGGTCATGGCCGCACGCAAATACTAGCCGAGCGGCCTTGTTTTGCAGATGCTGTAGTCGACCGAGGTCATTTTCGTGGGCACCTATCAAAAGAGAGTTGGCATAGTCGAGACGGGACAGGACCAGACGGCATGATGGCTGGCGTTTTTTTTAATAAAACGGCGAATTCGCCATAGATTACGTATATGGAAATTAACAATTTTACATATAGAGCTAACATGATGAGACATATTCATAGAACAATCAAGCGCGACTCTTAGGTTCTTAATAGATGTGGAAGCTGGATTTGTAAAGTCTGCCAATATTAATTCAAGATTAGGGAGAGTGGATAAAACATGGTTATTGGCGAAAACAATGAACTCTGTCTTTCCCAGGTTAAGCTGAAGCATGTTTTGAGACATCCATTCGTTGATCGAGAGTACTCACGATGATAAGTACACACTGACGATCACCTTCAGACTTAGGATCAAGTTCACCATAAAGCTGAATATTATCTGCATATTCATGAAATGAGATGCCATGATGACGAATGATCTCGCCAATGGGATTGGTGTACAAAATGAAAGCCTGGATCCCTGGAGTATGGAGTAGGTAAAGGTATGATGTCTTGAGAAATCTCCTTTTATGGATACTTTAGTTGTACGGTTTTTGAGATAAGTGCTGAACCAAGTATTGACAGTATCGTTTATTCCAAATTGAGTTTGAAGTCTCTGGAGGAGGATGTCATGGTCAACCGTGTCGAAGGCGGCAGACATATCAAGCAAGACCATAAGAACAGCTTTATTTCAAGGGAACAAAGAATATCGTTTTTTACCCTAAGGAGGGCAGTCTCAGTACTATGATAGTGCTTGTAAGCAGACTGGAGCTGTTCACCTAGATTGTAGCTGTCGACATGGTCAATCACTTGACATGTTTGCCACCTTCTCTATGACCTTGGACAAAAAGGGTACGTTAGCAACAGGACGGTAACTCTTCAGATCATTACGATCAAGAGAGTAATGAGTAATGAGTGTTTAAGATTGGACGGAAATACACCAGATGAAAGGGAAGCGTTAAAAAACTGTGTGATAACCAGGAGAAGAGTTGATAGATTGTTTTTAACCAACCAGGATGGTAAGGTGTCTAATGAGCAAGATTTGTTGGAAAGGCGCATGATAATTTGTTTAACATTGTCACAAGTAAGCTGCTCAAATTCAGGCATACAAAAGTCAGTTCGGGAACGATGACATTGGTATTGGGGTGTGAACGGACGTTGGAACGTATGGTCTCAACCTTTTGAGCATTCTTGTTAAGAAGAACATTGATTGTGGCATACATATCTTTAACATTACAATTGGTGCATTTGTCAGAAAAGTACTTAATCTTTGAATCAGTGATCAGTCTGTTAACATGTTCCTTTTGAGAATGGAAGGCGTGTTCGTCCATAGCAGAGTTGCTCTTTTTCCATTTCTGTTCAAGGCGACGTCGAATAGGCCTTTCCGTGTGGATGGAGTTGTTGTACCATGGGAGTCTAGGTTTGACTGTATGTTCCCTGGTTACAAAGGGACAAACTTTGTCAAGGACAGCAGAAGTTATTGCCACATAAGACTCTGTGAGAATGTTGGGATTGGTATTACTTTCTGGGAAGTCTGTGAACCGTTCTTTCTCACTCCCCCCTCACTCTGAAGAAATCTGGCGGGTGGCGCCCTATTATCAATCTCCATCCCCTCAATGCCTTCATCAGACCAAAACACTTTTGGATGGAAACTCTGGCCACTGTTTTGCAATCCCTTTCCCAGGTCTGGTGGGCCGCGACCCTGGATCTGAAGGACGCCTATCTTCAAATCCCCATCTACAGAGACCATCAGAGGTTCCTACAGTTCATCTATCGGAACATCACTTATACCAGTTTCAGTGTCTTCCATTTGGCCTGTCCACCGCACCACGGATATTCACCAGGATTACCAAAGTGATAGCAGCAGCTTTACGCCAACAACTTTACGTCTTTACATGTATCTGGACGATTGGCTCATCGTAGGCCCTTCACGCACAGCCACTCTCCAGGCCTTGTCAAAGACTTTCCAGCTTACCCTGCTTCATCATCAACCAGGACAAGTCTTCCTTTGTCCCTTCTCAGAATCAAGCAGTCCTCGGTGCCCCTCCCTCAACATGACAACAGGCAGAGCCTCTCCTTCACTAGAGTGCTGCAGAGTTCTGGAGGAATGTATTCAACTCTTCCTTTCATCACCAACACTAACAGCTCGAGTATGGCTTCGTCTCTTGGGGTTCATGGCGAGCCTTGTGGATATCGTGCCATGGTGCAGAATGCACATGTGCCCTCTACAACATCATCTGCTGTACCACTACCGCCCCCGAAGGGACCCCATTTCATCTCTGGTTCCATTATACGGTCCCATCTCAAGTGGTGGCTCTCTCACCAGAACCTCCTCTGCGGAACAGTTTTTCCCCGCCCCTTCCCTTCAGTGACCTTTACCAGAGATGCCTCGAAGTCAGGCTGGGCAGCCCACCTGGACGACCTTTCCCTAGCAAGGCATCTTCACACCAATCTGGGGAACTGCTGGATGTTCAAAAGGCCCTCCAGTCGGCTACAAGCAGGGTGATGAATCACTTAGTCCTCGTGAAGACGGACTACTCCACCGTAGTGTCTTACCTAAACCGTCAGGGAGGGACTCACTCCCCTTCCCTGTGCATGCAGACTCACATGGTGCATTCCCCTGTCAAATCACACTACAAGCGAGCCACCTCTCCGGGCAGGAGAACATCATAGCGGATGCCCTTTCACGAGGGAGAGCAATCCCCACGGAATGGTCTCTTCATTGCCTGGTGGTCAAACAGACCTTCAACGTCCTAGACACTCCCAGGCTTGGGTCACAGTCGCTCTGAGCATCAACTAGTCGGGCTACCTGGGGTATATTTTCCCATCCATTTCCCTCCTACCCAGAGTCTTATCAAAGATCGACCAAGAGAAATGCAAGATAATCTTAAAAGCCCCCCTCTGGCCAAGACAACCATGGTTCCCTCAACTTCTGGACCTCCTCACTTGACCTCCCATTATTCTACCAAAGCGACCAGACCGTGTCCAAGGTGCTACACCAAGATCCAGACAGTCTTCATCTTTGTGCTTGGATGCTGTCAAGTCTTCCCTTCGAACATCTGGCCTTTCTAAAGATGCTGCTTCCCTTGCAGCAAAATGTAGACGATCGTCCACTAGAAGAACGTATGACAATCGCCTACAACACTACATCGGATGGTGTACCAAGAAAGGTTTCGATCCCCATTTGGCATCTGTAACTGTCATAGGGGTTTTTCTACTCCATCTTTTTAATTCTGGCCTCCAGATTAGCACCATTCGAGGCTACAGATCAGCCATCGCAGTAGTACATTACGGGTTCGACGATGGCTCTACTCTGTCCAATAATACTGCTTTATCTCAACTGATCAAAGGCATGTGTTCAGAGGGACCACCTATCAAAAAGCTCACTCCTTCTTGGGACCTCGGTACTGTCCTTCACAGGTTGACAAAACCTCCCTTTGAACCTGGGTCTTCTTCCATACACAACCTCACGGTCAAGACAGCCTTCCTTTTAGCCGCCTCCACAGCTCGCCGCAGATGGCAGAAGTGAGCTCCACGCTCACTTGTTGGAACCTGGCCACCTGCGTTGGGAGCATGGAGGTGTTCGTCTTGTCCAACAGATCAACTTCCGAACCAAGAACCAATCACCAAGTTTTCCCCTCCAGACATTTTCGTCTCGAGCTTAACTTCATTTTCAAGTGTCCCAGAAGATACACTTTGGTGCCTCGTCTGGATCCTCAAATTTTATATAGCACGTACCAAGGAGCTGCGCAGGAACACTACGCAACTTTTCATCACAACAGTCCATCCCGTCTGCCCATCCCTTCGAAGTCATAGTACCAGCTGCAACTTTACCACCCTCAACCTTACCACCCTTTACTGCCCAGCCTCAGAGGTCTTTGCCTGGTCCTGCAGTTCAACCCTGTGTGACTAAGCCTGCACCTAAGTTACCAGGCGAACCGCTTAACAGCGTGGTTAGCGCCCAGGTTCACTCTCAGCCATACCACAGGTACGGTTAGCACCTACTCTGGCACGGAACACATCCCCTCAACCAGCTGCTGCTTCAGTCCAAGCTCATCAAACAAGGAGAATGACAATGAGAATTTTCCAGGGTATTCCTATTATAGATATCATGCACACGACTTGTTGGAAAACTCTTCAACTTTCACGTCATGCTACCTATGAGATGTTCTTAAGTCTGAGGGGCACATGGGCAGACAAGTCTTGCAAGCAGCAGCACAATCATCTAACCGGTATGTCTTAACTCCCTTTATTTACCTCTAATGTATACGTGAACCAGACTCAGTTATGACATCTTTTCTAGGGCTCCACACTGCACTTACCCCCCCCCCCCTTCACTTCTGACTCGGTGCCACTCTGCATATGTACATGTATGTATCGGAGGTGAGGTATTTTCTGTAATAGAATCTCCCCAAATCCGCAGGGATTTTTTATTCTATCTAAGAAAATACTCACCTCCGATACCATCCTGCCCAGATGAGTATCCTAAAAATAAACCAAAAGGTGAAATAAGAAGGACGATTCGTATGGGCTCTTGGGAGGTGCAGTGTGTGGGTGACGTCATAGCCTTTGTTTTTTTGTGTCAGCGAATTGCTTGCGCATGCGCATTGAAATGCATATGTAGGTATCGGAGGTGGGTATTTTCTTAGATAGAACAGAAAATCCTTGCGGATTTGGGGATAATTTGTTGTATCTCATCAATAGTTTGCTTTGATAGCAGAAACCATCAACCAGACAATTGTAATTCACATTTCTGCTTAACAACATCATAATCGGCCCTGGTCACATTAGGTTGTATTTAAGTCAACTTTCAATACACATGGTCAGGTTTTCTACATGACTGATCTACTTTTGCAAATCAGTCTCACACATGGTAGTAATAGAGACAATTGGTAGTGGTATAAAGTTGATAAAAGTGTTAGTTGTAAGTCTTTACAGTCAATAATAAAGTATATTACCCTTATTTTGAAGGGTGTCATGGCCGAGTGGTTAAGAGCGTCGGATTCAAGTTCTGGTGGTTTAGTCATCGGGGTGTGGGTTCGAGTCCCGGTCATGACGCTTGTTTCCTTGAGCAAGACACTTTGCTATAATTGCTTCTCTTCACCCAGGGGTATAAATGGGTACCTGCAAGGGTAGAGGTTGATATTGTGTTTGAAAAAGCCTTCGGAGCGCCATGGCAGCCCAAGGTTGTATACTCCCCAGGGAGCTGAGAAAGGTTAAAGGAATGTTAACCGCTCCGGATTTCGGTGATATCTCGAAAACGCTACCACCTTTTGAAATAAAAATTTTCACAGGTTAGTTTTATTGTATATCTACATTTATGTAGAGTTAAAACAAAAGAGCGATTCAAAAAAACAAAGGTATATGTTTCCTTTAAGAAATAAATGAAATGATTTGCTTGTATTGGCTTGATATTACAGCTGTCTGCTGCACAGACTGTTGGCTTAATACACACTCAAGCTGCTTCATCTCAGCATTCAGTCCTTCAGGGATCATCTACCATTGTGGTACAACAGCAGGCACAGCAGCAACAACAAATCCATCAACAGATTCATCAACAAATACAACATCAAAAAATGCAGCAAGAACAACAGCAGCAAGCTCATCAAATTCGTCACCAGCAACATATACAGCAAATACAACAGCAGCATCAGCAGTCTGATGCCTCACAAGTAGCTATTTGTGGGCCGAGTCTGTCAAGCATTTCAACAGGCCATCCAGAACAACGTCAGAAAAGACGGTTTCGAGAAGAAGCCCCAGATAATGATTGCAAAGAGGACCTTCTCGGCTATCAAGTAAGATCAGTTGGGAAAACTTTTTACTCCTTTGCATTTATTTGTTTCTTTTTTCATCACAAAAGAAGCCTTTATTTGCAGGCAGTTTTGAACATAACCTACTTAATATTGACCTAATTTTTACTTACTTCTGCATTTATCTAGCATTCCCGGATAAGATTCCTCATTTCCTTTACTGGAAGATTAGATCCTGAACTGGCTAATCAGATCCTTTACTGGCAGATCAGATCCTTTACTGGCAGATCAGATCCTGCACTAGCAGATCAGATCCTACACTGACAGATCAGATACTGCACTGGCAGATCAGATCCTGCACTGATAGATCAGATTCTGCACTGACCGATCAGATCCCGCACTGGCAGATCAGATCCCGCACTGGCAGATCAGATCCCGCACTGGCAGATCATATCCTGCACTGGTAGATCAGATCCTGCACTGACCGATCAGATCCCGCACTGGCAGATCAGATACTGCACTGGCTAATTAGATCCTGCACTGACTGATCAGATCCTGCACTGACTGATCAGATCCTGCACTGACCGATCAGATCCCGCACTGGCAGATCAGATACTGCACTGGCTAATTAGATCCTGCACTGACCGATCAGATCCTGCACTGATAGATCAGATCCTACACTAGCAGATCAGATACTGCACTGATAAATCAGATTCTGCACTGACCGATCAGATCCCGCACTGGCAGATCAGATCCCGCACTGGCAGATCAGATCCCGCACTGGCAGATCAGATCCTGCACTGACAGATCATATCCTGCACTGGCAGATCATATCCTGCACTGGCAGATCATATCCTGCACTGGCAGATCATATCCTGCACTGGCAGATCAAATCCTTCACAGGCGGATGCACTGGAAGATCAGATCCTGCACTGGTAGATCAGATCCTGCACTGGTACATCAGATCCTGCACAGGCAGATTAGATCCTGCACTGTCTGATAAGATCCTGCACTGGCAGATCAGATCCTGCACCAGTAGATCAGATCCTGCACTAGTAGATCAGATCCTGCACTGGCAGATCAGATCCTGCACTGGCAGATCAGATCCTGCACTGGCAGATCAGATCCTGCACTGGCAGATCATATCCTGCACTGGCAGATCAGATCAGGATCTGGATGCAGGCACTGGCAGAACAGATCCTGCACTGGCAGATCATATCCTGCACTGGTAGATCAGATCCTGCACTGGCAGATCAGATCCTGCACTGGCAGATCATATCCTGCACTGGTAGATCAGATCCTGCACTGGCAGAACAGATCCTCCACAGGCAGATCATATCCTGCACAGGCAGATCAGATCCTGCACTGGTAGATCAGATCCTGCACTGGTAGATCAGATCCCGCACTAGTAGATCAGATCCTGCACTGGCAGATCAGATCCTGCACTGGCAGATCAGATCCTGCACTGGCAGATCATATCCTGCACTGGCAGATCAGATCCTGCACTGGCAGATCAGATCCTGCACTGGCAGAACAGATCCTGCACTGGCAGATCAGATCCTGCACTGATAGATCAGATCCTGCACTGGTAGATCAGATCCTGCACTAGTAGATCAGATCCTGCACTGGGAGATCAGATCCTGCACTGGCAGATCAGATCCTGCACAAAGAAGGAAGAGTGAAATCATACATGTTGCCGTGGGAAAGCAATATATGAGAGGAGACAGTATTATGACCATTTTGGTGATATAATGTTTCAGGTAGGGTCATACTTTAGTAATGACCCGAAGAATTTTTTACTTTTTTATCTGAAAGCCTAGTTGTTATTTGTGAATTTTGCCTATCTGATGTTCATTCAGGGAATTTAGGACAATCAATGCAATGTGAAAAATCATTCTCTTACCAAATCCTTTGGGTAAATTAATGAAAAAGTCATGACCTGGAATAAGTTGTAGAAGAGCAGTTGTTTGGTGACTTTTATCTCTAAACCTAATTTTGGGGCGGAAAAATCAAGAGCTTTGTCCAAACGGTCAGCCATTTTCCATGCTAGCTAAGACTAGAAAAGAATAAGCATTACCTGCAAATCTTGCGTTGCCAGATTAAAGGGCAATCAAGCTCAACTAGGAATGCAATGTTGATCAGACACCAGGGCTTGCCCTAAGTTTTTTCTCATTAGCCAGCAGGACCAGTTTGCTTGATTCTTAACTGGTCCACCAGGTTTTTGACTTGTCACATTTACCGATTTGAACAATATTCTGATTTTTGATGGTCACTATTTCAATTCAAATTTACTGCATCGTTAGCCCTACTTTACTATGTTTAGACAGATGTTGCATATATGACTGTTATGTTTGCTGTTGGACTAACTTTGTTTCATTAATAAAATGCATAATGATAACTTTAATGGTACAGGTCAGAGGCAAATTGGAACCGACTTACTAAAAGGCACAACATGCACAAGTAACTTACCAACCGACTTACTAAAAGGCAAAACATGAACTAGTAACTTACCAACCGACTTACCATAAAGGTACAACATGAACAAGTAACTTACCAACCAACTTACTAAAAGGCACAACATGAACAAGTAACTAACCAACCGACTTACTGAAAGGCACAACATGAACAAGTAACTTACCAACCGACTTACTATAAGGCACAACATGAACAAGTAACTAACCAACCGACTTACTGAAAGGCACAACATGAACAAGTAACTAACCAACCGACTTACTGAAAGGCACAACATGAACAAGTAACTAACCAACCGACTTACTGAAAGGCACAACATGAACAAGTAACTAACCAACCGACTTACTGAAAGGCACAACATGAACTAGTAACTTACCAACCGACTTACCATAAAGGTACAACATGAACAAGTAACTTACCAACCGACTTACTGAAAGGCACAACATGAACAAGTAACTAACCAACCGACTTACTGAAAGGCACAACATGAACAAGTAACTAACCAACCAACTTACTAAAAGGCACAACATGAACAAGTAACTAACCAACCGACTTACTGAAAGGCACAACATGAACAAGTAACTAACCAACCGACTTACTGAAAGGCACAACATGAACAAGTAACTAACCAACCGACTTACTGAAAGGCACAACATGAACTAGTAACTTACCAACCGACTTACCATAAAGGTACAACATGAACAAGTAACTTACCAACCGACTTACTGAAAGGCACAACATGAACAAGTAACTAACCAACCGACTTACTGAAAGGCACAACATGAACAAGTAACTAACCAACCGACTTACTAAAAGGCACAACATGAACAAGTAACTAACCAACCAACTTACTAAAAGGCACAACATGAACAAGTAACTAACCAACCAACTTACTAAAAGGCACAACATGAACAAGTAACTAACCAACCGACTTACTGAAAGGCACAACATGAACAAGTAACTAACCAACCGACTTACTGAAAGGCACAACATGAACAAGTAACTAACCAACCGACTTACTGAAAGGCACAACATGAACTAGTAACTTACCAACCGACTTACCATAAAGGTACAACTGAACAAGTAACTTACCAACCGACTTACTGAAAGGCACAACATGAACAAGTAACTAACCAACCGACTTACTGAAAGGCACAACATGAACAAGTAACTAACCAACCGACTTACTAAAAGGCACAACATGAACAAGTAACTAACCAACCGACTTACTGAAAGGCACAACATGACCAAGTAACTTACCAAATGACTTGCTAAAAGGCACAACATGAACAAGTAACTTACCAACCGACTTACTATAAGGCACAGCATGACCAAGTAACTTACCAAATGACTTACTATAAGGCACAACATAAAAAAGTTACTGATGATCAGTGTTTAGTACTAGTGTTACAAACTTAATTAAAAAAGGGACAAAATCTCTTGCAATTCTCCAAAGTTTGTGCAGAAAACAATAATTTAATACAAACTGCAGTTATTTCTTGCTTTGCTAGTGGGCGGCATCAGTTTAGTTATACATCCCAAGATCACAGTCGTGAGAAGACACACTCAGTCCTAATAAACAAGCCACAAACATGTTTGAGTCAAGCAGGTATAAAGCAGCCTGGTTGAAATTTTGAAAACCAGTTTGATACATACACAGTTAATCTGCCACAATGCAAAATACATGGGCAATCTATCGATGAACCAGACACGGAATCCTTTTGATCTTGCATTGACACATCAATGTTTTAAAGGTGTCAGTACCCAGGCTATAATTTTAGTGGATGTGGATGCAGAAATCTTCCATCATTATATTCAAAGGAGAATCAGCACATTAAGGATACTTTGTGCTTCCTCTTTTGTTGATTTAAGCTGCACTTCCATTTAATGATCAGGGACTGCAGTTTGATTCTGTTGCTTGATTAGGATCTCCAATTTATACATGTAGATTGTGCTGAATTTCATAAAGTATAGTAATGGGTTTGGTCATCCTGTAGTAGAATGCAACTACCGGTACTTATACACCACAAATATATGCACAGTAAATAGTTGTTTAATTCTTAAGTCCCAGGACCATGTAACAATGTCAACAGTCCATTCTCATGCTGTGCACAAACTCATACTCAGAGCAGGGAATGGGGGAAAACAAGCATTCATAGGAAATGTTACCAAAAATGTTGCAAAATTTCTCTTCATCTATTTTGTATATATTTGTATTGGTTTTATTTTAAAAGATGACTAATATGAAAGGATTGTTACTCTCATTAATACTTACATGTACCTGTAAGCAATTTGTAGCTGTTACATCTACATGTATGGCACAAGTGATTTTAATTGTCACAATTGTAATTTTGACAAGTAGACATAAAAAAATTTAAGATGGTTTTTGCCTCTAGGCTTCCTTTCAACAATTAAAAAGGTAAGTAATGCACCCTATTATCTGCCTCCCCATATTGGACTATGGTGAACCATGGTAACTTAACATAGCTGCTAGCCACAGTAACTTAACTGTTGCTGATTAAGGCAAAGCTTGACAAGGCGCTCTCCATTTACCTTTAGATGGTCAGCCGAAGTCAACATCATTAAGCTGCCAAGGCAAGCCTTTTCGATAGCTTCCTTTGCTATTTCTTCCTCCCTATTTTTGTATTCTTCATGTGGCATAACACTGTGCTACTGTTTATGCATGCAACAACAAACATGCGTGCAAATATGACATGTATATATGTAAGAGACAATTGAAATTTTCATTAGCACTGCTGACACAATGTCAGTCACATAAATGCATTGATACGTGTAAGTTACCACAGCAAGCCTGTCCGCATTGGACTTTTCGTCAGTGTTAACAGTTATCGCCAGAAGATGTGTAATACAAAAAAAACTTTTAGGAACACATAACAAAGAGGAACAAAGAGCACTGGAGATTCATGCTCCAAATCTCTCAATTTTTACAGGGGTTATTGCGTAAATCCCAATTTCGGACCCTTGTCCTTTTGTTGGACAAAATGAGGATTATGAGATATTGTTAGACTGCCAGCATTGCATTCGGCATGGGAGTTAGATGTGAGATTCCTGCCTGCTAACAGCCGTGGCTTACGGCCAACGTTTGGCCAAGTCAAGGTGAACAAAAGCCAAATTTTCTCATAAGAGAAAAAGAATTTCGGAACATTTTATGAGATTTTTTGTCTTCTTTACTTAGTTAAGTCATGATTTCAGTGTGACAATAATAATCCCAACAACAAAGACATTCCAGAAATTCTGAAAATAAATCCCATGGGTGAGCACAAAAGATGTCAAAATTCCAAGTAAAGTTAACAATGTGAACTAATCGGCCTGTTAAGTTAACAATGTTCACTTACCATGACTCTACTCGGCCTATTAAGTTAACAGTGTTAACTTACCGTGACTCTAGTGGGCCTGTTAAGTTAACAATGTTAACTTACCATGACTCTTATCGGCCAGTTAAGTTAACATTGTTAACTTACCATGACTCTAGTGGGCCTATTAAGTTAACAATGTTAACTTACCGTGACTCTTATCAGCCTGTTAAGTTAACAATGTTAACTTAGCATGACTCTAGCGGGCCTGTTAAGTTAACAATGTTAACTTACCGTGATTCTAATCGGCCCGTTAAGTTGACAATTTCGCCGGGGTATAAAGTTAATAGCAGCAGAAGATTACCGTCAATCCGCATGGATTTAATATTGTTCATTTGACAAGAAGAGGCTGGAACTTGACCGAAAAGGTACAAAGCAAAAAACAGCTTCAGCAGGAAGGTCACATAAAAAGTAACACTATCTCTATAACCACATTAAAAAAGAACTAAGTTATAATTTCTGTTTATAATGAAGTCATCATCAAGGTCTCATCTTTCAGGCACATCGCTGATTGAGTCTCATCGATGGCCAAAACTCCTGTGTTTGTTTGTGAAACAAACAGATTCTTGTTCTAACTTTGTTTTTATCTTCCTACCATTTTGCATAGCATGGCCCTCCTCATTTGACTAATGTAGGTACAGACAGTATACCAGGTATAGCACAGACAATAAGCATATCTAGTCAACTTCCTCACCAAGAACGGCCATCACACCAACAGGGAATGAGTGCAGCAGATGATACTATGTGAGTTCTTTTGCTCATACAGGTTAAATGCCTTAGATAAATTGGTACTAAACAATTCCTTTTCTGAGAAAATGGATGCAAAATGGCTGAAGTGCCTTGTGCACAGTCAAGACAGGCTTAAGATGAGTTGTAATACACCATTACATGGCAGGAATGAGCGGTCTGAAAACTCGGTATTCGATTGGCAACTAAAGTTTACCCCAAACCATGCATACAAAACTAAGCAATATGTAACAGACAGTTTAAGTCATGATGAGTGACACCACGCCATTATCTCAAACTGCATGTTTATTAATTAAAATAAGGGATTTCACGAGAGAAATGAATTTAGTACTTCGGGTTAAAATCGTGTACATTTAAAATGGTATCAGTCTGAAATTATCCAAGTAGGCCTAAACATGATTGACATCAATATTGTCTAGATTCAATGGAATCAGAAAAGTCTTTAAATGTTTTAGCCTTGTGTAGATCTCTATAACATTTGTTTTTGTCAAATGACACTATGCCCAAGTACAATGTACATGTATGTCAACCTGAATAGGTGCCATTCAATAGTTATTCATGTAGCACTGACAACAGGTACCTGGAAAAGCTTGACTGAGTTATATTCTTGACATGATATGTTGAAATTTGTTTTTTTATCAATTGACAATTGTCAACATATTAAGTTGCCTAATTTTTAATTTCCTTTGATCATTTAAAAGAAAGCCAGGTCATATGAAGGAGCTGTAAAGGTTGCTCTTTTTGTTTCAGTTTAATGCCACCGCCACCTGCTGCACCATCAATGGTTGAACCACCACCAAGACAACTGGATAAACATCTTATGCCACCACCATTACATCCACCTGGTTCGTACCTAATTCTATAGCACTTTCACTCTCAACCTCCGGGTCTAATGCTGTGTTTTCTTTTTCCTCTAGCGTTCTCCTGATATCTAGAGAACTATTTGCTTGATTTGTTATTTTTTTGTAGGTGTTACCATCACTTTTTTTTAAAGGCTGGCATTGTTCAAATGCTATGCAAGGACTCAAAACACAGTATTCTTTTCACACACTTAACGGGTACCAAACCCATGCGATGTATTTCCTTTGTACAGAAGTGTGTTACCACAAATGGCAGGTTTTCTTAAACATTTTATTACATATACAAACAACTGTTGGAATACGACAAAGTAGAGTTTGTTGAATTCTAACAAATGTTTGTACATGTATTAAAATACACTTGTTGACTATTAAGCAGGATGCAAGGGTTTGAGAAACATTTCACACTGAAGAGACACATGTAATGTACATCTAGTTGAAAAGATGGTGAGAGAACTGGGCTTGAACTGTCAATGTTCCAATAGACCTTATGCATATGACGTCATTTGAGTAGGGCGCCCTCGCCTAGAGGTCAAAAGGAAGATGTTCATTGGTCAGTCCTGTGCGCCGCGCGTACAAATCAGCGCGTTTCCATTGTTTCGTCATCAGTTTACCTCTAAGATGGCTGCTTGGTGACGTCAATGCATAAGGTCTATAGTGATTTACATTGGGGCATCACACTTTGCTTATTAATTAAGATTGGTGGTACACATCTTAAGATCAATCTCAGCTCTTTGGGCAACCAATTTTGCAAAGAAATTTACAGAATAATCTTTGGATGAGTTAGCAATTGGTGTACTGTTGTTGCTAAATGGTCTGATCTCATTAAAAAGGTTTGCAAGTTCGTACAGTGTGGACATCCTGAAAAATAGAATGTTTCAAAAATCATGAATTCTTGGAAGCTTTTATTTCATTTCATAATTTTCATTTAACATGCAACCTACGTATTTGAATAATTATGCAGCTTTGAGTTATGTGCTTCTTCCTATCAGAACAAAGATTGTCTGCCTTTTCTGATATTCATAAATAAAAAATGATGGAGTATTGTTGTTTACTTTGCTTTGGTTTGCTATAAAAACCTGTAAAAACCAAAATGTTCTTTCAGAATGTTTTCTTTTAAATCGCATTTGGTTATATCTTTAGCACTTTTGAGAGTTTGGTATGTGAATTTGACATTTTGTCATTATGTTTGAATGCACTGGTTATTATAACACTGATATACAGACTAAACAACTTGCAAGACACTTCTGAACCTACAAACAGCTGTCTGTTTTTATTATTCTGTGAGGAAAACATGGTTTTAAAGCAATTTATGAGCACTCTGGGATTTACGTATAAAAGTAAGATAACACAAAGTCTTGAATTGTAACCTGTGGCAGAGAATGGTTTTGAAAAAAGTCGCAAAATCCTGTCAAGTGCGCGCAGCGAACAAAAAAATTATGAAATGTTTTTGGAATTTATTTATCAATGTTTATAAAGCAAGCCTTAAAAATGTTTCATTCAGTGACATTTGAGTGTGATTTTTGTTGGTACTCCAAAGATTGTTTTGGGTTGTTGAAATTTTTGGGTTTTTTGGTGGGGTTTTTCTTTGGGGGGGGGGGGGGGTAAATATAGTTTTCACTTTAGTGGTAAATACCGGGGGGAGGGGGGAATGAGGGGAGGGAAACGAGGAAGGGAAAACACACCGCTCCCAATGATATGCTCATATTTTTGTTTGTAGTATAAGAAACTTATTTGCAGGAAGATGTAGTCGTGTTATTATTAATGATTTTTTTAATTATCTTTCCGCACGGAAGGTATTCTTATTTGTTCCCAACTAACAGGGTGTGTATTTCCTCCTTTTGTCTCTTTTTATTTCATGTCTGGGGTTAACCAATGCGATGTCAACGTGATTGGGTTACTGTGTTCCCTGCTGATGTTTCTCCATCCTACCATCACAAATGTGGTTTGGAAATTAATTGAAACAACTTTCTCTCCCTTTCTCCCAATCGGGAAATTAATGATACTTTTTTTCTCTTCAAAAATATATTAAACATCCAACACATCACTGAAATTTCTCATTACCAAAATATCAAACGTAATCCCAAAACTGATATCTGGAAATGGAACAAATGTCATGCATTATGTATTTAAAAATCTTACAAACTTAAAACTAAAAAAACATGAATTTTTGGTACAACATTATTTTTACGATGGGAAACCATTAAAATATAATAAAACACTTGCTTTCTCACCAATTGTTAAATTTTGTTTTGATTGATGGCCGGATTGAAACTTCAATCTGTAATACACTAAAAACAAAATTGCACAACTATAACCAAACCCCTATTATTGGGACTACATGTACATTATTGAATGGATGCTAGCTAAGGGTCATAGGATTGCCTTAATGGATGAACCTCCACAGAAGCGCAACAAGGGATTAGTTTCGTATGACGCTGGAGATTCAGATGAAGATGAGGATATTATACGTTCTCCACAAGCACATACCCACTTCCAACCTAATAGTCCACAGCTTCCAGTCATCTTCCACAGGTCACCACCATCTCCTACAGTTCATCATAGCTCACCAGACAAGATAGAATATGCTTTCCAAGCGTCTTCTGGACCTTCCCTCCGTCAACCTCCATCACAAAGAATAATTGTCTCACAAGGAAATCAAGCTAATCAACAAAGGATCGCTATATCTGTAGAACAAGCTGAGAGAATTGGTCTTTCAGTTTCCCAGGGAGTTGCAATGTCCCCTCCACGAGGTGAACCAATAGCTGTTGCACAGGGCATACCACAAAAAGCACCACCATCAGTGCAGCATTCACTTCTGGGGGAAGGACCTCGATACAATCGCCAACAACCATTCTGGATGTCCCCCCATTAACTCTCACCTTTTATTTATTTTGTAGTTGTTTTGTTTTGTTTTGTTGTTTTTGTCTTTACAAATATTGAGTGTAGGATGGTGAAGGATATAACACAAATATTTGTAGATGAAAATATTGAGTATTTACAGCACAGATCCAAGATTTTTTTAAGGGGGGCACACCTAAAATCTTGAAATGCACCAAACATCTATTCTGTGCCAGGAGACCCACATACTCTGTTGTTTTATGTATGTAGGCCTATATATATTACCAAGACCATAACTTGAGTTAGAAGTGACATTTGGACTTGTAACTTGGATTGGGGTTGCTCTTAGAGAAAGGAAATTTTGGAGTATTTTGCGGGTGAAAGGTCAATGTCAACGTCACGGTGCTGAATTATAGTTGGAGTGTTTATGCACCCTAACTTGGAGGTAAATTTTGGACTTGTTGTTTAATTTGAGGTTGCCCTTAGAGAAAGGACAGTTGGGATTGTTTGGGGGTTGGAAAAGGGTCAACGGTGAAGGTCACGGTGGTGAGTAACAGCTTAAATGGTTTCTGGACTGTAACTCCAAATACCATTGACTTGGGAGGGGGTTGCCCTTGGAGACACAAGGGGATTAGGGATTGTTTCAGGTTTCGGAAGGTCAAAGGTAAAGGTCACAGTGATAATGTCAATGTCACAATGCTTGGGTATAATTATGATCATGGTTTGGTGATATTTTGCGTTGGTTACAACATATTATAATGCTGAGGGGTATCAACAGCATTGCTCAGTTTTTTAAATTAGGATTTTGTTTTATATGCCTTTTTTGGTTGTTACTTTATTCCTTTAGGGGGAGGGGATTTGTTGGCTAAAAATAAGGTGGCCACACACTTGCTGTGTATGTATAGAAATAGCATTCTAGTGAAATTATTGCACAGGAGGGGCATTTCACGAGACTAACCAGCGAGTTCGAGGCATTTACGCCATGGGGTTTAGGGCCCCATGGAAAGTTTAAACATTAGATGCTCTCTGGTACAATGTAAGACATTTTAGAGGCGTTTTACACACCATTTTTACCCGTTTTAAATTTAACTTTTTAATGCAAAAGAGTTGCTTCACCCCCTTGCTTCTCTCTTCCTCTCTTTGTAATTCTTAAAATATATTTTTTTCAAATCTTACTGGAGGGTATATGCCCCCTGAGCCCCTCCTTGGATCTGTGCCTGATTTACCATCTCATTCCTTTGTAAAACGGACAGATTCATTTTAAACAGCTTTGATTAGCTTGGGGTTTTGGGGTTTATAGATAATTATCTATTTCAGAAAAATTATCATGTAATGTGTTTTAAAGGGAGGGTATACCTTTGATAATTACTCCAACAATTAATCACCACAAAAACTTACTTAGAAGCACTGCAGCTGTTGAATAAAAAAAAAGGTAAACTAAGATTTTCTTCTTCTTTTTATTTTTATTTTTTTAATTTTTTTATTTCATATGTTTGTTTTTTTTGTAACTTTTTTTTCCTTCCTTCCAAATTTTCTGTTGAAGCAAATGCAACACCGTTAAAACAATTTTAAAACTTAATGTATAGGATAGAAAGACCCTAGTGCCAGATGTCAATTAACATTAATTCACATTTTAATATTTCACAGAAAATGCAACTCCTAAACTTCACAATGGATTTTTACAGTTGATACATTATCTAAAAGGTCTTTTTTTAAAACATTGGAGAGAAAAAAATTGAAAAGGCAATATCTCATAAAATGTTGACAACCAAGAATTGAAATTCAGCATGCCTTACAGCATGCCTTACAACTTGGACTATTTTTACATTTAGGTACATGTACATGCTCATGCTCATGTAAAGGTTTATGAGATGAGATGAGATGGAAGAAATGCCCCCCTAAAATTGCTGTTATGAGTAAGGGACCGTACAGAGAAAAGATTTGTTTGAAAATATTGGGGGGGGGGGGGGTGGATTGATATCCTTTTTATTTAATGGACCTTGGCCCAAAACATGACCCCCAAAAAATATTTTTTTAATAACCTTGTTGCCATGGCAACAGCCAAAATCAGGGTGGTTTTTCAATTTTGTTCCATTTCGAAATAGTGAAATTTGCCCATTTCCAATTACGTATTGCAATTAAACAGCACGTAGAAATATATGGATAAGTGGGTCCTTAAAGGCTGCATTGAATGTATGCAAATAATCACCAGGGGCAAACTTCATTGAGCTGCTTAAGCAGAAAGTATGCTTAAAACTTTTCTGCTTAGCAGAAATAAGCAGGATGCAGTCACAAATTATGCATAGTGCCCCCCCCCCCCCCCCCCCCAATTCCATATTATCCAAAGTTGTCGGAGCAATTTTTATTAAACTTGCAACAAATGTTCATTCTACCCAAGTTGTACTTGATAACATTAACAAAAAAAATTAAAATTGCCCATTGTTTGTCAAAATCATACTTAACAAATTTATTTATTTTGACATAATAAAATACTATGACATTGACATGACATTGTATTTTATTACTGGGGTACTGTTCGGTGCTATAATCATGGTTTTTACCATTTGGGGGAAATGTGATTTCCCCCCCCCCCCCCCCAGTTTTTTCACTTAAAATGTATATATCTGCCAACTTTTTAGCCCCAGCTTACAATGATAAGGCAATTGACGATTCTTGAGTATTTCTCGGCCTGTTAAATTGAAAAAAGCACATCACCATAGAATCGTCAACCAGGCCTTATTGTAACCTGGGGAAAAAATGTTGGCAGTTCTTAATCAAGTTTTAAGTGAAAACAAACTTTTATAATCTAGATTTTCCCCCAAAATGGGAAAAACCAATGATTATTGCGTCCCCAACATGACCCCTGTACTTAAAGTGTAGTATCATGTTATTATGTCAAAATAAACAATTTTCCAAAGTTTTATAGCATTCAGACAAAAATACTAACAAATTGAGGGGACGTTTTTTGACAACAATTTTTACAAAAAATACCCTGTACTGGCAAAATTTTGAAATTTTTACATCAAGTAGAACTTGGTTAAATAAATATTTGTGGCAAACTTTATTAAAATCGCCTGAGAAATTTGGGGAAAAAGGAGGGGTCTCTAGGAGGGGTCTCTAGTGTATGTGCCTATGAGATTTTCGAAGAGGAAAAAAAGGCAAATGCCTATCAGCACTGCAAAGAATAAAGTATTTCCCCAAGCAATTTCTTTCCCTGTGTGACTAGAGTCTTATTTCAACATTATGTGGTTGATGTTTAAATTGCAGCACCACCATATCGATTATGAGCTTTCAAAAGATAACCATCTGACATTTCATACTTTTAAAATGTCCACACAAAAAAGCTATTTGAAATTAATAGTTTCACCCACCCACATACCTTGTAACTATTTTTTTTAATCATTGCATTCTTACAAACCTATCTGAGGTTGCTGTTCAATTTGATGGTGTCATTACTTTTATTGAAGGAGTCAAGAATAAAGGAACCATCCAAATTCCATTTCATGTTGAGTACAGAGATAAAAGTATGTCACTCAAATATTTTCCACTTTGATTTCCAGTTTGGACCGGGTAAAAATTGGGTCAAAATCTGTGTAATGGCTATTCACTAATCCAAACCTTTTGAAATATGTGAAGATTTTACAATTCCACTCCAGTAAACTTAATACAATTTTAAACTTGTTGCTGTTACGGTTCTATCAATTGTGATGACGTCATGATCAATATATTTGAAAAGTAAATGGGCAAAAGGTAATGTCCTATGTCCATGCCCTTTCATGTTGTCTTCAAGCTGTAATTTTGACATTGAATAAATATTAATTTAAGGTCAAATTGGGGTTATATCTTTGCAATATTTGTTAAATTTTTAGAGAGGTTTTCAATAATGCATAGATTGTGAAAAACCCATTCTGTAGTTATTGAGTGATTATTTGTTTGTTAAATAATAAACAGTGATTGAATGTAATTTAATACCCGATGACGATACAACTTATAGTCTAACTACACACAAAGTGAACAAAGTTCACAGAGATAAAACAAGCATAGAAAAACAATAGGTGCTTGGCTGAAGGTTGAATTCTTAATTACAGTTGTTATTTAAACATTGCTCTTGATTCTTTAATCATGGGATGCAGCTAAAATTTAAGACAATAAAATGGGCACTTCCAATTGAAATGTACTTTTGGTTTGAGAAATAATCAAAACAATCCTGTTTTTAACAGTAAAAGAAAGGAAGAGTCAGTTTGAGTAAACCTGTTCATCACCCCTATCATTAGTTAATTCTTTGTTAACTTTCCCCGACCTTTGTTTATTGATATTGAGGTTATATCTTCTTTGATATTTAAGAATTCAAATAATTACTGGAAAAACATTTAATGAAATAAAATTCCACTTTGTCTTTGTACATTTATTGTGACTTATCTGACTGTTTTGTTTATGTTGTGGTGGTTCATAGTGTTGCTTTTACTTGTACATGGACATGGACATGTTATCAATTTAGTTTGAAACAATTAAACCATAACCTAACTAGTAAAAAAACATTAGGGAAATGATTTAATCTGCTTTTCACCAGATATTAATGGGTACAACTGCCACATTAAAGAAAGTTTTAGTCAAGGAAGTGTTTTTGATAGAAGGCAGGGGTGATAATTAACTTTATAAACATGTAATGATAGTAAATATTAGTTTTAAAATGTTGCGTCATAAAGACATCAAAATGGACAAGTAATTAAAAGTTGCAGTAACAAATGAGTTTTTAAAATGTCTGGGGTATCAGCAGATCGGATCATGCCTCCGGCAGCCCATTCCATAAATAGGGGGGGCAAATATTGTGAATGATCAATCACCATCGTAAATGTAGTTAGTTTCCAATGTAGCTGCTGTAACTACACCAGAGGTAGTCGAGAACAGAGTGCGTGTAGTTGATTTGTACCTTGTTTTGTTCTCAAGATATATAATAAATGGTCGAAATTTGAAATTATCGCATCCAATAACACAAGTTCCAACTTAATCAAACAAAATGTGAAGCTTTAATGTAATACCACGTGGCTCGTGATAAAGTCGTCAATCTACAACTTCACACATACTGTATAAAACTTATTTAGTAAACAAAGTTTGAAATGCATGATTATCAAAAACTTCACTGCACAGCAGACATCTTTTACTTGTAAACTGTTTTAAGCCTGCCGCTGTTGGATTTTATGACGTCACCAGTACTATGTTTTAATACTGGACCCTTGCTGGACACTAAAAAGTAAAAGGCACTTCCGGCTTTGACCGAAAGTAAAGGTCACATGGGGTCACACTCTATAAGATCTAATTATAAAGAGCTTTTATTATGAAGATCATGTCTGTAGCTTTCATGGTTTAAAAACATCAATTTTTTAAACTATAATGTACCACCGATGACGTCATCATCCCGAACAAGTTTCTGTTTCATCTATTTAATCACCAAGGTACATGTAAGTTTTAAGTCTGTAGGACCCAAACTTTTTGCAAAATCTTGCAGACAAGATTCGGGGAAAGAAAGAAAAGTACAATAACAAAAGGTTTTGAGCTGTTGGGCGAACACCTAATAGTACATGTAGTGACTTCTTATATAGCTTTTCAAATTCGTCACTCGGTGGCGCTGATGGCCCTCAAACTAATTATTTCCCCTGGTCACTGGGCTATTTATTGCTTTCCTCAAACCTGCTGGCTGACACCCTCCATGATGCCGAATCTCTCCTCCATAAAGAAGAAACTTGCCCCAAGACTTATTGGTCTTTCTCTCAACATGAAGAGGACTAAATACATGATCATCACAGCATTGGCAATAACCTTGATAAAGTTGATGACTTTAAATATCTGGGCTCGTACCCCATCACTTCTTGTGATGTTGATTGCAGATTTAAAAAGCTCAAGCTTGGTCTGCATTGTACTCACTGACCAAAGTCTGGTGATCATCGATCTCCAAGGCCGCCAAACTTAAGATCTTTAAGACTTCGGTGGAATCCATCCTTCTCCACGGTGTGATCAGTCCTGGGCCCTGACAGATAAAATTACTTTATTTGGTGCCCTTACCCTATTTCTACCATCATCAGACAACCTTGCCTTCAGCTAGTATAACCACTCACATTTTCCACCACAATGAGCCTGTCTTTAGGTTGTAGCGCTAGTGTCTGGCAGCTCATATTGTGCTCGACCCCCTCTTGTTTTTTACCGAAATTACCTTGTTTTTGGCAACATCTACTTCATCTTTATACCATGTACAAGCATATGATTCAGTGATTATCATGGTTCTATTCAGATCATATGACGTGGTGTTATTTTGGAGCTTTTTCTGGATATATTATTTCTCATTTCATCATACTTTGAGAGCCAGGCCAGGTCTCCCAGTACCACACTTTCAGTTTCTCATTGAGTTTGACCATTCACTTGACTTGCAACAAACAACAGATTAATCCTTGAATGGCTGTGACCACTATCATTGGCTATTCACTTTTCCTGGGAAGCAAACTGAACAAAACCCTACAAGGGATTCTGATAAAGAGCCTTCATGTATACCATCCACTTCATTGACATCTTCAACAATGGCATCTGCTTCATTACCATGCACTACCTTTACTACAAGGAAGTATGATCCAGAGTTTCTTCGTACACTAAATGGAGAAGCCTATACTCATCACGAATGTGTACTGTCATTACAGCTTTTTACTAAGATATCAGCCCTGAAACTTTTAAGGACGCCATGTACCACACATGGAATGAACAAAATTCAACCTGCAGCAAATCACCGGTGAACACGACGGCTATTCAAGGGAGGTTGTCGCCGTAAAAACAAATACAGCCTACCAATCCGGGTCATTGTCGGTCATCCTACATCTTCTGCCGCTGTACATCCTGAGTTTGTGAGTAAGCCTGCAAAAAGTTTCCCATGTAATCGGAACTTGATTCAATTGTCAAATGATTCTCATCCAAAACATGGTCATCTGTCTTTCTGCATGTTGAATGCTAGATCACTCCGAAATAAATCTACAGAATTCCAGGATTTAAGGTGTTGTTGATGGTGTTTCATTACTTGCATGGTTCCTGCCCCTTACTACAATAGGAGCCTAGACATCTTCGTTCATCTTCATTATTAGTCGTCCCCCTCACACGCAGTTCATGGGGGGATAGATCCTTTTCCCATGCTGGCCCTTACCTTTGGAATCGGCTCCCACTCAGAATGCTAACCTATCTGCCCTTAGTGATTTCAAACTTGCTCTCAAAACCCATCTCTTCCAGAATAATTTGGCTTAGTTTCAGACATTGTTTTTGTATTGATTGTTGTTAATGCATGCTGTTTTGGAATGTTGCTATTTTATTATTTTCGTGTATGTGTTTTGTTCCGCGCCATGAGCGTCAAGACTTGATGGATACCGGCGCCTTATAAGTGTTCTTATTATTATTATTATAATTAATCATGTCCTACTCTGGAATGCTGATGCCAGTCGTCCGATAGAGGTTGTCCCAACATGACCTTAAAATCTTCCATAGAGGCTGACACTGGTCTAAGTGGTCCATCTCTTTCTAACACTAATGCTTGATAGAGTCAGCCATCAAGGTAGTGAATTAAACAAATTAATGAAATGCAACAATCTCAGCTCCTTTGGTAGTATACATCCTAATCTGCCAAAGGTTACACACCTATGTTCAAATACCCCTATGTTCCGGCACACTGTTTTCCTAAATAAATTCTAACCCTTACCCTCGAGTGTAAATCACAAGGGATTTTTTCGGAACATGGGGCTGTCGAAACTTAGATGCATCAGAATATTGAGTAGTAATCCTGCCAAAAATGTAGCGCACCAAGCTAGGAGAAGAAACCGCTTCAGTTACGTCATCATGACGTCATTGAAAAAATCATAACTCCTGAACCCCATATTGGATTTTTACAACCCATACATCATCAGAAATGGCTTTAAACACTTAACAAACGATACTGGTTGTGACCCAATTTGACTCTGACTTCTGGTTCAAACTGGAAGTTGAACATTTCAAAAATTAATATCTCAATAACTACTTCTCATTTCATCAAAATGTTTACATCAAATTGTAGGTCTGTAAGCCTGCTCAAACTTTAGGACTTTATTATACCAATTTGACCTAAATTTCTGGTCGAATTGGACATTAAAACGTATTTATTGACTCCATTTACTGTGTGTATTACCGTCTAGACAGTTCAATTATCAAAATGCCCACGAAGCCTGATTTGGTATAGTGCTGTGTTGGTCTAATCCATGCAAAAAACCTTATGTCAGCTTTTATGTCAGCTTTTTTGTCGGCTAACAAAGATACAATACCTCGGTGGTCTAGTGGTAAGACATCTGCTCTAGCAGTGCAAATGTCAATGGTTCGAACCCCACTCGAGTGATTTGCCTGGGTTTGTTTTGTTTTTCGTTTATTTGGGGTTTTTTTTTGGACAAATTTTGGAAAATACCGAGTATACAGTGCTTAATACACATCGGGAAAGGGTTACAACCAAATTATAAAAACACACTTCCCGAACCGAACACCTTGTTTGTAACTTTACAAACACTAAATGTCTAGTTCCATTTCATTTCACTTATTAATTCTGGTAGTGAAGCCAAGGATTCTCATGAAAACAAACTTAACCACCATACTAGTCAAGGACCCAATGGAGAGGACAAAGAAGGAAGTATTAGTTCAGATGTGGGAGGAAAACCCCACAGAATTATTCCAGGTAATATCCACGCCTTAAGGTAGGGACTGAAAACCAAATCCACATAGTGCCCCCGACAGGATCGAACTTGGGTCCTAGAAAAGGTGAGGAAAGATACCCCTATGCCAACCCGACCACCCAATCTCATATTTAACATTACTATATTGGGGCAGATGATGTACCGTACCATATTGTATCTGTCATCAATGTTATCATGGAGTATCAAATTACAAAAACAAAAAAAATTGTTACGTAAGGCATTGATTCATAATCTTTCTGCTATGTTGTACATCTTAACTCATGTAACTTTTCATATTCGAGGACGACCAAACTGTGACCATCCCTCAGGTCCAAACGAAGTACACCCAACAAACAATATGTAAAGGATGTATACAGCCAACAATGTATGAACAGTTCAGTTCCGAATTATTCACTGAAATCCCTGTTCGATTATGAAACAAATACAGTTCATAAATACCTATCCATTCCGATAAGTCAAGAAAATCACATGGCCATGTTCTAACGTTGTGGCCATACGATAAAGGATCTCACCTTCAGCTCGGTCCTTTATCACATGGCCATGACCATGCCGGTTTTAAACAGCTGGTTAAGATTTGATGCAGTTTATTTATTTTTTTAAATGGTAATATTAATTGGATTCCAAAAGAGTACACAGGTAGCTGGCTGTAGACCCGAGAACCAACAGTGTACACATGTAGCTGACTGTAGACCTGAGAACCAACAGTGTACATAAGTAGCTGGCTGTAGACCTGAGAACCAACAGTGTACACATGTAGCCGACTGTAGACCTGAGAACCAACAGTGTACACAAGTAGCTGGCTGTAGACCTGAGAACCATCAGTGACATATGTAGCTGACTATAGACCTGAGAACCAACAGTGTACACAAGTAGCTGGCTGTAGACCTGAGAACCAACAGTGTACACTAGCTGGCTGTAGACTTGATAACCAACAGTGTACACAAGTAGCTGGCTGTAGACCTGAGAACCAACAGTGACATATGTAGCTGGCTGTAGACCTGAGAACCAACAGTGACATATGTAGCTGGCTGTAGACCTGAGAACCAACAGTGACATATGTAGCTGACTATAGACCTGAGAACCAACAATGACATATGTAGCTGACTATAGACCTGAGAACCAACAGTGTACACATGTAGCTGACTGTAGACCTGAGAACCAACAGTGACATATGTAGCTGACTATAGACCTGAGAACCAACAGTGACATATGTAGCTGACTATAGACCTGAGAACCAACAGTGTACACATGTAGCTGACTGTAGACCTGAGAACCAACAGTGACATATGTAGCTGACTATAGACCTGAGAACCAACAGTGTACACATGTGTAGCTGTCTGTAGACCCGAGAACCAACAGTGTACACATGTAGCTGACTGTAGACCTGAGAACCAACAGTGACATATGTAGCTGGCTGTAGACCTGAGAACCAACAGTGACATATGTAGCTGACTATAGACCTGAGAACCAACAGTGTACACATGTAGCTGACTGTAGACCTGAGAACCAACAGTGACATATGTAGCTGACTATAGACCTGAGAACCAACAGTGACATATGTAGCTGGCTGTAGACCTGAGAACCAACAGTGACATATGTAGCTGGCTGTAGACCTGAGAACCAACAGTGACATATGTAGCTGACTATAGACCTGAGAACCAACAATGACATATGTAGCTGACTATAGACCTGAGAACCAACAGTGTACACATGTAGCTGACTGTAGACCTGAGAACCAACAGTGACATATGTAGCTGACTATAGACCTGAGAACCAACAGTGACATATGTAGCTGACTATAGACCTGAGAACCAACAGTGTACACATGTAGCTGACTGTAGACCTGAGAACCAACAGTGACATATGTAGCTGACTATAGACCTGAGAACCAACAGTGTACACATGTGTAGCTGTCTGTAGACCCGAGAACCAACAGTGTACACATGTAGCTGACTGTAGACCTGAGAACCAACAGTGACATATGTAGCTGGCTGTAGACCTGAGAACCAACAGTGACATATGTAGCTGACTATAGACCCGAGAACCAACAGTGTACACATGTGTAGCTGTCTGTAGACCCGAGAACCAACAGTGTACACATGTAGCTGACTGTAGACCTGAGAACCAACAGTGTACACAAGTAGCTGGCTGTAGACCTGAGAACCAACAGTGTACACATGTGTAGCTGTCTGTAGACCTGAGACCCAACAGTGTACACATGTAGCTGGCTGTAGACCTGAGAACCAACAGTGTACACAAGTAGCTGGCTGTAGACCTGAGAACCAACAGTGTACACATGTGTAGCTGTCTGTAGACCTGAGAACCAACAGTGTACACATGTAGCTGTAATATTAATTGGATTCCAAAAGAGTACACATGTAGCTGGCTGTAGACCTGAGAACCAACAGTGTCCCCCCCCCCCCCCCCCCCCCCCCCCCCACAGTAGTGTGGTTGGGGGTCTACGAACGAATACTTACCTGTAGAGCTCAATACTATTTTTACATATTTCCCTATACCGGCAGGTAATACCGCTAAGATTTAACATAGCGCCCTCTATTGGCCTACCCATAGTGCCCAGCGGTATACCGCGTGATCCTCCTCTTTTCTCAGGCACCACGCAAGGCACCCTGAGACATCGAGGTTAGTGGGGACGGCGGGAGGGATGCTCTACAGGTAAGTATTCGCTCGTAGACCCCAACCACACTACTGTGGGGGGGGGGGGGGGTGGGGGGAGTCTACTTCACTCATACTTACCTGTAGAGCTCAATACTATTTTTGCATAGACTCGCACCGAGTACTGGCGGTGGGTATGCGAGATGTCAGGGTAATATAAATGGCGCCCCTGAACGCCTGACTACGGAGTCGAACCCGACGGCGCGTACGTGCCAACGACGGGAGCGAAATCCGACATCATGTTTTTCATTAAAACAAAAAACACAGAATCAATGATCAGAGAACAATAAAAAATGGAGACTCACCTATTGTTGTGACGTCCCTGGCTGGGGCGGGTTCTGCGCCAATGAGGATGTCCTGCTGGCTGCAGTCAGAACCGTCCTTCCCGTTCTGCTCTCCGTCTGGAGTACGTCCCTCAAGTAACAGTCGGTGAATGTATTTGTGGTCTTCCAGCAAGCCGCCTGTGTAATATCTTGTAAAGAAACACCTTTAAAAAACGCCCAAGAAGTGGACGCTGCCCGGATCTCGTGGGCCTTCACCGCTCCCGACGTTGGCACGTTTGCGTCCGCCCGTATCGCCGCAACAAGCCACCGAGTAATGGTGTCCCGGGATGCCGGGCCATGCGGTGGTGTCGAAGTGACAAGCAATTGCGGGTGGCTGCGAAGCGACTGTGTACGGCTGACATACCACTTCAGTGCCCTGACCGGGCACTGTCCTCTCGGACCGACGAGTGAGCCTTAATGTCTGGCACAAAGATGTCTGGCGGGGAGAAGGTGTCAGACTGGTTCTTGGTCAAGAAACCTGTTGCGGGTATCAGTCGAACTCCACCCGGTTCCCACCGGATGTGGCCTGCCTCAGTAGTCAGGGAGTGCAGCTCACTACGTCGCCTCGACGTAGCTACAGCCAACAGAAAGGTCAACCCATTGGTTCCTATGGTGGCTCTGACAGCGTAGTTAGGACGCTGAAAAGGTCCCATGCAGGCACAAGCCTACGCACTGGGGGGCGGGAGACAAACATCCCCTTAAGCAGTTGGCCAAGTGCCCGGTTGTCAGAGACGGAGGACCCATCAGGGAACCCGTCGTGAATAGCCGCAATAGCTGAACGATAGTTTTTAATCGTACCGGTCTGGAGGTCATCCTCAAAAAGGTACACTAAGAAATCTGCTACCTCCCCTACATTAGTATCGGGGGGGTGTAGAGAACGCTGTATGCACCATCGGTAAAAATGTCGTAGCCTGCTGTCATACACCTTTCTGGTGGATGCACGCCGGCTACATGCTGCGATCGCCGCAGCTCGTTGTGAAAAACCTGCTGCGCAGAGTGACTGCGTGACAGCACCCAGCACGTCAGGTGGAGATGCTGAGGTGCTGGGTGCTGGAGGCCCGAGCTGGGTTGGAAGAGGATGTCCGCCCTCTGGGGGAGGACCACCGGGCGGTGAACCAGTAGTCTGGTCAGGCGGGTGAACCACGGCTGGCGAGGCCAAAAAGGAGCTATGAGGGGGATTTTGCAGTCCTCCTGCTCCAGTTTGGTGATGACCCGGGCGAGAAGCGAGATTGGGGGAAAAGCATACGCTAGGAGCCCGTCCCATTGAAAAGTCAGAGCGTCCCTCCGCCATGCATTGGGGTCGGGGCCCCTTGTGCAGTACAGCGGAAGTTGATGATTGTTGCCTGAAGCGAACAGATCGACGTGTGGACGGTCGATCAGATGAAACAGCGACTGCACGACTTGAGGGAGCAATGTCCATTCCGTCGGGTGGATCCACCCCCTGGACAGAGCGTCGGCTGTGATATTCTCCTCGCCCGGGAGATGAACTGCCGCAAGGGAGATGTCGTTGCGCATACACCAATGAAGAAGTTCCCAGGTGTGGACGCACAGTTGGGACGACCGAGTCCCCCCTTGGCTGTTGATGTACGCCACGACTGTGGTGTTGTCGCACTGGATCAGCACCGCCTGGCCCGCCACCGTCCTGGCTAAGCCGCCCCTTGCCTGAACCCGCCTTACGTTTGGTAGTCCCGCTATCCTTGGCCGACACCGGGGACCGATTACTCGAATCCCCGACACCGCCAGCGGAACTGCCAGCACCCGTAGCCGACAGTGGCTGCAGGTGCTGGACGGTAGACTGGTCCGGCAACGTAACAGACTACCGAGGACTCGGTCTGTCCCGGGGGGGGGGGGGGGGGGGGAGTATTTTCCCCCGGTTACGACAGAAGGAGTTCTCCCAAACCGTTTCATAATCAGTTCTATACACTCAACAACAAGAAAAAACACTCTACACCAATAGTTCCACGAACTAAAAATCTTTATTTATCACTAGAAAATCTCTCAACGCAATAAAAACGGGAATAAAAGACGAATGATAACGGAGCTATCGAAAAGACGTCTTACCCGACCTGCCGCTAAGAGAAAAGAGGAGGATCACGTGGTATACCGCGGGGCACTATGGGTAGGCCAATAGAGGGCGCTATGTTAAATCTTAGCGGTATTACCTGCCGGTATAGGGAAATATGTAAAAATAGTAGCTGGCTGTAGACCTGAGAACCAACGGTGTACACTAGCTGGCTGTAGACCTGAGAACCAACAGTGTACACAAGTAGCTGGCTGTAGACCTGAGAACCAACAGAGTACACAAGTAGCTGACTGTAGACCTGAGAACCAACAGTGACATATGTAGCTGGCTGTAGACCTGAGAACCAACAGTGTACATATGTAACTGGCTGTAGACCTGAGAACCAACAGTGTACATATGTAGCTGGCTGTAGACCTGAGAACCAACAGTGTACATATGTAGCTGGCTGTAGACCTGAGAACCAACAGTGTACACAAGTAGCTGGCTGTAGACCTGAGAACCAACAGAGTACACAAGTAGCTGGCTGTAGACCTGAGAACCAACAGAGTACACAAGTAGCTGGCTGTAGACCTGAGAACCAACAGTGTACATATGTAGCTGACTGTAGACCCGAGAACCAACAGTGTACATATGTAGCTGGCTGTAGACCTGAGAACCAACAGTGTACACTAGCTGGCTGTAGACCTGAGAACCAACAGTGTACACTAGCTGGCTGTAGACCTGAGAACCAACAGTGTACACTAGCTGGCTGTAGACCTGAGAACCAACAGTGTACACATGTAGCTGGCTGTAGACCTGAGAACCAACAGTGTACACAAGTAGCTGGCTGTAGACCTGAGAACCAACAGTGTACACATGTAGCTGGCTGTAGACTTGATAACCAACAGTGTACACAAGTAGCTGGCTGTAGACCTGAGAACCAACAGTGTACACTAGCTGGCTGTAGACCTGAGAACCAACAGTGTACACTAGCTGGCTGTAGACCTGAGAACCAACAGTGTACACTACTAGCTGGCTGTAGACCTGAGAACCAACAGTGTACACATGTAGCTGGCTGTAGACCTGAGAACCAACAGTGTACACTACTAGCTGGCTGTAGACCTGAGAACCAACAGTGTACACATGTAGCTGGCTGTAGACCTGAGAACCAACAGTGTACACAAGTAGCTGGCTGTAGACCTGAGAACCAACAGTGTACACAAGTAGCTGGCTGTAGACCTGAGAACCAACAGTGTACACATGTAGCTGACTGTAGACCTGAGAACCAACAGTGTACATATGTAGCCGACTGTAGACCTGAGAACCAACAGTGTACACAAGTAGCTGGCTGTAGACCCGAGAACCAACAGTGTACACTAGCTGGCTGTAGACCTGAGAACCAACAGTGTATGTACACAAGTAGCTGGCTGTATACCTGAGAACCAACAGTGTACACTAGCTGGCTGTAGACTTGATAACCAACAGTGTACACAAGTAGCTGGCTGTAGACCTGAGAACCAACAGTGTACACAAGTAGCTGGCTGTAGACCTGAGAACCAACAGTGTACACAAGTAGCTGGCTGGCTGTAGACCTGAGAACCAACAGTGTACACAAGTAGCTGGCTGGCTGTAGACCTGAGAACCAACCAACAGTGTACACAAAAAAACTTATTTTCTTATGACTCCGATGACTGATTGAGCTGAAACTTCTACAGGTTTGTCCCATAAAGTGTGGATACTGGTCTTTGACAATTTTACCAGTGTGACTGTCTGCAGGCTTTAAAGATCAACTTGAACGAAATCACTAAAACAAATTTGACCCTTTAAATTTGTTTATTGTGTGTTTATTTATTATTTGGTCATAAATTTTGCTGAAATTTAATCAGAAAAACTAGCCCCTTTTTTTGAATTTTTTAACGGAATCAGTGCATCACACTGCGGACTGGTGAAGATATTCGTCTCTATGCATTTAATGATTGGTTTCGTTGCATTTCTTTGAGTTTTTTTTTAACAAAAACGTTTATAAGTTGTTATCATAGCGGCCAAATGTGCTGTCGGTGGATTCCAGAAACAGCAAAGAGAGTCCCAAAGTTATTTTTTCTTTCATTTTCCGAGGAGTCCGGAGATGTTTGCTAACAACTCGCAAGGGTTGTTACTATGGAGCACCAAAACATAATGGTAGGAAAACAATTACTGAAAACAGAAATAATACAATTTCACTTAAAATAATTTAAACTGAGCACTCAAAATAATTTTGTTGCTCACCAAATTGTTTTGTTCCAAATATTTGTGTGCTTTTAATTTTCTTTTTTTATCATTTAGAACACTCATCTTGAAATATATTATTGCGAGAGGTAGAAAGAAATTATTGCAAGGGCTGTAAAACACTTATTGCAAAATCAGTTCGTGCTCTCAAAATTTTGATTGCTCCAAATGATTTAGTTTGTGCGCTCGGAATAAATTGTTGCCAGTGCGAAAGCCCCAAAAATCATGGCAAAATTGATTTCTGCTCTCAAAAATATTTTGAACGCTCCAAATAAATTATTGCCAATGCGAAAGCTTTACAAAAATTATTGCAAAATTATTTTAACGCTCCAAATAATTTATTTGGTGTGCTTGGAACGTATTGCCAGACCTTCAAATAAGTTATTGCAAAAGGTACAAACATATTATTGCAAAACCTTTCGTGATCTAATAAACATTCGCTCGAGATCATTTGGATTGCTCAAAATAATTTTTTTATCACTTGTCCCTTTTTTGGCTCCTAGTAGCCTCACTGGCATTTGACTATTTTATGATTGCCATGATCTACTCCATAAAACTACTATTCAATATAAATAATTCACTGGTGACACAAATTCAGTCTTTAATAAACAAGGGTCTCAAGGGAAAAAGGCATCATATTTTATCACTGTAATAATGTTGTTGAGTGCAATCTAAGTGGCCATGTTAAAAATTTGCGCGTTGCAACTTCTGAACTAAGGTCTGCCAACACAAAGACAAACTGCGCGGCCGAGGCATGAAATTGACACGAACTACAGGGTTTGCATTCGCTTGTGCTGCCAGTTGTTCGAACTGAGTGGCTCAGCGAACATTGGCAAATGCCCCTCCGAGTTTTGTACTGTCCCTTTTCTCGAGAACTCTCCTGGTCACTTGAGCTGATATCACTCCCGTCAGAAATGATTGTCGGAAAAACCTTTTCTTCATCAACACTGTAATATTTTCACAAACGACTGCTTTCCGACATTTTGATCAGCTTATTTTTTGTTTCAGAGATGCCTTTTTGCATGTAATAATATGTGTTTGTGTCGGCTTAATAAAAACGAGTCCGCCATTTGACGTCACAGTGTTTTTTTGATTCCTAGGCGCTTGAGAGCTTTTCGTGAAACTCAGCGTTTTTGCCCAGAGTATCGCTGATCAAAATGTTGGTTTTTGTTTACATTATGACACAATTTTAACGAGTCCGCCATTTGACGTCACAGTGTTTTTTTGATTCCTAGGGGCTTGAGAGCTTTTCGTGAAACTCAGCATTTTTGCCCAGAGTATCGCTGATCAAAATGTTGTGTCATAATGTAAACATTATGACACAATTTTGTTTGAGTTCAACTAATCTGTATGTAATCATTATGCACTTGTTTACCTTTCTACAACAAAAAACCAATAATGTTGATCTTGAAGCTTGAAGCTAGATGCAGAATCTTTTAGTAAAATAGGAGCTACATGTAAAAACAACTTTTATTAATATTATGAACCGTTACAACTGTGTTACAACAGCTAACAACAACTCTTCTTTATTATCTTCATTACTTTTAAAATTAAACACAAATAATTCACTTCAAATCTATGGAGCATAATATGTACACAACTCAATTTGGCTAACATTTTTAAATCCCTTCATTTTAACCATGATCTGAAACATTAATCGGCTGGAACTCTTTGACAAACGTCATAAAAGATGGTATGTGATGAAGTCACAATTTGAACATTTGGGTTAATTCATCCTAGATTTACATTATTGCAGCTTAAAGATGCTGCATACGTTTGGTAATTGGAGCCTACATACAATAAAACTAACCTGTGAAAATTTCACTTCAAAAGGTGGTCGCGTTTTTGAGATATCACCGAAAAACCAGAGCAAATATTCCATGCAGGAAGAATATTCCCCATAGGAATACACATGGGGAATAAAAAGTGATATATTTTTCCATAACCGTTAAAAGTTTCTCACAATTCATTATACTACCCAAAGCTGCTGTACTTCTTACCAAGTAAGTTGTTATTGCCATTAATTTTCAGAGTCATTACCATGTACTGTGCCTTTAAGACTAAACTTGGTATCTAAAACAAAAATTCTTAGATCATCAAGTTTTACTCGGGTATCAATATACATTACATTAAATCATAGCTTTTATTTTAACCAAAAAAATTTCTCCTGAACGACTTGACATACATGTTATTTCACAATCTTTGTGCCATCTTGCTGTTAATTTCCATTGTTACATTTCAGAGTGATAAAGAAATGTTTTGCTTGTTTGCTTTTGGTCGAAACCATAAGTTCAAATAACAAATATTTCACAGCCAAAGTGATAAAAAATTTAGATATTGACCCCTGTATGAAATCATCAGTGCGGTTCAGGCCCTCCAGAAGTGCCCACTAAAACAGGATTAAAACTTATTTATTTTGGATTGTATACTTAACATTAGAACAATTGGAACAATTGATGTCCCTTTAGCTGAAAACTTAAACCAAGTCGAAGAAGATTTTTGTCATCATAACATCACAAAGTATCAAATTATTGTTTGATGTGCATTCCAGTTAGCTATATATCTCCTAATTAAAAAGAAACTAACCCTACTTTTAAAAAAATATTATCATAGTAAACTGTTACAATTGTTTCACAACAGCTCACCAGATTAAATCTTCTTTATGTTTTCATTACATTTTAAAATTAAACAAAAACGATTGATCTCAACACTATCAAGGATACCATTTTAACTGACATTTGTACATGAAAGATCCGAGTGGGTGGGTCCTTTCTTCTCTATGGTACATGTAACACCAAGCTGGTGAAACCCTTACCATATCTGTGCTTTAGCTGCAAAAATTGTCAATGGCAATTAAACTAATGTATTCTTTTATTTACTTAAAATAGCATAAACTGTAACAAAATTGTCCATGTTCCAAACTATACTTCAGAGAAAATGTTTCAAAGTGCAACCAAACAGTTGTATAAATCAATGTCAGCAACTAGGGATGAGGTTGGAGGAATAATTTTCACAAAGATCTATCAAGCACAGTAAGTTAACAGCAGCTGCAGGAAAAAATACTTGAAGTGTTGCTGCCCTGTCTTAATACGCTCATATAAGTTTCATTTCGCCGAAAATCTGTATGCGTCATCTAACACAATAAAATGGCTGAAAAAATTTATATGTAGAGCTGAGATACTACACACACAATCAATGTAAAGTCATTAAAACTGCAATGTTGATATATTTTTTGCAATACAAGATGTACTATCGGATGCTTTATGAAACCAGAGCTGCATGTATGAACCGTATTCACCTGCCTTGTACATGTGTATCTAATTACTTACAAGCTAACAGATAACAAACTCAACCATTTTGAAATCCCTGTTCATTTAACCTGCTAACCTTTGTCAGGAATGCTGAGAAAACCAATCTAATAATGGTTCTTGTAGAGAACTGCAAATTGTATTCCGATAAATAACACTTTGAGACAATGAGATTACGTACATGTACATGGTGTACATCAAAACGACAACCATACAGAGCCTCAAATCTATAATATACACACAAGTCAGTATTTCCATTACCATGAACATAAATTGCTTCAAATACTAATGACGAGGTGACCTTCCAAATGATGATACAACAAGGTTAATAGCTGCCCAAGTATACACAACATTTCACACGCTGACATGTAAGAAACTGTAGATGTACAGTAAATGTATGTCTGTTCAAATAAAACTTGCAAAGTACAGCAGCTACAATCGTTTTAATTACTTAGCCCTAACAAGGTGAGTGCATGTGTTTAAGTTTGTTTAATGGCATGAACTGATCTTGAGACTTTCAGTGATCAAAAGCTCACAATTTGCATCATGTCAGCTTTGAACATTAAACAACACAGTGACATGGGTATTCCAAAGCGATAACGTTTGTAACTTCTCAACAAGCATTTACATAGTATACATGTGCATACAAAGAGGTTTTTAATACTCTATCATTATCTATAACTTTGAAACTTGTTGAACCTGAGTGACAATAAGTGGGTGCTGCATACAGCGTCTTGGTTTTCCAGGCATCCATGTTACTCACAACTTGTAAGTCTAGAACTCATTTGTAAAATAAATTGCAGCATGTACATTTACAGTAGAGTACATGTATGTAATAAACATATGAAATGGAATTAAAAACTATTGTGTTCATTGGTACACTATTCCATACATTTGAAAGATTGGTCATTGCATGCATCATACTCTGGGATGATGTATTTCAAGAGAAAATAATTTCCCAACACTATCCTCACTACAGGGAGCACTAAATGTTAACTAAGATATGTGTATACAGGTGTTTCACTTGGTGTAAGCCAATGACAATTCCCCAAAAACAATTCTTATCTTTGCACATAATATAGGCCTTATAGCACATTTATGAGTGAAAATAGTACCAAACAGTTTTTCAGTAATCTGTTTGTAAGGTTGTCAATATTGTTTTTAATGAACTATTGCTTAATACAAGTATGCTGAGATTGTAACTAGGGAAACTGATTAGATTCTAGTGCGGATCCAATTCTAGACACATTTGTGATTTCCCAAATTCATGGTCTGGTAAAATATTTGTTTTCACAAAATATCATTATTATTATATATATATATTTTTTTATAACAATTGTATTCCCTCGTTTACCTAAAATGATACCTTGGCCCTTGGTATAGGCCATTTGATTTATCATGATATGAAACTATTTTAAAGGGTAATTGTCAAAGACCTGTATCCACACTTGATGTGACCCAACATATACATGAAATAACAAACCTGTGAAAGTTTAAGCTCAATAGGTCTTTGGAGTCATGAGAAAACAGTGAAAAACCCCATAAGTTTTAACTTTTTTTCAAACATCTGATTTTATCCTGCAGGATAAAGACTATTGTTTTACTCGTTTCCTAAAAACTATGGCATTTCAAGCAAAACTATTTCAAGGGAAGTTTTCCACCATGACCATCTTTATACCATGTAAGTTATGTGCAAATCTGTGAACATTTATATTTTCAATCTTACCAATGTTGTACACACCCTTTAAAGTACCTTGCTGTGAGCCCCCCTCAAGAGAACGCATTTCAATAGTTTGAGTGTTTTCCTTTAGGGCTCTTTGAATCATCTCTTACCTTACAATCATGTAGCTTTGATAATCTGTACCTTGAGTTAAGTCAACTTCCAGTTAAGTCGTCAAATAATTCATTGCACTCCCTCAAAATAATTTCAGTGTTTTTTACTCAAAACAATTTTGTTTTCTTTTGAAGTACAATTCGTTTGAAAGAAATAATCTTGTGTGGGAATTAAATAAATATTTTGAGTGAAAAAACCCCAATATTTCAAGGTTACAAAACTGCTTGAAGGGAGCAAAATAATGTTTAATATAAGCAATGAAATATCACTTCAAGGAAACAAACAATTTTTTAAGGGAATCAAACACACAAACTTATTTGATATTTATGTTTTTCATTTGTTCATTTTTTCTTTTCTGTTCCTTTAAGGGCTCCATAGAAACATTGTAAAATCTCAACAAGAACACAATGCCCCATATAATGTACTCTCATTACGAAAACAGAGTATGTGAGCCACTTGCTAATCTCCTGAGAAATTTCAGAAAAAGTACAAACAAAAACACTGTAGGCCTAACGTATATATCAACCACACAATTAAAACAAATTATTATTTTTAGAAAACACCCTTTTTATTTAATTAGAACTTGACCCTTATTAGCTTCAAACTGTAAGAACTGAGAATGTTCATCCATTGTAAGCAGCCAAACAAGACAGTTTTCCATTTTATTTACATTAAAGACATTTTATCATCAATGAATACTAAATTTAACATAATACCTGTGAAACCAGGTGTTCTTTAATCTCGTTTTAAGATGTACCAAATTTGTACATCGTTTATCTTGATTTCATCAGTTATGTGGTTCTCTAAATATGTGAGTTATGAAACCGTATTTATCTCCACAATTACGACCACAAGTATGGCATTCAAATGGATCATTACGACCATGCCATCCCATGTGGATGGTATGCATTACCATGTCCAAAAACACTATTCCACAGTGATTACATTTTAGGTTGTTTGAGGTCTTTGACAGGCAGTCTGCACACTTCTGGTCAGCAAAACTGTCTTTTTTTGCAACAGGACTAAGCACAGTTGTTGTTCTGGCTTCTTTTTGTTGATGGCTAATATTCTTAGCTTGATTAGGAGTACCAGACACACTTGTGTGTACTGATCCTTCTGAACTGAGTGTACTTGGAGGCCTATCTTCTGCAATCTGACTGCTATCAGGCTGTGAAATTTCAACACGCATATTGGGTGTACCAACAACTGCTTGTTTGGATGGACTAATGGAAGCTGGAGCAGGATACACATGCACAGGATGTGGTTGTGTGTCACTCATTTCAATTTGCTCATTTGGAGCCATGTCATCAGTTTGCTCTTCTTGATCCATCACTTCATCTTCTGGCTGCACAGTAGCACTGTAATCCTCAAAGGCTAGCCGCTTCCCACGATGTTTGGTCAAGATATGCTTCTTGATGTTTGACTTTTTGGTGAACCTGGTTGTACAATACACACAACCATGTACACCTTTCCCAAAATGCTTTTCCATATGTACATAAAGCTGCGTTAGGTACTTTGCTTTGAAATTACATCTGATGCATTGATATATCTGGGCACTATTATGATGCTGCATATGAGCCTTAAGCACAGCTTGAGAAGAGAACAATTTACCACATTTCTTACAATCGTATGGGACAATGTTTAAATGCTTACACATATGTCGCACATAAGAATTTCCTTGTGTAAAGCTTAGCCCACACTTACTACATGTCATCGTTTTAGGCAGTGCATGTTTCTTACCATCCCGTGCTTGTTCTTTATTTTCACTTGCTGACACTTTATCAAGCAGTTTGTCTGCTAGTTTTGGTAATCTGATTTTTAGTTTCAGTTTTGAGCCATGTTTGACTGCAGCAGCAAGAGCTTCTTTAGAGATAGCCTTGCTATGAAAAGCAACAACATGTCTTTTGAGTGCTTCGCCAATCTGAAAAACTTTCTCACAGATGCCACACTGAAAGCTAAATTTCTTGCGTTCACGATGAGCTCTCATATGACCACATAGGGAAGTCACTGCCAGGAAACATTTTCCACAGTTCCTGCACTTATAAGGATTGCCACTTGCATTAGCGTGCAGAAGTTTGATATGGCCTAAACACTTACATAGAGCTGAAAATATTTTTCTACACAAAGAACATTCAAACCGTTTCTTGCCACTGGGTGCAAAACTTTCCTTCAAGTAATTATATCCAACCATGTTTGGGCCTGATTTTTGACAGATAGTACATTGACATTGTTCTGTAATACTTGTTTTCGATGGTTGTACATTACTTGGGCCGGCACCATCAGGATTTGTATCCATTTTGTTGAATCTCTCTTCTCTCCCTTGTTCATCTTCATTCCCATCACAGTCTTTCTGATCTTGCACCATACCATGAGTCATTTTGTGCAATTGCAACAGATTTTTCCTTGCAAAGGCTCTACCGCACTGACTGCATGTAAAAGGTCTATTGCTTTCAAGGCTGGGAGAGTGTACAGCAGGTGCAGCTGAACCACTGTCTGATGATTCATCAATCTCTGTTGGTAACTTTTCTCCTTTATGAATTGTAATGATGTGATTGAAAAGATGGTTCTTTTGTGTAAAGTTTCTTTCACAGTACTTACAGTCAAAGGGTCGCTCATTTGTGTGCTTTCGCAAATGCTTCTGTACATCTCGACTGCTTACTGCAGTGTACTCACAATGCGGACATGTGGCCATCTTATTTGGTTCATGTACTTTACGTCGATGATACCACAGTCCACTTGAAGATGCTGCTACAAAATCACAATCATCACAAGGGAATCCTACACCTGGTGGTCTACGCTCAAGCTGACCACTACTACCAACACTTCTAGCTGGGCTAGGCCCTCTCTCAAGCATCTGTCTCAAGCTAGGTGGAGTTTCATCATCATCATCCTCTAGATTTCCATTATTACCCTCATTCTCAATATCAATATCACCTTCACTGCCTGGTCTTATTTCATCATGAGATAACATCAAATTTTCATGAGAATCATCATGATCTACCCATGAGCCTCCATCCCGCTCTGAGTCAGCATCTTGTTCACCATCCGACATTGCCTCAGACTTAATAATAAGCTGTCCTGGTCTCAACTCATGTTTTTCTGTTGGAGGAGATGAACTGTGTTCACTTGTGTGGAAGCTGTCACTTGGTGGGAGTTCATCACTTTCAATAGGTTCATCCATTGACAGAGCATGATATTGCTCCATGTGAGCATAGTAGCGTTGCTTATAAACAAATGTCAAACCACAGATCTGGCAACAGTGCCACTCTTTTTGTTTGTCCTCTTCTGTTGGGTGCATTTTTTTCTGATGATACCACATGCTGCCATGACTTTTACAAGTGAATTCACATTCACTACATTGAAAATTGTTGACTGTTGATTCATTTCCATTACTACTTCCTGAATGAGGTGCGTCCTCCATATTTGACAAACTATCCTTTCCGTGAACCTGAACACAGTGTTTTTCTAAATTTTTGAATGTCTGGTAGCTCTTTCCACAATCCCTGCACTTAAAATCTTGAGGTAGTTCACGAGAATGCTGCTTGGTGTGAGCTCTGAATTCTTGTGCAGATCTTGTTGCAAAGTCACAATTATCACAGGTACGCCAGGGACCTTCGTATTCTAAACCGTGACGTTTCTGATGTTGGGCAAGATAGACAGGTGATGTAGCCAAGTATCCACAATGGTGACAGCTAAGCATAGCATTGCCACCACTCATAGTGAGGGCAGCCCTTGCAACACAAAACTGTACACACAGTTTCCTTCGTGAAAGCTGTAGCACTTGTTACTCCCACGAACCTGTTGATTAAGAAAAAAAAAAAATGCTTTAATCTCAGACAAACCCTAACAAATTGACCAGAAATAATGTTCAACTTGACATTAAGGTGTCTATGAACAAACACAAAGCTGTTCCGTGTTGTTTTGCTTTGCTTTGTTTTGTTTAAGCACTCCAGGCCTTTAAGGTGAGTGCAGCGCATCGTGTATAAACTGTTTGGCTGTTCGTGAAAACGCAAAAGTCAATCATATATTTATTTTTTATTTTTTGAAAGTTTTTTCAGAATACATGTACATGTAGGACATGTAATTTGAGCTTTATCGAATAATTTTGTTTTTGAAGTTGGATTTGTTTTTACTTTATTCTATGTGTTTTGTACACGGGTGAAAAATGCGCAAATAATGATGTCATTGTGACGTTGTCCACTATATTTGGCCAAAAATCTCATCTACAGTAGTCACAAGTATATGACTGAAAAAAGGTATACTTTTTGAGATATGGTGCTAACAAGGTTGGCTAATTAAATATTCATCTTGCTGAAAAATGGCCGATTAATTCAGAATTTTAACCATTAAATTTTAAGTTTATGAACTAAGCTTTGGTATAGGATCTAACTCTTTCATTTTACTAATTACATTTTTAGGGTCGAAAGAAAATTGTGTAACAAATGCTACGGGGATTTAGGAGGAAACAAATAATAACAATAATAACTAGACACTAGTGTTTGTGAAAAAAGTTGTTCTGTGTTTGATTAAACGCTTCGACAGAGCTTTAAAATGAGCCTGACTTTAAGATAAAAGACCCTTGACTCTGATAGGCTATTTTGACTAAAAGTGTGCCTATAAACCTAAGACTGATCTTCAATCTTTGTAAACAAACAATGTTTATTGTACAAGAAGTGTGACATCTGAAAGGAAGGAATAACAAATAAAAATCCATGAGATAATTAAAAAGTGTATCACTTGTCATCAGCAGTATTAGTCTGTGTCAATTGTCAAACTATTTATTAAATTTTACTTTAATTTGATTAATATTTTCCAATTCTATTGACTTGGCAGATGAACAAAAAAAGGTCCAGAAAGTTTGTTGGTGAAAATAATTTGAAACCATTGCAGTATTTATTTAATAAAATCATGGGGAAAATAAGAAACCATTAAAAGTTTTCCAATTATGTGAAATAACATTAATTACTCAAGATCTGGGCAAAATGTACATGTATTCAAAACCCTTTAAAGGAAAGCAAGAACAATAGTCAGGGTAACTTCCCATTCCTTTGTGCACAGTTCTCAAATTTTGACCAACAGAGGGCGCTATTTTCCTATGATAGGTTTTGCCCTTGACGAATTTCACATGTCAATTGGGACTATCGGAAGTACATCTGGGCAAAAAAATCAGGTAGTTTCAGAGGGTAGACTACAAAACTAAAAAACTAGAGCCCTTTTTGATGATCATCCCACTGCCTACTGGAACACTCCTGAAGGAATACAATGATTTGTTAAAACTTATAGCTTCGGTAAGAATGTCTTTTGAGCTGGTTAAAACAGAATAAGCTTCATTGACAATACCCGTAATCAACTTGGACAAAGTTGCGTTTTTCCATATTCAGGAAAAATTTTGATGGTTTTTCACTGCATTCAAGCCATCTAGCTTTAGAACTTCATGTAATGATAGTCCCCTCCATTTTTTATTTAGGAAGATCCACTAACTCCACCTGCTTAGTATTTAGAGGTACCATCGCCTCTGGAAATTTTATTTGACAAAAAAACAATTTCTTTTTCCAATATGGACTCGATCTTATTAGACAGAACTCTCTTCCATGCGGAATAGGAAATCGTTTTACTCCTAATTTTCATAAGCAACACTTCAAAGAAAACCTGATCGTTGATAGTAAGCTGAATATCTTTGGGGTGAATATTGCTGAGGTTAGATTGTAAATAAGGAGAGGCGACATATTCTCCCAACAGCTCACTAATAGTGTCCTTAATAAGAGCGGAATAGTGTGGATCTTTTAGCAAAGAGTTATTAAATTTCCTGTAGCCATAGCCATATTCAACTTTACTACAATTCAAGGTAATATCAATTAAAGAATGATCTGTCCTGTAACCTGGTTTGATATCACAGCTAACAAATTTGGAGTTGAGTTCAGATGGAATTTGAAAAAAATCAAGTCTGGATTGTTTTTGCGAGTGGGATTGCATCCATGTGTATCTTCTGAGGTCTGAATTATGTATACGCCACACATCAATAAAATCTAAATCATTACACATTTCTAACACCTTATTCCTAGCTAAAGGGTTGTTGAGATTGTTATAATTAATACAATCTAAGGACTGATTCAAAATTAAATTCCAATCTCCACATAGAATAGTAATTAGTAATAGTATGGGTATTTTCCATATCACACATAATTCCAAAAACATCATCATAGAAGCCAGGGTCATCCGAGTTAGGCCCGTACGTATTAATAATAGTCAATGTATAATCACCAGTCACTATGTCTAAAGCCATCATATTACCCATCTTATCAGTCTTAATCTAGATATTTTAAACTCAAAATTATTGTTAAGAAGGATAGCAACACCTCTGGAAATTTACAAGTCCCCACTCTGTACGGACGAGCTCTTTTAATTTCGCATAGAAATGGACATCTTGTAAACAATAGATAGAACAATTTTTTGACCTGAGATAGTGAAAAACAACATCCCTGGGTTTCTCAAAACTGGCCGAGCCTCGGCAATTCATCAAGGCAATGGAAACATGACTAGAAACCATGGAAAATAGGGGAGGACAATGGAGGTGATAAGCAATCCCTTAGAATTAAAACATACAATGTAAGTAATGTCAAGTATAAACTTTTTAGCACATGAATACATACATGTACTGTAGTGCCTACCAACAGGTGTGAAAAAAGCTGCAGTATGGAAATCCCGAACCCAACAGAATCCCTCCCAAACAAGCACATAAATCAATCATGAACACCATGCTGGCGGTAAAAAAATAAGAAAAAAGAAACTATACTTTAGACATTCAGTTTTTGTTAATTACAAAAACGTGTTCGTGCTGAGTGATTGAATAAAATGGTGACGACATTTTACCTTATCAATCCAATATATGGCTCAGGAGTTGTGAATTTTTCAAAAATTGGACCGGAAGTCAAGGTCAAATGGGGGTCACATTTTGTGTAGCGCGTGATTAGTTTATGAAGACCTTTTAGATTGATGTATGGATTGTAAACATCCAGTATGTAGTTCAGAAGTTATGATTTTTTCAAATATAAAGTTTCAACTCCCGGTTTGAACCGGAAGTCAATGTCAAATGAGGTCACACTTTATAGCAATGGTTAAGTTACAAAAGCTTTATCTGATGACGTACAGAAAATAACAACCAAAGTGTGGTTCAGGAGTTATGATTTTTTCAAATATTAAATTTCATCTTCCTGTTTGAACCGGAAGTCAAATTTGGTCAAATTTTGTGTATCGTATCTTAAGTTGTTACATAATTTTCAAATGATGTATAGATTGTTAAAATCAATTTTGTGGTTCAGAATTTATTATTTTTTCAAATAATAAGTTTCAACTTCCGGTTTGAACAGAAAGGCAAGATCAAATGAGGTCACACTTTGCAGCGTTGGTGAAGTCTTTAAAGTCCTTTCTGATGACAAATAGCTGATAAAAAACAAATTTGTGGTTCAGGAGTTATAAATTTCCTCTTCCTGTTTGAACCGGAAGTCAAGGTCAAATGGGGTGGCTGGCATTCTGTGTACTGGTTCTTAAGTTGTGGCATACTTTCCAATTCTCTATAGATTGTGGTTCAGAGGTTATGATTTTTTCAAATATAAAGTTTCAACTTCCTGATTGAACTGGAAGCCAATGTCAAATGAGGTCGCACTTGGTAGTGTTGGTGAAGTCTTTGGAGTCCTTTCTGATGACATATAGAGGACAAAAATCAAATTATATTATATGGTTCAAGATTTATGATTTTTGAAACATGAAATATCAACTTCCGACTTTAACCAGAAGTCAAGGTCAAATGGGGTTACATAATGTGTAGCGCGTGATTAGTTTGTTAGGACGTTTCAGATGAAAGGTATGAATTGTTAAAATCCAATGTGTGGTTCAGGAGTTATGGATTGTTATCCTCTGGGGTGCAATATTAAGTTGTAACACCGATCGATGCAAAATGTATTCCAACATGAACCTATACAGTACACATGAACCTATACGTGTCAAATAATCACACGTGCATTGAACACAGGATGTCAACGAAACCGCACGTGCGATGCACGTGTACAGGCTTAGCGTGTGTTAATACACTATTTTCGTTGCAATTTGTGGGTCAACAGGTGCGCTAGTCCTTTTTCGACCAGATGTAAAGGTAAAAATGTTGTCATCTCTGTGCAAAAGTTTGAGCAGGCTTAACGTTCTACAACCTGATACAGTAGTTTTAAAGATGTATGAATAAGATAAGTTCGAAATTTTTGAACCGGAAGTCAAGGTCAAAGGGGTTATGTTCTGTGTAGCGTTTGTCAAACTTTTAACGACCTATCCGAAGATGTGCAGATTGTAAAAATCCAATGTTGTTCATGAATTATGATTTTTTTCAAGTATTTAACTTTAATTTAATGTAATTTGATACCCGATGATCAATGTCATCATGACATCATCAAGTAAGTGTGTGTTGTCTTGATATTAAGGTCCAGTTATCTGATGAGTTTCAATGCTCAATTCAATTTCAATCTTGAGTTATACTGTAGAACCCCCAAAACCTTTTTTTTAAGAAAAACACAAAGACAAACTTTGACCTTCCGGTACGACCAGAAGTAAAGGTCATACGAATTTGGTGTTAACTTTTCAAATGTTGCCCCAGTCTTGAACTATCATAATCCCAATTATGAAGATCATAGCTTTCAAATTCAATGAGATAGAGTGAACAGCAAATGATAATTTTTCTACTTTAAAAACCTTGTAATTCGACACCTGATGGTCCACCTGATGCTCGTCCACTGAGGATGGTCTACCGCCAGAGGATTGGACTCAGACTACGCATCTAACAGAGATTTATTTTTATTTGGCGCCTTTTTCCATCTGAGCTCATTTTGTATTATTTAAATATTTCAGGATCCTGTTTATTGTAAAGTTTATAGTCTGCATTTCTTTTGATTGGCGATTTATTGTTTAAATAAATCAGAGTTTCTGTTTTTGTGCATCATATCTTGAATTCTCTAACTTGGTTTTTATTTAAAAATGGAGTTGTAATTTATTTTCGGTTCCTGCCACTTTTGAAGGTGAACCCAGGGTTACACGTAGTACGTATTTTATCAAATTTAACAATTACAGGTCTGTATTTAAGACACTGCTATTATGGCTTCTACTATGCTTCAAAACTGCTTCTATTGTAAAATAGTTGACGTAGCTAAATTCAAAGTTGATGTAGTCCTACTGTTTGTGTTTTGTTTTAAAGGTACATTTAAAGTCATACATGGTAATAAGCTACATGTAATTGGTAATGAACCTGACATTGGGTTTTTTGTAATTTCTATCTGAAATTTTACTAAAGAGCAATAAGCACCCAGTGAAATTATTTTGTCTACAATGGATTCAACGTTCTTGTGAAAATACCATGACAGGTTTATTGTTGTTTTCTCGACAAGTTTATGTAGATTTTCTATATTCAGCTGAAACTTTTCTAGTGACTTGTAACTGTAAATCTTTCTTAAAAATTTTGCCTGCAAATAAGCATTACATACATTGACAAGAACCAAAGGATAATAATAATAATATCTTTTAAAGGTATACATGTACTATTATTAGGGTTACTATTATTAAGTTATTAGGGTCATTCCGTGCCAAATCACCTAAAATTCTTAACAGTTTGGCAGGCTCCGTTTCAGATTTTGCTAATTTTGTTTTCAAACATTCCCCTATGGGTGCAATGAGCACACACCAAATTTTTGAAACCTACTCCTTAACATTTCTGAGATATGACCCCCTAAAAATTAAGCCCCGCCCCTTCAAATTTACTTTTTGTGTTTTGGGCATTTTTAGAGGCCTGAATGTATCTACAAATAGAGATAAGATATCGACTAGAATCGACTAGAATCTACCAGCAAAAGTAGCATAGAAAATTTTTATCAAGGTATACATGTACAATGTACATGTAGGTCTTTAAAAACTGACATTTTAGCCTGCGGAATAATTTTTTGTCATTTTTGAGACCCCCTAGTGAAATGTTCGATAGCTTTTGTATTACATTTGGCTATAAACTAGGTGTATGTGTGACCTGATACATGTACAAGGATAGACCAATCACACCTTTGATGGGTATTTGGCAGGGGTCTGAATGTAGGTTCCGACTGTAAAAATCCCCCAAAACACCTTTTTCAATTGGTTATTTGACAACGTGGGACATTACTGACAGATTTACCAATTTTTCCCAATAATAGTATTTGTATCCAGTCTACTTGTGTGAGAAATTAAAAAAATGGTTTCTCTACTCCTTAATGTAAAAAATAAAATAAACTAGACATTAGGTGTTTGTGAACAAACACAAAGCTGTTCCGGTTTTCTGATTCATAAAAAAAAAGTACAATAAACAAGAAATCATAAACATTACGTCCTTGTGACATGTGGTTCAGGAGATATGATTATATCTCAAGTTTTGAGCTTCTTGTTTAGACCGGAAATAAAGGTCAAAGTAAGGTTATTGTTTTGAATAAAATGTTGCAAGTGTTGCACTCTACAATACAAACATTACGATTTTATGACATGTGGTTCGGGAGATATGTTGTTTTTAATATTTGAACTTCCTGTTTGGACCAGAAGTAAAGGTCAAATTGGGGTCATCTTAGTTAATAAAATTTTGCAATTGTTGAAAGATACCAACTTAGGCTTAAAGAAAAAAACGTGTGCAAATGCTATGGGATTTGAGTGGAAACAAAGAATAATCAGAAATAAAGGTCAACATGGGGTCATGGTAACCTTTGTCTAACATTTAGTGCTCAAAGGGTTTAGAACTGAAAAGAAATTGAAAATCGGGTGTGTACATGTAGTTCTTGAGATATGGTCCCACTTCCGGTTGACCTGGAAGTAAAGGTCAACATGGGGTCACGGTTACCCAAGGCTAATCTCCCATGCCCAAGGAGTCTATAACTGAAAAAAGTTTTTAAATCGGCTGTGTAATTCTTGAGATATGGTCCCACTTCCGGTTGACCCATAGGTAAAGGTCAACATGGGGTCACGGTTACCCAAGGCTACATGTAATCTTCAATGCCCAAGGAAACTAACTGAAAAAAGTTTGAAAATCGATTGTGGATTTCTTGAGATATGGTCCCACTTCCGGTTGACCTGGAAGTAAAGGTCAACATGCGGTCACGGTTACTCAAGGCTAATGTCCAATGCCCAAGAAGTTGATAACTGAAAAAAGTTTGAAAATCGGTTGTGTAGTTCTTGAGATATGGTTCCACTTCCGGTTGACCCAGAAGTAAAGGTCGACATCGGGTCACGGTTACTCAAGGCTAATCTCCAATGCCCAAGGAGTCTATAACTGAAAAAATTTGAAAATCGGTTGTGTAGTTCTTGAGATATGGTCCCACTACCGGTTGACCCGAAGTAAAGGTCAACATGGGGTCACGGTTATCCAAGGCTAAATTCAAATATGTTCGGTTGAACAACCATGTGTGAATTAGAACATATTGGTTTTCTTCACGGTGCATGGGCACGCATTAAGGTTGAGGGCGTGCTACGGAATGCGATGCATTGTGGTTAGAGTGTGGCATAGCTAAGGTCACTTCACGTTGGTTCGGCACAGAGTAAACATCTATTTTAAAATCTTCTAATTCTTACACAGTTGGTTATTAAGACGTTTTGTCGAAACTAACATCATGCCGGGTGACGAACAACCGGCAACCAAGGATGATATCAAGGCTGTTAGCGGAGTTTTCGTACGCTTTCGAACAAAAATTGAATAACACCAAAGCGGAGGTCTTAGAACTTCATTCCAAGACTACATCATCCTTAACTCAGAGGCTGAAGGATTCGAAAACTACAAAGTGGAAGAGAGAAGGGAATCAGAGACAATTTGAGTTTAACCTGCAAGTGACAGCTAAGTTTTTTAAAACATTATTATTAATAACTAGACTTAAATTTTTGTTACATCACAAAAACGAGGTGTTCGGCATGACGTTCAATTTGGTCGTAACACATCCCAGTCTGAATACATGTAAGCTACATTTCAGCTTGACCAAGCATACTACTCAGTATATAGATCTTGAACCTACACCTTAAGGTGACGTCATGTCACACTCGATGACGTCATCGTGGTGTGAACAAATTTTGTGGATGTAACATATCCCAACTTGGATACATGCAAAGTTTCAGCTTGATTACCAAAGTCGTTCTGTATTTATAAATCTTGTAAGAACTAGCAGTGGCTCAAATGTAATTGAAAAATTATTTGGTAAACATGACTCTGTTAGAAATTTGTACGATAAGTTTTTATCAAAAGTTAGTGAATGAGTCTATTTAGAAACAAATTATTTCACAACTACTTTCACAAGAATTTCTTCCTTCCATTGTTTAAACCCAATAAAGTTATAACTTTTTCCGTGCAATTTGGACTTTATGTATTACATACTGAAGTACCTACTCATATCACGCATAGAACAGAAGCACCACAATGACCTAACAATGTCCCGAGTTTACATTAATCCACTAATCCCAAAATGTCTGTAGCGCCCGCTAGAGTTGACTTTTGAATTGCGAGTTTATTTACTTAATTGGTTTTTGGGCGGCCATTGGCTGGAAGTATAATGTTTCTTGATAATTATGATCGGCTGGTTCCATTTTACTTGTTTTTATAATGATCACATATGAAATAACCGTGTACGATTTTTTTTCACAACAATGCTTACAAGTTTAGAATGATAGAACATAATAATCAAGTGTTTGACGGGCGCGGGCATCGATCTGCATGCTAGTTTCCATGGTAGTCGCTTTGGAATCAAAACCCAATATTTTTGAATGATTATCCACTTGATTACAAACCTAAAGATGTTATTCAATATAATAAATAAAACTGCCACACTTCCTGTGTATACGAATGCAACAATTAAAAAGTCGTTATTACCGACAAAATTGGACCTGAGTATTTCCCTTCTTTTCTCAGTCTTATTTGCACGGGAGAGAACAATATTTTCGGTCAAAAACTAAAGTATAACAAGGCACTTCCTGTTTCCACCGGAAGTAGAGGTAACGTAATGTCACGCACATAATACAAAAATAAGACCTAACTTGGTATAATCCCGCAATAAGCAACCTACGGTCTCATGTCCGTGATTTGATATAGAAATTCAAACATTAAAAAATTAATATTTAAAAACCTTGTAATTTGACATCGATGAAGTCATGATGATATCACTGCAGCGGTGTCATCTACCTATGAATATCTAACTATGTGTGAAGTTTAAAGTTTATGCGAGCTTAGGAAGTGTCCTTTTTTATTGGACAATCTTGGGGGAAAAGAAGACGACGAGATATGAATTCATGAAAAGTTCAACTTTAAAAACCACACGATCAAAAGCCTAGCATTTGTTTGTTAACGAGGTTTGCATAGACGGCTGTTTTAGAGACTAACAAAGCGTATTGTCAAAAGCAGGTTGCGCGAACCTTGAACAGAGACTAGACCACAAGCATGTTTGATGGACTTTGAACCTTGCGGTTGATTTGCTCACCGTATACACACGTGTGTGTTCGCATAGTAGTGTGTGTGTATCCCGTGGTTTTACAGCGGGTCAATAAATACCGGTAATAATTGGTCACAATTTCAAATAATTGTAAAAAAAAAAGGAATGACGTCATCATGTTTTATTTTTTTATTTACGTAGTCAATGTCACTGTCTATCAACGTGCCAAATTTCAACTTAGTCGAACTTATGGTTTTGTAGATACACAGCTTCAAAAAGTAAACCTTTAAGGCAATAACACGTGACACATGATGACGTCATCAATCTAAAACTTCACACATATGTTGTCTGCATGAAGGTCATTATGTATACCAATTTTTAAACGATTATCATAAACTTCGCCACAGACATCTAGTAAAAGTGTATTTTTAATTGTTTTCAACCTGCCGCTAGAGGGCGCTCTTGACTTTGATGACGTCACTTGTCTTATTTTTTAAAACCAGACTCTTGCTCGACTATAACACCGTTACAAAAAACTTCAAAAAGTGTGCCACTTTTAAATTACAAGGCACTTCCGATTTCTTCCTGTTTCGACCGGAAGTAGAGGTCATGTGAGGTCACGCACACGACAAAAAATAAAGACCTATATGTCCTAAGTATGATCCCGCATAAAACAACCGCCGGCCTCTTAAGTGTGATTTGTTACAGAATTTCAAAGATTAAATTATTTTTTTCTAAAAACCTTGTAATTTGACACCTGATGACGTCATCATGACGTAACTGAAACGGTTTCATCTCCTAATGGTTATCTAACTACATGTAAAGTTTCAAGTTTATACGAGCTTGGGAAGTGTGCTTTTGTTACCGGACAATCGCGGGGGATAAGAAGAAGAAGAAGAAGTATTAAAAAGTAAGAAAAAAAACCGGAACAAAAACAAGAGGTGTTCCGGGTGTGCCCGAACACCTAATTATGTTAAATATTGCTTATTACAATAGCTTCCGTAAAATTTTCAGGCCTCTTTAACCTTCAGAGGGAGCCTGGTTTTAGACAGGCAGCCGTTTGTGCCACAAATATACCAACACAAACTCAATAATTGTGTATGTCTGTTATTATTAATGGTGTCCTAATAGGGAAGAAATTCAAATATGTTCGGTTGAACAACCATGTGTGAATAAGCCATTTGCGAGTTACATTTGAATAATGTCTGGTACAATGACTTGTTTAGTCACAAGTTACTGCTTAAATTTGAATTCCTCAGACTATCGAGACAGTTGCTATGTCACATGATTAGGGGCAAGCTTTTGCTTAGTTACGTAAGAGACGGTGAACACCCATACACAATTCTGAATGGATGTGTATGGCACAATGGTACCAGGGTTTGCTCATCTGGAGGTTGCTATACAAAAGCTTGCCCCGAACCATGTGACATAGCAACTGTCTCGATAGTCTGAGGAATTCAAATTTAAGCGGTAACTGGCTTATTAGAACATATTGGTTTTCTTCACGGTGCATGGGCACGCATTAAGGTTGAGGGCGTGCTACGGAATGCGATGCATTGTGGTTAGGGTGTGGCATAGCTAAGGTCACTTCACGTTGGTTCGGCACAGAGTAAACATATATTTTTAAAAAAATAAAAAATAAAAATAAATAAATTGTTTGTTTGTACATCCTTTTTTTCTTAGGGAAGTAAGAGACCTCGTACAATCTGCATTGGAGAAAGCAGAAGACTGCACAGAAGCGGCACAATTAGAGTTAAAAGACAGTTTAAAGAAGGCATCCGCAACCATCGACAAGCGGCAAAAGCTGATACGTCTTGCAGATTTGAGTACTTATGGCTGGGCAACTGTCAACGAATATGAGGCACATCAGTTGGCAGATGATGAAAATGATGATAATAAAATCAACAGAGCAGAAAACCGTGCTGGAAGAAAGTTCAAACAGAAGAAAGAGGCAGCAGCTACACAACAACAGACAAAGAAGTTCAAGTGGGGTAGCATTCAGAATGTGGAGGCTAATGACAATAGTTCTTTTCGTCGCCCAACATACAACACCAGTTTCAGTCGAGGCAAACGCGGGGGAGCATGTTTCCTGTGCGGTAGCTTCACACACTGGAAGGCTACATGCCCAAGACGCTACAGCTTTAACAAGCCAACAACCACAACAACTGGCCAGTAAAGTTAAGTTAATTAATGTTCTGTATAGTGAAGATACTGATCCTTTCGTAATTGATATTGTGGATAATATTTCGAATATGAACAAAAAGCAGGGATAGCAAGTATCAAAGTTGGGGGTAGATTGAAAAGTCATTCTGCTTTTTGGCGGTCAATTTCCCCACCAGATCATATATTGAATGTCATCGAAAACGGATATGTTTTACCTTTTGTTTCAGAACCACCAACAATGTTTAGTAAAAACAATAAATCTGCTTTGAATCATACAGCATTCGTAACCAAAACCGTTCAAGAGTTATATAAACTAGACATAATAGAGGTAACACAGTCTAAGCCATTTGTTGTTAATCCATTGACAGTTTCGGTTCAAAGCAGTGGCAAAAAGCGCCTTATTCTAGATCTGAGGCAGGTCAATGAGTAGAGAAAGTGCACATAAAGTTTGAAGACATGCGTACTGCATTAATGTTCCTACAGAAGGGTGGTTATGTCTTTAAATTTGATCTGAAATCAGGATATCACCACGTTGACATATGCCAAGAACATGTCAAATACTTGGGGTTTTCTTGGGAAAATAAAGGTATTAAATACTTTTTTAGGTTTAAACAGCTCCCCTTCGGTCTTTCATCTGCACCCCATATATTTACCAAACTTATAAGACCATTGGTAAAGAAGTGGAGGGGTGAAGGAAAGTCAATTGTGGTATATATATAGATGATGGGATTGGTTTTGCACCAACCTTATCGGAAGCGGTGGCAGCTAGTGAAGCGGTGAAAGTAGATATTCTCCGCTCAGGGTTCATTCCTAATGTTCAAAAAAGTGTTTGGATACCAGCCAAAACAATGGAATGGTTAGGATTCGAAATAAACCTAGATTCAGGTACCTTCTGCGTACCACAGAGGCGCATTTTGAGCATTAAAAGGGACATACAATCCATGAGTAAAGGTCCAACAACAGCAAGGGTTCTCGCAAAACTTGTAGGAAAGATTATGTCGTGTAATTTGGTGATAGGTAACGTGGCAAATTTAATGACCAAATATTTACATCTTTGTATTGAATCCAGGTCAACATGGGACGCATCAGTTACAAGTCAAGCAGAGGCAAGAGAAGAGTTAATTTTCTGGAACAGTAATGTTGGAAAAATGAATGTAGGTGTGATTGGTATACGCACAGAATGCTCAAAAAGTGTGTATTCAGATGCAAGTTCCACAGGTTATGGTGGGTATTTAGTACAGGTGAAGGAACTGTACAAGGTATGTGGAATAGAATAGATTCCCTAAAGAGCTCTACTTGGAGAGAGCTTAAGGCGGTAGATATAGTCCTGAAGTCACTTGTAAAAAAGTTGTCCTGCCGAAGGACTAAGTGGTTTACAGATAACCAGGCTGTTTCTAGAATAACAACCAGAGGAAGTATGAAGAGAGATTTACAAGACATTGCCTTGAGTATTTGTCAGACATGTTTGGTCCATAATATACATAAATGGAATGGGTTCCAAGGTCAGAGAATGAAAGAGCAGATAATCTCAGTAGAATTTTAGATCAAGATGATTGGGCTGTTTCAGATTACATTTTTTCTTTTCTTGATGAATTATGGGGTCCTCATACTGTGGACAGATTTGCCAGTTATTATAACAACAAACTCCCCAGGTTCAATTCCAGATATTGGAATCCTGGTTGTGAAGCAATAGATACATTCACGGTTGATTGGGTTTTGGAAAACAATTGGGTGGTACCACCTATCTCATTGATACCCAGAGTTTTGAAGCATATGCAGAACATAAAAGCTGCTGGTACATTGATATGTCCATGTTGGTATTCGGCGCCTTTTTGGCCCATGCTCTATCCAGATGGTTATAATCCAGCAAGAGCAGTCGCGGAAGTTTTTGAACTTCCCAAAGAACGGGGAATATTTATTCCAGGCAGAGGAGGAAATAAGGAATTCATTGACAATATTGTCAGAAGTCGGATCCTAGCAGTGAGGCTAGACTTTAGACGAGAGTAAAGAAGAATATCTGTACGCAAGAGCAGTGGTGGAAGTTTTTGAACTTCCTAAGGAATGGGGAATATTTATTCCAGCCAGAGGAGCAAATAAGGAATACATTGACAATATTGTCAGAAATTGGATATCAGAGGTGAGGCTAGACTTTAGACGAGAGTAAAGAAGAATATCTGTACGCAAGAGCAGTGGTGGAAGTTTTTGAACTTCTTAAGGAATGGGGAATATTTATTCCAGCCAGAGGAGCAAATAAGAAATACATTGACAATATTGTCAGAAATCTGATACCAGAGGTGAGGCTAGACTTTACATGAGAGTAAAGAAGAATATCTGTATGCAACACAATATTAACATTAATTAAATCCGGTTATCATTTTATCTATAGATAATTTTCAACAGCGGTGTGTGGGCTGAAAAGAGACAAGACACAAACAAGGATCTGGGGAAACTTGCCGCAGAACTACCGGAAATTATATTAAAGTCTAGAGCAGATTCTACAGTTAAGTCTTATTCGTATGCTTTCAATAAATGGGCAACATGGGCAACAAAATATGATATGAAACCTATTGGGGCAGATCCCTATCACATTTCATTGTATTTAGTTTACCTGTCTCATACATGTAATTCATCAGCTTCAATAATCAGTGCTGTATCAGCTATATCATGGGCTCACAGAATGGCTGGGTCTAATGACCCTACTCGGATGCATCTGGTAAAATATACCAGTGAGGGTATAAAAAGATCAATTGCAAAGCCCATAGAGAAAAAAGAACCAATTACCCCAGATATTTTGAGAGATATTGTAGATATGCAATTAAAACATTTTTCCGATTTAACAATAGCAGATCTTTCAAGTTTGAGGACAGTAGCTATGTGTCTTCTAGCTTACACAGGTTTTCTTAGGTTCAACGAGTTAGTGTCAATAAGATTGAGTCATATCACATTCAACCAGCAAGGTTTAAAATTGTTCATACCATCTAGTAAAACTGATATATATCATGGAGGAAAGTCTGTTGTCATCAGTAAATCTTATACTAGATATTGTTCAGTAGAAATACTTAATAAATATATATTGTTAGCACAGGTCAAAATTCCAGATTCTTTCTTATTTCGTAGCTTGTCCAAAGTGAGAGGAGGTTACAAGCTAAGAGAAGCTAACCAACCATTGTCATATACCCGTGTCAGAGAGATTGTTTTAGATGCCATTCGTCCCTTAGTGGAGGATGTGTCCAAGTATGGGGTACACAGCTTAAGAGCAGGTGGGGCCACAGCGGCCGCTCAATCAGGCGTCCCAGATAGACTGTTTAAGAGGCATGGTAGGTGGAAGTGCGAGAATGCAAAAGACGGGTACGTCAAGGACAGCCATAGAGATCTGCTGTCAGTGACAAAGTCTCTCGGTTTATGAAAGTATAAAAACAACGAATTTTCAAGATTAGAAAATACAGCAAAATAAATATAAAGGTAATTGTTTTCATATAAAATGTAATACATAATCAGTTAGTTAATATCCGAATATTGCGTAAAGTAATAAAAAGAGGTCTTAAGTTCGTATAATTAAATTCTGTTTTTTGGTAAAAACTGTTGAAAAGGATTAAAGTTGTATATAGGTAGAATATAGGCAAAAATTAAAAGAGAATTCTACTGTGTGACAACAAATTTAGTTTTTGGTTGCAAATACAGTTTATTTTTTCAAACATACATGTAAGTAAAGTAATATGTACAAGGACAAGCTATGTCTGGGGCGAGTTGTAATGCATGGATCAGACCTACGTTTCCCACAGGGTTTTTCGTAGCCGGCTTACAACGGTTGTCATGTCTTAGTTAAGACTAATGAGAGGGAGCCTGGTTTTAGACAGGCAGCCGTTTGTGCCACAAATATACCAACACAAACTCAATAATTGTGTATGTCTGTTATTATTAATGGTGTCCTAATAGGGAAGAATCTCCAATGCCCAAGGAGTCTATAACTGAAAAAAGGTTGACGATCGGGGTATACTTTTCGAGATATACATGTACATGTAGGGTCATTCCACGCCAACTCACCTAAAATTTTACAAAATTGACCGTGACCGACTCGGATTTTTTTCTTAATTTTTTTAAAGAATCCACTACAGGTGTTATGAACACACGCCAAAAATGTTCAGCCAATTCATTTTGGTTTTTAAGATACCACCCCTTCAACAATGTAGCCCTGCCCATTTTTTCACCCCAAATGTTGCATCGGTGAGTTTTGGGCAATTTCAGAGGCCCATATCTCAAAATCAAGATAAGATATACCCCTGATAATTAATATTTATGATGACTGGTGCCCAAATTATCAAAATCTACTGTCACAATGGGTATACAAAATTTACTTTTTGTGTAATGGGTCCCCAAAAATCTAAAATTGTACTGACGTGAGGGACTTTTTGTAAATTTTGAAACCCCCTTGTGCCCACATAAAATGTCAGTTTGCTTTTATATGACATATGGGTAATGTCTAGGTACATATGAGTGCACCCAAGCAAGGAAAGACCAATCACAGATTCAATGGGTGTTTGGCAGGGGTGGAAATATGGGTGTTGAAAACGTCCAAAATACCCCTTCATTCTATTGGTTTTTTGGAGGCGTGGCAAATTACTCAAGGACTTGACAATTTTTTATCTCCAAACACTGTATCTGGGCTCTGTCTGTAAGAAAATTCATCTTGGCCTTTTGAATTCTTCATGGTAAAATAAAATATTTTGTAAGATGCGTTTTTCGCATTTTTTGTAGTTTAAGTCAACACTGTAGCCCCCCCCCCCCCCCCCCCTCCAGTCTTTTTGGAAAAGTTTGAAGTTAAATTTATCCTTCAATTCACATACCCTGGGTGTATCCATGCTACTCAGACTAATGTTTATGCAACCAATGTTTAATATTGCCCCAAAACAGAGTTTATTAGACATTCAATTGGCCTAATTACGCATTACCATATGTACACAATATCAACAAGGTTGTTGTGATTCCTATACCAAATAACTTCTGACTATGCATACATGTAGGTCCAAACAGACACATAGAAATCCATTTAAGAAGTTTTGGTTACAAGTCCAGTGTATCTTGCAATCATAGTGTCAATTGTGATACTATGCATATGGTCAGCTACATAAGCCTTGATTGAGAATGGCCACAAAGAAACAGTAACTGGAATTTTAAACAACTGAATTGACTGTGGAGAACAAGAAACTTTTTTCAGTTGAGGTGCCCAGTGCAAATTTCTACAAGTAATACATGCCTTTATCATGTTTATCATGAAAAGGTTGTAAACAAGTTCTTGAAGTCTAATAAAAGACAACACAAAGATGCATTAAAAGAACACAAAACTTGTGAGAAGTAATATTATTTGAGATTATGTGCAATGTCTCACATTCACAGGTCCTTCAATATTGTTGTCAGTGCTGATATGAATTGCTCTCTCATATCCCTACCAAGTGTTTGGGCAGCTTTTACATTGACCTTCAGCAATTTAAAAGAATTCTCTAACATAAAAAAAAAAAAAAAAAAGTCAAAGATAATTGTTTTGCTCAAATTTTAAAGCTGCTTTTGATTCTATAAAATTTTGCAGTTTGTGTTGAACCATGGTTAAACCTACAGTAGTGTAATGCTACTATGTGAATTTATTTAAAGTAAGGTATCATATGGAGGCAATGTATTTTTATAAACACTATTAGTCTTCATACATACTTGTGAATGAGTGTTGTTCCAACATACACGTATACAGTTTACATGTACATGAATCTGCACTTGTAGATCCTTGTCATTTAATTGGTGGAACACAATGTGTCATACTTTATTTTACCATTTATACTGTTCCTACACTCCAAAAGTTAATATAGGAGTCCTATACTATAAACACCTGGGGCACTTTGCAGCTAACCTTTGTGTATACTAAAGATTTTATATTGAGTGCGTATGTATATTGATTGCGTGCACGTAAGCTTGTGTGCCAACTGAGTATGGCTAGTCGAGATTTCACCTTGTGGCATCCAATGTATTTATATGTAGTTTTACATCAGATGACACTCATACTGCAAGACACTGAGAGGAGTAGAGAGTAGATTTTAATTGTGGTGGACATGTGCGCAGCCCATCCAGACTGATCAGACAGAATTTAGAAATTGTTTGGTGTAGGAATAACAACTACCTCGATGATAGTTGTGTACGTACATTTTTGTACACATAAATGTACGTACATGTATGTGCATATGTTAAAGAGGCCAATTAAAAGTCCAATACACTCTGGTTTGGGGCAATAAAGACATTGGTGGCATAAACAATAGTCTGAGTATCCTAGAGACATTCAGTGGTATAGTAAATTCTCACTAAAGGCCCCACAATATGCTGTATGTACTACAAATAATGCAAAATACGCATCTTACAAAATATTTTATTTAACCATGAAGAATTCAAAAGGCCAAGATGAATTTTCTTACAGACAGAGCCCAGATACAGTGTTTGCAGATAAAAAATTGTCAAGTCCTTGAGTAATTTGCCACGCCTCCAAAAAACCAATAGAATGAAGGGGTATTTTGGACGTTTTCAACACTGGGCCCATATTTCCACCCCTGCCAAACACCCATTGAATCTGTGATTGGTCTTTCCTTGCTTGGGTGCACTCATATGTACCTAGACATTACCCATATGTCATATAAAAGCAAACTGACATTTTATGTGGGCACAAGGGGGGGGGTCAAAATTTACAAAAAGTCCCTCACGTCAGTACAATTTTAGATTTTTGGGGACCCATTACACAAAAAGTAAATTTTGTATACCCATTGTGACAGTAGATTTTGATAATTTGGGCACCAGTCATCATAAATATTAATTATCAGGGGTATATCTTATCTTGATTTTGAGATATGGGCCTCTGAAATTGCCCCAAACTCACTGATGCAATATTTGGGGTGAAAAAATGGGCAGGGCTACATTGTTGAAGGGGTGGTATCTTAAAAACCAAAAAGATTTGGCAAAAAAAATTTGCGTGTGTTCATAACACCTATAGAGGATTCTTTTAAAAAATTAAGAAAAAAATCTGAGTCGGTCACGGTCGACCCCTAGGTGAGTTGGCATGGAATGACCCTGTAGTGGTCTAAAGATTGGCTAATTAAATATTCATGTCATTATAACTAAGTAATGTAATTAATTAAGCTAAGCTAATTACATTTAACTATAACTAAATGACCTAAGCTTTAATATGATATAGGATCTGACTCTTTTATACCTAGCCAAGTATGATTATTAGCGGCCACAAAATACGTGTACAAAGCCTATGGCTATTTGACGGAAGGAAAGAATAATAATAATGAATAATAATAATAATAAAAACAAATAAAAATCCTGACGAAAACAATAGCAGCTACTGTTCCGACCTGTCGGAACAGCTAATAAAAACAAATAAAAATCCTGACGAAAATAATAGCTGTTCCGACCTGTCAGAACAGCTAATGAATATGCCTAGATTAAGGTATATATGCAGTTTAGTGAAATCACTTGTTTACAAATGAGCCACAGAGCCTAGACTTCCTGCAGGCATAGTTTGTCCGCCACTTGAATGAAAAACCTCTGCACTTTTTGTGTACGTGTACAATAACTATTATGTACGTACATGATAACTATCATACATATACAACTATTGGATGTACACAATAACTATCATTTATGCCACGGTAATTTCGGACTTATCGTGTACTTATCTGTTCATACAAGTGTACATAATAATTATCAGGTTCGTACATACACGGTAATTATCATTTACATACACGATAATAATCTTGTATAGTGTACGTACACAATAATGACGATGCACGTTCACGATCAACTTCAGACGCATCATGTATAGTACACAATATTGTGCAGCATCTCCATGCAAAAAAATACTCCCAATACAGAGATGATATATTAATCATTTCCAATGGCAACCGAAACACAGCTTTGTTTGGATTTTATTAGGATGTTAATTAACAGTTTGCACCAAACTTGTTTGAGAATATTATTTCACATGGAGATGCTTCACAAAATCTTGTAATACAGTATAACTATAAGTCTTAAGGGTGTTGTGTTCATAAATCATAATTATGGTGAACTATTGTGTACGTATGTCATGTACATGTAGTACGTATGATAAATTATCTTGTACAAACATCATAATTGTCGTCTACGTACATGATAAGTCTGTAGTTATTTTGTACGTTGATGAGTAACTTGGTACTATACATGATAGTTATAATGTACAATTATTGAAAGTTGTCATGTACGTACATGATAGTTATTGTGTACGTACACCAGTGTTGTTGACTCGAGTCAGACTCGAGTCGCCAATTTCATTGACTTGCGACTTGACTTGACTTGAGCAAAAATTACTTGTGACTTGACTTAACTTGAGAAAAAATGACTTAGTTACAACACTGTTGAATACTAAATGTCAGGTTAAACGTTTACATTTTTACGGTTCAGATAAAATGTCGAAAAGTTCACTCGGAAGTTCTGCAAAACATGAACCACATTGCGATCACAGTTTATACAACGCACACGGTCACATCGTTTCCAATTTAGAGGCTCCTAGTCTTGTTATCTCATTCCTTTGGGTGCAACAATAAACATTGAACGCTAGTAGAGGGCATTTCAAAACAATGAGATACCATTGGAGTAAAAGCCCTCTATTGGTGAAATATCCCAATGCATTACACGATAGATCACAACACCTGTTTGAAACGCCTTGACAAGGTTTTTCCCCCGAATTGCAATAATCACCATTGCTGGTGGGTGATCAAAAATCGTGCACGGAGCAATGAGCCACTGGTATTCCCGCAAAAGCCGTCAACAGCATGTCTTCAAATCACAGTTCCTCGGAAATGCTAGCTTGTTTACGAAAAACTGCACAACGTGTAGGCTTTTTTTTTTTTTAAATGACACCATTTAGGACATTTTGGATCAACAGAAGGATTATTTTACTGTAAAACGTAAGATTTGTTTCTTCTTAAATGTGTTTTGTTTTGTTGTTTTGGGGAATTTTTGGCGGGGAGTCAAAATGCTGTGGTGGTGAAGACGCATCATTTGACTTGTGACTTGACTTGCGAAAATTTGACTTGTGACTGGACTTAACTTTCAAGAGCAAAAATGACTTCTGACTTGACTTGTCTTGACTTGAGCAAAGATGACTTGCGACTTGACTTGACTTGAGAAAAAATTACTTGGTTACAACACTGACGTACACAATAAGACATATAAGAGCGGGATTTTTTTTTCATGTGGCGGCACTACACTTCCATAGTGTTTAAACTATGCCTGCAGGAAGTCCAGGCTCTGTCAGCTCTTTTGTAAACAAGTGATTTCAATAAACTGCTTACACAACAATAACCTTAAATTAGGCATATTAATTTTTTTTTTTTTTACATTAAGGAGCAGAGAAACAATTTTTTTAATTTCTCACACAAGTAGACTGGACACAAAGTATTATTGGGAAAAACTGGGTAATCTGTCAGTAATGTCTCACATTGTCAAATAACCACTTGAAAAAGGCGTTTTGGGGATTTTTTTTTAGCTATAGACCCATTGCACAACGCGCAGCGTACTTGCACGCGCGTCTCCTGTCCGCCATTTTGGGTGTCAAAACGTGCATAAAAGTATGGTACACATGTTTACACGTACATTGGTGCGTAAACACGTGTTCCATCCTTTTGTGCACGTTTTGACACCCAAAATGGCAGACAGGAGACGCGCGCACAGGCACTTAACATGTTCAGCAACCTACACAATGTATGAAAAGTGTCCTCTTAGTCTTATCATTTGTTGTTGACGTATACTATTACTTTCCATTTTGACATAATACAAAAAATTGTCTCATTAAATTCATCCACAAAGTCTCGGAAAGAGTGCACGCGCCCTGATTGATTCTGGATGTCTCATTATAATACCAATTACCATGGTCATTACCATTAGAAATAATAGTTTTCAACGTACCTGTAGTGTCTTTACTTTAAAGGAGCTAAATCTAAACATACATGTATACAAATAAAATATTTTAAATCACAAAAATTAATTCTTACCAGATGACAGAGGGAATTTAAAAAAATCTTTTGAAGTGTTTTCATTGAACTGAGTGCCAACAAATTTCCAAATTAGGCAGACATGGTCAGTGAAAATTCATCCGGTCAGAAAAATAGCTGGGTTTTTTTTTTCAAATTGAAATTACTTAATTAAAAAATGTCCACAACAGGTACAAAAGGTTCTTGGTTACCGATTAACCAAATCAAAGTCTTTTTTGTTTATGTTGTGTACATGTATTGACTATAATATCAATAGTATTACTGTATTGACAACACCGAAAAGTGAATTTTCTGGCACCCTGATATTGATAAGACTTTGACTAAGAGATCCACAATATGAGACTTGGGATAGTCTATGCCAGTGTACAAAAGTACCACTAAAACTAGCATGACCATGATGACTAGTAGTGCCACCTCGATTCACAAATTATTTCTACAAAAATGTAATTGAATTAAATTGAATAATAAATAGTTCTTATTATAAAGTTATGTTCAGGTAAAGTCCAACATGGTCCAAGCATTGTTTGTATTTTACAAACTATTAAGGAAGGCCTTTTTAATGAAAGGCCATGCTGGCCCAGCCAGCGGAGACAAAGCCATTCATTCACAAACACTAAAACAGGAACATGCTGTAGTAAGTGTAACCATTGCTGGGCATTGACTAAATAAGTACATGAAGTACATGTATGTATTGTAAGTTGTAATCTGTAAAAAAGTGTAACCATTGATGGAGGACATCTTCCACCATCAACCCATCATGTCATAAGAAATTAAAACAACAAAGCCTTCTTTCCTTAGTCCGTGTGTACTGTGCATATTATTGGGCGACATTGCAAAAATGGAAGGAGAAAACAACCGTTGATGAGAACATTCATGAAGAGATACCGCAAATGTTCTTCTCAAATCATCGTAAGATACGGAAACTTACCATCGCAGAATTACTGTAAACACGACCAGAGAGAAGCATCACCTTAACGTACATACACATAGATAACATCAAGTGACCTGGGTATTATAATTTAGATGAGAAATGTCCAAATCCAGCAGATGCCCGCTAAAGTATTAAACTGCTTGAACCATTCAATCTCCCCATACATAAATTCAACAGCACTTTTCTACACGTCGGTTGAATGCAAGTGGTGCACGCTACTACTAGTACTACTGATACTAGCATGGACTAGTAGTACCGTCTAGTAGACAAAAGAATCCTGGCTACACGTCTAAATGCAGCTCACTGCATCTGATCTCAGCTGAGCTGCTCTCTCTTCAGGTCACACACAGCAAGCAAGCAGCTCGTCGGGGATCGGGAGAGGAGGCCCTAAATCATCATGTACATGTACATGTACATGTACATGTGGGGGTACGTGTACAATTAAATGTACAATGTACAGCTCTCACACAGCTCTCATATGTACCACCAGCTCTCACACATATTGTACGCCAGACGTAGCACGCACGGTGGGTATTAAGCTCTCAGGCAGACTAGACAATGTCACGTCAGAGCAAAGCTATGGGTTGAGAATCAGAGAGCCGAACGAACTCCCAATGTATGCCACCCAAAAGGAGGGTGAAGGAAAGGCCGTCCCTAGATTCAGGCCAGGCAGGCTGCTGGGCGGCGAAGACAATAAGCCTATTAAAATATATAGGACGTCGGAATGGTCACTTCAGATGGGCCAAATGTTGGGATTGAAGCGCTATAGTATATTGATGGACGGATAATTATGGACTCCCTTGCGCGGTCACCACACAATCCATTCAGCATTTACTAAGCTGATGATCTGAGTATTAGTAGCTACATGTAGCTGGGCATATCTTAGGATCAGCTCGGCCGGCTCAAGCTCTTCTGGAGAGGGGCAGGGACAGCAACTTGCAGGAGGGGGTCGGAGGGGAGGGGAGTCGGAGGGGAGGGGAGTCGGAGGGGAGGGGAGTCGGAGGGGAGGGGAGTCGGAGGGGAGGGGAGGGGAGGGGAGGGGAGGGGAGGGGAGGGGAGAGGAGGGGAGGGGAGTAGAGGAGGGGAGGGGAGGGGAGGGGAGTAGGGGAGGGGAGGGGAGTAGGGGAGGGGAGGGGAGTAGGGTAGGGGAGGGGAGGGGAGTAGGGGAGGGGAGGGGAGTAGGGGAGGGGAGGGGAGTAGGGGAGGGGAGGGGAGTAGGGGAGGGGAGGGGAGTAGGGGAGGGGAGTAGGGGAGGGGAGTAGGGGAGGGGAGTAGGGGAGGGGAGTAGGGGAGGGGAGTAGGGGAGGGGAGTAGGGGAGGGGAGTAGGGGAGGGGAGTAGGGGAGGGGAGGGGAGTAGGGGAGGGGAGTAGGGGAGTAGGGGAGGGGAGTAGGGGAGTAGGGGAGGGGAGTAGGGGAGTAGGGGAGGGGAGTAGGGGAGTAGGGGAGGGGAGTAGGGGAGTAGGGGAGGGGAGTAGGGGAGGGGAGGGGAGGGGAGGGGAGGGGAGTAGGGGAGGGGAGGGGAGGGGAGGGGAGTAGGGGAGGGGAGGGGAGGGGAGGGGAGGGGAGTAGGGGAGGGGAGGGGAGGGGAGGGGAGTGGGTGCAGGTGCGGTGTGCGTGGTACTAGTGCTTTATGGGTGGTATAATAATATGCAAACGGCGGACCGATACCAACCTCGTTCCCAGTGCTAGTGGTGTACGATCTCGCCGCGCCATGTTGTTTTCTTTCCCAGAATGCATCGCTCGATCATATCCCCCTAGCCTGGAAGTGTGACTTCGAAATATCCAAATATATGGGATATTTTAATTAGTCCTATGGTTGATCCATTCTGTGCGAGACTACGCAGAGCGCTCTGTCTAAGGACGCACAAGTCATAGAGCAACTGCCCCCCTCTCATTCTTTTTCAATCTTGTAAACATTTAACTGTATGCAGTTTAGGGTGACCATATAAAAACATGATTCATTTGAAATGTATTGCGTCGAAATACGTGCATTTTTACACGCGCGTACTAAGCGGGCGACAAGCGCCTAGGGGAGATCGAAAGTTTTTAAGGGGCGTGCACGCAGAGCATTTACTTTTGGTGAGCCAATCAGCGTTGACTTTTAGTGTTTCCCTTCCAGGGGTTAGAGACGTACGCGCAGTTAGCGGGTTATACGGCGCGCTGCCCATGGTAGCTGTTATGGAGTGGCATTAATAGGCCACCGTAGCCTTGCTTTATGATGATGTCATGAGCTATAAATAAACCACTTTCAGTGAATGCTACTACTGGAGTCCTGCAGTCTTTAGAACATGGTGTCAGAAGTGGGATAACAATACGAGAAAAATACGAGGCTGGACCTGTAAAATACGAGGCTGGACCTGTAAAATACGAGGCTGGACCTGTACTCAAGATCTTTCCCACAATGCACTTGGTATATATATATTTGCTTTCCACCCCCCCCCCCCTTCCCCTACTAGCCTGTTCGATCTCAAGCATCCAATTAAAGGCGCTGGGGATGGGAGGGACTAATGTACGTATACACATGCGCATTGGACCATTCCACTTACCTGTGTCACCTCTGTGTCCAATTCGTTTGAACGAATTAGTAATTCGTTTGAACGAATTAGTATTTCGTAAGAACGAATTAGTAATTCGTTTGAACGAATTAATAATTCGTTATTACGAATTAGTAATCCGTTAAAACGAATTAATAATCTGTTAGAACGAATTAATAATCCGTTAAAACGAATTAATAATCCGTTATAACGAATTATTAATTCAAATAATAAACCACAAGGGAAACTGACTGGGTAAATTTTAAATGATTTTGGGTTGAACAAGGAAAAATTGACTAGAGCGGGATTTGAATTATTAATTCGTTATAACGGATTAGTTCCCGCTGATAATATATACTTCAGTGGCACGATTGGGCTTTCGTATAATTCTACCTTTATGATTCAGTGTACAAACTCATCAGGCCATCCCAGTGGTCTTGGATCGAAACCAGTGGGGCCATGGAGCCGAATAAACTGTGTGTTGTGTGGATCCTGCCTCCGTATTGATCATTGCTTGCATGACGCACCTCTTCATTATAATCCACGTCTACAGTTTCCGCCATTTGGGAGTCAATTCCTTAAAGCCCAATCACACCGTACTCGTTCTCACTACGTTCTGAAAAATGTAGCCGAACGGGCGTAAACTGTGTGCAAACGGAGTGGACGTAGTAGCAACTTTTTACGGTCTGGGTTTACGAACTTCATGGACGGGCTCGGGCGGGTTTGATCGGGACGTGGTGCTCCAGAACTTTGAGCCTGCTCAACATTTTCGGGCGACCATCCCGTCCTGCATCTTGGGGGGGGGGGGGGGGGGGGGATACGTCCCCCACTTTTTGAAGAGTGGCGGACACTATTTCAAATGTCTCCCCCCCGCACCCCAAGTGTTTTTTAAACTCATGTATCTCATATTAGGACACTATGCACGTGTCATCTTCAGACTAATATAGTTCTCTTGTAGCTTCTCAAGTTGCAAGCAAAAGAGGACTTAAAAAGCTACTGTATGCTTACTTACGGCATGGAGGAAGGAAATACCTCCATGCTTACGGTGGCGCGTTGCTTGTAAAGACCTAAACCTGCCGCCCCAAAAAGCTCTGCCATTACTCACTGGGTGGGCCGCCAGAAACCGCCCGAGAGTGCCATCTACGTACAATTTGCATTATAATGTACGCTACAACAGCGACGTTGCTTCTAATTCTCTGTGTATGGTGCTCAGACAGTAAGGCCAAAACAAAACAAAATTCTGTTTCCGGTTACCCGACCGACCCTAACTTTACGCCGCGACCCTAAACTTTTTATTCGGCTTGAAATAAAAATATAAAAAAATAAAAATATCATAATAAAACAAATATAAAAGAATGAAGGTAGCATGGACATAATGTCAAACTTTGACCAACTTAACATGTTTTTAACAAAACTGAACTAGAAAACCAGCACACATTTTACCGATCTCCGTGATTTGAGTCTCATGATTTTGTGATCCACGGTCGTCGCGTCGTGACTCGTGTTTCCTACAAGTACCCAGCGAAAAATAGCAACAATTCAAAGCACAGCGCGCACGTGTGTACACGACGGTGCGTATTGAGCGCATTCTACAAGTTTGCACAATCTGCAGATTGCGCGCAAACCTTTGCTCTATAGGCCAGCCTCGCTACCATGGGCAGCGCGCCGTATAACCCGCTAACTGCGCGTACGTCTCTAACCCCTGGAAGAGAAACACTAAAAATCAACGCTGATTGGCTCACCAAAAGTAAATGCAGCTGCGTGCACGCCCCTTAAAAACTTTTGATCTCCCCTAGGCGCTTGTCGCCCGCTTAGTACGCGCGTGTAAAAATGCACGTATTTCGACGCAATACATTTCAAATGAATCATGTTTTTATATGGTCACCCTAAACTGCATACAGTTAAATGTATCACAAGATTGAAAAAGAATGAGAGGGGGCAGTTGCTCTATGACTTGTGCGTCCTTTGAAAACGCGCTCTGCGTAGTCTCGCACAGAATGGATCAACCATAGGACTAATTAAAATATCCCATATATTTGGATGTTTCAAAGTCACACTTCCAGGGGGATATGATCGAGGGATACATTCTGGGAAAGAAAACAACATGGCGCGGCGAGATCGTACACCACTGGGAACGAGGTTGTCTATAGGCAAATGGAGCTGCTGATTCTGCATAGCACAAACTGCAGATTGCGCAAGAGTTTGTCCAATTCGTTGTGCAAATCTGTTGATTGCGCTCGACAGATGAACGAGAGTGGACTCGACAAGAGTGCTGGAAAAGACAACCTCAATGCTGAGTTGGACCAAAGATAATTGCTCAAGAAGTCGGTTGTACTCTGAATGATATAGCAAGCACAGGTATCTACCCAAATGACATTGAAGAAGGCATTCTCATCCCCCTTCCCAAGCCAGGCAAACCAAATTTAGGGACCCCCAGAGAACATAATACCAATTGTCTTACTGCCAATAATCCGAAAAATATTGGCCTTATGTTTGACGAGGAGGATCGCTGACAGACTAAATGACCATATACCGGCTTCCCAAGCCGCTTATCGACACGGTAGAAGCACCACAGATTGTTAAGTCTACAGTTTAAAGATCCTAGCAGAAAAGGCCATCACAGCTGATAGCTACAAACTTCACCTTTTGCTTCTTAACATGTCAAAGGCATTCGACTCCGTGAAGAGAGTAGTTCTTTTTGAAGACCTTAAAGAAATGCTGGTGCACGATGAACTTCATCTTTTGGCAATCATACTCAGAGAAGTCCGCTTACAAGTTTAGAGTGGGTACAGTCTTACGTCAGCCCTTTAAAACCAACATTGGCGTACCTCAAGGAGACTGCCTGAGTCCCATTCTCTTCACAATCTACCTTGCGAAAGCACTGAGACAACTAAATGTACAAACACCAGCGGCACCACCGAATCTCAAAGATCATAACTACTCTGCCAATCTACTGCAGTCTCAGTCCCAACCCCTACTGGCGGAAACTCGACTACCAACTCTGCCATTTGTCCACCATACTTTGAGATTGGGCTGCAATATGCTGATGACATCACATGGGCAAGTAATGCTCACCCACTTCGGGAAATAAAACGGAGGGCACCTTAGGTACTAGAGCGAAGACTCAAGGTAAACAACGCTAAGACAGAAAAACATCACATCAGCAGAAACGGAATTAACACCAGCTGGAAAAAGTGTAAATGCTTAGGCTCCCTACTGGACACTGAGGAAGACATCACCAGAAGGAAAGTACTTTCGATGGATATCAAGTTTCGAAGTGTTTTCAACAGCAATTAGTCGATCTCCCATGCAACGAAATACAAAACATTCCGCGCATTCATAGCATCCATATTTCTATACAACAGTGAATGGACACTAACCAACTAGAACATAAAATATCCTTTCACAGGTAGGAGGCTCCTGCGTTCAATCCTCGGCCTTCAGTGGCCCTAAAAGGTGTCAAATAAAGTGCTCTATGAAAAAACCAACGAGAAACCTTGGGGTGTCAGCATCAAAAGACGCCTGAGATGGACAGGCCGTCTCCTGAGACTACCTGATGAAACACCAGCCAAGCAAGCGCTTATGTACATGTATACGTCATCACAAGCTGCCAAGGGGCGGTCAAAGAACAACACGGCTGAAAAGAATAAATGAAGACCTGAAAGCAACGGACCTGAACATCAAGAACCGACATACCACGCACTTGGCAGCTGATAGAGAACAGTGGAGGATACTTTAACAGAATGCGCAATGTCAGATATGCACTTGACGAAAGCGCTTAGATAATGGACTCAACAGAAGTCACAAGCGGACGATTTGGGGCATCCTTTTAGCCGAAAATGTATCTATTTTTGAATCATATGACACAATCGTACCTCCATATTAACCAGAAACATCATGTGAGTTTAAAGTATACTGAAGAGGTCTTTGATGGATTTCAGAGCATTTTTTTTCACTCGCTGTTATAGTGTTAGTTTTTGGTTGAATTAAATCGGGCAAGTAGGGTATTTTTACACACTCGCCAAACGTCAGGATAATAAAAAGGGGGGGAAAAAAACTTTTCGACCTACCGACCCTATTTTAAAACGGCATGTAACCGGAAACTGAAAAAAAATATTTGTTTGCCTAATATGTACATGTATGTACAATGCTTTACGCACTATAATGTGTAGTACAACAGCGACGATGCTTATACTTTCGCTGGGCTTTCACACGTTAATATCATTGACATCGACATTTTCCAAAGTTTCAAGTCAGAAACGTTATGGTTTCCTGTTATACTGGGGGATGGAGATCCCCCCAAGAGGATCCCCGAAAAAATAAGAACCCCCCAAAAAGAGAAGGAAAGAGAGAGGGGAAGGAGAAAAGTCGCAAAAGTGTGTCTGTACTGTTTTTCCCGGCAGCATATTCCCATTCGCATTTTTGTTTTTCTTTCTCCCAAAATTACTCTTTTATGATATCTCAATTGTAATTGTTTAACATTTAATTTTCAACAATTACATTATTTCATAAGCATTTGAAACCAACGTGACAATTTGTCCGTCGTTCCGGCGGCATTCACGTGTTGTTTCACCTTTCCAAGGGATTGCCGGAGAAGTGTTAATACTGCACATGATTTTGAACAACGTCGGCTAGTACTTTTTTAACCCACTATGTTTTTGAAGTAACTATAACTATAAATGTAAATAGTAGTGAACTTGCGGGTACAACCATGTGTATAATCTCTTTTGGGAGGAGTGTTGGCTCTGAAAAGAGCCGGTTTGGTCTCGACGTTTCGAACAGTATACTCTGCTCGTCTTCAGGAGAATGCTGGACTGCTGGTGGTGTTGCAGCTTAAGTAGAGCTAGTGGGGTGCACTTTTGGGCGGGAAGTATCCAAGTTGTTGTTGACCGGTGATGCATGGTAGTTGGCTGCTGGCTGGATGTGTGTGCGCTGGAGTGTGTCAGTGTTGTGGTGAGCTGCTGCTGGGAGGACTGGCTTGAGTAGAGGTGACCAGATGTCATTGATGAAAAACCCGATGTCTTGTGGAACCGTGTTGTGCGACTTGATCTCGATCGCTTCCCTGACTCTGCGTTGGTGCCAGAACTTGACAGGTGCGATGAGCTTGGCTTGCTTCCATTTGATGAGATGATCTTGTTCTTGTGAATGTTTGATGATTGCGGATTTGTCCAGGTGTCCCAGTCTGCCGTGTGCTTGATGTTCCTTGATTCTTGTTGATACGTTGCGGCCGGTTTCTCCGATGTATACTTTACCACATTCACAAGGAATGCTGTAAACGCCGGCCTTGGCTTGGGTGTCTTGCTTGTCCTTGTGTGTGTGAAGAGATGCTTGAATCTTGTTCGGTGCTGTGTGGAAGGTCTTGACTTGGGCTTGGCTGAAGATCCGTTGTAGCTTGTGTGATGTGAGGCCGATGTACGGGAGAGTGATGGTTGCCTTGAAATCTGGCCGTTCTGCTGGTAGGCTTGGCTTGGGCTGGTTGAAGTTGAAGGTCTTGTATCCGTTGAGTCGTAGCGATGTCTGGATGTGATGGAGTTCCTGCTTCAAGCTGTCTTGGTCGTAGATGTTAAATGCACGGCGGACCAAGGTGTTCTGGACGGCAGACTTGAAGCGTGGATGATGAAACGAAGAGCTGTGTAGATACCGGTCAGTGTGGGTTGGTTTGCGGTGTACGGTGTGGGCGAGGGTGCCATCCGCTCTTCTTGTGACTTGAACATCTAGGAAGGAGATGGTGTTGTTCTCTTCTTGTTCCATGGTGAATTTGATGAGAGGATGCTGGTTGTTGAGGTGTTGGAGGGACTGGTCGAGTGCTGTCTTGCCGTGGGGCCAAACCACAAAGGTGTCATCAACGTAGCGGAGCCAGAGGTTGGGGCGAAGATCAGCATTCTCGATGGTGTCCAGTTCAAACTCTTCCATGAACAAATCTGCCAGGACCGGGGATAGAGGAGATCCCATGGCGGCCCCCGAGGTTTGTTCATAGAACTGATCCCTCCACCGGAAGCTAGATGATGAGACGCAGGTGATGAGGAGATCTTGGACTTGTTCAGGAGTGAGGCTTGTGCGGTCTGTCATGGTAGGATCGGCTTGAAGGCGTTGTGTTTTTGATGAATATGCATGAAACCTTATGTGCACCGACCAGATTCAAACGCATGTCATCACGTGTTGCTTCCGTTCCACATTTTTTTTTTAAGACGGCTATGTGCAGGTACCCTTTCCAAATTCCACGCCAAATTCATAGCCAGGTTAATCTTTTCATTGCATTTTTTTAACAGCAATCTGATATATATGATTATTATGTAACGACACTTTCGCAAAACAAAGGATTAATAATATATCGGTAGGATCTGGGTTTGCCGTCCACTTATTCAAGGTTACGTCCATATGCATCTCGGTCGAGTTGAAATTGTATTTGAGCCCGTTGATGTTACAAACATTTTTCCAGCAGTAAAGCTAAAAGATCGATATAGATCAAAAGTGCTTAAAAAGTATGCCCTTTTCTCTCTTTTTAGGCGTATGGAGGTTTGATTTTTCACCCCAAAAACCGAAGCTTCCGGGGGCTTCACGTCACGGCCCCTGGACCCCAACGGAGCTTCGCCCTTACCTCCCCCCACCAGGAGCCGTACGACGGCCCCTGGACCCCGCACCCATTACATTGTTTTTCTGCCCCCTGAGACATAATCTTGGGCGCGCAGTTGCTGTCAATGATGCAAATCTAACAAGTATGGGAGTTTGTCATATTTGTACAATAAAATATAAACAACTGTTTTAAAATTCACCGGAAAGAGACGTTGAAAAATTCATAGGGACCCAGTTAACATGAATATTGTCCATCGACAAACAGGGGGGAAGAAGGGATGGAGATTGTCGAAGATTAATAGTTTGTGTCTGATTCAAGTATATAAGATTAATATATCATGTAGGCTATGTTGGGTATTTATTGGTGTTTCTCGTTCTTTCTCTCTCTGAACCAAGTTTAAATATTTATAGCAAGGAGAGCCTGTCTATGCCACTCAGACATACTAGAACCCTCCGCCCACTGAACCCCCACCAAGGGCTTCGCCCCTGGACCCCACCAGGGGCCCTTGAGCGGGCCCCTGGACCCCACGCCGTAAATGATCCTGCCGTAAATGATCCTGCTGTCCCCACCCCACACATTTCAAGGTGGATTGACGCCCCTGCTAGGGACGTGTGTGGCCTTTTGTCAAGGCCTTCGTGGCTTGGACAGCTTCGTAGCCGGGATCTCAAGCGACTGATGAAGGGGAGACCACGCACGCGAGTGGCGAAGCCACGAGGGCCCTTTCCAACTTGTTTGCGGTTTCTAATGTGTTTCTTTATGAGCTCGATTTTTGCTACCCAAACCAATCAGAAGCGAATAACGCATGTTTCATGCTTCATGAATAATTCATCAAAAAAAGCGCAAATAAGTTGGAAAAGGCCCTCGTGGCTTCGCCACTCGGCTCGCGCGCGTGGTCTCCCTTTCCATGTCGCTCCGCTGTTTACAAAGCTGTCCAAGCCACGATGGCCTTGTCAATGACGAGTGCGGTCGGGCGTTAATTGGATGTACGTGTGGACACGGACCGGGTCCGTTTGTAGCACGTACATCCCGTTCACACAGACAGACCCAACTCGACCGCATTACGCCCTTATTAGTGCGTCGTTATTCCGTCTAAATACGATCAAAACAAAATAACAAGTTCTGAACAAGTTTGCAAAATGTTTCTACTACAGTACACAGTTCTAAAAGTTCGCAGTAAGTTCCGAGTATGTTTATTGCGTTCTTACGCAGTTCTTAAAACGTCCACCCCTTCTGCAGTACAATCAGACAAGGTATGGTATAAATAGGGGCCGTTTTCGTTTTCTCACTGGTTCATCATTTGGGCACAATTTATTTCACAGTTTACATCTGTTCCTAACTTCAAGATTTAAACTAGACTTAACGTGTTTGTGACAACAAACACTAGGTGTTCGGGTATCGCTGGTGGGCTCACTGCTGTTTTAATGCGTAAGCTATATCATTGAATCGCTGAAAACAATGCTGATTGCTTTTGAAATTTCAGAGAAATTAAAGTATAAATAGTTTACACAAGAAATAAAGAGCTGCTGAAAATTTTATAAATGTTATAAATAACAACCTTTTTGTTTAGCCAAATTTGAAAACCTATGACATCATTCAAGTTAGAATGTTTTTAGCGAGACATAGGCATTTAAATATGTGCCTAGTGGAAAACAAAGATTAACTTAGAAAGTAAGTTTATTTATTTTTCGATGGTTATCGATTCTTTATTGATAAAAAAAACCCACACTATACATGTTGACATTATTAGGTTACAATTCAGAACAGTTTTTAACAGGGTTTCAAATCCAGTGAGGTGGATACTCGGTTCAGGAAACATTGATTGTTCAATACAAAAACACTGATGATGATGTCGCTGGCAGTTGTATTATTTAAAAAGCTTAATTTGCTTGATTTTTGGCTATTGATTTTCCTACAGAACAGTTTGTTAATTTTTAGACTATTGAAAAAGGCACTTGTTTTAAATCATAATGCAAAACGAAGGCAAATCATGAAGACGGCAAATCTAAGCCTCTCTTGAATTTTGACTTAATGATTTATAAGTTCTATTTCTACCTGTATGGTGCATCCATCATACAGGAAATAAGGAATGCAACACAACAACACGTGGAAAATCTGTCACTGGATCCAAGACCATGCCAGTGGATGTGCTGTATTCTGAAGAAGAAAAAAATATTACAAAATAAACAAAGTATGACTCTAAGAAAATTAAGTCAAGCTGAAACTGTTAAAATAAACAAAAATCAATACTTAAAACGTTTCATAATTATATAATAATACTACTAATTTATTGAATTTATATTGCGCTCTCTCAATGACCAGCCTGTTCAAGGGGGGGGGGGGGGGGGGGGGGTCAAAACAGTAACAAAATTCAAACTTGGGAAATTGCACAAGAAAAAGTTGGTGGAAGGTGCACATATTGTTTTGGAGGTGAACAACTTATAAACAAAACCTACTTTACTTAACACAAACGTCATCACAGGTTTCTTTAAATATGTCATTATACAAAGTTGCCGAAAAACATTCATCAGCCGGACCATTTTCTGACTTTAGTGACACAGCCAACTATACCAAGTCCCCATTGCCCAATTCTACCTCCTCCCGACGATCACACTAAACGTTCCTTAATAGTTTTAAAAACATCACCAACGCCACCACTTGATGATAAAGGATAAACTTTATAACATAACTGTGCATTAAATAAATACTCATTTTGAAAAGCAATGTTTTTCACACAATACACAAAGCTTACCGTTTTATCACCGTGTGGCACCAATAATAGCATCGATAAACACTACCGTGGACGCCGTCCGAAACACCCTTCATGAGCTGATGTCAAGTCTCTGCTTCTCGGTGTTTGATAAACACATAACCAATGTTCGTCTTTTTCTGCTTGCATTTTCTCAAACAATTACAAGTCATACGAATCACTGAAGCAGGTGGTCATCTCAGTGAAACTTCGTCTTCAATTCCATATTGATCATTAAGCCATGAGAAGGGCGAATAGGGGAACAATTAGACGCTGAATATAAGCGGTATTTAGATCTATAATCTTAATAGTACGTCATTGATAAGATTGAACTACGTTGTGGCGTGTCAAAACATGAAACAACTAAGGTTGCGCGCCACGTTGGTCTGTTACTACCTAATACTAACGAAATATTCAACTTACATTTTGAGCCGGAGGTCAATTACAAACAGGGTAACTCTTTGTGTAGCATTGGTTGGGTTTTAAAAGACCTGTCCGATGATGTATTGATTGTAGCAATCCATTCAGAAGTGATTGAGTTATGATTTTTTGAAATATTAAATTTTGATTTACTGTATTTCAACACCTGATGACGTCATCATGACGTCACAACAACTTGATGGAGGTTTCATCAAGGTTCTAACATGGTGTAAATTTGAAGTTGCTCAGTTAAACAAAAGTTAATAATTTTGCCAGGAAATGATTTTTTGTTAAGAATTGCAGAAAGTCAAACTTTGACCTTCTGGTACGACCGGAAGTAAAGGTCAAGTGATTTTGGCGTTAACTTTTCAAATGTTGCCCGTGTCTTGATCTATCATATGCCCAAATATGAATACTGTAGCTTCAATATTCAGAGACATACAGGCATTGGCATGAGGGCACTTTTTGAGCTAAAATGGCTTGTAATTTGACACCTGATGACGTAATCGTGACGTCACAACTTACTCGGCTTCTCCTACTATAGTTATGTTCTAACTTCACATTAAGTTTCAAGTTGATCAAAGATTCGCGAGTATGCGTTTGCTTGCGGACAGATCCCACTGAGAAGAATAAGCAAAACAAAGAAGAAGAAAAAAAAAACGAACAATAGGCCTAACAAAGAGTTGTTCGGGCGGAAAGCCCGAACACCTAAAAATGTATACCCAGACGATATGGACGGGGTCACATTGTAGACTATGGACGGGGTCACATTGTAGACAATGTCCGGCCAAAGCTCGTTCTAGCCAGACCACAACCCGTTTTACAATTTTTTAGGACGGGTTCGGACGTTTTGAGAACTAGTTTGGTGTGACTGAGGCTTATCAATACAGTTAGCGCGCATGCAGTATCGATACCTCCCGTCAACTCCTGGTAGGGATTGGTCCTGAGATATTGATCTCAATTATTAATATCGATGTGATGACGCTTCAGCGCACCCTGACCTATTTATTTTACATATCAACTGGCTGGTTCGTTTCACATGATATCAGTACACCCGGGGGCCGATTTTGCAAAGCACTAGGATTCATCTTAAGATGAGTTGTCAATAAATACAAAAAATAGTGATTTGTATTGTGACATCACACTTTGCTCGGCATTTAACGATGATTTGCAGGCAATCTTAGCTCTTTGTGAAATCGAGGCCTGCTCATTATAACAGTCGTATAAATTATACGTGCGCCGTCGGCTCGTGGTGTGTCCTTCGGTGTGCCCCAGATCCGAGCGAGTCGTCAAGTGCCTAAACCCGATGCTTATTAAAATGTTCTTCTCGTCTGTAAGTACACATTTTGTGTCCATTTGCGTTATTTGTTGAGTTTACGATTGTGGAGGGGACGGCGCGCCGGTGCGGCAAAACCGTCCATATTGTAGCGTTGACCGGGGGTTGCGATGCACAGCTTTAAATGACACAGCTTTAAATGACACAAGAATACTAATAACTGGCTTTTCTGTCCCTTGTTCCGGAGCTTTTATTATACTTAACAATCTTGACTTTTACACGAAGAAGAAGGCCGAAGCCAGAGGACGCCCTCTCTGGCGAGCGGGTTTCCCCGATCGACCGGCAGGGGCAGCCAGCATGCAGTGCTCCACCGCGGAGTCGTGCTGGCGCCCCCTTACCGGTCGATCGGCACAGCCGCTACAATATTATACTTCCTGAGCTTCGGTCACTTCGTACCTTTGCCCTTCGTGGGTCACTTCGTACCTTGGCAAAGTTTGTCACTTCGTACGTCAGCTAATTAGTCACTTCGTAACGTCAGACGAGTCACTTCATCCAGCGCCATCTGTCTAAATTTATCTGTTATAGTGCTTATTGAATTTTTGAAAATCAAGCTCCACGGTCAGTTTTAAACGGGGTCTATATGGCCCACATATTTAAGTATTTGTTCAATTGCCTTTTGATTTCCTTGTAAATTTTTTATATTTTTTTCATTTGTTTTTTCATACATAGTTAATACTGTTTTCTTTTGTCTAGTGCCGTTTGTCAATTTGTAGTGCCGTTTGTCAATTTGTTTTCTTTCTAGTATAGGTTTTCTCGGTCAATTTCGGCAAATGAGCAGCCAATTTAACCACGACGCTATTCTATTTCGCGCGAAATCGAATGCTACTGAAAAGGGTCATTCGATTTCGTTTTATGACTAGTCAAATGTTCTGTTGTGTCATTCGATTTAACAAAATAATCTTTCAATTTAACAATTCAACAAAGCAGCATTCAAATTCGCAGGAACTTTTTGAGGCGTGTGTTTAGTCATTCAAATTCATTTATGGGCAGTCATTTCGGGAATTTGTACAATCTAAAAAACGCTCCGTTAAACTTTTGTTTCCTTTCGAATGTTAAGGGCATAAATAGGGTTAACTTATTGGCACTAGTTTAACACGCATATTTCTAGAAATGGCAGCTCGTGGTCCCTACTCCTCATTCAACAGCACGGAGATGGCACACTCTGCATTCAAGGCTGCAGTTAAACGCATCCTTGGGTTACCTGAGTGGCAACAACGTGTCGGAGACAGACAGGCTGGCCAACAAGCAGGAATGAACATGCAGCAGTGGAGGTGCAATCTCCTTCAACAAGCAGCCATTCAGAGCGTTGATGCCATCACCCAAGTGAAGTGCATGCAGTGGTACAACCATACCCAAACGTATATGCCAAGATGTCTGGCACGCCAACAGATTGATGGTTGAGGAAGAAACAACATAAACAATTAAATAAAAAATAAAAAATTTAAACATAAAGAAACAACCCATTTAGACACAAAAACAAATTAGGTCTCGGTCAGTTAACCAAAGATCCCCCCCCCCCAAAAAAGAAAATAAAAAATAAAATAAAGAAGAAAACAAAGAAGAAGAAAAAAAAACCTCAAGGGCCCCATGTAAAGTGTACTGGAAACATAGGCCTAACTAAAGTCAAAGAAAATAAGGTTTGCCTGAATTAAAGTGAATTAAAGTTTATCTGTTTATTTGTATTTCTTAAATCGTACTTATTTGAATTCTCATTTAGCGAAATTGATTGGCTCTTTACGAAATTGAAAAAAATTAATCAGTAAAAAACTCCAGTCGAACCAGCTTTGCTAAATTGAATGATGATTTAGTGTCACGAAAAAGAATGACGATATGCTAAATTGAACACAGTGCTAAAGGAATTTGAATGCCTCAAAACTAAATTGAATGGCCGAATTCTGAATTCGAAATGCAGTAACAACTGGAGAGGCAAAATAGCTTTAATTCGAACGCACGGGAAATCGGCTGCTCATTTGCTGAATTTGACCGAGAAAACCTATACTAATTGAATTTTGTGTCAGAATAGTATTGTAAATTGCTTGTTAATTTTATTTCTAATTTAGGCACATATTGGTATATTAATTATTATTTGTAAAGTGCCATGAATGAGCACAGCAGATGTGCGCTACTAGAAATAAAGTTTTTTTTATTATTATAATAAAATCATGTTTTTTCTTCACAGTTATCTTCCATATATCTCAAACCATTATGCCTAGACACACCCAATTAATTAACGTACTAATTAACTCCGCCCAACTAATATAATGTATAGCCCGTATGCAAATTTACTGTAACAAAGTATAGATTAAACACGCAACTACCATGGAGGAAGGAAAAGACAACTACCCAATTTTGATTTGAAAAGGTCATCGTAAAATCTCCTGTTTTTTCTTCATCAATATCTAATTCCTTATATTCCAAATCATCACGATTAGGTGCCCCCAATAAATTAAACCACTAATTAACTCAGCCCAACTAATATAATATTTGCATAAAGCCCGTGTGCGAATTTACCGTACGTCTCTAACCCCCTGGAAGGGAAACACTAGAAATCAACGCTTATTGGCTCACCCAAAGTGACTGCTATGCGTGTACGCTTGTTAAAAACTTTCGATCGGCCCTAGGGGGAGGCGCTTGTCGGGCGCTTAGTACGCGCGTGTAAAAAAAGCACGTATTTCGACGCAATACATTTCAAATGAATCATGTTTTTATATGGCACCCTAAACTGCATACAGTTAAATGTATAACAAGATTGAAAAACTTGGAATGAGAGGGGGGCAGTTGCCCTATGACTTGTGCGTCCTTTGACAGCGCGCTCTGCGTAGTCTCTAACACAGAATGGATCAACCACAGAGCTAATTAAAATATCCCTTATATTTGGATATTTGGATATTTGAAAGTCACACTTCCAGAGGGGGATATGATCGAGCGATGCATTCTGGGAAAGAAAACAACATGGCGCCCGGCGAGATCGTACACCACCGTGCACCATAGAAATAGAATCCGGGTTATAACCCGGGTTAACGTTACACCACTAAAACACGAGCCTCAAAGTGTGACGTCAGATGTTCGGGCTACAACATCAAGCAAGCAGGACCGGCGTGAAGTTGGTTACTTATTTGACGTTTGACGTTCAATATCAAACGAGTAATAGTTACCGGTTTGACATTCGTCTTAATTGCATGTTCTATACGAAAATATAAATCGTTCATTTTCTAGTGGTCAGACCCTTTTGGACGGGCACTTTTTGGTACAGATGAATATAGGAGGGTCCAAGGAACACTTCAATGGTCAGTTTGACCCGGCCATTGGGGTCCTTCTATTTTTTATTTATTTTATTATAATTAACAATTTTGTAATACGTTTAATACACGTTTTACTATCCCAACGGTCAGTTTCTAGTGGTCAGACCCTTTTGGCAGGGCACTGTTGGGTACAAATGTGTAGAGGAGGGTCCAAGGAACACCTCCATGGTCAGTTTGACCCGGCCATTGGGGTCCTTCTATTTTTTATCTATTTTATTATATTTAACATTTTTGTCATAATTATGTTTAATACACACTATCCCAATCGTAACGGTCAGTTTCTAGTGGTCAGACCCTTTTGGCCGGGCACTGCTGGGTACAAATGTGTAGAGGAGGGTCCAAGGAACACCTCCATGGTCAGTTTGACCCGGCCATTGGGGTCCTATTTTTTATTTATTTTCATTATATTTAAAAATGTTGTCATATGTTTAATTATACATGTTGAAATGCCCCACATGTAGGATAAGTCTTAAGTCAAGATGAATTTGGTTAAATCGACTGCAGATATACCAACGCTTTATAGGTAACATTTCAATTCACTGTCTTTTATTACACATCATCTGAATAATTTGTTCACAAATAATGTGCATAACCATACAAATCTAAAGGGAGATGATCCCATCGCTCAGAATAAAAATATAAGCCATTCCACGCACTACTCGTACTCCTCGCACTTACTAGCAATAACGAATGAGTAATAGGCCTACTCGCACAGAAAACCAGCCGAGGAGTAGACCTACATACAATGTCAGACACTGTCTTATTATATAAGTATGTCACTCATGCATTGAGTAAACCAGCTGATGGCAAGCTATAATCAAAGTGTCAATAATATGAGTCATGACAAAGTCTCTCATAAAAAGTGTCAAAAACTGTGTTTTTGTCTCCCTGAGACGAAAACATACTGTTTTACTCATTTATAACTTATTGTAACGAAATGGTTCATTTACAAGTGCATTTTTACATCACGACATAATATACATGTAGGTGAACTTCCCATAAGCCAAAATCTCTGCATTCTAGTCATTAGTTTTCTATTCCTACCCCCATGGTTTTTACTGTGTCTCCAGTCAGCCATTAAGTTAATTGTAAGATAAACATTTAGGCTGGAACCTACTCCAAAGACCAGCCATACTATGCCCCAGGCTACTGAGGTGGTATCTATTTCATATGGTGGCCCTGAAGGGACATCGCATATCGCAAACGTGTGCGCATACGTATGCAATGTCGTGAAACAATTCGCGAATATATGCGCACACGTATGCAATGTCGTGAAACAATTCGCGAATATGTGCGCACACGTATGCAATGTCGTGAAACAAATCGCGAATGTGTGCGCACACAATATGCAATGTCGTGAAACAATTCACGAATATGTGCGCACACGTCTGCGAATATTTTTGCGATGTCGTGAACGTTTATTGCATACCAAGTTGCATACCTTTGAATAAAATGTCTAATGATCTGGGGGGTTTCTTGCCTACAGTGAGATTAGCGGTAGTCATTGCAGCGGTAGTCATTGTTGTGAGGCAAGCGAGGCGGGTGGCGTATTTCTTTTTTTCCCCAGGACGAACGTGGGCTATTAACATAAAATGGGCGTGTTTGACCGTAAAATTCCCTTGCGCGTGCGTACTCTTCGACCTTGATTGTAATAGCACAAGTACTTATTAGTAGGCTGTAGGTAGATAGCTTATGCTGTAGTACATGTTGGCGAAACTTGGCCTGGTGCCAAGTTCCTGGGTACACATTATTGTATAGCCATGCTTACAGGAGCCTGACTGTAGCGCCACGTACTCCCTAGGTCACTAACAAATTGTCTGCAACTATGACATCATCCCAAAGGTATGCAACTTGGTATGCAATAAACGTTCACGACATCGCAAATATATTCGCACTCGTGTGCGCACACATTCGCGATTTGTTTCACGACATTGCATACGTGTGCGCACATATTCGCGAATTGTTTCACGACATTGCATACGTGTGCGCACATATTCGCGAATTGTTTCACGACATTGCATACGTGTGCGCACACATTCGCGATTTGTTTCACGACATTGCATACGTGTGCGCACATATTCGCGAATTGTTTCACGACATTGCATACGTGTGCGCACACGTATGCGATATGCAATGTCCCTTCAGGGCCACCATACTAAGGTCATAATGAGGGAAGCTTGTGATTGGACCGTCGAAAATGAATCATTCATTTGCCTCCCATTCTAGTGCGCTGTTTGCAGTCGGCCGTACGAAAGATTTAAATATTCATGATCTGCATACCAGCATATCCGCTAGCCCCCCCATTTTCGTCCAATTGGACGAAAATGGGGGGGCTAGCGGAAATAAAAACAGGAAACACATTAAACCCGGACGATACAGACGCATCAAGGCTGTCGGCCTTACGGCCTCCGCATGCGGATAGTAATACGAGTGCGGATGACCTGCGCACGTAGTAGTACGGGCGTCGTGCGATGTGATACAAACATTACGCACAGTGCTTGTGTATAGGCTAGTGGTGGATTTTACGGCGTCTTTTCGGAGTGAAACTGCGACCGCCTTGAGCAAGGCTATACCAAATAGTGCCTGGCCAAAAGGGTCTGACCACTAGAAACTGACCGTTACGATTGGGATAGTAAAACGTGCATTAAACATAATTATGACAAAAATGTTAAATATAATAAAATAGATACAAAATAGAAGGACCCAATGGCCGGGTCAAAATTACTATGGAGGTGTTCCTTGGACCCTCCTCCATTCATCTGTACCAAATAGTGCCTGGCCAAAAGGGTCTGACCACTAGAAACTGACCGTTACATTTGGGATAGTAAAACGTGTATTAAACATTGACAAAAATGTTAAATATAATAAAATAAATAAAAAATAGAAGGACCCCAATGGCCGGGTCAAAATTACTATGGAGGTGTTCCTTGGACCCTCCTCCATTCATCTGTACCAAATAGTGCCTGGCCAAAAGGGTCTGACCACTAGAAACTGACCGTTACATTTGGGATAGTAAAACGTGTATTAAACATATGACAAAAATGTTAAATATAATAAAATAAATAAAAAATAGAAGGACCCCAATGGCCGGGTCAAAATTACTATGGAGGTGTTCCTTGGACCCTCCTCCATTCATCTGTACCAAATAGTGCCTGGCCAAAAGGGTCTGACCACTGGAAACTGACCGTTACATTTGGGATAGTAAAACATGTATTAAACATATGACAAAATTGTTAATTATAATAAAATAAATAAAAAATAGAAGGACCCCAATGGCCGGGTCAAACTGACCATTGAAGTGTTCCTTGGACCCTCCTATATTCATCTGTACCAAAAAGTGCCCGGCCAAAAGGGTCTAACCACTAGAAAATGAACGATCGATTTATATTTTCGTATAGAATATGCAATAAGACGAATGTCAAACCGGTAACTATTACTCGTTTGAACGTCAAACGTCAAATAAGTAACCAACTTCACGCCGAGTTAGACGTACGATCATTCATATCATCACATCGTCATCTCATCATCTTGATAAGTTCTGTGCAGAAACATCCTCTGGAGTAAACTCGCATCGCACAACTGGCTTCTCTACAAAAAGACTATTTAAGTATCTGTGTTGGACTGAGTGTTAATACTGTTAGAAAACGTTGATGAAGATGGGTCTTTGTAATATTTCTGCCAGGGTCTTAATGATAGCTGTGTCACTCCTTTTCTGGGTAAGCTGTAGCCCCATGAATATAGGGCCAATTCAACTTCGTATCCTTGGCCGGCCCTACCCGGCCCTAGCTAGGCCTAGCCTGTGCACCATTGCAAACTAGTTGCGATAATCGTAACCCTCTCCAAACCTATTTTTGTGCCCTAAAGGCCTATGTATGAGATTTTTAATCTGGGACATTCTCGATCCTGAAACTTACCGATCGAATGCTACTTGTGACTGGTACTATATCCTCCCCTGTCCGGTTTTCGATGTAGTATCGATTCGTAGGACGCCCTGTATTCAGGGCGTCCCTGAAATCGAGGCAAATCTTTTACCTCTCTGCGCGCGATGTAAACAGTCCCTAGATACAATTTTTGTGGTTTGACTTGCCAAGCAATAAGTCTCCTCTCATTTGACCAAAACTTAGAAACATGTAAAGGCTCCACTGGTTAGTTGCACTTGTTATGCAAAAAGTTGTGGTATTTTAGGCATTTCTGCAAGGTACAAAAATATGTCATACTGTCGGGGCCATAAAAAAAAAAATTCCCACCGAAAAAGTTTCATCAAACACTTTTTCAATTCACAATTCACGATGATCAAATCATGTGACTGAACATTCTGCTGAGCATTCTGGGGAAAAAATACAGAGGCTTAAAGAAGCCACGTGCCTTATATCATTTTCTAATAGTCTGGATAATTTTTTTTTGTAACAGTCTCTAACACTCTATCATTTTTGTTATTAATAAAACATCAGCTCTGTGATTCGATTATCACTGTTTATTTATATGCTTTATTATAAATGTTAAGAAACATAAAAAGACACAAAACTAAATAAAAATAAGATTTGAAAGCCAAGAATTATTTACATTTTTTTTTTTTTTATTTTTTTTTAAAGTTTTTGAAAAATACCATGGTTATTTTTAAAACTAAATAAAAAATATGTTGAATAAAATGAAGAAAACTGCTGGCCATAGAGTCATACACTAAGTCTCACAGAACACTTGTAGTCACTGCAGATGTTTCTTCTACGTATGGCTTCACCCGGACACCATACTTTCTTGTTTGCATCGAAAACAGGTCAAACTCAAAACAAATGGGACGCTATTGAAGTCATCGAAGATCGGTGCGTGGTGTGAAAGTTTCAATGTCCATCACGTTTTAATATATGTTTGCATATTTCTTATAAACAAAGGAAGGTAATTAGGGCATCAGTTGATTATGGAATATTTTTATTTTTTTTCAATTCAAAGAAAAAGGCATACTACATCGAAAACCGGACAGATGAAGCCATACGTGGAAGAAACATCTGCAGTGACTACAAGTGTTCTGTGAGACTTAGTGTATGACTCTATAGCCAGCAGTTTTCTTCATTTTATTCAACATATTTTGTATTTAGTTTTAAAAATAACCATGGTATTTTTCAAAAACTTAAAAAAAAAAAAAAAAACGTAAATAATTGTTGGCTTTCAAATCTTATTTTTATTTAGTTTTGTCTTTTTATGTTTTTTAACATTTATAATAAAGCATATAAATAAACAGTGATAATCGAATCACAAAGCTGATGTTTAAATTTTAATATTAATAAAAAAAATGATAGAGTGTTACAAAAAAAAATTATCCAGACTATTAGAAAATGATATAAGGCACGTGGCTTCTTTAAGCCTCTGTATTTTTTCCCCCAGAATGCTCAGCAGAATTTGATCATCGTGAATTGTGAATTGAAAAAGTGTTTGATGAAACTTTTTCGGTGGGAATTTTTTTTGTATGGCCCCAGCAGTATGACATATTTTTGTACCTTGCAGAAATGCCTAAAATACCACAACTTTTTGCATTTACAAGTGCAACTAACCAGTGGAGCCTTACATGTTTCTAAGTTTTGGTCAAATGAGAGGAGACTCTTTGCTTGGCAAGTCAAACCACAAAAATTGTATCTAGGGACTGTTTACATCGTGGTAGAAGATCGCGATACATTTGGTGTGCGAGCGCTGTATGCAGAAACCTTTGAAAATCGATGGACTTGTAACAAGTCTAATGTGCAGTGGAGTAAAGTACCCAGTAGAAACCAATGCGTTGTGCGCGGTTTAGTCGTTGCGGTCCAGACTAAACAAAATTTTTTGGATTGTGCACTGCTCGGAGATGTGTGCATCGCCGCGTGAACGAACGACATGTGTGTGCTCACAACTTGGTGAGTTAGATAAACAAATAAAACACATGCATCACAAGGAGGAAGTCGGGCTACGTGATACACTACAATACAATAAACCATTTAGACACAGACTCGATGCATAATGTAGAGCTATACGTTCTACTATCGTCTGGCTCCTAGGTTTTTCTAATGCTTTACTCATAGAATGCGGCTGAAACAGACACTGTGAGAATATATTTGTTTCTGCTAGCATGGAAGGGGGAAACATCGCTGCATCAAACAGTCAACTTGAAATAAAAATGACACCAACAAGAATTGATCAATCGCGATCTTCGAGGCCAAGATTTAACAACACTTTTAATTTTGATAGTTTTCAGTTACGTGAAGAAGAATTCCTTAGTATTTAAGCTTATTTAGTAGCAAAAAGTACCGGTCGGCAATGTCGTAACATTGCTTGAGAGCCGGTCGGGATTTTTTAGAACTGGTTAGTGCCGACCAGCCCCGACCAGTGTAGTCACAACACTGTCATCAGGCACAAAAATAGGATCGCAATGGTAGGGCCAAGGGATACGAAGTGGATTGGCCCTATTCATGGGGCTACATGTAGGTACATGTAAGCTGTCACGTTGGTGGAGACGATAGCGTAGTTCCTCGTAGAACCTTGTTACAATTCTTGCAATTATAGCCCCATGAATAGGGCCAATCCACTTCATAAAGCTGTGATTGAATGTGACTGTTTTTCGACTGCCATCATACCGCTAGGTAGTACCATAGCACATTCCTAGCCCTGGTGGTAGAGGTAGTGTTAGTGGACTGGTAAGTAAGACGTTGGTAAAACGCGGAACGATTGCGGAATGACGGAACGCATAAAATACGATATAAGTTTTTATTATAACATCAAATCATATTGCACGGACGCAGTATCTTTGCCATGCCACATAAACGAATGACAAATTTGCTCCACAGACTCTACTCTCTAGTGTATAACTACTATAACTGTATTTGAAAATTATCCTTTTACTTACCAGACCATTTGATTGCTTAAAGAGGAAGGGAAGTGACAAATTCAATTTTGTTTTGTACTCACCAGGCCTGGAATTACAATTTTTTTAGGGCAAGGCCACTTTGGCCTTGGAGGAGATCAAATTTTGAAGGGTACCAAGGCCAGTAGGTACGTAGGGCACCAAGGCCAAAAATGTAAAAATAGAAAAGGCACGAAGACCATTAATACCATAATGCATGCCCTTTTTATTATTGATTAAAACTATACTATCTTTATTAACAAGTTTAGTTACCCTTAAATAATTTTTTAAATTAATTTTTGTTAGTAACAATTTGAAAATTGGCCAGAGGTTCCCCTATGGGTGGTCAACCCGATAAAACAATTACCTTATTCATAAACAAACTGTAAAAGTCTAATTCTACCTCCACACTACATGTATAAGCTAGCCATTTAAACACACTTTCTAGGTTTAATAGAACACAATACCCACTCCTAAGGCTCACAAAGCCAGGCCATAAAGCCATGAAGACACCGCACACAAGGCTTGTCTTTTGAGTGAAGCAAGAGTATTTTAAACTAAAACTATGTATAACAATGTGCAGAGGATTAAGATAAGATGTAATTGGATCTCAATAGGAGTGTCAATCATTCTCCCAGGACACATCTGGATAGTGTCTGGGATAAAGAAAAGGACTGCCGTTTATTTATTGTTTACTGTCGGCTTCGTCTGGGTAGAAAAGTTTGTTTTTTCTTATTGTCAACTGGGTATACAAGTTTTCTGTAAAAATTGCCGGCAGCCGGCGCTTCTGAACAACACTGAAAATGTATGTAAATAATTGAACCACAAGGGAAACTGACTGGGTAAATGTTTAAATGATTTTGGGTTATTATTTGATATCTGATATAAAAAGTCGCATCCCCTTAAGGTGATCCCCTGGCTGCTGCTTCCCAGGTTGTATCGTATACTTGGGTGTGATCCCTGGCTACACGGCAGTTTGCGGTTGAATGGCTTCTGACTGGCACCCCCCGAACAAAGATATTGACAAAATAGGGAGACCGCCAACATAGGGCTAGATAGCTCAGTTGGTAGAGCGCCGGCATGTTAAACCGGAGGTCGTTGGTTCAAATCCCGCTCTAGTCAATTTTTCTTTGTTCAACCCAAAATCAAATTAAATAATTGAACTTCTATTAAAAAGGGCACGACGGCCAACGGGGATAAAGGGCACGGCAATTATGGCCGTGAAGAAGGTAATTTTTTGAGGGGCACCACGGCCAGTTGCCGTCGTGTAATTCGATGCCTGACTCACTTTCTCATGATAGATATATAAACCTCATGTGAGTGGGGAAAAAAGTCCCTAACCTCACATTAAAATGGCATAAATTGCCATTCATTAGTAGCCCTTCCAGTGCAAAAATTTGTCAACATCCAAAACATCTGATGACATCATTCTGAGAAAAATTTGCCTCAAAATTTGTGTATGGGGATGTTTTGGTTCAGTCCTGACTTTCAATAAAATTGAATCAAAACAGCCTTGATTGAATGTGACATTTTGACTGTTGAAAAATAGCTCCTTAATATGTAAAGATCCGTTAGTTGAATGACGTCACGTTTCAAATTTCGCTCACAAAAAGTCAGTTATGAACCAAAACACCAGCTGTACAAAAATGTAGTGACCTATTTTTCTCAGAATGATCAAATGTTTTGGATGTTGACAAATTTTGCACTGGGCGGGTATCGAATATCGAATGCAATGGCAATTTACACCATTTTAATGTGAGGTTAGAAACTTGAAATTTTACCCCCACTCACGTACATGAGGACTCAATCTATTTGAAAATAAGTAAATCACAAAATTGAATCAGTCACTTCCCTGTCTCTTTAAAGAACCTGCCCTTTCAATACATGTTTTGTTAATTTTTGTTAAAATGGGCAACTTACAATGGAGTCAATCCGTGCCAAATCACCTAAAATTCTGAAAAGTTCGGCAGGCTCTGTCTCAGATTTTGCTTTAATAAAATTCAAACATTCCCCTATGGGTGCCATGAACACACACCCTTAACATTTCTGAGAATTGACCCCCTAAAAATTTAAGCCCCGCCCCTTCAAATTTACTTTTTGTTTTGGGGCATTTTTAGAGGACTATATCTACAATTTGAGATATTTTTATGTAACTGCAAATTAATATACAGGGTACCTGGTACCCCATCAACAAGAATCTACTGTCAAAAGTAGCATAGAACATTTTTATATCAAGGCATAGGTCTTAAAAAAACAGACATTTTAGCCCGCGAAATGATTTTTAACATGGGCAAGATTTTGTTTCGTCAATTATTTTAGTTTAACCTAGTGTATGACCATGAATGTTGTTGAGAATGTAATACTGAGTGATAACAAATATGAAAGTAAAACCAATTCAACAATACATGTATAACGAAGAAAACCTGAGAATTAAACCTGACCTTGGCTTCCGGTTATTGCAAATAATTCAGAATTTTGTGTTAACCTCCGATCATAAAACTGCTTGTTTTGGACATGCGCAATGATAATCGCCAGATGCTGTAATTGCAACTCAAAGCCTTTTCATTGCAGTTTATGGTTGTTGGGTCAGCGTCCTCTAAACTTATGTAAACGCTTGTTTTGGATGCGCAATGATAATTGCCAGATGCTGTAATTGCACACGAAGCCTAGTTTCATTGCAGTCTATGGCAGTTGTTGAGGCGTCAGCATCCTCTATAAACTGCACCACGGGTCAATTTTATGCTCGTTTGATTGCGAATCCATGTACATGTAAGGGGTTTCTAAAAAGATGAAATAGGCCCCTACATGTAAGCATCCTTGTCCCAGAGTTTTAATTTGATTTCAATAATAATTAACACAAGTTTAAACTAATTTTATGAAATTGTAATGAATAATTTTGTTGTTCAGATTTTGTCATGACTTACATCATGTATGAGATATAATTTAAAACAAAGACTTGTTTTCAGAAAAATAAAGTTAGAACTTTATCAACTTCTGGTTTGAACCGGAATGCAATGTCAAATTGGGTCACCTTTTTTTTAGCACCTTTTTTTTAAATAGATCTTTCTAATGACGTAAAGATTGTAAAAATACAATTTGTGGTTCACAAGCTATGATTTTTTGAAACATTAAATTTTATCTTCCGGTTTGAACTGGAAGTCAAGGTCATATTGGGTCACACTGTGTAGCGTTTTAAAAATCTTTTTAGCCCCTTCTGATGACGTATAGATGATATAAATCCAATGAGTGGTCCAGGAGTTTTTCCAATATTAAATTTCATCATCTGTTTTAAACCGGAAGTCAAGGTCAAAGGGGTCGCATTCTGTGTACCGTTTCTTAAGTTGTGACATACTTTTCAAATTATTTATAGATTGTCAAAATCCAATGTGTGGTTTAGAAGTTATGATTTTTGAAACATTAAATTTCAACTTCCGGCTTGAACCGGAAGTCAAAGTCAAATTGGGTCACATTTTGTGTAGCGTTTGTGAAGTAATAATACTTTTCCAATGATGTATAGAGATTGTAAAAATCCAATGTATGGAGTTGTGATTTTTTGAAACATTAAATGTTAACTTCCAGATTGAACGGAAGCCAATGCAAACTGGGTCACATTTTGTGTAGTGCATGTTTAGTTTACTAAGACCTCTCAGATGATGTATGGCTTGTAAAAATCCAATGTATGGTTCAGGAGTTTAGAATTTTTCAAATATTATTAGACAGTTAGATGGATTATCTTTCGGTGGGCAATATACAATGAAACACCTAGCGACGCCAAAATGTATTTGTTCATGTTACTGTACAGTACATAACCAGTACATTTAAACTAAGCTAAACGTACAGTGTACATAAAGATGTACATGTATAGGTTCAGTTTTAGACTTGATTTCAAGTTTGAGATCGTTGTCATTTCTCTGCATCCGCCACGCAAAACTCTTCCCGCATATTGGCTTTCAGTTTCACACACTCTAACTCGCGATCTCAGTGTTGGGGGTTAATCCACAAGAGGGTGCTATCTTAGGCAATACTGTATTGGCTATCAGTATACAAAAAACGAGTCTAGTTCAGCGTACGTTTGCTTGTGCTAATTACACTCTCAGATTCCTATTGTGTTCAGCTATGTCACAGCCATACACTAAAATATCAGTGATGACGGCTATTCCAGGTAGGCCCTGTACAATCTCGATCTGTCTTCTCTGGTATTCTTCTGGAGCTGAATTTATCCCAAATGGCATTCTTAGATAGCGATATCTGCCAAATGGAGTCCAAAATGTTGTTAAGTACGAGCTTTCTTCATCGAGATTCACTCCTTCCTTCGCATCAAGGACAGTGAAGAATTTTGCCGTAGCTAGATTTGGCAATATCTCATCAAGTGTGGGCATCTGGTATTTGGGTCGCTTAATGAAATCTCTTGTATTTGATTGAGTTTCTTCTGTCTGCATACTGACTGGAACTTGGAAGTGATTCATCTTCCCACACTTAGAGGTTTTTTTGCATAAGCTGGACATTTATCTCTGTTTCGCTCATGTGAGGAGCCACAATATTTGCAGGTTTGCACTTTTTGACTCTTCTTGTCATCTTTGTGCTTAGTTTTGTTCTTGTTTTGCTGCTTGAGGATTCTTTGCTTTTACGGTGCCCACTGGATTTACGTTTCTTCATGTAGTTTACTGTTTCAGTATGGGGTTCATCTATTTTCTTTAGTTGTTCTTGAGCAAGCTCACTTATCCTCAGGCTTTCAATTGCTCGCTTCAAATCACACTCTTTTGCTCGGAAGAGACGTGCTCGGACTGCTTTATCTTTGGTACCAAGCACTAACCTGTCTTGGATCATCTCTGTTTCAAGCTGAGTGAATTTACATTTCTCTGCCAGTTGCCTTAATCTAAGAATAACATACTGATCCACAGTTTCATTCGGCTGCTGATCTGCAGTATGAAATATGCATCTCTCATACAGTAGATTTCTGGATGGAGCGAAATGTTCCTGAAGCTTATCTAGGAAGTGTGGCTTTTCAATTCATTATCTGTGAGCTGAAAATGTTCTTGCATTCCTTTCCCATAACACTTTTTAGCAGTGCAACTTTGATTGCTTTATCCATTTTATCTAGCTCTACAGCTTTACGATAGTCTTCAAAACTCTCTGAAAAACTATATAGTTATTTCCTTTACAACGAAATCTCCTTTACAGTTCATTGCTTCTGGTGGCGGTATTTGATAGCACGCCATGGCTTTAATGTGTATGCTTTATTGTGTGTAGCAGCTTACGTACTGTATGTCACTATGTGCCTGGTTTATATACAGAAGGAGAAAGTTGCTTACCCAATACAATACAATAGAACTCTCTTTTCAGGTTGAAGGTTGGCTACTTCAACTCTTAACAGTCTCAATCAATTTTCTGATGTTTACTGCTCACTATATCAGCCCACTTCTGACACCATGTTATTGGTTCATACGATTGAGACTCAAGGAAAGAGACATTGGATACTTGACTTGTTGTGAACTCTTTGGGTCATGTTCATGAAGTGCTTCTCGACATGACTGGCATTATGCTTTATAACTAATTGTCACAGAGGGCGGTATATAAGATGAGTGGTATTACTCCCAAACACCTTGGTTGTGACATAACAGGACAATTGATTACGTCATGAAAACGTCACTCCACATGTTATCCTTATATGACCTTACAAGTGTGATGCAAAATAAAATTGGACTGTAGCTTGAGATATGTAATAATTGGTCAAAATTTCAAAAATGTGGCCCATACTAGGGCAGCTTATACATACTAGAGCACTCACTCAGCAGTGCTCTCAGTGTCATTCTGGAATCGTTGGACGTTGCCCATCTAACAATTGTTATAATTAACAAAACATATCTTGAAAGAGCAGGTTCTTCAAGCAATCAAAGGCACAGGTGGTAGTGGTAAGTAAAAAGGATGATTTTCAAATGCTGTTATACACTCAAATCTGTGGAGCAAATTTGTTAGTCTTTTATGGCATGGTATAAAACACTACATGTATGTGCAATATGATTCGTCACATCGTGAGAGGACGCCAGTGTCTATTGCACGTCGCGCGCATTGTATGCAATGGAGGAGTCTAACATGGGCTAGGCTAACCACATACATTATCGATCGACATGTATTTGATCCCTCATACTATTCAATTACTACCTTAGGGAATAACAGTGTGGGGAGGCTTTGAACTACAGAAGAAGGTTGTTCCTTTTCCACTGTTCACATCAAAGATATAATTTGTGTTCGTGCATACATGTAGCATGGGAGGGGGGGGGGAATACATGTAGTTTGCCAATCATTGAAAATTATAGAGATGTTTGTGAACAATTATAACTACTTACAAAATATCTCACTGACCGGTCTTACATGTGCGGAAAATGCATATTCTGATGTGTGTGTGTATACAACTTATCTATGTTTTACACTCGAAACACCATGATTTGAAAGGATTTTACAAGTTTTAGGTTACAAAGCTATCTCCAAAGGTAGGCTGTGATTAGTTTCAACCACTTTGTTAACATTTTGTTTGTTTCAGACAGCAGTACAGTTGAGCAAACTTCTGTCACAACTTTCCATGTAACAAATATTTACCTGTCTTATTTTCCAAAGTTGGTAAAGCAAATAAAACAGATGTGCAAATCATAAAAGGTTGTTTCATTCTGTACAAAATACATTAGACTAAATTTTTTACGCATGAAAATAATCATCGATAATGACCCAGAAGATGGCAGAAACATTAGGAATAGGCGGTTCAGGAATTATGACTTTGTATGTGAATTTTAAACATATAGAGGGCGCATGCTTCTCAAAGATGATTCCATACACAGACAATACATGTACATCCAATTTTTGGGGCACTTTGACCTTCATGTAATCCTGACCACTACAACTGCATTTAAGGAACAGTGCCATGTCGGTTGGTTTCGGTAATAATAATAACAATAATAATACAAGGCAAATGCTACAAAGAACACAGCGCCTCACATCAACAACAGAATTAAATACAATGAAATACAGAAAATGCAGTAAAACAAACATACATGTATCATAAGCTGGGAAATAGGTGAGTTTTGAGTTGGCACTTGTACACGGCAGCTTGTTCCACAATTTAGGGGCAACAACAAAGAATGAACTGTCCCCAGCCTTCCTTTTGGAGCGCGGAACAATCAGCCGGGTGACATCAGAAAAAGAGCGAAGCCCCCTGCGACCTCCAGGCCCATCTGTATTATATAAAGTGAGATTGTCAGAAATGTAACTTGGAGATAGCCGTTGGATGGATTTATAGACGAACAGGAGAATTTTGAAATTAATTCTTTCCTTGACGGGTACAGTTTCTGTTTAGTCTTTTAATTACTTTGTCTTTGTTTTAGGCTCTTGCAGCAGGATGTGTATTCATAGCAATCGAATTGATCCACTTCATTGGTCCTTTGACGGGTTCTATCGTGGACAAGTTTGTGTTGCTGGCCCCAGCTGGCATAATGGTTGTCTTGACAATCCTTCTCTTTGTTGTTGGAATGACAGGGCTGTGTGGAGCTTTTCAAGAAAGAAAATGTCTTCATGGAATGGTAGGTTGTTTTTCAGAAGTTACTACTATTGCATGTAGAAGGCCCCTAGTATTAGAAAAGTAAAGTTCTTAACAATTCATCAGATTGGAGGGTTTTGCCGAGAAGTCTTGTATGCAATATTCTAGTTTTAAACTACACTGTAGGATGTATAATTTTAGATTAGGATACAAATCGCTTAAGTTACTGGTTTCATAGTTTACACAAGAATGTGCAGAGTGCAAACATAGTTGAAACAACAAATAATTTGAACTGAACAAATGTTCAGCTAAACTGTGTTCTTTCTGTGACTGCTATTGTACATTCCGTGCTTGTGCAGATTCATTTACTTGCTCAGTACGTTGCGTGGGGTATCGCGGGGCAGGACGGACTATCACGTTCGGGTACATGGGCACCATCCCCGCCGGGGAGCCTACACCCTTCGGGGTCCCTCGTGTCAGATCCGGGATCGGATCACTGTGGAGTGGGCACAGCTCTGCCGTTGGGTGACACGCCTTCGCTGGGAGCCTCCGGCCTTCTCGAGTCCGGCGACTCGTCCCCCGAAGAGGACGAGTTGGCCACTAGCATTCAGTGGCTTTCAATTGCCGAAACTGAATTGACTCGGGTGCTGGGCCTTCCCGCCGAGAAATCTGAGGACCCTCCCGTTGAACGTCAATCATTCAAACGGAGGACAGGCCCGACCCCGAGGAGCGAAGCTAAGTTTCCAGCTATGCCACTCGATCGTGTCTGCAGTGACCGCATTGATGGCATTATGTCGGCGACCACTTGGAATGCTTACTCCAAGCGGGCGGTGACTTATTATCGGTTCCCCTCGGAGGACTTCGATAAATATTTTTCAACCCCAGTTCTGCCGGATTCGGCGACAGATAAACTTGCTGCCGATAGGGGGACAGCTTCTTCCAAGCTTCCCTTTGCAGACAAAGCCTGAGGGAAGATGGACTCGGCGTCACGCTTTGGCATGCGCACATCGTCCTTCCTGCTCCTTCTATCCGAGTACCTGACGCTAGCCTGCGATGAGGACTCGGCGGTCCCAGTAGACATGATGGTGGCAGCCCTCCATTGTCTTGACAATGGGCTGCGTACCGTTCTGGACCAGTTTGCAAGGGTTTCGACCCTGGCAACATTGGCCCGAAGGGCGAACGTCTTAGACGCGCTATTCCTCCTGTCCGCGGGGGCACGCAAGCGTCTCGACGCGCTCCCTCTGACGGGGAAAAACCTGTTTGCAGGTAGATTTCAGGAGTCCATGGAGGCCGAGGCTAAACGCCTCAAGGCTACGGACAAGATCAACCTGAAAAAACCACAGGCCTCCACGGCACAGGCGAAGAAACACAAACAGGCCTCTTTTGTAATCCCCTGCCGACGCTCACAGAAACCCACCTGCGGTGGATTTCGTGGGCATACCGGGACAACAGGTCCTCGCACGCAGGCCCAGGGCCAGCAGCGGGTCCAGACGGGTCGCGGCTTCCGTGCGTCCGCTCCCCGGTACCGTCCGATCCCAACAAGCGCCGTGCCCTCGAGGGGGAGATCAGTTCCCTTCTCCTCAAACGGGCAATACGCATCGTCCCCGATCAGGGGACTCGGACAGGGTTTATGTCCACCTTCTTCTTAGTTCCCAAGAAGGAGGTGGACACTTGGCGGCCGATTCTAAATCTAAAGCCCCAAAACAGATTTATCCGCCCAAAGCGCTTCCGTATGGAGACGCTGTGGGCAATTCTCGAATCAATCGATACACCTGCGTGGGGTCGAGCTTGGACCTTCGGGACGCATATTTACATGTACCCATCAAGGCCGAGCACCGCATATTCTTGCGTTTCCACTACAGCGGGACGCTATACGAATTTGTAATTTGTGGTCCTCCGCTTCAGCCTGTCCACCTCACCATCAAATTAAAAAAATGACTGGCCTGAATCATAAAAAGAAAGTTCTCATACCCGGTGCGTCCTCATCTGACATAGCAAATGAAATCAACAACAACTTCATCTATGTAGCGAAGGACATCCCTAAGTTAGATCTTGCTAGGCTACCTGCATATCTACCCGCAAAATCTGCAGTTCCTGTTATCACCCCCATGGACGTCTTCAATAAATTAAGAACAATCAATTTAAACAAGAGTCGAGGACCAGACTGCATTCCACCGCGCCTAGTGAAAGAATTCGCATATGAACTTTGTTTTCCTCTGTCTGACATTTTTAATTGTTCTCTCCAAAAGGGAATTATACCTGTTATCTGGAAAAAGGCTTTTATTGTCCCTATACCCAAGACCAATCCCCCAACAATGGATAATCTACGTCCGATAGCACTTACAAGTATTTTTGCTAAAGTGTTTGAAAGTTTTGTTGCGGACTGGATAATGAAAGACATTGGAACTTCTTTAGACAAAAACCAATTTGGATCACTTAAAGGTTCATCAACATCACTTTGCTTGGTTAAGCTTTTGAATGCCATTTATAGTGCCACTGATAATCCTCAAAATTCTGCTGTCTTAGTTGTTACGGACTTCAGCAAAGCGTTTGATAGAGTAGATCATCAGATGGTAATTCAAAAGTTCATCCAACTTGGTGTCAGATCCTCGATTGTGCCATGGATTACAAACTTTTTGTCATCTCGTTTTAATACAATCAGTTCGATAAAATGGTGTCTTATCATCCTGGGAAACTGTTGATGCAGGTGTTGCTCAGGGCACCAAAATTGGACCAATCGCTTTCTTAGTTATGATTAACGATTTTGTCACTAACTTGCCTGAGGTCTCGCATTTTAAATATGTTGATGATATGACACTTACTCAACCTTTTAAGAACTCTGATCAAACTAGTAGCATGCAAAACGAACTAGATCATCTCCAACAATGGACTACTGTTAACAATATGAGACTAAATCCTTCCAAGTGTCAATCAATGAATTTTTGTTTTCAGCGTTCTCCACCTGCAGCACCTTCTTTTAATATTGATGGCTCATTCATTAATCAAACTGACTGTCTGAAAATTCTAGGCGTACATGTACATGTACATGTTCAAAGTAACCTTAAATGGGACACCCAAATTGATCAGATGTGCAAGTCTTTTAACTGCAAGCTTTTTTTCCTACGACAACTCAAGCGGTGTTGTACTCCTGTTAAAGACCTATTGAAGATATATACCATGTATGTTAGGCCTACAATTGAATACGCCTGTCCAGTTTGGTTTTCCAGTCTTAGTAAAACACAATTGGATTGTCTGGAGAAATTACAGAGAAAGGCCCTCCGCATTATCCTAACAAAGGGCTTTTGTAGTGCTAAGTCTTTCAGTGAAATTTATGCCCAGGTTGGTTTGTCACCCGTTTCTGTCAGACTCCAACAACTCTTTTCTAAGTTTGGTAAATCACTGTTAAGTTCTAACAACTATAGACACTTGCTCCCACCCAACATAAATAATAATCTCAGAAATGCTAACAAACTTTGCTCAATCAAGTGTAGAACCAACAGGTATAAAAACAGCCCGCTTCCTTCTCTAACCACACTTCTCAACAGTTGAATTCTTGACTACTTGTTTTTTTAATGGAGCTGGAATCCAATTATTTTTGTATATTGTACTTAATCTTTTTTTCTTTTTTTTCTGTAAACACTTCCCTTTTTAATGTTTATATTTAATTTTTTCTTGTTGTATGTCTTTTAAACTCAATTCAGCCCTTGGGCTGCGATGTTTGAATTTTTAATAAACCAATAATAATAATAATACTGTGCCCCAAGATATCAGTTATTTCATTAGTAGTATTTGGCATACTATCCTACCACCCTGCTCAACTGGCATCCCAAAGTCTACTGACACGCCCCACTACACATACACAGGGCATTCTCACACAATGGGCAACATCAACCACAGTTCTCCTTTCAGAAGAACCAATCAGAGCAGTGACTGACTCACACTGAAACCTCTATAGTCTAACATGTCTTACACTCTTCAGTCTCCTGACGATGACTAGAGCAGGTTAGCGTAGCATTAGGACCATTTAAGAACTCACTCTGCGACAGTGAAGTTAATAACGAGAAGTCCCCTTGATCCACTAAGCGAAAGTAGTAGTCCCGGCCGATTGCCTACCTTCCGCCCAGGTAGTACATGTAGTTAATAAGCAGGACAGTTCTTTTCAGAACTAAGAAGTCTACTGAATTGCGAATAATCTACACCGCGGCAGTAGAATAAATAGCAAGACAAGTTCTCCAAAATCTACCTAGCAAGTAGATATATATACACATGCTGTTACCGCAAACCAAATATACAGTGAATGATATTGTCCCCTGCTCTGCCTCCCCTCTGACGAATTCGTCCTCGACCCCTTGCCCTTGGCACATGGAATGCGGTAGGCCTATCATCACTTGAACTCTCAATTTCATAATCGCTTCATAACCATCTCCATTATCATTATCATCATTATCAGAATGAGGAAATATTTGTCTCTTTGATCTCTTCTTCAATATCCAACCCCCTTCATCTTCTGACTCACCATCCTGGTCCGATACTTCCACCTCTGAATCAAAAATTAAAAAATAATCCTTTTCACTGTCAGAATCAGCAAAATAATCACAAACTTTTTCTGGAGTAAAGTGTGAACGTTTCCTGGGGGCTGCCATTGTTTCAAGCTGTAATTACATACAAAAAGACGATCAATCGACCCATGGAGGTATCTGTCGTAGCTAAAAAGAGAATACATTATAAAAGCTCAGAGACTGATGCGTCCTCTTGCAAGAACCTGAATAAAATCAAGAGAAGAAGTTTGTACATGTGCAAAATTGTAGAATATGGTAAAGTGAGAATGCCCTCTCGTAAATAACATGTATCTTAAGTGTACATGTACGATTGATAATACTTTTTATACACTACATGTATATGTACGATAAAGGTGCTTTCAGAATACATAAAATAGATCTTACATGTACGACCTTGGCACTGAACTTGGATCTCCCTAATTCCTCGTTTGTTCCCATTTTACTAGATTTAAATATGTTTGATTAAAAAAAAAAAAAAAATTTTTTAAAATGGGTATAAAGTAATCTTCTAAAACTTGTAAATTTATTTATTTACTGCCCCTTGTTGATAAAGTAAGATTCACGGAGCTCACATGTAAAAACTGTGTAACTTTGAACCAACACTGTAGCAACTCGACTCCCAGGCCTAGAACAAAGTGGCTATTAAAAGTACAGCTCGAACTTAACACATTTGAGGAAAGTTCTCATCTGTGGAACTTCCTATCCAAGCTTTAAGAACAAGTTTGCTACAATTCTGCTAAAATTTATTGAAACTTTGTGGGTATCGTGATGTCCAGATATTCTGCTGTTGGATAGATTTCCAAAATCTGGGAGAGCACTTGCCAGAGTTGGATCAGCCTTAAACTTGTTACATGATTTATCTGGGTGATGTACATGTAATGTAGTATTGTAATTTGTGAGACACAAGAGGGGTAAGTCTCAGTCTTAATAGGATCATGGAGGTATGCAATAAAACAGGCGGGCACTTGGTAAGGAATTTTCACTGGCATTGTTGGCATTGCCATGGGGTTAAGTTACATACATGTAGGTCTACAGTAAACATAGTAAATTACATTTATTAGTTAGTCATTTGCAAATGTAGCTTTGAAATTAATTAGTTTTGATTTTTCTTTTTTAGTTCTGCACTCTGTTGGTACTCATCATTGGCCTTGAGATTGCTGGAGTGGTATGTGGCATCATCTACAAGGATGAGGTAAATACCCTGGGGTCCTGCAAGGGGGTAGAGGTTGTTATAGTCTTGATTGGCAAAAATAGTTTTTGTATTAGTCGGGTCAAAGTGCCAAAATTGTCAAGATGTTGGTTTTCAGAAACATGTTTGATGTATACATCTCTTCTCCAGTAATTCATCTTTTGACCACCAACGACTACGTCAAGAAAACAATGTCGCCAATCAAGACTAAGGTTTTCATTGTTCTTGAAAAAGCCTTCAGAGTGCCCTGGCAGCCCAGGGCTGTGTGCACCCAGTGAGTTGAGAAAGATTACAGGAATTCTATTGTGCTTATGACCAGGGCTCCAGGGTTGTATAAAGCCACGCTGGTCAGCGCTGGTCAGCGCTGGTCGGGTGAAACTGGCACTAGCTTGTGCCGACCGCCACACAGACTAAATGCTACCGACCAGCACAAAAAATGCGACACAAATTATATTAAAATGAACTACCTCTTTAACACGGTCGGTCGCATGTTCAGTTTGAACCGGAAACTTTTTTCCCCAGTTGTCAATGATTAAATAAAAAACCTTTTCTACCCAAAGCCGACAATTAAAATATTAAATTGGAGATCCTTTTCTTTATTTTAACAGCCCCAGACACTATCCAGGCTTGACCTGGGAGCTTGATTGACTTATTGAGATCCAATTACATGTACTCTTAAATCTTAATCCTCTGCAGTTTGTCATACAATTGTTTTAGTTAATACTCTTGCTTCACTCAAAAGACAAGCCACATGCGCTGTGTCTCTGTGGTTTTGTGACCTGGTTTTGTGACCCTTAGGAGTTGGTGTTGTGTTCTTTTAAACCTGGAAAGTGTGTTGATATCTGCTGGCTTATAGTTTTACGATTTGTTTATGAATAGGATATGATTTATCAATATCTTATTCAAGAATGCAAATTGTTTTTTGGTAAATTACTTTTTTTCAGGGTAACTATTAAATGCATTATTCTGTTATTTTGATTTACAACTAATAGTTTATTAATGGCCTTCGTACCTTTTTTAAATTACATTTTTGGCCTTGGTGCCCTATCTACTGGCCTTGTTGCCCTCCAAAATTTGGCTTGCTCCAAGGCCAAAGTGGCCTTGCCCTAAAAATGATGTAATTCGAGGCCTGTAGCTTATATAACAGATTTACATACCTGGAAATGCATTACAAAAATACATAATTTATGTCTCAGGAAACCCATACAAATCCATTTTTAAAGCAGTAAAACCAAAAGCTTCGCTCTATTTTGATTACATAGTGTGTAAGGTGTTTAGGCAGTGACCGTACAACTCTTTGAAATTGTTTTGCTTATTTTATTTTTATCACAATTTTTTAACTTTTGCACAGAGATGACGCCAGTTTGACTTTTATTTCCAGTCAAACCATGACATTAAAGCGTCTGTTCGTATTGACCCACATTGACAATGCAAAGAACTGCAACAGTTTACACTAAGCTTTTGTACAAACGTGTAGGCATTACTCATGAATGCAATCAACATATTCAGGACTATGCAGTGTACACAATGTAGTCTCTGTCAAGGTGCTACGCTTGGTTAGTCTTTTTTACACCAAACTTTTTTAACACCAAACTTCTTTAGTAGTGAAATGTGAGCATTGATGAAGACACTCTTCCCAATTTGAAAAAATTCACTCAAAAGTGCCGCGCAATGCACAATCCGTGTGACACACAAGCAGTCACATTGTTTTCAATTTACAGGCTTAGTCTTTCAATGTGATCTCGTTACTTTGCCTGCTACATTAAAGGCAAGAAACATTTAATGCTAAAGGGCGTTTCAGAACAATGTGATAGCATGAGGATAAACGCCCTCTATTGGTAAAATACCAGTGCATTACGCAATTGGGACGTAAAGCTGCTGGTCCCGTGTATTGTGTAAGGGGAGACATCCTTCCCAAACCGCCGGATATCTGCCGGTTTTCCGCAGGGAGCCAACGGTTTTCCACTGTATTAACGCCAAAATCATATGACCTTAAATTCTGGGTCGTTACCCTACATTGAAGTTCGCCTTGGTTGTTTTTCCTTAACACTTTGACTGCTGCAAATGTTTACACGGTCCCTCTGCATGGTGCTGCAGATGTTTTACAAAACTACAAAAAAACTTCATATTTTAGTTTTACACTGTCCCTCCCCACGATTCTGCAGGTTTTATTTGAAGAACTACATCAAAGATTTATAAATAAAAACATTGAAATAAATGACACTGTTGCTTTTATTTTCTATTACACCCCATATCTTTTTTGGAGTGGTATACATCGTAGCAAGGGGTCTGGTGAAATGCAATTTTACACTGTTGCTAAAAAATTTTAGCAGAAGTTTACCGTCTGCAAATCACCGTCATCATCGGACGATTGCTGTCGATCAAATTCACTTTCAACGTCACTGGCATTACTTTCAGACTCTATATTATCAGAATGATCATTTTCATCAAACTCACTTTACTTCAGAGTCACCATCTGCGAATATTTCAACAACAGCTCTGCTACACTCACTAACCACTTCACGCGTTTCCTGGGCGCCGCCATTTTTTAACTCCGAAAGTATAAACTTCCGGGTTACGTTACCACCGCTGGTGCCCGGGCCCGATGAGTAAAACCATCGAAAACAACTCCATTGGTTCCCCTAACGTATGTCAATACGTTTTATACATGAAAAGCATTTCAATCCTTGATCTACAGAGGGCAGTACAACGTTATACAACCAGCCCGAGTCAGCCCGAGTATTCTCGGGCTCAGCACCAGCTGGGGGGCAAGTCTATCCCGAGAATACTCGGGCTCAGCAGTCAAAGTGTTAATAAATCCATTTTCGGGCTTATCTAAGGCGCACGGTCCATGTAGTGTTCATGCGTTTTGCACGTACAACAACAGTCATAAAGCTTTTGGCCAATGAAAAGCTCTGCTTTGCTGACTCCGCCCAAAGATCCAAGAAGATCCAACCCACTTCGACCATCGACGTCTATAGAATTTCATAATGAGTCCGGTAGCCGATTGTTCAATTTCGTTTCACTCGTGGATTTGCAACAATGGATATTAACAACAACACACTGCTGTCCTGACAGGGAAATTGCGACACAGGGAATACGCGTGCGGGGACAGTTTGAAAGTGCACCGGGTTAACCGTGTGGTAAAAAAAGATCCTGTTGCCTCCCCAGGGTTGTATTTCACCGAGAACAGTGGCGGATATTGGGGGGCACCCCCCCCCCTGCCAATTACTGGATTAAATTCATATCCCTTAATTATTTTACTCGCTAAGTTTATGGCGAGGTGAGTTCCTTGTTTACTTATTGAGTAAACTTGATTTGTAATTGGGTTATAAACAATGTATTAAAAAGGGCACTTCTAACTTAAAAACGGCAAACTACATGTAGTGGTGTTTTTTCCACAGGCAGCACCATAAGTTCAGGTTTCAAAAATATAATATAATTATAATAAAATGTGTTGGTCACAGACGTAGACAGATATATCAGTCTTTCGCTAACCTAGATTAGAGCAATTTGCATTTGACTCATCTACATATGGAAAGTATGTATAAAAGACGATACATGTACGTCGTCTGTACAAATGTAATATAAAAGCCATACCTAAAGGATTAGGTGTCTATTCATTAAAACAATACGTCGTCTGTATACATGTCATGTAAAAGATGTACCTAAATGATTATGTGTCTTTTCAAACGATATACATGTACATGTATACATGTACGTCGTCTGTACAAATGTAATATAAAAGAAGTACGTAAAGGATTAGGTGTCTATTCAAACGATACGTCGTCTGTACAAAATGTAATGTAAAAGACGTACCTAAAGGATTGGGAGTCTTTTGCAATGATATGTTGTCTGTATTTGAACTAACTACATGTAGTGTTCACCAACAACATTCTTGATACCGCCGACTGTTATACGGCATTTAAGTCTAACCTACGAGAAATATGGATCACAATATCATTCTTATGTTTTTGTGTTCAGTTCACCATTTCCTTTTGCTTATCAGTACACCACCAGTACCGCATTTTGAGAACGGTGAACTCTGTTTCCTTTTTGAAACAATTGGCAGGTTATTTGTCCTGTTTTTAAGTTCATGTTTATTTGCTCTGCCGGGACCGAATCCAAGCCTGTACGCCCGTCTGTTTCCCCATTTTGAAGGACAAGGACTTCTTCCACCTAGAGATCTTTTCTTCGACGTCGCTCCGGATCTCCCGCGATTTTTCCGACTAAACGGGAGAATCACCTGAATCTATAAATCGCATATGGCAGGATCTACAGCCGTTCATGGAAAATCAAGGAGCTGGGCGGAGACACCGTCATCTAGCTAGAAACCGGGTTATGATGGCGTTGATCTGGATGAGACATTATCCAACATATGACATGTTGGCCTCACTTTTCAACATGTCAACTACCGCGGTTTCAAGGGAGTTGTACTTGATTATTCCCCTGATGTGGTACTACTTCAAATCACATATCGCCTGGCCCACGCAAGAGGAATGGCTTGCGCAAAGGGGGAAATGGGAACTTTTCCCGAATGCTGTCGGGGCCATCGATGGCACGTTGCACGAAATTCAACCCCCACAAACGGAACCTCAGCATGAGTATTGCAGCGGTTACGCCCGTTACCACTGCATGAATACACAGGTAATGTTATCTTGTTGACATATTAAAGTAACACCCCCGTCCCCGGCTATGCAATTGTTTTCATCTTAACTGTATTACTTTAAGTTAGGTAGACAATTTGCATTTGCACTTAACGGGTTTTCCTGTTCCCGGTAATATATCGAAACTCATTTTCTAATCCATCTTACATTTTTCGTCCACAGCGGGTTTTTCCTGGCCATATGAACGATGCAGGCGTACGCTCTTCTGCCTTGCATAGGGCCGGGAGAGGAGCTTCATTTTCCCGAGGAGGTCTTCCTACTGGGGGACAATGGGTACGCCAACCGGTACCCCATCATGACGAAGTACCGAGCCAACCAAATCAGACAAGCCGAAAGTTATGAAGATCGGTTGGCCATGTCCATGTTCAATCATTAGAGCATTCTATATGTCGGATCCATGTTGAGCATGTTATGAGTTATTTCAAAAACTATAGAGCAGTTAACAGGATCTTCAACAGGATCTTCAACAGGGTTTTATGACTTCGTAATTCCTAGCCCGACTGGGCACTGCTGGTAGTTGATTAGTGTCGTAACGACCAGGGATGGGTTTGGGATTGGAATACTCATTTATCTCTTTACATCCCCCCCCCCCCCCCGCCCAAGAAAAAACAATCCAATTAATCCAATACACACACCCCTACACACCAAACAGGAAAACGTGTATGGCAAGCAAAAATGACGCCACCATCGCCAGAAAGATTCCTAACCTCTGAGCTGCGGACAACTCAATGAAGTATAGTGTTAGCATTGTCTTCTTGACGACCTTCCTTGCAAATCAACGGAGTGGAAGAAAACGAACAATGACAGACCAGGCTCATTGTGGGATTTATAAGGATGTGGACATTTGTAGAGGGTGGCGCTTAGGGTGGAGTCTTCATACAGTAGCAGAGCTTTTTATTGGACAAGAGCTTAATGAACGTCGTACGTACGTGCAAAACGCATGAACACTAATTGGACCGTGCGCCTAAAAATAACTCTAGATTGAGATTGAATTGAACATTGAAACTCATCAGATAATTGAACCTCCGTATCAAGACGACACAAACTTATTGACGTCATGATGACATCATCAGGCATCGAATTACAATAAATCATAGTTTAATAGTTGTAAAAAATCATAACTCATGAAAGACATGTTGAAATTTTACAATCTACTCATCATCAGATTAGTCGGTAAACGTTCGACAAACACTACACAGAACCTTACCCTCTTTGACCTTGACATCCGGTTCAAATCGGAAGTTGAAAATTTCAAAATATCTTATCTTATTCACATCTTAAAAAACTACTGATCATTTTAGCATAATTTTCAGGTTGTAGAATGTTGAGCCTGCTCAAACCGGACGTTCAAGTGCTCCTGCATGTTTTTGACCCACTCATTGACAACGCACGATAGTGTATTAACACACGCTAAACCTGTACATGCACATTGAATGTGTGCTTTACTTTACATGTGCGTGTATTTGAACTAGAGCTTCATGTAGGAATACATTCGCATCGGTGTTACAACTTGTATTGCCCCCCCTCCCGATAATCCATCTAATATTTTATAAATTTATAACTCCTGAACCACATATTGAATCCAGACATCATCTGAAAGTTATTAATCAACTTATCACGCGCTACACATTAAGTGAACCCCTTTGACCTTGACTTTCGGTTCAAGACGGAAGTTAACATTTTATGTACAAAAATCATAACTTCTGTGCCAAATATTGGATTTTTACAATCTATACATGTACATACATGTACGTCATCATAAAGGACTCCAAAGACTTCACCAACGCTACAAATTTGACCTTGCTTTCCGGTTCAAACTGGAAGTTGGAACTTTAATTTTGAACAAATCATAACTTCTTAACTTCTTGGATTTTTACAATCTATACATAATTGGAAAAGTATGTTACAACTAAAGAAACGTGCACAGGATGCTACCCCATTTGACCTTGACTTTTTGTTCAAACAGGGAGATGAAATTTAATATTAGAAAAAATCTCTACTCCTGAACCACACTTTGAATTTTTACAATCTCTACGGCATTAGAAAGGTCTTCAAAATCTTAACAAGCGCTACACAGGTTGTGACCCCCATTTGACTTTGACTTCCGGTTAATACCGGAAGTTGATGTTTATTGTTTGAAAAACTCATAACCCCTGAACCAGTCATTCAGGCATGAGAATTCCCCGCCGTTCGGCAGTTTTCCACTTTTTGGAGGCCAAAATATGACCTCCAAGTTCAATGTGAATCCGGTTTAAAATTAGGGGGGGGGGGGGGTAGGGGTTACACGATTACATGTTTAAGCGACCGATCATCCGGCCCACATTTACATTTTTATTGTTCGGATAAGCGTAAAAAAATTCACTCGAAAGTGCCGTGAAAGGCTGACCAATAGCGATCACGATGTAGACGATGTGCCCCAAATCGTCCGCTTGCGTCTTCTGTTGAGTCCCCTTTCGTTTATCTGTGGAGCGTAATCAACAGATTTGCACAACGAATCAGACAAACTCTTGTGCAATCTTTAGTTTGTGCTATGCAGAATCTGCAGCTCCATTTGCCTATTGAGCATAAGTTTGTGCAATCTTCAGATTGCGCATCGTTGTGTAGACACGTGCGCGCAGTGCTTTGCATTGTGGGTATTTTCCGCTGGGTACTTTAGGAAACACGACGTGACGTCCGTGGATCACAAAATCATGAGACCCAAATCACGCAGATATCAGTAAACTTGTCTGGATGTGTTCTGGTTTTTGGCGAGCTGCTTTAGCAGAATGCGAGCCTATGTAATACCGATTTTGTCCGTCCGTCCGTCCGTCCGTCCGGCCGTCCGGCCGTCCGGCCGTCCGGCCGTCTGCATTCAATGGAAATGTTAAAGTTTTTACTTTAAGCTCCAACCTTTAAGTGTTGAGTTGTGTTATGGAATGTACAAGCCCAAGTGAGATTGTTATACAGTGTCAGTCATTTTTGTAATCCCCAACTATGTTTTTCAGGAAATGTAAATGTTTTTGAATAAAAAAAAGTTTAACATTATTTTACATGCTTAAATAGTGACCTCTGGATTGTAAAGAGCCAAACTCAAACTAAAATATTGAAGTTTTAGATTAAGCTTGTAACTTTGAGTGATTATTTCAAAACAGAGAGTCGGTTCCACTTGAATGATCTAAAACAATGAACATCTTGAATGGCTAAAACTCCTTTTTGCAATGATGTACTGACTTGAAACTTGAAATAAATATTGCTACTGACATGCAGATTCATATGAAAAGATAAAACTGATGAGTATGTCACAGGTTCCAGTTGAATGATCTAAAACAATGAAAACACTTAAAAGTTCATTACTCCTTATTGCAATGATGCACTGAAATGAAACAAGAATCAAATATTGCTACTTACATAAAGAGTTTATCATCAATGGTTCCAGTTGAATGAGCTAAAACAATGAAAACCTTAAATGGTCATAATTCCTTTTTGCAATGATGTTCTGACTTGAATCAAATATTGCTACTGACACGAAGATTTAAAGCAGTCTAATTGCCCAATATTTTTCACCTTGCTGTCATATTTGAGGTTCCTTTATTTTTCTGTTTTTGATTTGTTTCCTCACCTGTCTGGATACAACCCAAATTTTCCATATAGATTTTAAATACAGATGCTTACATTTTTTGTTTCCCCATCCTGAGCCTATACCCCAATGAACAAAAACCAAACATAACAACACATGGTCAGTTGTCAAATGCACATTTCATGCACATTTTCTATTGCCATTGTTTAGTTCCTTAAGAATTGTGTAAGCCCATTATTTCACACATGATGCACATGTATAAATATACATGTATACATGCATCTGTACATACCTGCACATGGATGAATATTGTAATTGAAATACTTCCATCTAGTCAGGTCAATGGTTTCTTGTAAAGGCTTTCTGTTCTGAGCCTGATCTACTTAAGTAAATGTAATTTACATTTTGTAGATGCATCTACTCTGGTAAATGTTTGTCTTTGATGACATACCAGAGCTGCGAATGAGAGAACTCATCTTAGAATTTGTTGTTACTAATGTGTGTCAGGCAGTGTTAGAACTAGGCCAGTATTTTTTGAATGACCATTATACCATGCCAGATATGTTGCAGAGGGTGTCCCCAATTGTTCCCATACTTTAACACACTGTTTTCCTCTTGTACAGGAGTGTACCCCCCCCCCCCCTAAAATCCCCAAAGAATACCTGAGATTCCTAGAACACAATGAAGGCAAAATAGGAGGGGTGGGGTTACAAGTTTGGTGACACTACATACACACACACCTCAAACACATTGTATACCTGTTGTATAATGTGTTGGGTGTGTCTATAAATCTTATTATTTGTTTTGTATCTTTTTGTGTCTCTTCCTTGTCAGCCCTCGCCCATCCTTAGCCCCCACTGTCACTCCCACTTTAAACCAAGTATGCAATGGTCAAGTGCATACCTGTTAATGTCCCCACCCCTAACATCAGTTGATCAACTGATTGACTTTTCTATTAGTCTTTGTTTTTCTATCGGGCGATCAGCAGCTCGCCATGGCAGCTTTGCTGTTCTAGTTTAGTTTAATTTTGTTAAAAAACATGTTAGTTTGGTCAAAGACTGACATTTGGTCCATAATACCTTCATTTTTTAAATAATTTTTTATTCTTTAATTATTTATTATTATTTGTTTTCAAGCCGAATAAAAAGTTTAGGGTCGCAGCATAAAATAAGGGTCGGTCGGGTAACCGGAAACAGAACACTTTTTTGGGGGGCCTTATTATAGAGTGATACATTTAGATTCTCAAGTGTCAATTGTGCTTATTTCTGCTGTTAAGTATGGACATTCAGATCTAAAAATTACATAGAAAATTGCTTGAAAATGATACTTTTCAGTACCTAAATTGTCAAAATTTTCTAAAAGGGGGCGCTGCCCCTTCCTCCCCCGCCGGGGGCCTCGGCCCCCTCCTCCCCCGCCGGGGGCCTCGGCCCCCTCCTCCCCCGCCGGGGGCCTCGGCCCCCTGGACCCCCAGCATGCCTCATCTTCGGCTCGGGACAAGCCTGCGGCTAGTGGATCGATATAATTTCCCGTTTTTTTCAACATGACCCATTGTCATGCCTGGTCATTGGATTTATAAGGTAAAATGTTGTCACCAATTCATTCAATCACTCACCATGAACACCTTGTTTTGTAATTAACAAAAACTGAATCTCTAGTTTATTTTTTAATGTCGTCTGTTTTCAAACATCCATTCGCTTCAGTTACTCTTTGTTTTTATCAATTAAGTTTGGTATCGTCATAACAAAATCAACAACCGACTCGTTGGAATGTACGTTATGGAATGTTACGTTCAACATACGAAAGTTAGTTTAGCAACAATCATTCTCTCCACAACTCCTTACTTTCAAACATGAGAGGGTTTCCGCCATCCACGTGTACCTTTTAAACATATTTTTGGATCAACCTGTTAAGTGTTTTCTCATTGATTATAAAGTTTGAATAAATAAATCTTCCATTTGAAATCATTTTTGATCGATTAAATTGAATTGTTGAGTTAGTAAAGGCAAATTATGGATCTACCAAAGAATCAATGAGAGGTAACAAAAACAAACAAACAAACAAAGCAAATCAAAAACTTTTCAAGATTTAAAATGTGAAATGAAAGTTTACAAAGTGCAAGACTTTTCAAAGGATACTGATTCCCAAGCTGGTTTTCCAAATAATTCTGGCCATCCTAAATGATACTCAAGGAATAAAAACAACTCATCATACACACAATGTAGGTGTTCATTGTCAAGCCTGAAGTTTGGGTAGTTTATGAGGGGAAAAGCTGGGTGTAAAACGGTGCCTAGCAGCATGAATATTCTCCTAGCTTTGTCCACTGACCTGTAGACAAAATAAGCTCATTATAGAGAAGATATATCCGGCAAAGAGAAGGGGTTCGCCCCGGTGTTCCTGGTTTAATTGGCTACATACATGATATAGTGCAAGAGCACCTTGTAAACCATATTACATGGTACTATGTAAAGGAATAGGTCTAAAATAATCAAAAATTGTGGCATTTTTGTAAAATAAAACCTTCATGTTGTGTAGTATTTGGTATGGCTACTATTTTTGAGGAACTGTGCTCCACAGACCTTTTACAAGCATACCAGCATCGTCAATGGTGTATACGGCTTTAGCATGCACACCAACGATCATGATTATTGCAATTTCGGGGGGAAAGACCTTCTTTTTCCCGAGCATGCACAGACACGTTAAGTCTTTGCTTTGGTGTTTGTAACTTGTTTAAATAAAAATAATTATAATAATATTAATAATAACTAGAGATAGTGATTGTGTACAATCACAGAGCTGTTCCGATGCCCAAGGAGTCTCTAATTGAAAACAGTTTGAAAACTGGTTGTGTAGTTCTTGAGATAGGGTCCCACTTCCGGTTGACCTGGAAGTAAAGGTCAATATGAGGTCACAGTTACCCAAGGAGTCTATAACTGAAAAAAGTTTGAAAAAAGGTTATGTGGTTCTTAAGATATGGCCCCACTTCCGGTTGACCCGGAAGTAAAGGTCAACATGGGGTCATGGTTACCCAAGGCTAATCTCCAATGCCCAAGAAGTCTATAACTGAAAAAAGTTTGAAAATTGGTTGTGTAGTTCTTAAGATATGGTCACACTTCCGGTTGACGCAGAAGTAAAGGTCAACATGGGGTCACGGTAACCCAAGGCTAATCTTCAATGCCCAAGGAGTCTAAAAGTGAAAAAAGTTTGAAAATCGGTAGTGTAGTTCTTGTGATAGGGTCCCACTTCCGGTTGACCCGGAAGTAAAGGTCAACATGGGGTCACGGTTACCCAAGGCTAATCTCCAATGCCCAAGGAGTCTATAATTGAAAAATGATTGAAAATCGATTGTGTAGTTCTTGAGATATGGTCCCACTTCCGGTTGACCCGGAAGTAAAGGTCAACATGGGGTCACGGTTACCCAAGGTTATTGTACAATGCCCATTAGGAGTCTATAACTGAACAAAGTTTGAAAATCGGTTGTGTAGTTATTGAGATATGATCCCACTTCCGGTTGACCCGGAAGTAAAGGTCAACATGGGGTCACGGTTACCCAAGGTTATTCTCCAATGCCCATTAGGAGTCTATAACTGAACAAAGTTTGAAAATTGATTGTGTAGTTCTTGAATTACGGTGTCACTTCCGGTTGACCCGGAAGTAAAGGTCAACATGGGGTCACGGTTACCCAAGGCTAATCTCCAATGCCCAAGGAGTCTATAATTGAAAAATGATTGAAAATCGATTGTGTAGTTCTTGAGATATGGTCCCACTTCCGGTTGACCCGGAAGTAAAAGTCAACATGGGGTCACGGTTACCCAAGGCTATTCTACAATGCCCATTAGGAGTCTATAACTGAACAAAGTTCGAAAATCGGTTGTGTAGTTATTGAGATATAATCCCACTTCCGGTTGACCCGGAAGTAAAGGTCAACATGGGGTCACGGTTACCCAAGGCTATTCTACAATGCCCATTAGGAGTCTATAACTGAACAAAGTTTAAAAATCGGTTGTGTAGTTATTGAGATATGATCCCACTTCCGGTTGACCCGGAAGTAAAGGTCAACATGGGGTCACGGTTACCCAAGGCTATTCTCCAATGCCCATTAGGAGTCTATAACTGAAAAAAGTTTGAAAATTGATTGTGTAGTTCTTGAAATACGGTGTCACTTCCGGTTGACCCGGAAGTAAAGGTCAACATGGGGTCACGGTTACCCAAGGCTAATCTCCCATGCCCAAGGAGTCTATAACTGAAAAAAGTTTGAAAAACGGTTGGGTAGTTCTTGAAATAATGGTCTCACTTCCGGTTGACCCGGAAGTAAAGGTCAACATGGGGTCACGGTTACCCAAGGCTAATTTCCAATGCCCAAGGAGTCAATAACTGAAAAAAGTTTGAAAATCGGCTGTGTACTTCTTGAGATATGGTGCTGCAAAGATTAACTAATTAAAGCTTTGAATTACCGTAATTTGACACCTGATGACGTCACAGTAACAAAAATATGTTTTTCATACTAATAAATTTGATAAGGTACACGATGGTATGTAACTTATCCCAATCCAATGCCTTTTAACGAAAACCCTATTAGAACGTACGTATATCCTCTCTCGATTCCAATATCACGGCAGTCTTTGACGCCTAGCCGTGATTGCGCAATCACGGCACAATTTGCTTCGTAGCCATGGTTTGTGTTTGAACCACCAAAACGTTACTAAAACGTTTTTTTTTATACGAAAAGAAAAAACACCTACAAATGACGTCATGATGACGTGACGAAAAATGTTAGACCGGAATCGACATCTACAATACAAGACGATGCCATAACTGAAAAAAGTTTGAAGATCGGATGTTTACTTCTTGAGATATGGTGTCAATCAGATTGGCTAATTAAATATTCATACAGCTGTGACGTGAATAATTAATTAAGATTTTTAATCTAATTACATCTAAAATTCAAGTCAGGGCATAAGCTTTAATATGATATAGGATTTGTCTGCTTTTGATAATTCTAAGAATAACATATGGTCTTCGAAAGAGACACAGGTTAAGTCAATACGATTTGAGGGAAAGAAAGAAAAATAATAATAATAATAATAATAATAATAAAAAAAATAAAAATCTGGACGATTTCAAAAGCTGTTCCGACTGAAAGTTCGGAACAGCTAATAATAATAATAATAAAAATTTTAAAAATCTCAACTGAAACAATAGCTGTTAAGACTAATAGGTCGGAACAGCTAATAAATAAGCGATTTTGAGGTTTTTGATGAACTCCCTTTTTAGACCAAGATGTCGGACGGTGAACAATTCAGCAAGATCGGAAACATGCAGTACGTGCAAATACACACACTACATGTAGCTTTAAATACAGGAAAGTTTTGTCAACCAATCGGGTCTTGCCAACCCACTGACGTACATTTTGTAGACTTATAAAAGGGGCACACAACTGAAAGTAATAACTACCAGCGTACTAACGCAAGACTGAGTTTTAAAGGTGAAATGAACTTGGTAAAATGCCGTTCCCCTACATTAGTTCCCCTACATTAGTTTCGTAGCTATCTTTCGAACAGGAAACAGTTTACTAAAGTTGGTTCTTCACATTCTGCTACGAATCTCATTACCTGTGGAGTTCCCCAAGGCTCACTGCTTGGTCCACTCTTGTTTTCTGTATATATTAATGATATTTATAGCTCTTCAGATTTGTTAAATTTCATATTGTTTGCTGATGATACCAATATATTTTATGCGTGTGAAAAAAATAATGTATTAAATTCAATTCAAACAGTTAACAATGAACTAGGAAAAGTGTCCTTATGGCTTAGAGCAAATAGGCTCTCACTTAATCTTAAAAAATGTACTTGCATACTTTTTCACAAAAAGAAACATATCTCACTATCTCTGTCTGGTTGTGTTCAAATACAAATTGACGGAGTTCCTATTCAACAAGTGACTCATACCAAATTTCTTGGTGTTTATATAGACGAAAAACTCTCTTGGCAATTTCACATTAAACACATTGAGAATAAAATCGCAAAAAATATTGGTATCATATCTAGGCTTAAACATATTTTGCCTTGCTCTATCTTGCACATTTTATATTGTTCGCTAATTTTACCCTATCTCTCATATTGCAATATTATTTGGGCCAACACATACCACTCAAAACTTAATAGGTTAGTAAAACTTCAAAAGAAATCAATTCGCATTATCAACAAGGTTCCCTTCGGGGAGCACACCGCTCCACTATTTCAAAAGTTAAATTTACTTACCATTCTAAACATAAACAAGTATCAGCAAGATATTTTTATGTTTAAATTTATAAATAGATTACTTCCACCAACAGTCAATGCACTATTTAAAGTTAACCGTTTAGTCCATTCCCACAATACACGGTCTTCTTCTAAGATCCACATTCCGCACGCACAGTCAACTATGTTTCAGCATACCTTGTCCTACTCCGGCCCTGTTAACTGGAACTCTCTTCCATTATCTCTATCTAAATGTAAATCCCTTAATACATTTAAAAAGAATCTAAAGCTTTATATGGTATCTTTACAAAGTTCAAGTTAAAAAATGTATGTCATTTACCATATTCAGTTGTTTATGCATGTATTACTCTCATCTTAATTTGCTTAAACTAGTATGGACTTTGTTTTTGTTTTGTCTGTCTGTCTATCTGTCCGGTCTACAGTCTGTCCGGACTGTCTGTCCGGTCTGTCTGTCCCGTCCGGTCTGTCTGTCCGTCTGTTTTTTTTTCCTATTTTGCCAGTATGTAATTAGATTTGTAATTTACTGTGATTTACGGCATTCCCGCTACAAGCACCTGCTTCTAGGGTATTATTGCCGCCATCCCATTATTCTCTATTATTAATAATGTTAAATATTACAAGTACTCCTTCAGCCTTACAATATTGTAATTACTATTCTTGTGAACTTGTATTCAGTTGAAATGGAATGGAAATAAACGTAAACATGTAATGTAACATTAGTTCCCCTAATTAGTTTGCTATAATGATGTATCACTCTGATTTTTTAGAAGAAGATCTGAGAACCCATGAATCACTACTTGGTACACTCTTAAGGGCAGTGACTCTTAACTAAGATGTGTAGTGAAGTTGATTGTAGTGAGCCATGTAGAGACCCGCTGCTGTTCTCCAGTAGATAGCAATCTACATGTACATGTACATGTACATCTAAGTCTAAATGTGACCCCAGGCACTGTGAACTTCTCCCATGGTTTCTCCGACATCTAATTTCTAACAAGTTGAATAAACGGCGGGTAAAAAACCTTGTCATGGATGGTACTTATCCGCTGGTTGTCCTGGACTAATTTTGAAAAGGTCCCTTACACGTATACCGAAGAGTAACCGTAAACGCATGTTTACGTAGTCGTGGCGGCGCGGATAACCGGGTAGTTCAAAAGGGGTAGTCGCAACTAGACATACATGTAGTAATTAATAGTTGAAACTTCAAGACTAGTTGCACTAGTCTCCCAGGTTTAGTGACAAGAATTAAAAGTTTACAAAACAAAAGTTTTACAGATTGTCCTGCATTACTATGCTTTTTGACAAAAAGGGCATTTATGAATGGGAACAAAGGAGTATTTACATGGTCTTAAACAGCCGTTTAAGACTTTGCAGGGTCCTGGCTGTGTGGTAAAGAACCTCCCCTTTGGCTTGGTTCTTCTAAATACGGTTTTCCCTTACATGCCTTACAGGATTTAATGACACATTATTTTTTGGTTCCAAATATAGAAAAGCCCTTTATACTGCTTTTGTAACCATGAATAATATCAACACCAGTGTGTGACATGTGTGACTGTCATATATTAGTTGACACTTGACATGTTTGACCAACTCTTTTAACAACACTTTGTGCTGATTTAAGACAACCTCCAAATGTCTGTTCTGGTCGGTAATGTTAAGCATAGAGAAAGGATCTTAGGAGCTGCAACTTTCTTTATTCAAAGAAACATGATCACCATTGGCATGGCGCAGTGTATTTTGGGTGATCGGCACACATGCAGAACTCCTACATGTAACTAGTAGTTACAGTACATGAATGTTGAATGAAAGCGTGGCAGTTAAAAAAGGTGTTCATGTACATATTATTAATATGTTTTGATTCTTGATTTGGAGTTGGCTATGGTTGGCCATATCTTTAATTTACATTGAAACTATTTAAAGTTGTTAATGGGTTGCTAAATCAAACAAAGAAAAAGCCTGTATTATACCCAGTAGTGTATCAGATGCGGTTCTGGCAGATAGTTTTTCTCACTATTTCAGCAACAAAATTGTTAATATTCGTAGTATTTTCCCTGTAGCAACTAGTTCTACTATATCGCCAACTAACCATTTACCTGTGTGTGCTCATGTATCAAATATTTCCCAGTTTGAATCTACTACTGTGTCTGAGATTATAAAATTAATAAGTAGTTCTCCTTCTAAGTCATGTGAACTGGACCCTGGCATACCTACAGATCTTTTAAAAAAGTGTATTGATGTTGTAGCACCTCTTATTACTACTATTGTGAACAAGTCCTTTGAGCAAGGTAATTTTCCAGACAGTCTTGAGACAGCTTACATTCGTCCCCTAATCAAGAAGCCAGGTTTAGATGTTGAGACTTTTTCTAACTACAGACCGGTAGCTAATTTGAAGTTTATTGGCAAGACCATTGAGCGCATTGTTGCCTCCAGATTGAATACTGTTATCTCTGACTCTGGCCTTGCTGATAAATTTTAATCAGCATACATGTCCAAGCATAGCACTGAATCGGCACTTTTGCGGGTGCAAAATGACATTTTATGTGCTATGGATGAAGGCCATGTGACTGCCCTGATTCTGCTTGATTTAAATGCGGCTTTTGACACTGTGGATCACACTATTTTGCTCAAGAGACTACGTGATATTATTGGTTTACAAGGTAATGCCCTTAATTGGTGCCAATCCTATTTGCAAAACAGACCACAACATGTTCGCATTGGCAATTCCACATCGGATCCGGTTGTTCATGATTTTCGGTCCCTCAGGGGTCGGTTCTTGGACCGCTGTGGGGTTCACAGTGTACACTTACCCAGTTCATAGCATCATCATGAAACACAAACTGAACTATCATGTATATGCTGATGACACTCAGTTATATTTCTCTTTTAAACCATCCAAACATTTTGCTGATGAGAGCATCAGTCGTTTTGAAAGTGTTGGTGAAATTCGTGTTTGGATGCAAGAAAATTTCCTTAAGCTTAATGACAACAAAACTGAATTTATGATACTTGGTTCACGCCAACAACTCTCTAAAGTTACTATTCCCCATATTAATATAGGTGACTCCGAAGTTACCGCTGTTACCAAAGCTCGTAATCTTGGTGTGATATTCGACTCTTCCATGACACTTAGTTCGCATATCTCTAGTATTGTACGTTCTACGACATTTCACATTCGTAATATAGGCAAAGTAAGGAAATATTTAACACAAAATGCAACTAAGCAGATAGTCCACTCGGTCGAAGTTTCCAGACTTGACATGTGTAACTCACTTCTATATGGTCTTCCTTGTAGTCAAATTGAACGTCTTCAGCGTATTCAGAACTATGCTGCTCGTGTTATTACCTTGACTAAAAAGTCCTGCCATATAACGCCGATTTTGAAAGAATTGCACTGGTTACCAGTAAGCAGTAGGATTAAGTATAAACTTCTGCTTTTTGTGTATAAGTCACTCACCAACAATGCCCCTGCATATTGATGATCTTCTCAAACCTTACAATCCTCATCGCAAACTCCGTTCTTACAATTCTAGCCTCCTTATTGAGCCCATATCCAATCATTCATGGGGAGACCGATCTTTCTCACATGCTGTCCCACGCCTATGGAACAAATTGCCAGCACTAGTAAAATCATCTGTTTCTTTACCCCAATTTAAAACAAACCTTAAGACACATCTTTTCAATCAAGTATTTGAGTAAATGGTTTGATTTTTACCGTCGATGTTTTCTTAGATATTGCATTTGTATTGTATTTCTCTACCACATGTTCTGGATTTCTTCTTAGCTTAGGCTTACATGTACGTTTCTATTTTGGTTATTGTACATTGTGTATGTTATTGTTTGTATTTAGCGCCATGAGCACTTTGATGGATTTGTGCGCTTTATAAGTTTTCATTATTATTATTATTATTATTATTATTATTATTGCAAAAAAGACTAACTTTTACAATGTACCTGCCAGATGCAAAATTATTGTTTGACAAAAAAATCCATGAAAATGGTGTTTATGTCAATATTAACAAAAATCATAATTCTCACATGAATTTTGAAGATTTTGGAGTCAATTTAAAAAAGCAAAACTCTGACGCATAGCTGTCATATCAAAATCTTTCAGCGAAAGTATGTCAGAAGATATGGCAGCATTCTTTCACTGCAGTGTGCAACTAAGCTGTGATTTACCCACATCAAATGCAGCATTGCACCGACTGATCTTTGTTAGTGCCTGGGAGGTTCAAACTCATTCCATGGTCCTTTCTCTTTGGGTAGAAGTATGTGTCTCCCATGAATTTTCTTAAAAGGCTTTTCAACAAAAATCCAAGCAATTATTTAGCAGAATGGGTACTGCAAACAGTTTTAAAATGAATGTTTTAATTGCATATAGTTATTGATGTTGTTTCACCAATGCACACCAGTGTACATGTATGATAAACACTGTATACACTGAGCTTCCCGCATGTCCTGAGTCCTGCTTTAAAAAATGCACAGGCTACACAGGTGGGATTTAAACCCATGGCCTCTCTTTCCCGCAACCACCAGATCGCCTGCACCATGTGTGCCCAGTTTGTCAATCCTCACTTAAAAAACAATGACTGTTTTGTTACAGGTAAAAACAGAACTGAAATCCAAGCTGAAGTCTGCCATCAATAACTACGATGATAATGCGTCCATAACTGAAGCTGTAGATACTTTACAAAAAACGGTAAGGATGCATACATCTAAGAGCCACCTGTACATGATCCATTGTGTACAGATCCATTTGTATAGAGCTCTCTTCATGCTTAAAAAATAGGTTGAACACTTTTAAGAAAGTGATTCATGCAATATTATTAAAGATGGACTACAACGAAAACTCACATTAAATTTACTATCGAACCTTGTTTAGGTTGTGTTCAGGTAACAATTTATTTTTGTGGTCATGTTTTTCTCTAAATAATTTTGTTGCAATTTGACCGAAAAAATTAGACCTCGATTCTTCGATTTTGAAATTTCCCGCCCTGTACTGGTTGTCAAGGTCGATGTCAATTTATTTTATTTTATTTCAGCATAGCAGACTCGCACAAGTCTATAGCAGTCAGCAATGAATATGCAAAGCTTTTGTATTTATTTCACCCAACCTTATTTGTGTATTTGTAAGTCAGTGAGCCATGGTACTATCTAAATATAAATATTCATGAGGGATTATGCAAAGTGAGAGGCAGTGATGGGTGAGATGTGTTAAGCTTTTTCAAACCGGTATGCCGCTAAGCATTGTAGGAAATACCAGAAATCTCAAGGCAAGGCGCGGTGGTGTTACAAGATCAACCAGCAGCCGAATTAGCCTAAAGCCATACCGTAAGTATTGTCAGTTATATTTATTATCAATGTGTATTCCTCTCAATCAATTCCTTTCCTGTTTATTGAATTGAGTTTATTTGTAGATTATAAGGAAATGTGCTTAAAGTAGAATTCTCATATAAAACCATGTAAGAGAAGTTTCTGATATTTGTTGTTTAAGGTTCGTTATGTTTAAGATGCTTTACTGCTGTAAATGCAAGGTGATAAACGATTTGAAGTGATTTATTTTCCATTCAGAATATGAAATTTAAGTCTTACTTTAAGAAATTTGTATGAAAGCATACATGTACTGCTTAAAATTTCACCCGTAAAATATGGGTATGCAGTTATTGTGTATATTTTGCTCATCATGTATTTTGTTTCACCTCAATTAATTTTGGAGTTGGGAAATTTAATAAGTAAACTTCCGAATTTCAGATGGCTCTGAGGTCAGGCTTATAGCCTTTTTGAAATGACATCTGTCCCTGCTAAGAACAACTTGGACCCCAGCAACCCCTGAATGGAACTACCTGACAGAGGTCTTCCACGGGCTACCTAAGCTGGAGGTGACAACACTTTAACTGGCATACTGATGGGCCAAGACCACCTGAGAAGTGACCACCGATCACAGACGGTGACGACAACAGGCGGATAGCTGTATAGCTCCAGCCAGGAATATTTTTCGCATGACGCGTGGGCCCATCATTTTAGAAACTGTCTTTTCTTATGAGTATGTAAATCAGTGCACTGTGTAATAGCCTGGACGTTTTGGCCAAACATCCAGTAGTTAACAAAGTAGTCTTATCAATTGAGTGACACACCCAGAATGTAATAAATATATATATTATATGTTAATATATCTGGGTAGAAATACTCACAGTTAACAGTTGTCAAAACACAGTTTCCTAGGAGAGGTTGTTAGACGTGGGGGTTGGCTGTAATTGTTCAAACAAACAGGGTACATTTTTTTGTGTGTGGTTACTTTTGATAGAGAGTATTAATTTAACTATTATAGTATAGAGAAGTCGAGTGGACATCTCTTCACTCTCCAACTATAATATCAATATTGAAGTGTTGTAAATATTAACTGATTTTCTTGTTTATTTAATTAAATCATATTTCATAGTAATTTGAGAATATTTTGTTATTGTTTCCATAACTCGTCTTGATAGGGTGACAAACGGCACATAACTTTATTGTTTCGCTTTGCAACTCAGGCGCGCGTGACATTTTGGGGGCTTGTCCGGGAGATCGTTTGTCATTTTAAACCCACCTCCGGCATTACTTTTAATACAGAGTTTCAGGACCAGTTGTGTAAACAATAATTGGGAATTCATATTGAACTCAACATTGTTGCTAAACCACTTACAATAATTGATATTCATATGACTGATACTACGTGCTAGGTCGCGTGCTGTTTTATTAGCGAAGCAATTCTGAGTTATTTATTTGTTTTGCTTGGTAAATTGCTGCAACGAGCTGGTTGGTCTTGCTTTAGTGCACGTAGCCGTGAAAAGGACTCGGTGTCTGCGCTTCAGTAAATCCTTTGTTAACGCGGCTTTTGTGCATACGAGATCGCTGTGTACAGTACTAGGCTCGCCTCCAGTCTCTTTTATTAGTGCTTGCAATTTGTTTTTGTTTTTGCTACTTAATTTTATATTGCGCATAGCCATGGATCGGGGATGGCTTGAGCTAGGCAGAGAGGTTGGTTTGACTGGTGGTGATTTGATAGAATTTGTGAGAGAGCGTGAGAGATCCGCAAGGGATGATAGAGCTCAAGAGTTAGAATTGAGAAGGCAGGAGAGTGAGATTCTTGACCAAAAACTAAACCTTGAAAAGCTTTTACTTGAGTCTTCCCATGCAGGTAGTGAGGCAAGTGAGAACAGCTCCGTTCATCAACGCCGAGTTTTAGCCCGTACGCCTAAACTTCCAGTGTTTGACGAAACAAAAGACGACCTTGATGCTTACCTGCAGAGGTTTGAACGGTACGCAACGAGTCAAGAGTGGAAAGATGAGCATTGGGCTATCAACCTGAGTGCTCTTTTGCGGGGCAAAGCTCTAGACGTGTACTCTCGTCTGACTTTGGAGGATGCAGCTAGTTACTCAGCCTTGAAGACAGCCCTTCTGAAGAGATTTAGACTGACTGAAGATGGTTTTCGCGTCAAGTTCCGTACAGCCCAGCCGGATCAGGGGGAAACGGCTACCCAATTTGCAGTACGACTCGAGAACTACTTTACACGATGGGTTGATCTATCATCGGCTGAGAAAACATACGAAGGGGCAAGAGATCTACTTCTGAGAGAACAGTTCATCAACGGGGCTGGAACGCAACTGGCACTCTTCCTCAAAGAGAGAGCCCCAAAGAGCATAAAGACGATGACCGAATTGGCGGAGAAGTATATAGAGGCACACGGGGGAAGTTTTGGAAGTAAATTTTCAACGAAACGCAACCCCCAATCTTCTTCATCCTACCCACAACCACCCAACGAAAGGAGAGGCATAGATGGTAGAGCAGATGGCCAGCATACGAGCAAGGTCCAGCCTCAGAGAAATCAAGTGACTTGTTACATATGCCACCGCATCGGCCACATCGCTAGGAACTGCAGAAGCAGGGGGCGCCCCGCAGAGACTAAAGTTGCTGGCATGGTTATGTCTGACGAGAAAGGGAAATCTTCTTCAAACAGAAGGAGAGGCGTCGCCGAGAAAGACACTGCGGCCTGTATGGTTTCTACCAAAGGAGGGTTGTTGGACTGTTGCAGTAGAGACGGGGGAGCCACGCTACATTGCGGCCATATGCTTCCGGTGATGAGTGCGACCTGTAAGGACCACAGTCATCCAAGGATGCCTGTCTCGGAAGGTCTGGTGAAATTTAGGAAGGTGAGCGTCTTAAGAGACAGTGGATGCAGCAGTGTTGTTGTCAACCAAAATCTAGTATCGCCAGAAGAGATGACTGGGAAACACAAACAAACATTGTGTTTTCATGAATGGTACCGTGCAGAAACTACAAACAGCCAAGGTCTTCCTCGATACTCCATATTTTGTTGGTGAAACTGAGGCTGTGTGCATGTCTTCCCCAGTCTACGATGTTGTGGTTGGTAATGTAAATGGTGCTAGACCACCCTACTATCCAGACAGAACATGGAAACCACGCAACTGTCAGCATAGCAGCGAAAAGGCATGCGCCCTACCCGTGATGGCCGTCCAGACGAGAGCTCAAGCTGTCAGACAGAAACAACCATTACGGGAGCTTAAGGTTCCATTGGGCATCCCAGATGTGACATCTGAAGATATCAGAAAAGCTCAACAGACAGATCCGACTCTGAAGAAGTTGCGAGAGTTGGCTAATGACAACAATCAGAAAACTGGACAAGATGGACGGTCTTCTTGCTTTAGCAGTAAGCACGGCATGTTATTCCGTGAATTCCAGTCCGACAAGATGAGTCAAGGAAATTGCATCCACCAGTTGGTTGTACCCGCCTCATATCGGAAGATGGTGATGAAGCTTGGTCACAAGTCGATACTTGGTGGTCATCAGGGAGCGAAGAAAACAACTGATAAGATCTTACCTGACTTCTTTTGGCCAGGTATCCATGCCGATGTGACTCGATTCTGCCGTTCCAGTGACGTTTCCAGAATTCGTGTATCTACTACCACCAGACCTACTGCTACTTCGTCGGCCGAGTCATCGGCCTCCGCCGGGTCTGCCGTGGCCGCAGAGTCAGGTGCAGAGTCGCAAAAAGGGCTCTTGAAACGTAATGTTAGGGGCTTTACTGGGACAGCATTCCAGAAGAGAGAGAGAAGCCGGGTAAGTTCTCGATGTTTGGCGCTTTCAATGTGGGGATCGATCCAGGCTTCAAACGAAACTTTTTTGTCAAACCCAGTGATTTTTTCAAAGCACTTGAAGGTTCAATACAGTCCTCTGAAAAATGTGCTGAACAAATCAAAGGCCTACTTCTTGCCGAGAAGGTGAAATCCTTTCGTGTATTATTCACGAACTTCACCCATTCCTTTGATATCGCAGGATCCCGCGGAAATTGAACAAAATGAATCTCTGGATTCTTAGAAAGGGGCTACAAGAAGAAAAATATTAAAGATGAAAATAACTCGGGGAAGCTGAAGGTAGGAATTCATATTCCTCTTAATACATGTAATACAGGCACAGTTTCCACCTACATGTACATATAGCACTGGGTAGTGTCGGGGACCATGCAGGCCGGAAAGAGGGCCCGAGTGAGTTCTCTTTCTGTCCACAGTATGTAAGGTCAAGATGAAAGCCAAGGGGAAAGATCCACGCGCTGGACTAGCAGTGACTAGCAGTGAAGGGAACGCGTGGCAAATGGCTCAGTCACGGCCCAGACCCCTAACCATCTGGACTGCTGGCCTCCAGGGGCTCTGCGGCAATGGGGTACGGATCACCCCTGCCCACACCCTTCACGTTTAATAATTTCCTCTCTATTTCGGCCTCCCTGGCCTCAATGTCATGCGGAACCATAGCAGTGGCACTAGTAGCCATCGCTTGGTGTGGCTCCACCATGCGTACCTGAGCACAGTCCCGGAATTGCTTTGTAGCTACCAGCTGATTCTCCTCATGACCCTGAGCAGAGATCCCCCTGTACTGAGGATAAACGTGCACCCATTAGGAATGTTCAACCAGTCAGGAAAGACCGACTCGGCCGTAGGAAAGGTACATGTACAGTCCAGCCGACAACCGTTCTGGACTCTACGTGAGACTTCTCTCTCTTTGACGATAATGATGAGGCTGATGTTACTCCGGACATGCACTGGCTCTTGGTGTTTGAAACCCAGCTTGCCTGGTCCAGCAAGATATGATCGTGAGCTCAACCTGCCAGCAGCTGAGAGCTGCAGTATTACAAGTTTGGTGCAGATAATAAAATATAATAATACATTTTTCTGTATTTTTTACCACCTGCACAATCTTTATCAGATCAATTGTGCGGGTTAGGTCAGTGGTGGTTTCCCTGTGTGCTATTAAACTTCAATAATTTCAAGTCATTTTACAGCTGCTTCGGATCAGGGATGAGATTCTTCTGACTTTGGGACTTGGAAAAAACAACTTTTATTTTCAGTTTTTGAAATCTTTGATTTTGGCAAGTCCGACCTTTCACTTTTAGGCCTTTAATGACAATAAAATAAAACAAGTTTTGAAACACAACAGAGTTTTTTGCTCACTATTTTGCTAAGTGTCAAATCTTTCTTTAAATATGTAATATGACAGGTACCCTTTTTCTGTCTTTGTTACAAGGAAAACAATGCTTAATATGGTGAGTGCATACGTACACTGTGCACGCTAATGGGGTGTCTAGTTGTATTGGCACGTCTGCTGCAGGCCTCCCTGGATATTTTTTTAAAATGTGTCTATCAGGCCGCCATTCTTTGTCTGGAAAAATGTTTTTGTATGTCTTTTGGTGGTAAGGGGTTAAGGTGGATAAGTGGCATCTTGTGCTATTTTTAGATAATACTGCATCAACAAATTGTACATGATGGTATCTTGTAGTTCTAAGATGGTATTTTAATTGATCGTAACCATCATTTTAGCTCTGATTTATGAAGATTATTTTAGTTTACCAACAGACGGAAAAGGGGTTAGACCTATCTCCAATTTGTTCTCTGTTTATCATAAAAGTCTGTTATCTTTTCTACTAACTGATCCTTTGTGTTGAGTTTTGAATCAATTAGTACAACACATGTTTCATATGAACAAGTTTACTTAATGTATGTAATAATTTGTGGAGTTTGTTTGTTCATGTACATGTGTATTTAGGTTGAATGTTGTGGTGTGCAGAGTTACAATGACTGGCCGACTACCAATTGGGGGAAATCCCATCCCTTACATGTACCTATGAGTTGTTGTAAGAAGAATGATGTGCCAGGAGAATGTTCTGGCCTTATAAGCCATACAGATTCTCTCTACACTGAGGTAAGAATTTGACATAAGTGTACATCTTTTCCTACCTGTAAAGTAATCAAATGTTTGTTTTGTCCGGGAGCTTACCACACTTGTGACATTTTATCCAAACAAGAAGCTTATAAATTGAAAATATCATATCTCCTGAACCACATGCCTTAAAGACATTATCTTTGTACCTTCGTGTAGCTTTCAGCACATTTTAAAATATGTGATGATGTGATGCAGTGTTGTACGTCTCCAGACCTTTTTTTGGTGTCTCGGGTCTCGTCTCGGACTGCAAAAGTCTCGGTCTCGGAAGGGCTGGTCTCTGTCTCGGAAGAACTGGTCTCGGTCTCGGTCTTGGCTGCTTGCAATGTCTCGGTCTCGACCCCTCGAGACCACAGCAAATAATGCTTTTCATACACATGAATTACGTCGTCTTGGCCTAGAGCCATGTTGCTTTGTTGATAAATACCGCCGTCCAAGTTTCTCACACGCGCACGCTGACATTGCAATGCGCTGCTTTAAGTCTTCATTCAAAACACGCACCACCAGTGTTCTCAACACATGGGTTTTGCCGCTCTCCCAAAGTTTAAGGCCGCCCTGCCAAAGAATTGGCTGCGCTGCCAACAAAATGACAAACAGACTATTTTTAGCCTGCAATTAATACGATCAAACGAGTAGCCGATGAGCCATGCCCGACTTCCAAACCGCAGCATGCATTGGAATTGCGATCGTTAATTTTAGTTTACCAACGTTAAAACACGATGCACACAACCACATGGTTCTGACTGCTGAGTATCCACAGCACATGCATCGGCCCGGGCCCCACAACGTGAGTCCATGCATATAGCGCATAGACAACAGCAGAGTCCAAAGTCCAAGCTAACCAACATTCCGCACGCTGTGATTGGCCGTTGATGGCCGTTGATAATTACCATATTCATAAGAGAGCTTGGCTAGACTCCAACGCAGTACACATTCACGAGCCGAGTAACGAATTGCCGCACAGTGTGCCGCACGCCTGCAGATTGGTACAGTATACAGCCTTGGATTAAAGGATATTCAAACATTGACAACTTTTGCCGATAGAGGGCAATGCAGGGCAAAGTTCATTGAATTTGTTCTCAATGTGCGTTGTCGACCGGTCGTTGAATCTCGATGATTTTATTGCCAACGAAGTTCTAAACAATTGATCCTCAAATCATGGAAATGGTTGTTGATGGAAAAAGTATTATTTAGGGCAATTTGTCCAAAAATGATGCCTTGAAATAAAAAGTGTGAAGTTTGGTGGAAACTTAAATGGGATAGTGTGTTTTCTAAATGTTTATTAGCTTGCATACTCATTTTTTTTATTTGTTGCCGATATCACCTTAAAATATGCTTTACACAATTGAATGTATTTTGCATGGGGTAGGTCTTGGTCTCGGTCTCCCCCTCGGATACCTTGGTCGGTCTCGGTCTCGGACTGCAAAAGTCTCGGTCTCGGAAGGGCTGGTCTCGGTCTCGGTCTCGGTCTCGGTCTCGGACTTCCAGGTCTCGACTACAACACTGATGTGATGACATGTTTATACAGCACCTCCTAGTGACATGTTTAAAATAAAAGAACATCTCCGGAATGATATGACATGCATGATGTTTGCTTTTTTTATCCAAACTTGTCTCGCACACTTCCAAAGCTCATATAAACTTGAAACTTCACATATAGTTTAGGTATTCATAATGAGATGAAACCTCTTTAGTTTTGACATGGTAGCGTCATCAGGTATTGAAATACATTAAATCAAAGTTTAATATTTGAAAAAATAATTTATTTTTTACAATCTATACATCATCGGAAAGGGTTTTTAAAACACTGAACAAACGCTACACAGAATGTGACCCATTACAGGAAAACTCCATTAAAGAAAGAGGCTCGATTGAAACATCCTTTTCATCCTGACAGCTTACACACGTTATCTCCATTAATTCCTTTTCCAAACAGTGGACTTAATTGGATCATGCACAAAGCAGTCCAGCTGCTGACTGCCTCAGGCAGATTAGCTGCTCATCCATTAAGTTTAATGACCCAAGTAATTCAAAGTAACATACCTAATGGAGTTTTTGTGGCCAAACTGGGAAATTCTTGGAGCTTTCCAGTAATGCTCATTTGACCTTGACTTACGGTTCAAACCTAAAATTTAAAATTTCTACAAAATTCATATCTCAATAACTACTCCTCTTTTCATCACAACTTTTGTAATGAATTGTAGGTCTGTGAGCCTGCCCAAGCTTTTGCACAGAAATACTACCAATTTCCTTTCAATATTTTAATTACCTTTTTATGGCCAAATAGACATCGTAGATACCGGTTAACTATTTTACACTTAAAGTTTGCATTTAGTAATAAAGAATTCAAGTCAAAAATACACCTCTCTGCGTGGCTTTTTCAGCCGAGAGTCAAAAACTGCTTATCTATGATAATGATATGCATTGACCTCTTGACCTCATCGGTGGCTAAATACAGGGTCAGCAATTGACATACACGCACACACGTCTCTTTTTTGTTGAATGAAATCAAAAGCAAGAAGAAACAAAACTTACATTATTCTTTAAAAAAATAATATGTTCATCCAAATTGTTTAATTGTTAAATCGAAGCCTACATGTACATGTTGGGTAGTTTTTCGTAAACAAACTAAAATTTCCAAGGACCAATGCTCTGCACACTGTGTATGTGCAGACCAGCAACGCCAGTGCTGTATATGGTTTAATGTGCGCAACCAGCGATGATTGTGTCATCAGGGGAATAACCGTTTTCCTGAGCTTGCGCAGAAACTTTAAGTCTTTAGTCAAGGCATTTATAACTGGTTTTGTATGCTATAACAAATAGAGGGCACTTTCTCTCGTGCTATTGCATTTTCAATTTTTTTTGACCATGTATCTTAATGAGATAAAAAGGACTACAAACCTGTAAAATGGAAACAATGTGACTGCTTGTGTGTCGCAAGGATTGTTTGTTGTGATGTTTTGTGTGGCAAGCAGTGTGGGCTTTTGCATAATAGTTTTTTTTTTTTCACTGATTGTGTTGGAAAAAAATCAACAACATTGGACTACAGTTTGCGGGGATTTCAAATAGATAATAATTTAGAAAAATTTTCAGCTGTGACTAATATTTCTTTCTTTATTTTATTTCCAGCAAATAAAACAAAAGAAAACACTGTGATTGTGAGGATCACTGATTAACTGATTGATTAATTAATGTGTAGTTTATAAACACATTTACAAACTGGCATGCAATGGATGGCGGTAGCTGGAGCTGTACAGCTGTGTAGTTTCATCCTGCATAAATATGTACATCACTGCTGATGGCCAGCTATACAATTCTGGGCCAATCACAAGCCACACATAACGTATCTAATGAATATGGATGAGCCATGCATAGTCCATCTCATGTGTGTAATGGTTGCTGAATGCGTGGGTAGGTATCCACATTCAAACCGGGGACCTATAACAAAAGGGACAATAGGTCCACGGTTGCTATCACAAAGGAAAGCATTGTGGTCCACGGTTGCCATCACAAAGAGTTGAACAAAGGAGGGTCCACGATTGCTGGTATTTACACATGTGTGTGTGTGTGTGTGTGTAATGGTGGGCTTCTGTTCACTGTTCTGTGGCATTTAGGACTAGACACAGCAATCAATGGTTGCGACTACTGGACTAGTTGCAATAGTTGCCAAGGCTTAGATAGGAGTCTTCTAACTGATCTGTTCTGTTTGTTATTTTGCAGGGATGCCATGTTAAGCTCTCCCAAGACATACATCAGTATCTGATTCTTATTATTGTTGCTGCTTTGGTATTTGCCCTTTTGCAGGTATGTTTAGTCTCATATAAAATAAAGTATCATAAAAAATAAGATAATTTTAAATTTTATTTTGAAGTATTTGAAATACCTCATATTTAAAGAAGTCCCCCCCCCTGGGAGCAAACAAAACATGGTTTAGACCAATTAGGGTTAGAAACACTATACAGTAGAGGTTTCACAAGTCTACGTATATGGATATGTTAACACTTTGTGTGTTCACCTGACACGAAACCACGGCGGCAATGTTTTGGCTGAGGATGCTGGACTGCTGATGGTGATGCAGCTTAAATAAAGCTTGAATTTAATGCACTTTTGGGCGGGAAGTATCCAATATGTTCTTGATCGTTAATGCATGGGAGTTGTCTGCTGGCGAGATGTGTGTGTGCCAGAGTGTGTCATGAGCTACGGCTGGAAAGGTTGGCTTGAGTAGTGGTGACCAGAATGGATATCGTTGATGAAGAACTTGATGTCTTGTGGACCTGTGCTGGCTGACTTGATCTCTATTGCTTCCCTAACTCTGCATTGGTGCCAGAACTGGACAGGTGCGATGAGCTTGGCTTGCCTCCAGTTGTCACGATGATAGCGGAGCTGGTTGGTGATCTTTCGTTCGATGGCTGGAATTGGGTTCCTTGACAGACGTCTGTATGTGACAGTCACCTACTTTGAGGTCATAATCAGATGTAGATATGACCACAGACATTACCCTTGTTAGCTGACAAGATGTGGATGGATTATTCTTGGTGTAGAGCAGCAATCTCTTGTTTGTTTGTGTTAGGTCTTCCAAGATCTTGAGGGTTTGCACTATCGGAATGGTCTCTTCATCGCCTGGTGGTCAAGCAGATCTTCAACGTCCTAGACACATAGGTCTCTTTGCCTCTCACCTCAGCAATCAACTACCGGTCTTTTGCACTCGGCATGCTCACCCCCAGGCTTGGGCCACAGATGCTCTGAGCATCAACTGGTTGGGTTACCTGGGGTATGCTTTCCCCTCCATCTCCCTCCTACCCAGAGTCTTATCAAAGATCGACCAAGAGAAATGCAAGATAATCTTAATAGCCCCCCTCTGGCCAAGACAACCATGGTTCCCTCAACTTCTGGACCTCCTCACTTGACCTCCCACCAAAGCGACCAGACCGTGTCCAAGGTGCTACACCAAGATCCAGACAGTCTTCATCTTTGTGCTTGGATGCTGTCAAGTCTTCCCTCAGAACAGCTGGCCTTTCTAAAAGACGCTGCTTCCCTTGCAGCAAAATGTAGACGACCGTCCACTAGAAGAACGTATGACAATTGCCTACAACACTACTTTGGATGGTGTACCAAGGAAAGTTTTGATTCCCATTCTGCATCTGTAACTGTCATAGGGGATTTTCTACTCCATCTTTTTAATTCCGGCCTCCAGATTAGCACCATTCGAGGCTACTGATCAGCCATAGCATCAGTACATCAGGGGTTTGACAATGGCTCTACTCTGTCCAATAATACTGCTTCATCTCAACTGATCAAAGACAAGTTTTCAGAGAGACCACCTATTGAAAAGCTCACTCCTTCTTGGAACCTCGGCACTGTCCTTCACAGGTTGACGAAACCTCCCTTTGAACCTGCTGGGTCTTCTTCTCTACACAACATAATGGTCAAGACAGCCTTCCTTTTAGCCGCCTCCACAGCTCGCCGCAGAAGTGAACTCCACGCTCTCTCGTTGGAACCTGGCCACCTGCGTTGGGAGCATGGGGGTGTTCGTCTTGTCCAACAGATCAACTTCCTAACCAATCACCAAGTTTTCCCCTCCAGACATTTTCGTCCCGAGCTTAACTTCATTTTCAAGTGTCCCAGAAGATGGATCCTCAAAGTTGATATAGACATACCAAGGAGCTGCCCGGGAACACTACGCAACTTTTCATCACAACAGTCCGCCCCTTCCGCCCAGCCTTTACTAGTACACTTTCTCGGTGGATCGTCGAAGCCATACTACCAGCTGCCACCTCACCACCCTCGGGGGGTCTTTGCCTGGTCCTGTGTGACTAAGCCTGCACCTAAGTTACCAGGCGAACCGCTTAACAGCGTGGTTAGCGCCCAGGTGCACTCTCAGCCATATCAGAGGTGAGGTTAGCACCTACTCTGGCACGGAACACACCCCCTCAACCAGCTGCTGCTTCAGTCGAAGCTCACCAAACAGGGAGAATGACAACCTCATGGGCTCTTTTCCAGGGTGTTCCTATTATAGATATCATGCAGGCGGCTTGTTGGAAAAACTCTTCAACTTTCACGTTATGCTACCTACGAGATGTTCTTCAGTCTAACCGGTATGTCTTAACTCCCTTTATTTACGTCTAATGTGAACGTGAACCAGGCTCAGTTAAGACATCTTTTCATGCTCATAGAAATGCATATGTAGGTATCGGAGGTGAGTATTTACTTAGATAGAATAGAAAATTCCTGCGAATTTTGGGAGATTTCATCTCCAGATTATAGCTTCTTAAACTTTTGATTTTGTGTTGCTTGTGTTACTAAATCAATTTTCATTATTCTTAGTAATGTCCAGTTCTGTTTGATTCTGCAAGAACATGATACATAACATACATGTATTTTCAATGAATGAAGTTAATCTATACATGTAACTTGTGGATGGATACCATATGAAAGTTTTGAGTAACTCTGTGTATTTCTTTCATACAGGTCTTTGTACTTGGTTGCACTTGTAATCTCCTGTGTAAAAAGAAGAGAGAGGTACCTTACCAAACACTCAACAGTGATGACACTGGCTACAGAGCATAATCACCACAAGTCTACCTAATGATTAGATCTTGAGCACATTACTGGAGAATGGTCCCCTCTTGTAGGGGATAACAGGAGGTTGCTCATGTGCATATAGCGTAGTGCGGAATCCTTTAAAATTAAAAAACATTTTTACACAGTACAGGTACATGGAATGTTTTGTATTTTCATTTTAAAGGGTTATACACTTTAAAATACACACAACACATGACAGACACATAGATTTCCATCCTTATCGTTAACCTGTAAGATGACTTTAATGCAGAAGACAATTATGTTTTTGTTGATTAAACACATTCCTCATTCTATGAGCTGCAGCTCATCAAACAGAAAAAAGAAACAGAATTATAAGCAGTTATCATTTTCTTCAAGATTTTGTTTTTCTTCCTACATGTATAATATATTTTTTGTTTCTGTGAGAGAGTTGTTTAAAGGCAAAGAATACCTTTGGTTTTTTGAACCATTCGATTGTTTTAATCAGGATGTAGATATATACAATAAAACTAACCTGTGAAAATATCCCAAAGTATTTAGAATAATTATTAGTATTCTCCAAATGTCATACCGGTAATATGAAATACAGTATGTTACATGATATCAAAGCTTAAGTTATGAACCTATCATTTGATGTAACAAGATTAAAATTCTTATTTATCCCAGTTATATTTAAGTGAATATTTAATTAGGAAATCTTATTAACACCATATCTCTAGAAGTAAACATTTGATTATCAACCTTTTTTCAAGTATACACTTTTTGGATAATGTAAATGTGCGTTTTGGCTTAAAACATGTTATGATGTCACTGTGACATCATGTATATTGCATTTTGTTAGTATCTTGTCCTAAAAACTGTAAACATTCTGTAAGTTCCCAATCTACTTGATGACATAACTTGAGGTTACCTCAATTCATGCTTTGTATATGTGACACCAGGATATTATTTGGAGTCGTATAAATAATTGGGTTGAGGAGAATAGCTTTCCGTTTACTGTTTAAGTTATGAGAGTTTATTCCGATCTGTAAGAGAAGAGAGCAGAGTCTGTTTTAGTGTTGCTTCTCTTGCATTTGTGAAGTGAATCTGAAAGTGGGGGCTTGTGAGGGCGCAAGTGTTAACAGGCTTAATTTGCATAATAAAACATTTGTATAATAAAAGGCAATCGGCGGATGGATATAAATGCGGTAAGTATAATGTACACAAATGAAAGAAAATAGTACCTTTAAAGGAATAATTAGTAAACTCTGTGGGGTATCTCTTTATAACCGTCACATAAATCAAATATATAAACAATTATTAAAGCCTTTTCGCATGACAAAAACAACATTCCGTGCTACACTTTCTCTAAAGTTTATGAGATATTACAAAATGAATTTTCTTTGAAAGGATGCTAATTGTATACATGTCCTACATTCCATGTAAAATTGTTGCAAACGTTGAGAAATTTTGTTGACATGTGGGCCTGACCTACCGGTACTACAAAAGATATGCTAGCAGAATTTGTTAAATGGAACCTATGTAGTCCACTCTCTTGTGTAAGACGAACCATTGTTTATTGAGCGATGTTCCATGGGAAAGTTGTTTAACTCGTTGACTGCCGCCTACGAGTATATTCGTAGTAACAGGTGTAACGGATTCTGCCACTACGAGTATACTCGTAGAGAATGAAAGGCTTTTGTATAGTGAATTGAATACACTGGCATCGCTGAGAACACAACGAATATGCTTCTGGCAGTGGTGAGGACACATCATCAGAATTTGTATGCTACAACATGTAGAAAGAAAAAAAAAATACCTGCTTGGCAAATGGGATGCCCCTACGAATTTATGACCGGCAGTCAACGTGTTAAAGGCAAAGAATACCTTTGGTTTTTTGAACCGTTCGATTGTTTTAATCAGGATGTAGATATATACAATAAAACTAACCTGTGAAAATTTCACTTCAGAAAGTGGTCGCTTTTTTGAGATATCACAGAAAAAAAGGAGCGAATATGTCCACACAGAAAGAATATTCCCTATAGGAATACACAATCTGAGAAACGTTTTTCAGATTCATAAAACCTGATATCTTTTCCCAAAACCACATTACTTTGAAAGGAAAAATGCTTTATAGGAAACCTGCTGTACCTCTTACCACATAAGTCCCTTATTGCCATTATTTTTCAAAGTCATTACCAAACGTATACAGACTTTTGAGAACAGGCCGTTTTTAAACTGTGTGTGAAACTGTTTTAAAACTGAAGGGAAATTCCTGACTTCACATCAAGTGCTGGTGGTGAACACTTTCGTCACCTTGCCCAAATTCTGGCCAATGGCAATTTGCCCCACATCCGGAGAAATCCAGTCAAGCATTTTTATTGCTAAATTTTGTTGATTTTGTTTTTCAAAAATGACTTGCATCTTGTAAGGCTACATGTAAGCACAGAATGCTGTCAATGGTAATACAAGTATGGGTTTTGGTATCCCCTAGTGCAAGTGTTTCATGGTTTTTTCATTTTCGTCTTCTCTCTTTCCTGATCATCTCATCCCAACAAAACAGACATTATAAACAATAATTTTGTTGCAAAGAAATCTAGGTTGATGGGGCGTCTGAAAAGGGCTTCATAAGTTTAAAGTTATTCTACACCATTATAACTAATCAGGAAATGTGTACTAAAAAGTTGCAATTTTGTAAATTTTATGAACTGCAGAGACCAATGTATGACCCTAACCATGGGTGTGTACACGGTTGTAACGGCTTCTGACTGTATGGCAACCCCCCAAAAAGATATTGACAAAGTAGGGAGACAACAACATAGCTCAGTTGGTGGAGCATCGAGCTATTAAACTAAGTTTAATTTAATATTTCTGTCAGAATTTTGCAACACAATACCCTTTATTTGAAAAGATTAGGCTTTTTTAGTTTCTTACTCCATTCTTACGTAAGAAAGTCCATTTCTATTCTATTTCTCCTATAAGGTGTATACAGAAGAACATGAATAAAGTACAAAGGAAACGAATGTTTGAACTGTTGGTAGGGTCGCTGCAGCCGTACCGCAGAGAACGCAAAAGAAAGGGCAGGACTTTTAAATAGTCAAACACAGAAATGTCACGGTTAAAGCTGCGACATGTACGCAATTTTGGAGAATAAATTATTTGGTTTCAAATAACCATGTAAAGCATATCAACGAGCCGTAAGGCCTAAAAATGGCCGGCTTAATCCGTTTGTCAAATAAACGGGACCTATACAAAAAGGTCGGTTAACTGTGCTGTAATCAAAGGCACCCTGGGCAATAGCCAAGATCGGAGCAACAAAAGCCCCTTTTCGTGTCTCGTGGGGGATACATGTGGTCAATTCGCAACGCCAAGGATAGAAATTTTGGCAAACTATTGAAAATTGAATTGGGGGTAAAACCTGGTGGTGTGAATGAAATATTCAACAATCTCCAGTCATGAATAGAGCTGTGCAAATGTTTGCCGTCAGGGCAAATACATGGCCAAAAGAAGGCAGACGTCCATTTTGGAACGATAAGGGTACCCATACCGTTGCATTTTGACAGGTATTTCATAGTATGAACGATTAGAGAAACAGGTCGGCATAAATAGTTGTTTTCATTGGACCAATCATGACAAAAGGAATCAACTCTGCCGAATCTCGGCACCAAAATCTAGAATTGAACTTTTGCACTTTACGGGTGATTCAAAAGTGTGTGGCCCCCATAGCTCATCGATAAGAAAAAACCTAAACTGATCAACTGACCAGTCATCAAAATCGCTTACTTTACTGATACTATCTGCAATGGTGTTAAAATTACGAGGGACCCATTCAGGCAAAATGACAATATTGTGCTTGAGACACAAAGTGAAAATGTTCAAAGCTAGGTCCTGTAAATCAGGTTTAATGCTACCGTGTTGAAGAATGTTGGGAACATTGGAGTTGTCAGTAAACCATCTAATCTTTTCGTGGGCGAATTCATCGCGCACTTCTATAAGCAGTCTATGGACAGCTGCTAGCTCGCGCCAAGTGGAACTACGTAACTGTTCTACTTTGGACCATGAACCAGATAGATTTAGCGCGGGGGAGCCCACAACATGACCACCGTATCCGGTGTCGCTAGCGTCTGAATATACCCGACGAGAAGGAGTGTGATAGTGCTTAATTGAAAATCCATTGTAATTATTGAGATTGGCACGCCAAAAGGACAATTCAGATAGCGCTTGAATCGAAACAAGGATGGGGTCTGACCAAAATTGCCTGGATTCTATAGATCGATACATAGCGAGGGTCATGGAGATGATTTTGCCTGTGACGCGAGCAAGTGATCTAACCTGAGTGGGTTGTGAGAGGCGGTGTTCAGACAAAATTTCAGACAAAATTTCAGACAAAATATCGTCGATGTTTTGCATGAGTTTTTAAAGTTTAATGGGTGGAACCGTGAACATCAAACTACGGGAGTCGATGATGAGGCCTAGAAATTGAATGGACGTACTAGGCTGCCACAAGCACTTTGTTTCATTGGGAACAAAACCACTGAGAGTGAGAGATTCCTCGACAGTTTGAGAATTACGCCATGCGGAATCGAGGTTGGGTGAAATTATTAAACCGTCATCGATGTAGACAAATGATGTAATGCCTTGTGCGCGCCAGTGGTAGACTAATTAGGGCCTGGTGAGCTTTGTGAAAAGATAACATGCGCTGGATAGGCCGAAAGGTAGAACGGTAAACTGGTAGTAATTGGTGACGTTGTTGTCAGATTTCCAAGAAAAGCCAAGGAATTTTTGATGGGGAGGGAAAATGTCTACGTGATGGTAGCCCGACTCTAAATCAAAATTGAAATAAAACTGGTCGTAGCCAAGAACTTGAGAGATGTGTATAAGATCTTCGTACTTGAACTTGACCTTAAAAATGAATTGATTGGGGTGGCGCAGATCGAGTACCAATCTAAGCTTTTTCCCTTTGGCAACAGTTAAAGGATTACAGCAGTAGGGGAGTTCGTCAACTTCTTCTATGCATCCTTTTCGCAAGAGCTCAGAAATGGCTGTTTTAACAAAATCGGGATGATCTAAACTTGACCTATTGTTTTTGGCGAAAAACGGAGGCGGGGTAAGAAAAAAGGGAATTTTATAACCCGATTCAATAATACCAAGAACAAACTCACTGGCTCTCAAAACATTTTTCCAATAAGGCAAGCAAGGTTTCAATTTACCTTTTACTCCCTTGGGAGGTTTGATGTCGCCTTGGCGATGCTCCCACTGTCTAGTTCCCAATGGCTGATCTATTGGACTCTTGTTGTCCATGCTGACGCTGAAGTGCCCGGAGGGAGGGGCATGTTGTACGGACGTGGCCGTGGATTCCGCATTGAAAACAAATGCGGTTGTCGGTTCTGCCTCTGTTGTAGGGACGAAAAAATGGCTGGCGTTGAGCAGTAGGAACAAAAGTAGATGCAGCCCTGTTGGGGTATTGCGGCATAAGAGGTGCAAATCTGCTGGAAGACCGTTTCTTCGGGGCCGGTTTCTTGGAAGCTGCTGCTTTTTCAGCTTTTTTGATGCGCTTTTCGTCGCCAGAGTCCGTAGCCAACACATCGGCGACATACTCTTTGATTACGCCCCAGCCAAGCTCAGACCTGTCGGCTAGGCGAATCAACTTCTGCCGCTCCTTAATCGTCTTAATGGCGTCGTTGAGATTGGATTTGGCACAGTCAATATCCAATGAGTCAATGCTCTGTAGAGCCAATTCAACGAAGGTCAGAACTTTCTCACTGTGGTCGAACTGCTGCTTATTCCCCTCTCTCTTGAATGTAGGAATGTCCGAAGACAGGCGCTGCTTCTTACATGCGCTCTCAACGCGGGTGTCCAGGGAGTTGGTGAGGGCTTGGATAGCCTGCAAAATCTCCTGATTTCTGCCGTGGCTTGGTTGATTATATCTTCAGACATTGCAATGTACGCTCAAAAATGAACGTGGCAGTTTCACAATATAATGTACCGTTAAATTGCAGTAATGTAGAAATTCAATAATAATTTATACGGTGAGGTAGACTGTTTGACCATGGAGGAATAAGAACAACGAACAGGAGATCAAACGTCCAAGGTCTGGTACCGCCACAGATAAAAGCGCAATTGTAACGCACTTCCTAACTGCACGCGACACGCCGCCTCTCTGTGTGTGCTTGCGCAGTATGGAGCCAAGATTAAAAGACTTGGAAGGGTGGCACGATCATTCATATCGAAATAGTACAATGTTTTTGAAAAAGTCAGATTTTTCATTCGTCCCCCTAAAAATGCTCCACGATGCTCCACGTAAATGTCTGCACGAATGCGTAGACAAAGGGTTCACTGAGCAAACACCGTAATTTTTAACCAGCCAAACTCGGCCAAAAGTTATCAAAATCTCAGAAATATTCAAGTATATTTCCATTCATATATCAATTATTGTATAACCGGAATATCAACGTAACTTACCTTCTGAAAGTCGGATTTTAATGAAGGAAACGTCGGCAGAATCAGAATTTCAAAGCGCATCGAACAGACAATTAGGCTGACCTATACGTGCGGCATAGAGCTACTGCGCATGCAAATACGGTTTCGTTTGTTTGTTCGAAATTATGTACTATTAAAAAGCACGAACGAGTCATTTCTCCACTGTGCGATCCGAAGCGGTACCAGACCCTGTGCACAAAGAGATATTATCGCGCGCGTAAATCTGTGGGGGGTTGGCGGGCCGTTCAAACTCCTTGTGTTCTTATTCCTCCATGGTTTGACCGAGAATGAGCTCGGGGCAGCATGGCCTTTATATACTGTGCATTGGTTGCGTAATAGCATTGTGTGCCAATGCACTCGCACCTGTCGTGCGAAAACGAATAGAAATTCCACATCTTCACCTTCCAGATACAAGACCCCCAAGAGAAAACTGCAAGACCAAGCTCAACATATACAACGCCCAATGCAAAAGTGTCTTGTTATCATCAACTTGGTTTAATGTACATGTACACACACACAAATTACAAATGGACTGTATTTGATGTAGAAATGACAGGTTAGAATAAAAATATTGCCCAATTGTGACCTCGGTTTTTTTTGACTTCCAACTTGAGGTAGTATGGATGACATAGGCCCTGAAATAAATGGTCCTATTTGCCGAGGGGTGTAGGGACAATTTTCAAGATTGTTTTTATTTTAGGGTGTTTTTATTTGGATAAAGAATAACTCAACGGGCCTTGGGACTCCCCATGTCAAATAGAGCAGAGGATAAAAGTTCAAGAGTCAATAAATAATTTCCCCTTTACTGTAAAAAGCTGTGAGACTTCCAAGTATTTTTTTGTAATTTTGAATATTTAGCATTTTGCACTGTACATGTATGCTACGGGAGTTTATTTGGTGGGCTATGTTTAATACTTCTACAATTAAACTCATACTTAAAAATTGTGTCAAATTCTCTTTCTCAGAAATCTACTACTTTATCAATTTGGGATTAGAGTTTTTAATTACAGAAAAAATTGCTTTAAATGCAATACAGTACATACAAATATAGCTAGATGACATGAGCCGCTCAAGACCACTGAAGCAAGTTTCTGATAGGTTGGGGTCTAATCTCACACACATGAAGGAGGAATGTCTCCATTAGGTCAAACTCAGTTTAGTGATGCACTTATTTAAAACAGATTGAATCCCTCCGCTAAAGCAAGTTTCTGACTTCAAGTACCTTGGATTATTTGTGGCAAGCTCAGAAAATGACATCAATGGCATCAATGGCTATAGCCTGGAAAGCACTCGATGATGTGAAAAATGTCTCCTCAGGAGTGCATAGGACAGCAAGAGGACTCAAGGAAAGAATCTTAAAGAGGGGCTCCAAGATCAAACTCAGTTTTGTGATCCACCCATTTTCCAAAGATAGTCTCTAACCTCAGGTTAAAATGGTGAAACTGCCTCTGAATTTGATACCCTTTGTCACAACCCCGGGTCCTCCGCACACTCACGCGCAATGCGTCCTCACTTTGCTACTCAACAACACCCTAAAAAGGAACATATGACCAGTGGTTTTGTGATCAAGAACATTAAACTTAAATTTATTTACACTATGTACATCAAAACAAAGAAATAGTATGAATCACACTTTGGATTAGGAACTCAATTGTGTTTTCACTAACTCAGATATTAAATAATATCTACGTTCTATATTAATCAGTTACCCACCACCACTATTAACTACCGTCATCTAAGGGCTGTACGATACCGGCTGGGTAGCGTGCACCTCGTCAATGGCTGATGTGACTTGGGGTCGTGGTTAGGAGGGTGTCCCATACATGGAATGGATATGCTCTTACCGCGGTTGCCTTACTTTCGGTCACTAGGACTAGATCAAGTCCATAAAAAAAAAAAAAGCCAATTAATTCTGGCTTCTTGAGGTGCGTCTTTTTCATCAAACTCGGGGCAATTCACCCGGCTGAATCATATACAGCTATCGCTGAAATTCTCACTTTGGCTATCGCCAAATACTGTGTCTTACGACAAATTACATCGCTATAGGCTATCGCCCATATAACTGGGAACTTATCCCAAACTCAGACCATTGGTCTATTTGTAAGAGCTACCGCTCTCTCTTCGTGTCAACCTCTCTCCAAGATTGCCTCTCTCCTTCTGCCCTCTTTGATCACCGTATACGTAAAATTGCTGAAAACTTCACTTATCCCTAACTATTGTTAACCAAATTAACTTTATTATTCTCCCGAACATATACAAAACAAACTCCCACCTCAACCTGATGTGGAGAATGACGTTCGTTACTTCTTAACCATTCCAATGCTCGTACAGTTCCTTAAACGACGGGCTCCTATACATGTATACAAATCACCTCATTAACTATTCAAAAATTTACTAACAAAAGTAACTCGGCTAAAACTTCCTTATATGGTATATGACGTAGGGCAACGCCCCATACTACGTTTTGTGTGCGTTTCATATACTTAACTAAATATTCACATATAAATCAAAGCCCTCTTGTGACACCCTTCAAGTGCAATTTTTGTCAAAAATCCAAATATGTTCTATGACCTCATGTTTCAAATATATGAGCTGTACATTTTTGTACAGAGAATTTCATAGGAAATCAATCGATTTGAAAATGAGTGCATCACAAAACTGAGTTTGACCTGGGAACCCCTTAACATCAATCAAGGCAGTCTGCCTACCATCAGTATCATAGCACAGAGACGGCTTTACTTAAGATTAGAAATGATTGATTAATGGCTATGGATAGACAACAGGTTTCTGTTAGTTCTGCTTGATTTGAGTGCCGCCTTTGATACCTTAGACCACAACACTGGAGGGTATTTAGTAAAAACTAAATACCCTCCAGTGTAAATTTGGTATTTATGGTACTGCTCTTAAATGGTTTCATTCTTACTTGTCTGGTAGATCCCAACGTGTTTCTATAAATGGTAATCTCTCTCAGCAATTTAATCTCGATTATGGCGTTCCACAAGGCTCTTGTCTTGGGCCTTTATTATTTATTTTGTACACTAGCCCACTGTTTGATATCATTAAGACCCATCTTCCACAGGTTCATTGTTACGCTGATGATACCCAGCTGTATATCTCTTATAGCACTGACTGACAATTCAGAAAATCAAAGATCGTCCAAGTTTAGCAGCTATGGAGACCTGTATTCAGGATTTACGTAACTGGATGTTGGCTGATGGTTTAATGCTGAATGACAGTAAAACTGAGTTTATGATTATTGGGACCCCCAACAGTTGTCTAAAGTTAATCTTGATTCCATTCATGTTGGTGATTGCATTGTTACACCTGCACCCATTACTCGAAACTTAGGTTCATGGTTTGATGTACATCAATGAATACTCGCATTCAAAAGGTTTGTGGAAGTGCATTTTATTATTTACATAACATCAGACGTATAAGAAAACACCTGTCCACTAAGTGTACTGAAACCTTGATTCATGCTTTCATTTCCAGTCGTTTAGATTACTGTAACAGCCTTTTATATGGCTTACCTGACTGTCAGATTAATCATCTTCAACGAGTACAGAATGCCTGCGCTCGACTTGTTTTTAGATCTTATAAGTTTTGCCATGTTACTCCATTAATGGTTGATCTTCATTGGCTTCCAGTGAGGTTTAGGATTAATTTTAAAATTCTGTTGTTGACTTATAAATGTTTTTATGGTTTAGCTCCAGTTTACCTTAGCCAATTTTAAAATTCTGTTGTTGACTTATAAATGTTTTTATGGTTTAGCTCCAGTATCCACTTATCATTAAGAATCCCTCATCTCGTTACAATCTTCGTAGTTCTTTTGATGACACTACCCTTTTCACTGTACCAAAGTTACCCTTGGGATCGTGCTTTTGTTAATGCTGCCCCTACCCTCTGGAATGCCCTCCCAATTAACACTAGGAGAGCTAACACTGTTGATAACTTCAAGTCTGTTAAAAACTCATTTTTTTAAGTTGGCCTTTTACTGATTTTGTTGTTACTTCATTGTATTTGTATTGGTTTTAATCTTCTTTTGATTGTGGTAATTTATTGGAATTTTAATTGTTCATTTTAAAGTAATTTTATTGCTGTTACTTTATTCATTTTAATGTGTGTTATAGCGCGTATGGGATTATTTTATAGTGTATTTTCTTGTATTTTTATTAATATTTTATTGTTCAGCGCATTTGAACAAAATAATATTGGAATTTGCCCTATATAAATGAATAAATTATTATAATTATTATTATTAATGGCTGCTACACTCTGATGTGCTGGATAGACTTGAACGTCGGCTAAAAGGCAGAAAGTGACAAATGGACATCCAGACTCTGGGACACACAGAGTTGCTCAACAGCAATGGCATCATCTGGAGGACAGTGGCACTGTGACTGATGATGAACTCAAGACACTGATGATGGAAGAAGAAAAGGGGTGCATCTGTCAATGTACCAGACACAGCTGCAAGTTGTAGTCAATCAATAATGATGATGATGAAACACACAGCAAAGATATGTATGTAAGTTTTGCAGTTCTTGATGGTTACATTCAAGTAAGAACAACCAGTTTCTTCACATTAGCTAATTGTTTGTAAAGATTATCTGCAAGGAGTTGTTGCTTTCCCTCTAAAACAGTTCTCATGGTTGCCATACTGTCTTTAACCCTCTTAAATCCAGCATTGTGTTGTTGCTCAATGCCTTCTATATCCTGTTTCAACTCATTCTCCACTACAGCTTGTTTCTGATGGACCTGCAGCTCAAATCTCTTCATTTTGTCCTCTAGCATTGTTTGAAGCTCATCAGATTGAGCATATATGCTTCCTTCAATTTTCACTACAAATTTGTCTAAGTCTTCAAGTCGATTCAAAATCTTCTCTGCAAAATGTTCCTACAATAAAGACAAACAGAAAATTGAGTTAAGTTACAGGGTAGTTGATCACTAGTGTACTTTTCCTTTGACAAACCTATAAAGTGATTCATCAAGTAGTTAAACTTTTTGTGGCAGTTGTTTTCCTTAAGCATTTTACCTGACGGACCGCTGCTGAAATAAAAAACGAAGAAATATGAATATCAACATTAAAAATGTTCCTACGGTAAAAGACAAACACAAAATTGAGATAAGTTACAGAGCAGTGTACTCGTTCAGTGACAAACCTATAAAAGTGATATGGTTACCTTTACTGTTGTCGACAAATGCTTCAGGTGTTCATATTCCCATGTTTCTATTAATGTAACTATGTACAAATCTAATAGATGCTACTAAAATTAAATGAACTAAGTGCACATGTTTTGCATTGATATTATTGATGCTGATTATATTGTTATGGATTTCATGCCTTGAGCCAAAGACAGGGAAATTATCATTTTAAATTGTTTTTAATTTCCTCCAAATTTGTATCTTTACAGAAAACATGTGCAACTACAAGTTCAACATAAATCTTAGAAATGCCCACAGTTGAATACTTAGCCTTAAGCCTAGATTGATTGCAGTCACAAAAGATTTGCATTGTTGCGCCACTCATCCAGCTTACACTGTTGCCAAATTAGTGGCCTTTTGCTTTAATTTTGGTTATCAGCGGTTATGAGGTATAAATTGTGCCAAGGGATGCTCCATGAGCAGAAAAGGCTGCTTATACATGTAGGCTTTACAAAATTAACCCAAGGTTTTGCATGATGGTGAATGTTAAAATCTGCACCCCCAGCTATACAAAATGATACATTTGGGTACATGGATATTGTGCATTTTATCAATGATTTGCATAGTCTTGTAGGACTTTCACTTGTGTATATAAATACTATAGTGACATCCTGAGTATGAGGTGGATTTTTTTCCAGGGTGGAAATTGTATCTTAAGCTACTTATTTCACCTCATCAGGATTTTATTTGTGAAATAATCAAGCACTCAATATTGAATGAAAGATAATTTAGTTAATTGCTGATCATTTCTTGTTCTTTGTGCTAATATAGTGGCAACTTACAATAAAATAAATTTTTAATTGAGCACTGCATATGCATAAAACTGCAACCACATCAACAGATAATCACTGCTAGAACAAACAAACAAACTTGAGTGAATGATTATTCAATAAAAGACATTCTGACTAATCCCAAAAGCCAAAGTATTTATTTAGCAATGGAATGTTCATCAAATGAAATTTGTAGCTTCTAACAAGTAAGATTTAAATTACAGACAAAAATAAACATTCTTCGCCCCTCCTCGGGAGTGACCTCTTCGCAAATAAATTTGACGAAGTCATGTTCCCGAGAAGCGAAGCGTCTGAAGACTGACGAGAAGATTAACCTGTCGACCCTCGAGTAAATCTTCTTCACTGTCATCCAAGGGCGGGAAAAGCAACCAATGGTCTTTTCGTCGCTCCTACCCTTCCCATTTTCGTTGACCAAAGGCCACCTTCACTCACCCGACTGCCAAAACTCAACCAGTGGCGACCAATCATCAACCTTCGGCCCCTTAATGCCTTCATTCGACCCAATCATTTCCGGATGGAAACCCAGAAAACTGTCTTACAATCTCTCCCTCGGGACTGGTGGGCCACTTCTCTCGACTTGAGAGACGCTTACCCCCATGTACCCATTCATACAAATCACCAGGGGTACCTCCAGTTCACTTACCGACACAAGACCTACCAGTTTCGATGCCTCCCCTTTCGGCCTCTCAACTACTCGAAGGGTCTTTACCAGAATTACCAAAGTGATGGCTGCAGCTTGACGTCGACAACAGATTCACATTTTTATGTACCTAGACGACTGGTTGCTTGTGGACCCCTCTTACTCAGACACTGAAAGAATGTATTCAACTCTTCCTTACCTCTTCCTTACCAGCCAGGGCCTGGCTTCGTCTACTGGGGTTCGTAGACTTAGTACCATGGTGCAGAATGCATATGCGCCCTTTTCAGCTTCATCTGATTTTTCATTACCGACCCCGAAGGGACGTAGTTACCAAACCATGCAGTTCCAGTCAACTCCCTCAGCCAATCCCATCTCAAATGGTGGTTTCATCATCAGAACCTTCTCTGCGGCACAACATTCCTCCAACCCACACCATCGCATATCTTTGATCAACTTGAAACTTCATGTGAAGTTAGAACATAACTAGCAGAAGCTGAGTAAGTTGTGACGTCACGATTACGTCATCGGGTGTCAAGTTACAAGCCATTTAGGTTCAAAAAGTGACCTCGCGCCAATGCCTGTATGTCTCTGAATATTTAAGCTACAGTATTCATATTTAGGCATATGATAGATCAAGACACGGGCAACATTTGAAAAGTTATCGCCAAATTTACATGACCTTTACTTCCGGTCGTACCGGAAGGTCAAAGTTTGCCTTTAATTGTGTAATTCTTACAAAAAACACTTTCCCGGCAAAAATATTGATTTCTGTTTATCAGATCAACTTCAAATTTACACCATGTTAGGACCTTCATAAAACCTCCATCAAGTAGTTGTGACGTCATAATGACGTCATCAGGTGTTGAAATACAGTAAATCAAAGTTTAATACTTCAAAAAATTAATAATTCAAGAAGTACATAAGCTATTATAACGATCTATACATCATCGGAGAGGTCTTGAAAAATGTAGCAAATACACACTGACTCTTATACCGTTAAAACTCGAAGTCCTGTTCAAACCGGAATTTAAAAAAATATTTATAGGGGGGTCTGCTTTTTACACACACACATCCATGATGGCGCTATATCAAATTAATGGTCATTCAATAAATATTGGCTGCGCGACGAATGCCGACTCGCATATCTATGTCGTTCGACGGTAGTCCAATAATAGCTCAGTTGCCAACCTCTGATGAACTTTGCATGTAGTTAGAGTATAACTAGGAGATGTTGAGTAAGTTGTGACGTAATGATTATGTCACCAGGTGTCGAAATACAGTAAATCAAAGTTTAATACTTCAAAAAATTATAACTCATTAACTACTTAATGGATTTGTATAATCTATACATCACATGACATGACATGACATGACCTATACTTCCGGTCGAAACGTGAAAGTGCCTTGTAATTTAAAAGTGGCAATTGTTTTCAAGTTGTTTTCAATGATGTTAATCCAGCAAGGGTCTGGTTTACAAAAAATTGGACCGGTGACGTCATAACATCTCAAAGCGCCCTCTAACGGCAGGTTTAAAACAGACCAAAATGTCTGTGGTGAAGTTTACGACAATCGTTTCAAAATTGGTATACATAATGACCTTTATACAGACAACATATGTGTGGAGTTTCAGATTGATGACGTCATCATGTGTCACGTGGTATTGCCTTTAGGTTTAACTTTTTGAAGCCTTGCATCTCAAAAACCAAAAGTTTGACTGAGTTAAAACTTTGCATATAGATAGACAATGATAATGACTACGTAAAACTAAATTGACAACATGATGACGTCATCACATTTCTTTTTACAAATATTTGAAATTTTTACCAATTATTACGGGTATTTATTGACCTGCTGTCAAACCGCGGGATACACACACAATACGCGATCTAACCAGTTAAACAGTGAGTGGCTGCTCACTCCATTGAATCAACCGCAAGGTTCAAAGTCCATCTAACATGCTTGTGGTCTAGACTCTGTTCAAGGTTCGCGCAACCTGATTTTGACAAAACACTTTATTAGTCTCTAAAACAGCCGTCCATGCAAACCTCGTTAACAATCAAATTAATGCTAGGCTTTTTGATCGTGTGTTTTTTAAAACTTTTGCTAAAGTGTGTAGTTTGTTACGCAACAGTAATAACACCAAAGTTCAACTTAATGAAATAGCTCACGCATTGACACAGCACTGAACACCTAGCGATACCCGAACACCTAGTGTTTGTTGTCACAAACACGTTAAGTCTAGTTTTGGTTGCCCCCCTTTGGCCAAGGCTGGTTTGGTTTCCTCAGCTTCTCGACCTTCTAATCCGACCTCCTATCGTCCTACCAAAACTCCCAGACCTGTTGACACAACCAGTCACAAAGTTCCTACATCTGGATCTGTCAAATCTTACTTCCGAACAGCTGGCCTTTCGGAAGACGCTGCTTCCTTGGCAGCCAAGAGCAGACGTTTTTCAACCAGAAGAACAGATGACAATCGTTTACAACATTACATCAAATGGTGCAACAAGAAAGGCTTCAGTCCCCATTCTGCATCTTTAACAGAGGTTGGGGATTTTCTTCTTTACCTGTTTAACTCGGGTCTTCAAATTGCAACCATTCGTAGCTACTAATCTGCCATTGGCGTAATACATAGACCTGTATGTATCCAGGCCCGTCATAGAAGTGAACTCCAGGCTCTGTCCTTAGAACCAGGCAACTTGCGCTGGGAACCAGGGGGCGTTCGGCTAATTCCGCAAATTGGCTTCCTGACTAAGAACCAGTCGTCAAATTTTTCACCTCCGGATATGTTTGTCCCAAGTCTAACGTCCTTTTCAAGCATCCAGTAGGATAAGTTATGGTGCCCAGTCCGCTTTCTTAAATTCTACATTGATCGAACAAAAGGGCTGCGTGGTGACACAACACAGCTATTCAACACGACAGTTCGGCCATACATGCAGCTTCTGCAACAACTATTGCTCGGTGGATTGTTGAAGCCATAAGTTTAACATCAGCAACAACACCGGAGCCTTACTCAGCCATTTGGGTCAATGCCTGGTCCTCCAAGTCAATCATATGGAAATCAACCAGCGTCAGCTTTACCAGGCGAACCGCTAACGGCGCGAAAAGCGTTTCAGGTTCATAATCAGCCACCACAGATGCGAATAGCATCTCCTTTGGCTATGGGTAGACCCACTCTGCAAGCCTCGGATACGTCAAATGTAATGCAAGAAGCATCAAAGACTCAGAACCAGACCACGTCGTGAGCTCTTTTCCAGGGAGTGGCCATTACAGAGATTATGCAGGCAGCCTGCTGGAAAAATCCCTCAACATTCACATCTGCGAGACATGCTGCAGTCAGACAGCCGCATGGGCAGACGAGTCTTACATTCAGCAGCAGTCAACAACCCGGAGACACAGTAAGGCTGCAGACTTGTCCTCATAAGAGCACCTCAAGCACAGCTTACTGGTACATGTAATGTCTTAACAGCGCCTGTTTTTCATTTGTTTCAGGCATAATTTAGTTAAGACATCCTCTCTGGGCTCAACACTGCACTTCCTGTTCCCTCCCTATCTTGCGGTTCAACGGTGCCACTCTGCATTTGTAGGTATCAGAGGTGACGTATTTTCTGTAATAGAATCTCCCTAAATCTGCAGGGATTTTCTATTCTAATAAGAAAATATTCACCTCCGATACCATCCCTCCCAAAGAAAAGTGGACTTCAGGGACACACGCACGGAAAGGGCTAAGGTAAAAAGAAGGGCGTATTTCGTGTTTTCATAAGTATCAATTCGTTAGAGTATACATTGTATGTGCATCATTACTTCATTCATTACCATCGTACGTCAATCAGTAATTAACGCTAGTTGCTGCATATAATCGCACGTTAGGTAGTAAAATACTAGCCTAGCCAGCGTAGGTTTTCTTCAGTTAAAGTAGGCTTATCAAGTCCTAGTCATGCCTAAGCATAGCCCTAGCCAAGAAAGAGCAGCAAACTGGTCCTTCGAGGAAGTAAAAATATTGGCCGAGTTTGTGAAGGAGCACACAGCTGAACTATTTGGCACACGGTGCAAGGCTTCCGTTGAGGTGGATAAAGTGAAGAAGGATTTCTGGAAAAAGGCGTGTGGAGGATCTGACAGGAAATGGGACAAAGTGAGGAAAAAGTGGCAGGATGTGTCGAGCCATGCCAGAAACTCCCAAAGAGACATCAACAAAACAGGTAAGGAAATCATTCAGTCCACTAGATTTTGATTTTGTTTGTTATAACTTCTTATTTTTTTGAGTAAAACTCTTTGAAATGTTAAATGCTTACAAAGGTTATTAATTATCAAACTATTAAATTTTGTGATTAATACCATAGTCTTTCAATTTCAGGAGGAGGTCCTAAGCCTCCAGTAAATCAAATCTATGAGGTTGTTTTGGACGCCATGGCAGCAGTGGCCAAAGACGGGATCATTGAGAAAATGGAGGGAGAAACAATCCCAGATGTAGAGACGTTGCTAGGCAATGTTGAAACAGGTAGATAAAATGTTAAAGGCATAGAAAATAAAGTTAATTCTAAATACTGATTTTCCTTTTTATACTTGTTCATGTTGCCCTTTTGGGGCTTGTACATGTATTTGTACTCCTGTACCCTTCTTTTATATTAAATCTGAGACATAACTGACTTCTGCAAAGGAAAGTCAAATACAAATTTGTTATATATTTTTGTTTAAAGCAATAAGACATGTTGGTGAGATTTGAATATCTCTAAGACTTTAATGTTTCAAAAAATCGAAGTCAAGAATGGTCACATTCAAAATAAAACTGCATACAGTTTTTAAAATCAGACAAATAATTGCTTAGATATGTTTTTCCATTCCTGAAAGGTATCACCGATGTAGCCATGGAATTGGAAGATCTTGGCCAAGATGAACAAATTGAGGAAGAAAGCAAAGAGAAGGAGGATGGTGGACAGACAGCAAGAGGGGGAGCAAAGAATGTCAACAAAAAGTTCACTCAGCAGTCCAACATAATAGAAAGAGAGGGAAAAGATAAAGTTAGAAAGGGAGAGGCTTGAAATCTCCAAAGAGAATTTGAAGCTCTCCAGATCAATGACCGACTCTTTGAAGGAGCTCAGGTAGGGTGGTAGTTGTGTCAGAGCCTTAAATAAATTTTATTGGTTTTAAGTTGTTCTACTGTAATATTTTGCAAAATTTTATTTTATAGGTTTTCCCGATCAATTTCAGTAAGAAAAAATTCAATTTCATTAAAACTCTTTCACACATTTAATCCTAATATCCAAACTAGGGTTTCTTTTTAGCTACTATTGCCATTGGAGGTTGTTTGATCTTCAAATGGATCCACTCATTGTACATTTTCCCCCAAATTGTTGGGGGGAGGGGGAAGGTGTTGGGGGGGGATTATTGCAGTTATTTTTTTTCCGTGCACTTATCCAGGTTGGTTTCAGTCATTCTATATCATTTAAAAGACATTCAATACTGAATTTTCACAATTTTTCAGTTTTATCTCTAGGACCTATTGACAAAAAATTGATGAAATTTTGGTAGGCCAGCCTCTGGCTGTTTTTTTTGCAATCGTTATTAAGTACACTCTTCAGACATATTTGTTGGTTCTTTGAACAGGCAAACATTGCATCATTTAATATTTGGCTTGAAGGTAAATGTGTAACATATGTAATTTTGAGAAAGTAGAATTTAGCTGTTGCAAACTTCTTAACAACCACAAGGACATACAACATAAATACACAAAATAGTGAATGGCCTGATGTGTATATAGGGCTGAAGTTTGATCTTTTATTGACCAGCATTGATGGCTTAAATGAGAGTAGCTCTGTTTTAGGTCAGATTTTATAAACGCTCTTTATTTGATATTAGAAGATAAGGCTTTTAACATGTTATAGGGTTGGTAATTTCCTTTGTCTGATATATAATCTTTTTTCCCATGTGATCAGATGAGAATACAAATTGACAAACCTGCCATCATTAAAACATGTCGCCATGACACTCCCATGGATGATGGATGGCACCTTGCTACAACATTGGTGATGCGATACTGAGCATCACAGAAGACTTGGATGTTGATGCTGTGCCAACCCTTCCTGTTAACATAAAGATGCTCATCATCCAGTAAAGGAGCACCATACAACCGGATGTGACTCCCATCAACAGCTCCGACAACTTGAGGAAACCCTGCGATGGCAAAGAAGTCCCGTTGGGCTCTTAAGACATCTTGCTGTCCCACAGGAAATTTGATGATCGTGTTGGCTATTCTATTGATGGCACTGCAAACTCGATGAATAACTTTGCTCACAGATGGTATACTCACATCATGAAGGTCTCCATGAATAGAGTAAAAGGACCCAGTAGCAAAAAAATTGTAGTGCTCTCAAGAGTTGCATCTGTGCTGAAATTGCATTGCTTCGCTGTAAATAAATAAATAAATAAAATATGTATTGCATGTAATAAATGCTGTACTAAATTGTAAAAACATGTTCCATTCCCATTCGTATAATCTACAGAAATCCCCAGGCTATTTGATTCAATGGTCAATTTGAAACATTTAAAAAATTGAAATTATTTGTTTTTAGTTGGGGGAAATCTTTTGTTGTGTTTTATGTAATCGACGCCTGGGACTCACTGTGCGCGTGCATACATTTTGTCTGTACTCCTGTAGTAAAAGTTTATCAATAGATCTTTTAAGTTAATTTAGTTGTTATACATGTACACATGTACCACTTCCCCTTGTCCTCTTTTCATTAAATTTTTGTTGGTCATTTAGTAAAATTAAAACTGTATTACTTAATAAAAATAGTGTTAAAACAAAATTAAATTATTTTTGTTAATTTATATATTGTTTTATGAATTCAGAGAAAATTGTGTAATGAATGCCTTATTAAAGCAACAAATAAGGGGCCTATATCAACATTAAAAACAGAACTGTATGAAAAAAGGGGGCCCATCGTGGTATCAACTAATCTATGTGAAATTTTGAAACTATATAAAAAGTATTAACTGTCCACCCGTCATATGGGATTGGTAGAGCCTAGGCTAGTTGCAATAATCCTAACCCTCCATCCTCCCGACGCTCACTGAGGATGGAGGGTGGCCCTAATTTATTACTAGTAATGTCTAGGCCTAGCTAGTAAAGCTCAATAAATAATTGTCGAAATGTCTGTGTGAAACTTAGCTTTAGTTTTTTAATAATCCACCGTGGTCCTTCTAGCTTGAGCATGGCTTGAATCACTTTAAAAAATCGTAACCACCACCAGTGCGTTGTTAATCAAAACAAACGGTGTGGACTCCGCCATGTTTGTTTATAATATGTTTTTGAGTAAACGAACGGTCACGTGGAGCTAAACAGTTTTTTGGTACCACACCGCTCTCTGGGGGTGCTGGGGATAGTCATTGTTGGTGTCTTCTTAGTATTCTACTTGCGTAAGTTACAGAATGGAAAATTAAACATTTGAAAATGTGTTAATATAATAAAAATATTAAAAAATACCACTACAAATTGCATCTAGGCTTCTTACACTACCTTTGCATCGTGCTCTAGTTCAACTCTTTCCAATAAGCGAACGATTCTGTGTCTTGTAAAGTGATACCGTCTATAAATTTCGTCGTCCGTTAAGGAATCAGGGGGCATCTTCTGTCTCTAAATAATCTTTCTCGGCGTAATGCCCGCCCGTCTTCTCTGTCTAGCAGAAGCATTAACGCCATTTTGTGTTTTGCATCGCAAGTTAAGATGACCCAAAGGGTCATCGTAAGTTACGATGCATTATAGCTCGTTGTCATGGAATTTGCGACGTTTCAAATGCATCGTAAGTTTCATGATGGAGCGCATCGCAAGTTTACGACGCGTATACATCGTAACCTAAGATGCGACACATCGCAGCGCTTCGTGAAATCGACCCCATGTCTGGTAGAAATCAGTGGTGCAGTTGAGAGGCCAAAGAGGAGACACCAAAACTTGTAAGCAGTGCTCTGATATTAGGTGAACTGCCGAAACCTCTGATGATTTACATGAATGGGCACACGAGGATACATAGGTGTCTCTCAGATGTGGATGGGCCCTCTTTCCGAGGGAAAGTTTGTCAAACGTTGGTCAACGTTTCCATCAGAAATGTTTGGTTCAAATTAGGGTATTGAAGGGCTTTAAGTAGATAATTTGATGCCATTTGTTGGATGAAAAGCGTTAAAACGAACCCTGGCCTGTAATGCAAGGGAGAGGGGTAATGGTTTCCTTTTCTAAGAAGTAATCACCTTTTCCTAAGCACTCTGACGAGCAAGGTTTATAAGGACCGAAGTTGGTTGGACAGGGTTTTAAGGACACAAGTCTGTAGTGATTAAAGCCCATTTTCCAAACAATCTAGCAATTGACCCCCTACTGGTCACAAAACTGGTGGAACACAAAGTACATTGATCTGTATAGTCATTGTCTCCTGGGTCCTTGAGACCCTTGTGTTTTAAAAGAGTGGTGAAACTGGAGAGTGGTGAAACTGGAGGATGTTGCAATGGAGGCAGAAGTTTGGCTGTTAAGCAGGTGAAAGTGACATTTGGTCAGAAACAATAAGAGCTGGAGCAACAAAAATACCCTTGGATACTCTACTCCTTCTACCTTTGTCGGTAGTACGAAATGCCATTAAGATTAATTTGTGGGCTGATGACATAGTTTTCCTCCTCAGAAGTAAGATAAGGGGTAATTCTTCCATGGTTTTTCTGGAACCCTGTGAGGGCCAAAAGAGTTGGTCAAGAATCAGAGACTGGTGCAAAAATGTTTTGATAGCCCTGGGCCATCCAACCACATTCTCCTTTCAGAAGAACCAATCAGAGCAGTGACTGACTCGCACTGAAACCTCTGAACCCCTATAAATTGACAAACATGTTTTACACTCTTCAGTCTCCTGACGATGACTAGAGCAAGCTAGTCGAAACGTTGAGACCAATTAAGAACTCTCTCTGCGGCAGTGTAGTTAATAACGAGAAATCCCCCCCGAGATCCACAAAGCGAAAGTAGTAGTCCCGGCCGATTTCCTACCTCCCGCTCAGGTAGTAGTTAATAAGCAGGACAGTTCTTTTCAGAACTGAGAAGTTTCCTGAGGTCTCCTAGCAAGTAGATATACACATGGTGTTACTGCAAACCAAATATACATTGATACCTCACAATGCAATGCCTCAAATCCCATAGTTGAACTCGGTGTTCTCCACACATGGGTTTTGGGAGGGCAGACTATTTTTAGCCTGCACTTAATACCATCAAACGAGTAGCCTACCAGCCATGCCCGACTTCCAAACCGCAGCATTGGAATTGCGATCGTTCATTTCAGTATACAAACGTTAAAACACCATGCACACAACCACATGGTTCTGACTGCTGAGTATCCACTGCGCGTGCATCGGCCCGGGCCCCACAACGTTCGGTAGTCCATGCCTAGCGCATACAGCAGGGTCCAAAGTCCAAGCTAACCAACATTCCGCATGCTGTGATTGGCCGTTGATAATTACCATATTCATAAGAGAGATTGGCTAGACTCCAACGCAGTACACGTTCACGAGCAGAGTAAAGAATTGCCGCACAGTGTGCCGCAAGCCTGCAGATTGGTACAATATACAGCCTTGGATTAAGGATATTCAAACATTGACAACTTTTGCCGATAGAGGGCAATGCGGGGCAAAGTTCATTGAATTTGTTCTCAATGTGCGTTGTCGCTCGGTCGTTGAATCTCGATGATTTTGTTGCAAACGGAGTTCGAAACAACCGATCCTCAAATCACGAATCCATGGAAATGGGTGTTGATGTAAAAAAGTGTTATTTAGGGCATAAATTAGGGGATAAGATCGTCCAAAAATGCAATTTTTTAAAAACGTTTTTTTCACAACGCATCTCCAGCTTTCTAAAACCCGACACTGTGCGGCATATCCCTTGTGTATGTTTTGGGCGCGGCGCACAAAGCAAAATGTATAACAAATTGTAGGTTGAATTGATAGATACTTTCCACACTGAGCTGCATATCCCTTGTGTATGTTTTTGGCGGGGCGCACAAAGCAAAATGTATAACAAATTGTAGGTTTTGAATTAGTTTTACAATAAGGTTGTTCGGACCGAAATGGATGTCAATCATTCTCCTTATATAGTGTCGGGACCCGGGGGTTAATAACATTATTTTTAAGAAAAGGAATATCTCAAATGGTTTTTTGCTTTCACGTTCGATGACGTCATATACTAACGGGCGTATACTAAAAAAGTCTGTGGAGAACACTGGAACTGTTATGCATCTTAAAGCATTACTTTGTCAAACTTATTGTAAAAAAAGGTCACGATCCCCACAAGGGGTAGTTCTTTCATTTTGTAAGGGCCAGAAGAGTTGGTCAAGATTCAGAGACCACGGCTGAGAAGATGTGATAGTTGAAGCTTCAAAGTCATCAAGAAATTTGAAAATGACTGTTAGGAGTTTTGGATGCCCAGGCTTGGGCATCTGACAGAAAGATTGATCAATTTTAAACTTGGGCCCTTGTAGCGCATCTGGCAGTCTATCCTCTCCTAGGACTGTTGAGATCCTTGGTGTGTTTATCTGGAAAGATGTTTTTCCTTGTAGTTTCTTGGAGTTTGTTTTTAGCAATCGATGAAACTGTGAAAAATCTATCAATATCATCAGCATTAGTTTTCAAGTGTGATGACAACATACATGATGAAATTCAAAGATATTTTTTCCTCTGAACAATTGTAAATGCCTCTTCAATAGTCTTACAGCAAAATCTTTCAACAGGAACAGTAGGCCTAAACTTTTGTCTCACACAGACCAACATCAAAGCCTTAGCGTTCTGGCGGTCTCACACAGACACTACAGAATCATGTAACACAATTGTATCATTTACCTCGAGGTATAGATTGTGCCGCGAAAGGCAGACCTCATTACAACAATCATCACAATAAACACAACCCACAACTCTGTCACACATCGTTTCCATCTTACAGCTTGGTAGTCTTTGTTATCTCGTTACTTTGCGTACTACAGCAAAGGCAAAAAACATTGAACGCTAGAGGGAGTTTCAGAAAATTGCTATAGCATAGATTAATTAACACCCTCTGTTTGTGAAATATACAGCGTATTACGCGATAACATACAAAACAAGATACAAACGCCTTGAGTGGAGAATTAATGATCCGCGCATGCTCAGGGAGTAATCATCATCGCGCTCTGTCGTCACTAGTGCACATGCAAAAGCCATCGACAGCATGGTCCGCGCCGAGCACAGTTCCTCTCAAAATAATTAGCTTGTGAAAAACTTCACGTGTGTAGCCTTTATTTTACAAAAACAACACAATTTAGGATACACTGGATGAGCAAAAGGATTAATTAACTGTAAAATGTAAATTTGTTTCTTCTGGATTTTGTTTTGTTTCGTTGGTTTTGGTTGGTTTTGTTTGCGGGAAAGTTGGGTTGTCTCTATGAGGAATGGCATTAACCCTTTAAACTCGACCCCTTTTTTGGAAATTTTGCATGTGCTCAGGTTTTTTATTAAAATGACTGGTTTACTTCTCAGAAACCCTCAGAAACCTGTTAACATTATACATATTTATAAAGCTTACATATAGGGCTACACTTTTAGCAAGTTGTTGACCCCCCAGCAGGTTTTGAAAAAAAATTATGGCCATTTTAAAATTCATATTTTTATTTTGAAAACTCATATTTTTTCATATTTATGTAAATTTTGTAATTTCCAAATGTCTGAAATTGTTTTGGTGCCATTTTTTGAAATCTCCATCATCTGATCTCCCTATAACAGATAAAGGAATATATTTTTTTCAAATCATTTTATGTGTTACAAATCATTTGCTAAAAAAAATTTACCAGCCGGCAGGAGTCTATGGTTGGATCAATGCCTTCGTTCAACATTTCTTCTTCGCCACTATCAAGATCGCCGTTCTCGTCGCTCTCATCAACAAAACCCAACAAATAAAAAAGTTCTTCCTCTATAAATTGTCTTCTGGAAGGTTGGATAACATTTGACTGCTTTTCAGGCTTCTTTTTAGTCATTTTGAAGCTGAAATATAGCGTTTTGTTTGAGATAGAGAGAACGGAATTTGCACAAAGTCGACATACACAACACGGGTGACGCGCGCATGGCCAGTTTTTTTGGCAAAGCAATAGTCTGGTTTCTTTTCGCTTCGTAACTTTATTTATAAAGGTCGCACACAGGGTACCATACCATCATTGTAAAGCTTATGTTTTCAGCTTTCTAATGATGCATGACTCGGCCAATAGAGGGGGCAGTTGGTGTTCGATGAGAAGTGATTTATTTTTCGGCCGCCGCCGGCCGATTTTACTAAGGATCGAGTTGAAAGGGTTAACTGACGCGTTCATAAAGAATAAAATAAAAAAAAACATGATAGCGGTTTCGATCAGCAATCCTCTGTGATGCGAGTTAGGTTTAGGAGGCCAGCTGCAGGATTAATTCTCTCTTGTTGGTAGGTGTTTCTTGTTTCAGGTGCGTGCGCTGCCGCACTTTGTGTGAGAGAATTCCTGTGGTCGTTAGTGCTGAAGAGTTGATTTTGGCTGACGACACAAATTAATCGCGATATCATTGAATATCGCGATACATTTTTGACGATATATCGTGGATGAAAAAAACACATTATCGCCCAAGCTTAGTCCATGGTGTATAAAAGCCATGGACCCAATCATCATGCAACAATTGTTGTGTTATACAATGAAATTAGATTCCTCTTCTTTGGAATGTCATCTTCAAACATTGTTACGACGAAATTGGCATAGTTAAAAAAAAAAAAAACATTGACAAAAATATTGTTTCACTTTCCCCTACGACACATTGCACAAGGAATGTATTTCAATTTACCAAGTACTGCAGTGTATAAATTACAACCTGGAACTCAGAGCTACAGTATTTCTAATTGTACCACGATGGTCACGATCAAGGAAATGTACGCCTAGGGCAGTAGGGGTACATCACTCATGTTTCCCTGAGCCATTGTACATGAATCTTTGTAGCAAATCAATCTTTGTAGCAAATCATGACCAATAAAATTCACAATCTATTACTATGGTATAACAAAAGAGTTTGAATGATGGTGATGGAAAGTTACCTGTTGGGAATCCCTTTTACTGACTGCCAGTTCAACCATTGCTGATAATCCTCTTTCAATAAGCTGATGCTCAGAATCACCTTTCATCCTCATGGTATTTATTGCCATCTGCATTTCTTCAAACTGAATCTTTGTTTTTGTATCTAAAAGAGCCATTGACTGCTTTGACTCACTCCCAATAGAGTCAACTTTTAAGTGCTGCTCAGTTGTGTTCTTACTAAGCTGACTCTCAAGTCTAGAAATCTATCGAGAAACAAAATTAAACAGAAAGTTTATGGAGTACAGGATTTTTGTGAAGAATTTGATAATTTCTGACATAAAGGATTGGTATTAGGTACTAGATTACAGCTAAGATGTTACACTTTAACTTAAGACATGAAACCAATCTCATAGAGCTAAAAATTGGTTGGTAAAATGTTGTGCTTAAAGTAAATATCCACTACGTAGTACATGGTCTAACATCACCCAAGGGTAACTACACTAGCAGTCATGAAGCTCAGTGTTTGATTGACTGTGGCAGTTGAGTCAATGTTTGTATCAACCTTGTTCTCAAACTCGATTTCTCTAAGCTTTTTCCCCCCAGCATGTGTCTTGCTCAATTTATTGTGTAATCTAATTTTGCAAAGGCTTATGGTTGTTGTTTGTCAGGGGTAAGTGGCAAGAGGAATGGATACTGTGCATATATGTGACCCCGTTTGACCTTGATTTCCGGTTAAAGTCGGAAGTTACTTTTTAATGTTTTAAAAATCATAAATCCTGAACCACATATTCGATTTTTATCATCTATACGTCAAGAGAAAGGACATCGGAGACTTCACCAACGCTACCAAGTGTGACCTCTATTGACTCTGACATCCGGTTCATACCGGAAGTTAACATTTTTTATTTGAAATATTATAACTTCTGAACCACTCATTTTTTTTCCCCTGTACATCATCAGTTAAAACCTTTGTAACTTAACCAACGCTACCAAGTGTGACCTTGGTTGACCTTGACTTCCGGTTCAAACCGGAAGTTGAGACTTTATATTTCAAAATATCATAACTTCTGAACCACACATTGGATTTTTTCAATCTATACATCATCTGAAAGGTCTTCATAAACTAATCAACATGTGACCCTATTTGACCTCGACATCCGGAAGTTCTTGTTAAATTTTTGAAAAGTTCATAACTCCTGAACCAGGCATTGGATTGATAAGGTATAATGTCGTTACCTATTCATTCAATCACTCCCCACGAACACCTTGTTTTTGTAGTAAACAAAAACTGAATCTCTAGTTTTATTTTTTTCTGTTATTAGTGAGTATGTTTTATGTGGTTCAATTAATAAATAAACACAAGATAATTTGCTGTAGGCTACAGATTATTAGCCAACATCACTCCATTCAAGTACCAAAAACCTCACCTTTCTCTCCATTCCCTCAATGACTCTAGCTTGATGCGAATGATTTTCCCGAGTCTGTTTGGTGAGAGACATAAGTGATTCATTCAGTTTGCGGTTATCTCCTGACAGCTTTGCAATAGATATGTCACATCTAATTATAGAAACAGAAGAAGGTATCTTTAATAACTGTTCTCCTTGTACATGTAACTGGCTCTTTCTGCAGTAAGGTGTCCATTTGACAGACAGATTTATTGACTATGATAAACAAATATCTGCCCAGATTAAATTTAAGATTGTTGATTTATAATGTTGAATATGTACTAAAGACACAGTGAAAATAAAACTAACTTAAAGGAATATTGCGTTTTGCTTTTATGTTACACTGATAATTGATACAACCCCCCCCCCCAAAAAGGTGAAAAGTAAGGAAAAAATAAAGTGTATACATTTGATGTAATTAATTCTGGTAATCATGAATAAAATAAATAAATCCCATTGTTCCTTTAATAACTCTAATACTTGTTACTATTGGTACCCAAATTAAAAAAATATTGGCTTTCCTTGTTTTAAAAAAAAAGTTTAGAAAAAAGATATTACCCACGTAACTATGTCTGTCAAAATGTTACGTGGGTAAGTAGGTAAGGCCCTAGGTAAACTAAATTAGTAACAGTTCACAATTATACACGAAAGGATGACTTGGTACATCAGAGAATTACTGATGTTTCAAAAAATATTTTACTTAACAGGCTTGACCCGCGACTGAAAATTGGGAAGTCATTTTCTGTCAAACAGTTTGTTACGAGGGTAATTGTTTACAGTAAGTTCCAGGGGGTTCATGGCCAACTGAGTTGTTGATTGTATAGTGCTCAGGTACATCTAGTAACTAAACCCATTCACTTCTGGCAACAGGTTGAACACAACCTTTAAAAAAACCCAAAACGTGTGTCTGTATCACGAGTGATATTGTTACGAGGGTAATAAAGTTACAAGGGTAATCAGAAACAGACAGAAATTGACGACAATTCATCTTCCTTTTTGTCATTTTTTAACCCGAGTCTAATTATAAGTAACTAATGGCCTGTTTTACTGTAATTAGAATTAGTTTTAACTTCTTCACCATGAGCAAATAAAGTTACTTTATTGTCCGTCAATGTTACGTGGGTAACTTTACCTTTAAAAGAGTAACCAGATAATGGTCATCATTTGTAATGTCAGTGAGAGAAATAGCTGAATATTATTTCATTATCTAACTACATGTAGCATATTTCTTACCATTTGAGGACTTAAGTATTTAGTTCTACAAACATCACTAGGTCTAAAGAAAAAAATGTGTCTTTTATTGCTAAAATTGGGATGGTGAATTCACGCTATAGCAATTTCACGTTTTTATCTTCCTGACGTAAGCATATCGGCTGGTTTTCTAAAGTAAGTTTTTATGTGATCTTGATAAAAGCCTTGCAAGATTATGTTTTGTGCAGTTTCAAGTCCTTTGCAAAGTTCATTTTATTTACCTAAATGTCTGTCCCTGTTACAGGGGTAACTACTGTATACACATTGCGTATCTGGACGTATACCCATAATGCAACAAAAAGTTATTGTTATTATTTTTTTTATATAAAGGACAATATCTGGGGTTTTTTAATGTCAGAATTCATTTTGAATTTTAGGATACATAGTCACATTTTGTACACCTTACTGTGGAAATAGCCAACTACATAGTTGACTTTACAACTATAGTTTGAGTCAATTTTGTATAGAGACTGGTATTGGACTTGTTTCCAATTTCAAGACCTAGGCTCGCTCTCCCACCTTGAGCTCTTTGTTGGAGTATTTATTTATTTTAACAATCACAGTCTCAATAAAAAAAGACAAGTAAAAGACAAATCTATCTTATCTTTATTTCTTGAATTTGATGGATTTTGAAATGAACTCATCTGATTTGGTCGTGATCATACATAAAGTGTTTAATAATATAGATTGACAATTAAACAACAATGAATTAATGAATTGGTGTAGCTGAAGAGCTACTTGAACGAGAAAAAAGAAAAAGTAATATTCGCTGAAATTCATGAAGCTCAACAAATATGGTCAAATACAATTTACATCTAGGAGCAAGTTCAGGTGGGTGACTACAGTCAGCTAGACTTAACCATAGCCGATCTAGATGTCACTTGAACACTGCGTGGTTTGACTTCAGCTTGTGACTCTACATTTAATTAACTATCCGTTTAAAAGAAACTTTTCTGAACATTTAAACGTTGTCAGCGGCAGGTCAATTTGTTCGAATATACACAAACACAAAGGCGCGTTCATTCAAAGTTAAGTTTTTATGTACAAGGGAGTCCCAACATGTTTTGACTATTAATATCAAGACTGTATCTTGTATCGGTATGTTTTGTAAGCCCTTATTTCATGTTATTTCCTTGAAGTTCAAACAAAAATTATACCAAGAAATAATCCTTCAAGACCTTCATCAACATTTCTACAGAGTCAAAGTCATGTGAATATCCCCTTATTGCCCATACAATGCCCATACAAAGTTGGCAGCTTTGAGATCTACACTTTGCGTGTACACAATAAAAAGTTTGGGCTCACGCAAATGTTGAACACAGAAATGTGACTGATCAAACTAGTTAGGAAACATGAAGCACCCCTGCAATGAATCTATGGAGGCCAAAACCAGACACAGAATTGACTGTCTTATTAACATAAAGCGAAATGAATGCTTCTATTGGCAGATGAATTCCTGTATACCGCCAAACAAATTTTCCCATTGGTTGATTTTTCTGTATGGCTCTGTGTGTACATGTAGCTTGCTAGCTAGCTAAGCCTATGTGTGCTGCCTCGAACCATGAAGGAAACTTGGTTATTGCTTGTGATAGCATCCTCAGATGAAAAAATAGAAATAAAGTAAAATAAATAAAACGGTGTTCTGTTATTATACCATTGCGGAAATTGTTGACAGTCAGCGGGACCATTTGGCAAGGTGTTTCAGCTGGTCCACCGCTGTTTCAACTGGTAAGCATTGGGCCTGCAGATCCATCGCTGGTTGAACCCTGCTGACGGCAATTAGATAAAAAGGGCACTGAAAGATAGGCCAATAGCCGTGATTTGTCGATAATTTCAAGTCCTTGGAGCTTTTATTTTGTAAGATTTTATTTACAGCTGTGATCCCTTTTCATGTCCACTGCTTAGATCTGCTGCGCTCGTATGCCAATCACGCGCCCCTACAATAGAACCAACCAAAAGCTTGTCGAAAATCTGAAAACCACCTTGACAGATTTTTTTCCGCTGGAGATAAAAAGTGAGAAAATAGAATTAGCTGTTGCAAACTGCTTACTGTGGTTAAAATGCAAAAAAAAGAAGGGTGTTCGAACTCCCGGCACTGATGTCACACTACATTGGTAAACACAGGTAACGTTGCTTTGTGTTGACTGTGTCGGAAACCACAGAAGCACAACACAAAAATTATAAATTGTTTTGTGAAATCGGTCGTACATCAGACATACATATGTACATGTATGTGTAGCATCGCTCATCAGTATTAGTTTAAGTGAGACTGCAATCACCTTGCACTAAAATGAACCCCATGTTTTAAACCTGCCATCTGGCAGTACATGTACAGTATGTACTTCTACTTGTACCTACCTGCCAACTCTCTGCCGTAAGTCAGATATTGATCCAACATGCTGGATTTCCAAGCTTTTAACAGAGCTGTCCGTGTGTTCAGAAACTTGTCGTCTGTTGCAAAGATGTTCTTCGATCACCTACATTTTAGTCCAAAGTCAAAACAGGCCTGGTCAGAATCACTGTACATCCTCATTTATGGTTAACAATAAATGCATTTTTATTTTATTTTACTCCAGTTCATCACTTAGCAACAGCTAATTAATATCCAACAGACGTTGCGTGAACCTATAAGGTCAGCTTCAGACAAGAAAAGCATATTTTCTATGTAAAAACTGTTCAATTTGTGCTCTCCTACTGTGTATCATTTACCACTTAGTTACAGATGACATAAAGACACAAGGAACAGACACAAGTTTTCTATTGGCTGCAGCGGTTGACAAGATAACACACACACGGAATGTTCAGTGTGTTACGAGTTCCAACAGTGGAAAGCTCACTGGGCAGCATGCACCATGCATGCACTCAGTGTCACACATCATTGGCTGGTACAGACAGGTACAAAAAATGTGCCAGAAACAATGGCAAAAATTACTCTTTACAAGGGGTTATTGTGAAATCCCAAGTTCCAGACCTTAGTCTAATTGTCTGACAAACCAGGATTACGCTGCCAGGATTGTTTCAAATGTTTTCAGTACAATTTGTAACTGTAAATGCAAAATTGCAGCATGCCATGGCAAATTATTAACAATGGTATTGGAAATTTAACCCGCTGTGGAAATAATGGTTGACCAAATGTGGTTGAATTGGATCCAATGCATAACACCCTATACATGGTACTGAATGCAATTTTAATTGCATAATTAAAATTATTTCTTGAGTGATATTGCCCACTCGTGATAACGTGTATATTACGGGTCGTACATATGATTGATGACACTTTTGGAATAAATAGATCGTACATGTGCGACCTTGGCACTGAAAGAGTTAATGATCCGACATTATCGTGCCTATTATTGAAAGAAATTAAGCTTTTACCAATGCTTTGCTTCAACAAGCGTATGTAATATTTTTGTTAAGTGTTGTCATTGAATACATGTAATAAAGGCATGTCATCTACACATTTTACAAAGATAAGAGTACTACAATTTTCTGTAAATTTGTGTTGTTATTTGCTTTGTACACATCTTAAAATGTAAACACAGTTGTTGGAGTTAAAAATATCCATACAAAACATGTGAGTACATGTACAATGTACAAGCCCATGTACTGACCCCCTTGCAAAATGCATAGCACACTTGCACATCCTGCCTATCCTGTCCCCAATTTATGAAGTAAAATGTACACAAAGGAATTGACCCTCCCCCCAAAAAACCAACAAGGATTCCGGGTTCCTTGTCTTCAAGGGGACAATCAAATGTTTTTACATTGAATAAACTTGACCAGAAAAATTGTCCAGTGAGAAACAATGCTTAAACAATGATAGCCATAGCAAAGTGGGCAAATGCACTATTTTACATGTATACATGTACCTTATAGACAATAATACATGTATGTTGATTCATGCACGTACACTATCTTCCCCAGGATGGTGAGCAGGGAGTTCACAAGTAACACTCTGCAGAAGATTCACTTTGCCACTTTTTGTATTGTAAGAAATTCAACAGAAAGTATATTACATAATACATGTAGACATTCACTTTGCAATAGTGGCAAAGTGAAGAGATGATAAAATTAAAATCCATTTTCTAAGAGATTCTCTCTGTAGTGGCATGGAGCAGTAATCCTCTGGAAGAGATATATTATGCCATGGTGCAGGACAGGGAGTTGACAAAAAAACATATGTAAGTAGAGATTTATTATGCCATGGTGCAGGACAGGGAGATGACTAGCCCCATTAATAGTGCCAATACTCTGGACTTCCTCCGATCCTAGGAGATGACAAGGAGAGGACAGGGAGATGACAAACAAACCATCTGTAAGTAGAGATTTATTATGCCATGGTGCAGGACAGGGAGATGACAAACAAGCCATCTGTAAGTAGAGATTTATTATGCCATGGTGCAGGACAGGGAGATGACAAACAACCCTCTGTAAGTAGAGATTTATTATGCCATGGTGCAGGACAGGGAGATGACAAACAAGCCATCTGTAAGTAGAGATTTATTATGCCATGGTGCAGGACAGAGAGTTGACCAACAACCCTCTGTAAGTAGAGATTTATTATGCCATGGTGCAGGACAGGGAGTTGACAAACAACCCTCTGTAAGTAGAGATTTATTATGCCATGGTGCAGGACAGGGAGATGACAAACAAGCCATCTGTAAGTAGAGATTTATTATGCCATGGTGCAGGACAGGGAGTTGACAAACACACCCTCTGTAAGTAGAGATTTATTATGCCATGGTGCAGGACAGGGAGATGACAAACAAACCATCTGTAAGTAGAGATTTATTATGCCATGGTGCAGGACAGGGAGTTGACAAACAAACCCTCTGTAAGTAGAGATTTATTATATGCCATGGTGCAGGACAGGGAGATGGCAAACAACCCTCTGTAAGTAGAGATTTATTATATGCCATGGTGCAGGACAGGGAGATGACAAACAACCCTCTGTAAGTAGAGATTTATTATGCCATGGTTCAGGACAGGGAGTTGACAAACAAACCCTCTGTACGTAGAGATTTATTTTGCCATGGTGCAGGACAGGGAGATGACAAACAAGTCATCTGTAAGTAGAGATTTATTATGCCATGGTTCAGGACAGGGAGATGACAAACAAGCCATCTGTAAGTAGAGATTTATTATGCCATGGTGCAGGACAGGGAGATGACAAACAAACCATCTGTAAAGAGAGGGAGTTGACAAACAAACCTCTGTAAGTAGAGATTTATTATGCCATGGTGCAGGACAGGAAGTTGACAAACAACCCTCTGTAAGTAGAGATTTATTATGCCATGGTGCAGGACAGGGAGTTGACAAACAACCCTCAGTAAGTAGAGATTTATTATGCCATGGTGCAGGACAGGGAGTTGACAAACAACCCTCTGTAAGTAGAGATTTATTATGCCATGGTGCAGGACAGGGAGTTGACAAACACACCCTCTGTAAGTAGAGATTTATTATGCCATGGTGCAGGACAGGGCGATGACAAACAAGCCATCTGTAAGTAGAGATTTATTATGCCATGGTGCAGGACAGGGAGTTGACAAACAACCCTCTGTAAGTAGAGATTTATTATGCCATGGTGCAGGACAGGGAGTTGACAAACAACCCTCAGTAAGTAGAGATTTATTATGCCATCGTGCAGGACAGGGAGATGACAAACAAGCTATCTGTAAGTAGAGATTTATTATGCCATGGTGCAGGACAGGGAGTTGACAAACAACCCTCTGTAAGTAGAGATTTATTATGCCATGGTGCAGGACAGGGATATGACAAACAAACCATCTGTAAGTAGAGATTTATTATGCCATGGTGCAGGACAGGGAGATGACAAACAAACCATCTGTAAGTAGAGATTTATTATGCCATGGTTCAGGACAGGGAGTTGACAAACAAACCATCTGTAAGTAGAGATTTATTATGCCATGGTGCAGGACAGGGAGTTGACAAACAACCCTCAGTAAGTAGTGATTTATTATGCCATGGTGCAGGACAGGGAGATGACAAACAAGCCATCTGTAAGTAGAGATTTATTATGCCATGGTGCAGGACAGGGAGTTGACAAACAAGCCTCTGTAAGTAGAGATTTATTATGCCATGGTGCAGGACAGGGAGATGACAAACAAGCCATCTGTAAGTAGAGATTTATTATGCCATGGTGCAGGACAGGGAGTGACAAACTACCCTCAGTAAGTAGAGATTTATTATGCCATGGTGCAGGACAGGGAGATGACAAACAAACCATCTGTAAGTAGAGATTTATTTTGCCATGGTGCAGGACAGGGAGATGACAAACAAGCCATCTGTAAGTAGAGATTTATTATGCCATGGTGCAGGACAGGGTGATGACAAACAAACCATCTGTAAGTAGAGATTTATTATGCCATGGTGCAGGACAGGGAGTTGACAAACAAACCATCTGTAAGTAGAGATTTATTTTGCCATGGTGTAGGACAGGGAGATGACAAACAAGCCATCTGTAAGTAGAGATTTATTATGCCATGGTGCAGGACAGGGAGTTGACAAACACACCCTCTGTAAGTAGAGATTTATTATGCCATGGTGCAGGACAGGGAGATGACAAACAAGCCATCTGTAAGTAGAGATTTATTATGCCATGGTGCAGGACAGGGAGATGATAAACAAGCCATCTGTAAGTAGAGATTTATTTTGCCATGGTGCAGGACAGGGAGATGACAAACAAGCCATCTGTAAGTAGAGATTTATTTTGCCATGGTGCAGGATAGGGAGATGACAAACAAGCCATCTGTAAGTAGAGATTTATTTTGCCATGGTGCAGGACAGGGAGTTGACAAACAAGCCATCTGTAAGTAGAGATTTATTATATGCCATGGTGCAGGACAGGGAGTTGACAAACACACCCTCTGTAAGCAGAGGACGAACAGTAATATATTTATAAAGAGGATCAGATACATTGTCTCGAGATAGTCCTTGAAGAGCTTTGAAAGTGAGGAGAATTAACACACACATGTATACGCAATACACAATTTAATCTGGAGCCAGAGGAGTTTGTGTAACTGTGTGCTATATGTTGAGAATAAGGTGTGTGCGAGACAAGGCGAGTAGCAGTATTTTTAACCTGCTGAATCTTAGAAAGTTCAGTGGGAAGAGAATGGCATGAATCAAGTCTACAGGTGAAAAATTCATGAACAAGGAGAAGAGCGGAATGTAACTACATGACAACGGTTTCGACCTAATTTTCTGATTTGCACGAGAGCTGTTTTGCATTGGTTACTTGATTGGTCATACACACCGAAGAATCCATAACAATACCAAGGTGTATGACAACATGAGATGGTTGAATAAATATATGAATGTACTATGAACATTTTAAAACAAGAAATTTAATGAGAAAATGTTTTGATTACCTCAATCTCTTTAGTGATTCTACTCACAGCAATTTCAACAGCCTGAATTTGTTCTTGTACCATAGTCTGAGCACGCTTTTCATGTAATGACTTGATGCCATTATCAGCTGCATTGTCCATCTCCCACTGCACAGCTCCAGCATGAGGATTCTCACTATACTGAAGTGCACCGAAGTTAGTCAATAAGCCAGATTGACGTGAGCCCTGAAGATGCGTGTTTGGACTGTGCCTATCGTTCCGCAACTGAATTGGGGGTAGACCCCCTTGTTTATATCTAGCCATTTCAATGTAGTGACGTTGTCAACCAGCAAACAGGTGTACCGTACAACAGTATGTTAAAATCTGGAAAGAAATCAAGCCAAGTTACCTCATCACGTACAGCTCCTGCCTTTACAAATTTATTTACTATCTTTAAATGTTAATAAAAACAGTGGTTTGAATGAGGCGGTTTTCTACTCACTGTTGGGTCATTCCATGCCAAGTCACCTAGGGGTTGACCGTGACCGACTCTGATTTTTTTCTATTTTTTTTTAAAGAACCCTCCATAGGTGTTATGAACACACGCAAAAAAAATTATGCGAAATCTTTTTCGTTTGTAAGATACCACCCCTTCAACAATGTAGCCCTGCCCATTTTTTCACCCCAAATGTTGCAACGGTGAGTTTTTGGCAATTTTAGAGGCTCATATCTCAAACTCCCTCCCCACAGTAGTGTGGGTAGGGTCTACAAACGAATACTTACCTGTAGAGCAACTACATTTGCATGTTCCTATTACCGGCAGGTATTTACCGCTAAGAGTTTTTATATCCTACAATAGTGCCCTCTGCCATCACCCACAGTGCCCCGCGGCATGTGTACGCCTCGTGAGCTTCCTCTTTTCTCTTAGCGGCAGGTCGGGTAGGACGTATAAATCAAAACTCCTGATTTTACTCTTAATTCCCATTATAATTTGCTAGTTCAAATAAAACCTAGACGAGTTGTAGTGTTTTGTACTCGTGTTATTTGTGTGAAGTATCTTGTTGAAGTATTATGAAACGTTTGGGGAGATCCGGCTTGTCCGCTAATGGGGGAAAGACTCCTCCCCCGGGACAGACCGAGTTCTCGGGCGACTGTGCCGATAGCGTGACTCCGCTATCAATCCAGCCGGCTCCTGCCCAGCAACCACAGTTGCTCTCGGTTGGGGGCACTAGCAGTTCCGTTGGCCGGAGGGGACCCGACACGGTCTCCTTCTTCGGTCACCTTACACGGGACCACCAAACGACCGCGGGAACCAACGGCAAGGTTAAAACTAAAAAGTCCTGTGTCATGGTTGCCCCGAAAAAAGGACGACAGGGTAGTAAGCGTAGCTCCGACACGGGCATCTCACGGGCCAGTCAGACACGGCTGTCCCCCCAGCTCAGTTGCGACCCCAACCGAACACCGGGTTGGGCTTTTATACGGGCCCCCGGGCCGTACAGTGACCACCCAATCGGAGCTTGGTGCGCTGACGGCAGATCAATTTTCGAGCGACGAAGAGCGGGCCGCCTGGGGAATTCTCGGGCCTGCCAGCTCTTCTTTTGCACGCTCTATGGGAACGACTCTGTCAACAGATTTTTACCGTTGCTCCGGAGTTCCAGTGCCCCCGGCGTCATCCGAAAGATCATCGGATATTCCCCAGGGTCGCTCTTCCAAAAAGAAGAGCAAGAAGACTAAGGGCTGACGTTCGTAGAAGTTTGGGTGATTCGTCCAGTCGGTCCCACCGTGGCAAACGCCACCATAGTGAGGACTCGATTTCCAGAGCTGACTTTATGGAAGCTTTTCAGACGATTTCAGCGTCTCTATCGACCCTGTCTTCTACTCACCCATCTATGGCGTTTGATACAGAAGAAATTGCAAATCCAGGGATCTGTACAATTTTCACGCTCTGAGCCTAGTGCGACCTTCCCTCTCGGGGGACTCCGAGGAGGACAATGAAGAAATTGCTCAACGCATGCAGCGGATGTCTGTTACGGAAACCGAGCTCAGGCTGGTTCAGCGTGACATGATACGGGTGCTGCAATTGCCCTCCGGTACTAATGATCCTCCGCAATCAGACAGGAAATCATTCAAGCGGAATACGGGCCGTTGACCAACAAGGTCAACATTTTCCCGACGCTTCCATTGGACCAGGGTTGTGTGGAACGCATTTGCGCTATCATGAAGGCTAGCGGCAAATGGCACCCCCTTTCTAAACGAGAAAATTAATATTATCGTTTCCCTACCGCGGATTTCGATAATTTTTTCACCACACCTTCCTTCTCCGACTCTGCTAAGGACAAGTTACCAGCAGATTCGGGTTCCACTGCTTCCAAGAAACCTTTTGCCGACAACACTCGCAGCAAATTCGAGGAAGTACTTAAGAAAGTTGACTCGGCCTCCCACCAGGGCATGGCGGTCAACCTCCTTCCTGCTTCTCCTCACAGAGTATTTATTGTCATTCGGTCTTTCCACCTCACCCTGCGTTTTTACCCGAATAGTGAGAACGATCGGAGCAAGGCTACAGAGGCAGGGTGTGATGATATTCATGTATCTCGACGATTGGATAATTGTGGGTCATTCACACGAAGCCACGGCAGCAGCTGTCAGCCACACCGTGCAACTTAAGCCCTTTTCACACAAGGAAAATAAGCAGGGGTCCATGGTCCTAAGAATGCAATGTTGTCAAGTCCACATCGTGTGAAATGTACCTCTGCTCTGCATAAGCACGGGTCCGTTGTCTTTTTCTGACTACGGCCAAGACCAGCGACAAAAAAACACAACGTTGTGAAAATGACACAACGATCGTCTGTGGGTGCCGTGTGAATGAACACCGCACGCGTAAACCAAGGACCCTGGTTTAGCTGGAGCTACCACGCATGCGCGCAAGAAAAAAACCCATGACAACAGTAAATCAAGATGGCGGCGATCGAACAGTTACCCTTAATGATGCTTTCATTCCCAAGTTTTGTGAGTAAAAACCGTCAAAACAACATAAACCAACGCTACAGAAGGCGGGTAATGTTCTACCGTCGAAGCAAAGGAAACGTGCCAGAATGATCGTTAAATTAGCGTTACTCATGATGACAACATTCAGCGGTAAGAATTTGCACTCCCCAGTTTATATCGATTGTTACTTTTTCTGTCCATGGAATGAATGTTTCGAGCATAGATCACAACTACAATTCTTCTTCATCAAAGTTATAAAAAATGGAGAAAATTTCCGTATCCTGCCAAAACTTTTTCACTAATTTTTACCGAAAGGAATATCTCATGAGTAAATTAGATACTATTTTATTTCATAACGAATGAAAAAGTGGTGGCAGGATACGGAAATTTTTCCTAAAAAACAAATCTTGTTTAGGGGCCGAGGCCAAGGTCGTGAGTGTAAAGAAATATTAAAAATTAAAGTGAAAACAAATTATCAGATTTTTTGCATGAACCTGCTATGTTGCTACAGCAAGCTCGTAACTGAAATAATTTAACAAGCAGAACATTCAATTATTTTGGAGACAAGAGTTTATTTTACAAACAGTGACAAATGGTATATTTTGTACCTCAAACTCAACAAACCTCTGACAACAACATTTTTTGTTTGTTTTTAAATACAGAAGTACATCAAAGTTTTGGAAGAACTACTTGGTCCCTTCCACGCCAAACGGATTTCTGGAAGCTGGATATGATGGACACATTTGACGATGGGAGATTCTATGAATCTTTTCGTATGACACGTGATACGTTCAGCCTCTTGTGCCTTCAATTACATGATCACATTGCGAAGAAGAACACAAATATGCGCAAGTCCATAAGTGTGGAGAAGAGAGTAGCAATAACGCTGTACCGACTTGCCAAAAATGCCGATCTTGGAGCAATATCAAACTTGTTTGGTGTGGGCATATCCACAGTCTGCACCATTTATCTTGAGGTTTGTCGGGCAATTTGCAAGGTATTGATGTAAAGGCGCCCTCAGCAGATGACACGAGAAAGATCATTGGGGATTTCCCCAATGTGGTGGCGCAATAGATGGCAGCCACATACCAATTACCTCACCCAGCGCATACTGTACTGACTACCACAATTGTAAGGGTTGGTATAGTGTTCTCCTGCAAGGACTTGTAGATTATAAGTACAAGTTTTTGGACTTCGATATTGGATGGCCTGGAAAGTGCCATGATGCATGGGTGTTTGAGCACTCTTCTTTGAAGGCGAACTCAAGGCAGGAACAAAGTATCAAAATACCTCCCAGGCAAGTTTTTTATTTACAAGAAATGTTTTTGAGTTGGTAAGATAAAAAAGGTTTTGAATATTTCCTGTGATTTTCTTCAACACGTATTTGGTTGTGTTTTTTCCCCCACCAATTAATGTTTTCACAAATAATAAAACATTATTGTAAATGTGAACATAAGGAACACAGATAATTTCTGGTTATTTTTATTATTTGAGTCATTATTTGAGTAATTGCAAATCATGCTACTGAATCACGATATTCTACATTGAGGTATATGACGGCCACTCCAGTTATCACGAGATTGATAATTGGGTGGATAAACTGGTTGTCGCATCATCTGCATCATTTGCATCATAAATTCGCGATGCTCTTTGATGGGCCTTTCTTCTTGATCATACTCCCATTGCTGTCGTTTCTCCTGTGCCTCGAGGTCTTCTCTGCGTCTCTTCTCCTCTCGTTCCTCTATCATCTGAAGATTATTTTCGTCTCTGGCTTCCATTTTGTCATGCAGTTTATGAAGGGAAGACATGGCATTCTTAAGTGCACCGCTCACACCACGATTCTTCTTTCCCTTGCCTGTACAAGAAATAAACAGAAAAGACAAATGAACAATATTACTGGATTTCAAGAACATGAGAATTCACAGACAGCAGCTCCACATTTGCCCTGTAGTGTTTTCTTTACTAGATTTCAACAATATCAGAACATTCAATAATTGCCTTCGAGCGCGGCAATAGTGTTTTCTTAAAACACTAACAACTGTTTTCCTATTGAGTATGTTACAAACGGATAAATTGAAGTCATATGCAGACTGTCTTCATTAAGAAATTGAAAGAGGAATCTGGAACTGCGAATGAATAGACATGAAAATAAACCGTACCAAAGGGAGTTTTCTTTTTGCCCTTCTGGGAAGCAAGTGCTGGCTTTTTGGATGGTCCATGGACTTCATCTGTCATGTCATTAGGTGAATTTCAATCAAAGGAAGAATCTGGAAGAGAAAAGAATGTAAACGTAGTGTTGTTCAAAATCTGTCTCGCTTTGAATAGTACAGTACCTATAATAATGCTCTTAAGATCCGATAGTTAATTTTTTTTTTTAAGTGAAGAGCTTTTTTGGGTGGCTTGCTTGTGTCCAAGAAGCTGAAGGCTAAAACTCACATGTGGACACTGTCAGTGTCGATGTGCCGTCCATTTCTTCTTGTGAAGCTTCATCGTTGTCACTGGTGTCTTCTTCGATGTCCAAGCCCAATGGTGACGCAGACCTTGAAGTTGTTGCAAGGCTGGCACTGTCCAGGTGGCCATGGTTGGCCTTGTCCATCATGGGACGATGACCTAAAAAACAACATTAAAAATAACGAATAATGCAAACTGTTATTACCAAACTTTCCATCTGCAGCATGAAATTGTTACACTTGAATGATATTAACATTGTTTAGTTATGCTGAATATAAACACATTACAACACTACAAACATCGTGTAGATTTTTAAATTTCTCTTACTGATCAATCCAGTGCTACCTTTCAATACTTTACTCACCCAAAATGTCATCCATCTCATTGAAAAAGATGAATGATTTTCTCCCCCGTCCACTCTTGTTGTTGTTTTTTTTTACCTCTCTGTATTTCCTCTTGAGGTAATTCCATTTGTCGTGGCACTTTTCGGCCGAGTGCCTCAAGTTTAGCTCTCCTGCCACGTCTTTCCATACTTTGTGGTTATGGACAAGACCATCCAACTTTTGCTGTACGTCGGTGGAGCCTACCACCGCAATCAAACGGACAGTTTCGTCGAACGTCCATGTGTTTCTTTTTTGTGTTTTTTTCTTAGTTTTAGACGAAAGCCCATTAAAAATTACAGCTTCTACGTCGTTATTACTCGCCATTTTAACAGTGACAGAGTGATGCACAAACAGCGCGGGAAAATGATTGGTAACCAGCACATGCAATTGAGATGTTATGCTGGATGTGCGGATACCAGTGAAACGGACGATAAACAATGTTGACCTTTGACACCCCAAAAGATGAAGGTTCTGTGACACAGGACATTGGTTTCTGCGCCGTGTGAAAGGGCCCTACATGTAGTTTGCCTTTCTCGTGTGAAAAGGGCTTTTCATCCGACCTCGAGTTTATCATCAACCACGAGAAGTCGCAGCCGCTCCCCTCACAGTTTCTGATTTTTCTGGGAGCGGCGCTCGACCTCCAGAAGGGGCTGGCCCGCCCTACAGAGGAACGCCTGTCGAACCTTATTCCAATAACGATGGCCCCAGCGCAGGCCTGGCTAAGACTCCTGGGTCTCATGGCCAGCCTGGTAGACGTCGTGGAGTTTTGCAGGCTACAGATGTGTCCCATCCAACTTCACCTGCTCTCACTCTACCAGCCCAGCTGTCATTACATCAGCCATCCGGTACCGACCACGCCATGGCTGCTACCGCACCTCCAATTGGGGGCTCGATCCAGCCAACCTTGCAAGGGGGCCGGCTTTTTGCAGACCGCAGCCGTCACTGATGGTTCACAAGACTGAACAGACTCTTGGTTCACCGGCCAGTGGTGCTTCCACAGCGAACAGACATACTGTTCCAGCCCAGCTCGGGTTTCATGCATCCAGCTCCACAGGAACTTCACCTGACGTGCTGGGTGCTATCATGCAGTCCCTCCGCATGACGGGCCTTTCTTGACGAGCTGCAACTATTGCAGCCGACAGTCGACGCGAGTCAACCAGGAAAATTTACGACAGTAGATTACGCCATGTTTACAAGTGGTGTAGACAATGATCTCTACATACCCCCGATACTTCTGTAGGGGAGGTTGCAGATTTCCTGGTGTACTTGTTCGAGAGTGGCCTTGCAACATCAACAGTTAAGAACTACCGGTCGGCCATAGCGGCGGTTCACTGAGTTTTCCCCGGACGGATCCTCGGTGTCAGAAAACCAGGCACTTAGCCAGCTAATGAAGGGGATGTTTGTTTCTCGTCCCCCAACACGTAGACTGCAGGCATGAGATTATGCGATGATAAAAAAAACAGAAAAATTTTAACGCAAAAAATTGCATGTCCGGTTTTTGGGCAAAGTCCAAATTTTTGCGTGTCCGGAATTTGGGCAAGTTTACCCAGGCGTCAGCGTCGCACTCAGTGAGTCCCTCTGGCGTTTTGGGGACCATTTGTGGGATCGAGGACATGTTAATGGGAGGAAAATACTTATAAATCATAACAGTGCTAGACGTATATTGTCTTAAAAAGCTCAAAATAAAATGATATTCGGAACTTACTTCCACGAAAATAAATGATTATTGGCTGGCAACCTATGGCTGAGCAAAGAATGCTGCCATTGTGCACGCAAACCAAAAATAGAAGCTCCAGCGCAGCGTTGATCTCCATTGCTCTACTACCATTGGCGACACGCAATTTCTAAATTGTTCGTGCATTTCGAGTTTTTAATTTTGCGCAGGTTTACATTCTTCTTGATCTTTATGTCAGATCACCATGCGTAAAACCACCGCACATTGCCCAGACACAACACGAGGTCACTGCTACACATTGAGTCTGTTCCCCCATTCCATTAATACGCAAGCACAGCAGACGCGTTAAGAGGAACTAGACTTGGTGAAAGAAGCACGCTCCTACCCAGTAAAAACAACAAACCGTACACGTCCAATGTGAGAACGATCACAACTTATGCGTCTTCTTAGCGTCATTTAATAAAAATCCCGTCTGACCCAGCACTCTGTTTCCACCTCGTTCTCATATATGGCAATACAATTTAATGTAGAACGTTCGTCATAAAACCAATTAAATACATTTCAGAATGCAGAACTCGACATGAATAATTAATTAGCATAATCTACCCCCCCCCCCCCCCCCCATTTTCTCAACGGATTCACATGATTCACGTTGGTTGACTTTTTGAGTCGAAAAAGCCGGAATTCCGGCAAAAGCCGGAGAAATCACATCCCTGAGACTGGTGCCATAGCTACTTTCAGTGTCAACAGACGTAAGTTTAACTCTCTGTTGGTTGGAAGAGAGCTGAGGTAGCGCAGAACTTTTCCAACATCCCAAGTAGTGGAATACTTGGGCTTAGGAGGACGGATGTTAAATAGGCCCTTAAAGAACCTAGTCATCAAATGATGTTGTCCAATTGGTGTATTCACATGTTCACATGAGCATGTGCTGACGAAATAGCTGACCTATAGACATTGATGGTACTGTACTATACTGGAGACCGTCCTCTAATAGTAGATGAAGAAATTCCAGAACTTGTGCTAAAGGTGCAAGAACTGGATCAATCTGTCGTTGAAGACACCAGCGACTCCATGCTGAGTTAAACTGTGCATTTGTTCCTTTTCGCCAAGATGACAGGATGACTGATGAAGACACCTTTTTCGAAAGGCCTCTTGTTTCCAGCGACTTCCTGATAGCACCCAGGCGGCTAATTGTATCCCCTCCCGCATTGGATGAAGTTGATTGCTGTGGCAAAGTTTGAGAAGATCTGGACGCTTTGGTAGCAGTAATGGCATTTGAGTTGTTAACTCTAGTATAAGTGGATACCAAGGCTGTGTCTTCCACAATGGTGCTATAAGTAGCACTGTAGCCTTCTCTACTCGAACTTTCTGAAGGCATCTTGACAATAGGGAGAACGGAGAAAACATGTAGCCTGCCAGGTTGTTCCAACTGATGGAGAATGCATCTACCTTCCATGCTTGTGGGTCTGGATGCCATGATATGAAGTTGGGGAGTTGTGTGTTCAGTCGTGATGCGAATAGGTCGACTGTTGGTTGAAATTCCAGAGTCTGTACAACGTTTTCGAAAACCTCTGGGAGCAGCTGCCATTCTGTGCGATCGTTGAAATTTCTTGACATTTCGTCTGCCAAAACGTTCTCCACTCCTGGGATAAACTCTACTGTCAGTGTTATCCCTCTGTGTAGACACCATGTCCAGACCTTGATTGCTACATGTAGGTTGGACAGCTCTTGTGAGTGTGTTCCCCCTTTGTGGCTTATGTATGACATGGCTGTCATGTTGTCCACTTGCTTGAAGGCATAGTGCACCGACAGAAGTTCTAGATGATTGATGTGCAGATTTTGTTCTGCTTTGGACCATCTGCCTCCCGTCTGGATGTCTGGCATCATGTAAGCGCCTTGGAGTGACGCATCTGTTTGTATTGCATCCAGATTCGGAATGAGAAGGGTCTGACCATTCCAAATCTTTACGCAACTGATCCAGGTTTCCAGTTCTTTTTTGGACGCCTGAGATAGGAGAACTTGAGACTCGTACGAGTTGTTTTGGTGTAGTGCTGCAATCTTGTCCTGTTGCAAGTTTCGATAATACAGAGGTGCTGGAAACACTGCTTGTATGCTTGACGACAGTCGACCAACAAGCTGAGCCAACTCCCGCACTGTTAAGGTCTGTGATAGCAAAACTTCCTGGCAGTGATTGACAATGTGGTTGACTTTTTCTGTTGGCAGAGACAGAGTCATTGCATCGGAATCGATGCAAAACCCCAGGTAAGTTAACCGTTGTGTTGGGTGGAGCTGTGATTTCTCCCAATTGATGAGGAAACCTAGTCGCTGAAGCAGACTGACCGTAAGCTGGACGTTTTCTGTACATTCTCTTTGGGATCTGCCCAAGATGAGGATGTCGTCGAGGTAGAACACACATCGAATTCCCTTTTCCCGCAGATGTGCTGCGACTGGCTTCAAGATTTTTGTAAATGTGCGAGGAGCACTCGACAGCCCGAAGGGTAGGCAGGTAAATTGGAACAGATTGTTCTGCCATATGAAACGAAGATATTTCCATTGGTCGTAGATCATAAAATAAGCGTCCTTGAGGTCGATCGCAGTCATAAAATCGCCTTGAGTCAGTAAATCTTTTACTAGCCTGATACCTTCCATCTTGAAGTGTTGGTATTTTACAAACTTGTTGAGCGAACGCAGATTTATAACTGGTCGAAGTTCCCCTGACAGTATTTCCACAGTGATTGCCCCTTTGTTCAATAACTTCTGAACCTCTACTTGAGTAAGCTCTACTTGAGACTGGGAGTTCATACATGTTACCGGCACTCTGTGCTGGAATTGGAACGGAAGTGTCACAAATTCTATTTTGTGTCCAATCACCGATTGTAGTATCCAACTGTCCTGTGTGAGGGATCTCCAAACGGGAACAAATTTTTGAAGACGACTTGTCTGCAACTTTGTGTCTGACAAAACTACTTTTTTTGCCTTGAAATCCTCTGATCCCTGATCTGCACGAAATCTCCCTCGATTTGCTGCTGCAAATTTTGGGGCTCCATACTGACTTGAAGGTTGAGCCTTGTCTACCTTGGTATTGGAAGGAGCGGTTGCCACGTAACTTCCGGGTCATCGCCGAGTAGTAAGGGGAGAACTTATTCCCTTTATAAGATGTAGCAATGGTTCCCCCGGTCTTAGTCACTTTTGCAGCCAGCTTGGATGCTTTCTCTGCCTCCTCAATATCTTTGGTTAAGTTACCTCCAAACAAAGCTCCCATTGAAGGGGAAATTCTCTTGATGCTGTCAAATCGTCTGTCCAGAAGATCATCAAAAGCAAGTTGTCTCGATAGTGCCAGGCTTTGGCTAGCTGAACCAAGCAGGATGAGTGCTGATGTAACATGCTGTAACACTAAACTAGTGTCGACCGACTCTGGGCATGATGCATCCACTAAAGCATCAAAAAGATGTGCGAGAGGCAAGGCTACCTTAAGAATATGATTGTGGGAATCTTTCAGCTTATCATCTTGGGAAACCAAGGAAGAACGAGCTTCTTTGAATGAGGATTTCACCTGGATCGGCAGTTCTGGGGCTTTGAAATATTTTTCCTGTTCCATTGGAACCTGGTTGGCTTGCATTTCCTCTTTGAAATCTTCATGTGCCAATATGTTTGAACGAAGTTCTTCCCACCATGTAAGGACCTTCTCTGTCACTGGAGTGCCCATTGATTTGCGATGGGGGTTACGAAATTCACCTGGATTTAACGATTCCGATCCATCGGTGTCGCCGCTTATTTCGATCCCTCTATCTCTGACGGGAACAACTCCAAAACCAACCGGACTCACCGATGTTGGTGGAAGCAGAAGCTGGCCCGGAGTCGCCGGGTTAACTTGGCGTAGTTGGGCGACATTAGTCGGCCACTGTTGAGGGGCATTGTACCAAGAAGGTGGCCAGAAGTGCGGCAGCATCATTGTCGAGGGGCGCCGCCATGTTGTATGAATGCTGCCCTCCAGCGTTCATGCTCACCTGTGGAGGATTCCATTGTTGTCCAGGGAAGGAGTATGGCCCTGGCTGGTTCGGAGGGACAACCCAAGGCGAGGTTTGTCCGTAAATGCCTTGTGTTACAGCATTATGTGCTCTTGGGACCCGGGGGACCGGCTGAGGGGGTTCCGGTGTAGAAGAAGGCTCTCCGGTACCGCTGACAGAAATTGGACAAGGCAGTCCGCTTTCTTCTTCCAAATGGCGCTCGCAAGCCCGAGGCGGGGCTGGAGCGTGAGATCTTGTTCGTTCAACCTTAGGCGAGGTTGACGAAGTAGACGAAGTAGACGGTCTGGCTGTGACGTCTTTGGCCTGTTTATCGTTGGGTTTTCCTTTCTTGGAAGACATAACTTGAGTAAAATTCTTTCCAAATAAAAATCACTTGAAGAAGAAATTTAGCCGCTGAAACGGCAACGTAAAATGTCGATGAAATCACGCAATGTAGCAACGATGAAAATCACACCATGTAGCGAGTAACGTAAAACACGTGTATGCTAAACCGTACCACGAGAAAAAAAGGCGTGGATCAGTGGTTGCAGGTTGGGTTTATACCTAGGGGACTACAGCTAATTTGCATTTTTATGAATGAAGGAATGAACCATTTTCTTCAAAGGGTGGTGCAAACCATATTACAAGGAACAATAATACAGTGTGAGTCTGACGACTAGAACGAAATATAATAGATTAAATGTGATATGGGGTTTTTATCCTTGTTTTTCGCATATGTGGTAGACCATACAATGGCATCTCGCATACCCACCGCCTAATATCCGGTGCTAGTTTATGCAAATGTAGTTGCTCTACAGGTAAGTAGAGTGACGTAGACTCTCTCCCCACAGTAGTGTGGGTAGGGTTTACGAACGAATACTTACCTGTAGAGCATCCCTCCCGCCTTCCCCTCTATACTCGATACTTGAGTGATCAATTTTGGAATGCTTGAGAAAAGAGGAAGCTCACGAGGCGTACATGCGCGGGGCACTGTGGGTGACGGCAGAGGGCGCTATTGTAGGATAAATAAAACTCTTAGCGGTAAATACCTGCCGGTAATAGGAAAGTGACGCCCATTGACCCTTTGAATGATGCGGATGCAGCATCACACAATGCGCATCCACTATTTCTGCCCTTTTTGGGAGTTGATTCCTTTGCATACGTACAGTGACTTCCAAAATGGCGGAGAGGATAGGCATGAGTAAGTGCGCTGTGCATCGTGGAATGGGTCAATAAAACTTGATGAATCCAAAATTTGAGCAATTTCGCTGCCATTGTAACAAGACAGTTGACATTAACACTTCAACAAGAAAGAACACTGTACATACTTTAGTGGTACATGAAGATTTAAAAAAATTCAAAATGTTTTTTAGTTGATGTCTGTGGCACAGTTTATGATAACCTGTCAAAATTGGTTAAGGAAAAGAGCATAATGCAGACATGTGTGAAGATTCAGATTCATGACAATTAGACAGGGAGTTACAATGAAAAGACCCTTTTCATTTGCATCAAGTAGTATCACTTTTTAGTTCTAGTTAATACACGTAGTTGCTGTTTTTTTAAATTCTTTTGGGGCCAAAATAATAAATAAATTGTGAAGCTTTTTGAAAGAAGTATTTGACAAGAAGTATTTGACAAACGTTTGAGGTTTTCATTGTTTTCCACTGTAACTCAATCAACTAAAAACATTGTCATTAGTTTGTTTGCTGTTCATTACTGCTTGTAAGCTGCAATTTTTTATGTAAGTTTTAAATCAGTACATCATTGTAAAAAGGCAAAGTTGCTTTTCGTTGTTTTTTAGGTGTTCGGGCAATCCGCCCAGAACACCTCCTGTTTTTGTACGTTTTTTTTTTAGGTGTTCGGGCAATCCGCCCGGAACACCTCCTGTTTTTGTACGTTTTAAAAAAATACTTCTTCTGCTTATCCCCCGCGATTGTCCGCAAAAAAACGCACACTTCCGAAGCTCACACAAACTTCAAACTTCACATATAGTTAGATCGTTACTTGTAGAAGACACCGCTGGAGTGACGTCATCAGGTGTCGAAATACAGTAAATCAAAGTTTAATATTTCAAAAATTCATAACTCGAAAACTGCTGAATGGATTTGTACATTCTATACATCATCGGACAGGTCTTGGAAAACCCAACAAACAATTCACAAAGAGTGACCCAATTTTATCTTGACTTCCGGTCCAAAACGTAAGTTGAAATTTCAATAATTTATATCTAAAGAACTTCTCGTACTTGAATCGAAATTTTTACACCAGGTTGTAGGATCTTGTGCCTTCTCAAACTTTTACACAGAGATGATACTAGTTTGACCTTACTTTCTGGTCGAAATCGGGTGTTAAAGGCAACGTAGGCCTATATATTGACCCGCATTAAAAGCATGTGAAAAGATCTTCTACTGAGACACGTAAAACCGTATCTAACCCAGTGGCACGGTAGCCGTCTGTTGCGTTCCAGTACACCACGCGGCTGGCTGCTCCACTTCCGGCCTGTTCATAAGGTCCTGCACAGGGTCCTGCATGTAACCTGTGTATACACGATACACTAGCACACATTCCGCGCCACGAAGACAGTGTATACATCCACATAACGTGAAACGGATTGTTGATGTCATATCCACTGGTGGCGCTATACCGTGTTAATGGTCGTTTGTTAACGTACTGCGCTTTTTATAATGCAACAGACTCAGAAATGTACGTCGTTCGACGGTAGTCCAATGAATTGCTCAGTGCATATATCCTTCGTGTTAGCCTTTTGTTGGCTTGGTGGTAAATATCAACTATAAAAACGAGTGTATTTTGCTGAACTCTTTTGGTGATTTTAATAAATTTTGATAACTGAGAAAATGTGATCGGAAAAAGATCAACATAAATTTGACTCTAATCAACACCGGTTTTTACAAGATTTTACTTTTAAATCCTGTTGAATACTTCAAAGAAATACAATGTGAACAGCAAAACAAATTCAACATAAATTGCACACCGTGTAAACTGTAGGTTCTTATGCCCTTATCATAATCATGACAAATGATGTTGCTTCAGTTATCGGCACCACAAAAAGGTAGCAAGCAGGCGTAGTTTGATAAAATTTATTTTTGAATTGTTAGTGATAGTCTTTTAAACTATCAGTTCAGTTAGTGACTAGTATTTACAAAAAAAAATTATACATGTGTATCTAGTACACATTCTGGAGTTTCAATGCATAGGCCTATCCATCGAAAAATAAATAAACTTCATTGAATGGAAAACATAATACTTAATAATTGTACTTGTGAGTCATTCAAAGGCTCGTTTCAAGATCTGTAGTCAAGATGAAGGGGAAGTGGGGAGAATGTTTCTTCTGTATGACTATGAAATGACAATGGACCCTTGGCCCTTTCAAATAATCTAAATAATGTACTCATTTGCTAAATTATTTTTGTAAGTTCACCTTTGTTTTTCACTTGGCACTTATTTAAAAACCTATGTCTCGATAAATAAATTCTAACTTCATAATGATGCCATCGGTTTTCAATTCTGGCTAAACAAAAGTTTATTATTTAGAAAATGTTATATTCCAAGTAGCCTTTATTTCCTGTGTATAAACTAACGTTTGAACGTAGAAGATTTACACATTACTTTCTTTGAAATTTCAAAAGCTATCAACATTGTTTTCAGCGATTCAAATAACTAACGCTAACGCTAACGCATCATACCATGCCGCATAGGAGATGGCGATCAACATGGGATAGCGGTTTGGATAGAAAGGGAAAGACAATACTACCAATATCCCGTCATTTGTCTGTCAATTGGTAGATTAACCAAGTTATAAAAACTAATTAATTATGCAAACAAATCTGATTAATTTACTCAGGCAATAGATATGTAAACAACACACTTAGATAAAGAAAACGTTGAAAAAATGCAAAACAGACCATTTTAACCAACTGAAGGTGCTGACAACGTACCAACTTAAGCTTGTCCAATTAAGGTGCCGTGTTCGAGGGTCAAAACAAAAAATAATTAAACTTGCCAAACTCGCCTTCTGGTTCAATCTTCAATTTCAAGTCAAAAAACTTTTCACAAACCCTAGTTTGCAAAGTATTAGAAAGGCCAACCTTCTTCCGCCATCCTTCTCACTATCGGAATGGGATATAAAAAACAAACTTTCATGGCACCATACGGTCATAAGCCTTACCACTAACTTTCATTGAAAACCCGAACACCTAGTGTTTGTAATCCTACAAACACTACATTTCTAGTTATTTTTAAAACTTATACAACAGGAGCTGGTGTCACACTCTTTTCTTTCTGCATGTCATTGTCAGTTGAATCATAGAGTCCTTGCTCTATGGTTGAATACACAGTAATTGAAAGTCAGTAATCTAGCTCAAGCTAATGCCCGGCAAAGCACATAATGCCTCAGGACGAATGTAGGCAAGTGCCGCATCAGACCGCCAACGGCTCATGCGCTGAATATCACCAAGGGGAACCCCAACTCATGTGCAACTGTAGCTGCGCCAATATTAAAAAACTAAAATGGCAAAACAGTGGTCCAGGGCCAAAAATCCCTGCAAAGCTGAGACTGGGCAAACACGAACATCAGAGGCACAAACCAATCGAATAACTAGCGGATTACCGGACTGGTTAAATTCTTACAGGTGCAAAATGAAATGAGTACTGAATCACACAGGAATTCGCTGATCAAAAACCTGACGATCTCTGCGACAACCCACCAACAACATTGAAACCCCCCAAAAATTGGTTGGGTCTGGATGACCATGCAGTTTATGATGGAACCCAACCCCAGACACATAAAGTGGCATCCCGAAGGGAAAGCCAAGCAATAAATTCTTGAATTGAACAGTGGAAATGACTGGCAATGATAGAAAGATATAATACATGATGTAGATCTACTTCTAGAAACTATAAGGCTCCCCGTGAGCCTTTTTATATTCCCTTAATATAGGGGTCTAACATTTTGGGCCTCCGTAAGGGTACCGGTCAACTCGGTCCGAAGCCAACTCGGTCCGAGTCAACTCGGTCCAAAGTCAACTCGGTCCGAAACCAACTCGGTCCGAAACCAACTCGGTCTGAAACCAACTCGGTCCGAAACCAACTCGGTCCGAAATTGTTTACTTATTTTCGGAAAACAACACAAAATGTACACAAGCGCATGCAAAGATATAAGTTCATTTTCTACCATTTTGTTTCCTTTGGTTTACGTAAATCATGCCTTTTTCAAGTGGTGATTATTATTTAATTTCTGAGATTACATAGCGCCCAATGATATGCATACTTTCAGGACCAAAAATATTGTTTGTGGACGCATAAAAAGTTTTGCCAAATACTATTTCAATTCACAATTCACGATAATCAAATCACTTTCAGCTGGGCAGGGATGAATATTATCATACAGTGAAGACCCATTTTATATATAATGGTTATTAATGTGGCTTTGAGAAATCTATGTAATTAAACCAATATGTGTTGTTTTATTTTATTTTTTTAAATTAAATAAAAATCATAATGGGTTTTTAAATTTTGTTTTATTAAGTTAGTAGAAAATGAAAATTTATACAAATTATGCCTACTATTATTTAATAATTATTGCATAACAATACCCAACTTTAAAACAAATTCAATTATTAATGTTTGTTATGATGTTTTATTAAATAAGAAACATACAAAGACACAACAAAAAATACTCGAGTTGAACATTTGCTCACATTTTTTTCAGTTGAAATGTATTGCCTAACACAATTTTCAAAAGTGAAACAAAAATATTATAGTTATAGAGCCTTTACAGAGTCTCACATAAAACTTGTAGTCACTTCAGGCATTTGTTTCATGTACTGTGTAGGCTTCACCGGTACGCATACTTTCTAGTGTGCCTTGAAAATAGGTCAAACTCCAAACAAATGCATGGCGCTACCAGGGCATATCGAAGATAGGTGCACATTCATCCTGTTTTAATAGATGTTTGCATACTTTTAATAAACAAAGGAAGGTTATTAGGACATCACTCATCAGTTGATACAAATACAAAGAAATAATAATATTAATAGGTCAAATGCCAATTATTTCCTGTCAACCACACGTTTATTACAATTTTCGGACCGAGTTGGCTTCGGACCGAGTTGGTTTCGGACCGAGTTGACTTCGGACCGAGTTGACCCATAAGCCTCCGTAACGCTATACGTTTCAAAATGGTCGCCTATTGATAGGTGAACATTTTATGGTCGTTAGCCAGCAATAACTTCAGTTTCTTTTGTACTACACAGCTAAAATTTCCCATCACACTAAATATACATTCACGATGCTTGTGAGGCCAATTTTGTTCAGTTACATGAAAAAACATCTACAAAAAAATGAAATTTACCACGCAATACTCACGGTTGTTTTGCTCTTCATCGCGGCATTCACGCATTGCGCAAAAATTAAGACAGCGCGGTGTACGCGGAGCCTTCCGCCTCAGCTTCGCTACCATGGGCAGCGCGTCTCTAACCCCTGGAAGGGAAACACTAAAAATCAACGCTGATTGGCTCACCCAAAGTGACTGCTATAATTATGCGTGTACGCTTGTTAAAAACTTTCGATCGGCCCTAGGCGCTTGTCGGGCGCTTAGTGGTACGTGCTTGTAAAAATGCACGTATTTCGACGCAATACATTTCAAATGAATCATGTTTTTATATGGCACCCTAATGTATAACAAGATTGAAAAAGAATGAGATGGGGCAGTTGCCCTATGACTTGTGCGTCCTTTGACAGCGCGCTCTGCGTAGTCTCAAACACATTATATTTGGATATTTCAAAGTCACACTTCCAGGGGGATATGATCGAGCGATGCATTCTGGGAAGGAAAACAACATGGCGCGGCAAGATCGTACACCACTGGGAACGAGGTTGCTTCCGCCTGGCTTCCGGCGCACACCGCGCAGTCTTAATTTTTGCGCAATGCGTGAATGCCGTGTGAGTGCCGCGTGAGTGCCGCGATGAAGAGCAAAACAACCGTGAGTATTGCGCGGTAAATTTCATTTTTTGAAGGTGTTTTTGCATGTAACTCAACAAAAAGGCCTCACAAGCATCGTGAATGTATATTTAGTGTGATGGGAAAGTTTTAGCTATGTAGTACAAAACAAACTGAAGTTATAGCTGAAGTTATTGGACCAGTTTGAAAATTTCAGCGGAGGCCATATTGTTAACGGAAGGCGAGGATTCTGAAAAAAGGTGAGAATTTATCATTTTTTCACTTTTTTTTTGCGGAGTGGATTTTCTGGACCCGTGCAACGCTTAATGAGAGTACAAAGAACATCCCATATAGAGCCTAATTTTGGCAATATCTGATTTCACAAAAGAACTGTAGTCATGTAAACGTGAACGGCAAAAAGTTTCGAATAGGATTTTGTACACACTATGTGTAGGCCCTATGTCACTCTATGGGATGAGGGTACTCCTAGAACTATGAGGTTCATTCCGCTATCGTCTCCATTACCCTCATAGGGCGACATGTACAAAATCCTATTCGAAACTTTTTTCCCTTCACGTTTCTGCACCTACAGTTAATTTCCCAAACCGGATCTCGCCAAAATTAGGCTCTATGTGTTCCTTATACTCTCATCGAGGTCGGGTTGGGTCCAGAAAGTTCATTTTGAAAACTTAAAAATGTTTAAAAAAGATAAATTCTTACCGTCACCTGGCTCCCATTCACACAGTGTTATAACAAAGATGGCGCTGATGTTGCGTTAGGATGTGTACAAAATCAACCAACGGTTGTGCGGGACCAGTGTTGATGCATACGGAGTACCAGTTTGTTTGGCAGACTGTGAGCGAGTGCAGCAAACAGCCGCAGGAATAACAATTTTGACAGCGCACGCACATGGTCCGCAGCACAGGAAAGTTTTCAGACCGCAGTAATACGATAATGTTATGTAAGTGCAATAAGAAAAACAAAATGGAGTTCAATGAAGCGTTGTGTGCAGTTTTGCAAGAAACAAATTTTCCGCATGCTATTCAAACCAAGCATTGTGTACCGACTGCGCAAGGATTTTACTGGCGGACCATGTGCGTGCGCTGTCAAAATTGTTAATCCTACGGCTGTTTGCTGCACTCGCTCACAGTCTGCCAAACAAACTGGTACTCCGTATGCATCAACACTGGTCCCGCACAACCGTTGGTTGATTTTGTACACATCCTAACGCAACATCAGCGCCATCTTTGTTATAACACTGTGTGAATGGGAGCCAGGTGACGGTAAGAATTTATCTTTTTAAAACATTTTTAAGTTTTCAAAATGAACTTTCTGGACCCAACCCGACCTCGATGAGAGTATAAGGAACACATAGAGCCTAATTTTGGCGAGATCCGGTTTGGGAAATTAACTGTAGGTGCAGAAACGTGAAGGGAAAAAAGTTTCGAATAGGATTTTGTACATGTCGCCCTATGAGGGTAATGGAGACGATAGCGGAATGAACCTCATAGTTCTAGCTAGGAGTAGGATGAGGGTAGCCCTATAATATAGCTATAGCTAGGACTCTTCCTCTGTGCTGTACACAGATACAGAGTCCTAACTATTTAGTATTACTATAAGTATAAGGTACCATTTCTGGGGCGGACAATTTTCACAGCTTCATAACTCAAATCTTACCTGCAAGAAGCCACTAATTTCACAAGATTCACATTCCAGGGCGGCATACCTTTCGCTGCGGTGAATTTGGACGTCATATATTCCTCATTAATCCGTCATTTTGTTCGTGAAATAATGCAGCTCCCAACGCTTAACAATTCTGCCAACTTTTAATAAAGAAAACCAAGACGCCGGCGTTTGCGTATGTTTGCATGGGTGCAGATTACGCATACCGCAAAATGCAACAAATTCAAATCGCACTTTTTGGTCACAGCATCTTGACAGCACAGCGTAAGAACATGCAAACGCAACGCACGATATGCGTGTCATGCACCCTGCGTCTTACAAGCGAATAAGCGCGTACGCGCGCACGGCAGACACTGTGAGGATGTGCGTCATGCATCCTGCATCTTACACACGAATGTACACGTACGCACGTCAGACACTGTGAAAAAACGAACAAAATTGACTTTTCTTAAACGTTGGGAGCTGCATTATTTCACGAAAATGACGGATTAATGAGGAATATATAACGTCCAAAATTCACTGCAGCGAAAGGTATGCCGCCATGGAATGTGAATCTTGTGAAATTAGTGGCTTCTTGCAGGTAAGATTTGACTTATGAATCTTTGTAAATTGTTCCGCCCCAGAAATGGTACCTGATCTCCAGGACGTCACTGTAGTACAAAACGGAAGTGAAAGGCCGCCAGGGCTAGGATGAGGGTAATGGAGACGATAGCGCGTGGATTGAACCTCATAGTTCTAGGAGTACCTTCTTTTTCTATCTTAGACCTTTCTTTTGCAACGTCACAACCCAGGTTGGAAAAGTATGGAAAGCCATAACTGCAAATCAAAAACAGATTGCCACAGTTGAGTTAGCAATAGCAGTGTTACACAAATATTCAAAAAAAGTGTTGAATTTGTTGGAAACAAATCAACCAATCATGGAAGGTATTTCCGTTCATGAATCTTTACAGAAAATGTTGAATTTGGTCACAACATTTTTTAACACGATTGAATGTTTTGCTAACATTCGGCTGTCCATGCCAACCGGCGCACTTTGTTTATCAACAAAAGAAAGTTAGTATAGTTTCAGGGGGGGGGGGGCGGACACGATATTGCACAATTCTTCCCCCCCCCATGCTGTGTGAACGTACCATTACAAAAATAGGGGTGTTTAATTTTTACACTAACACAAATGGATTAAATTAGATAAAAGTAAGGCAGTATTTTACCAATTATATATGTATAGTTTATTTGTCAGGTTTTTGGAGTGGAATAAAAATAAATATTTGACAAATATCTAGACAAGACTATTTTAAAAATGCATTCGTCCCTCCAACATTAGGCGCATGGCCAGGCAACAGCACCATACCGTTAATCAATGTATTATTGCTTTGAACGAAAATTTCGACACCCCTAAAACAGTGTCACAAAACGCGACGAAAGTGAAAAATTGAACCATTCTACCCCTGATATTTTTCAAGTTCTTGTTTAAATATATAGTTTTCTACCATTGTGAATTTTTTTGTAAAAATCCACCCATTCTACCCAATCGATTTTTATTATTTTCAAAATGTAACGTTCGAATTAAATAGTAACTTCCGTTAACGGTTTCATGTGTGGACCAGTCGGCATCCGGAGTTTGTGTGTGTTGGTATGGTATACCGAGCAGTCAGGGTGACACACAAAGGCTGCGTTTCCTGGTATGAAGCCTGGGACCAATCAGACCGCTTTATTGCTGCGACCTGACTGCATGAACAGAGATTCGACTGCATGCATGTAAGGCAGGCTCATGAATGAGACGAGTATCAACGTTGATGGCGCCTTTTTCTTTTTCCGTGTCCGCCCCCCCCCCCCGGTGCGTGGTGTGAAAGTTTCAATGTCCATCAAGTTTTAATATATATTTGCATACTTCTTATAAACAAAGGAAGGTAATTAGGGCATCAGTTGATATATGGCATCATTTTTTTTTTTCAATTCAAAGAAAAAGGCATGGTACCTCGAAAACCGGACAGGGGAGGATACTATAGATTAAAAATAAGATATATATAATTTCATGTTTCTAAATTCTAGAATCTAAGTGACAGTGTCGACATGAGATGAGGTGATGAGTGTGTCTTTTTTTAGTTTAACAATCATAATTATAATAATAAATGTATAAAGCTGGTAAGTAATGTAATTGTACTTCGCTTGTTAATGTGGCATGATCATTTCATTGTGTTTTGGAAAATTTAACAAATTTGGGCTCTCTCTTTGCAAAGCTAATAATTCATTCACACACAGACAAAAGACAAGCATGACAAGGCCAAAAGGGAAAGGGCAAGAACCAGGCACAAACGAGACCCAGTACTTTATTATTACAAATACAGGTTGACAACAAACATTATTTGTTCATTATTCTAGAAATGAAAAGGCGTATAAGGCATGTTTTTGATCACAGTTTTCATTAACAAAATCTGACTGACGAATGAAGAGCGCCCTCCTGCCTTCCATTGATATAGCATCCCTCTTAAACTGAAGTTTTGATGTATGAACAAATTGTTTTCATGAGAACTTTACATTTAAGGAGCACTAGTTAATAGTGCCGAGTACTACTACTAACAACTATTGACTTTTTTTAGTGTGTAGATCTTCTAAAATTTATATTCATTTTATACTTTTGATTCATTAGTAGTCCCTACATTCTCTTTTTCTTTATTTATGTACTATTTTCAGAAGCCAGCAGTGGGTTCAGAACACCCGGCGTAAGGACCTACAAGGGAGAACCCTGTGGTATCTATATAATAATTGCCGCATATGCTCCGAGCATTTTGAGACAAGTCAATTTGTCAATGCAGAGAAAAAAAGACTGAAATGGAATGCTGTCCCAACAGTTTTTAGTATTCCCAACCAACCAAAATCAGTTGAGCCAACAAGAAGACCATTGAAAAGGAAGGGCAACACAGTAGATATCCCACCAAAGCGTTTGAAAGGTAAATATAAAAGTTCTGACTGTCGATGAGTTCTCTCACTCATCATCTGGCTGAGGTTGCATTTAGGCCTGCTTTTATCACTTTTAGGCCTTTATTTAAAATTAATCATTATTTGGGGGCATTAACCTGACATATTATTTCATAATTTTTTTTACTTCTACCATACTTTTGTCCATACTAAGAATGTGTACATTAGAGTGTGACAAAAATTGCTCTTCCTGATATAAGAATGACAGCTTTCGCTTTGTTAAAACAGAAAGAAAGTAGACTTTAGTTCAGTAACGCTAACAACAGTTCGTCATGTGAGCTCAAATATCTGTCAATTAAATATTAGTTTTGTCAGATAACCATAAAACAAGAAAGGACAGAAATTGTTCTTTATTCACCCAATTTATTCTGTAGAACTTACAGGTGGAATTAAGGTGCCATTCAAATATTGTTCCCTTGGGACAAACTTTGACTAATAATAAGCATTAGTTAAAGACAAACTTTAACGTACCGTAACAAGTGCCTTAGTAATAGTATGTGCATCATTACTTCATTATGTTTCCAGTACTTGTACTCTAGGCTTAGAGTTTTTTGCATTTAGTTTTTACTTGATTGTTTATTATATTTTGTATTTTGGCTTACTTTTGGTGTTTTATGTGTGAGGGCCCCCAAAAACATTTTCAGTGTCAAGAAAAATAGATTGTTTAATTTATTTTTATCTTCCTTTGTGTAGTTTCTCCTGATGTGCACAGTCCCTACGTTGACCACAGTTACTGCAAACAAGCAGATGATCCCACTCCACCTAAACTGCATGAAAATTCACATGAAAGCAAGGCTCTTCGCAGAGAGAGGGTACGGACCACCAGGCTGAAGAAGAAAGTTAAGCAACATGGTGTCTGGTGCACATACCATCAAGCAGATCATCGATAGTGCAACTAAATACCTGAATGAGCCAGTTTTGTCATTTTTTGCATCACAGCTCCGAAATTCATCTCAGCGCACTAAGGCTAGGGGTAGGCGGTGGTCATACACCGATAAAGTAATTGCATTGTCTCTGTATCACCAAGGTCCTTGTGCCTATCAACATTATTCTAGAATATTTACCTTTCCTTCAGTTTCATCTCTCCGAAAGTGGCTACAGAGCATAGTAGTCACATTTGATGAGATGAGCTTACGTTCTGGACTTAAATACGATATCAGTAATGACAGGGTTGAAGGCTTTGAGGATTTTGGTGAAGTTGGCAGAACCAACAATGTAGCTAACCATGCACTAGTTTTCCTAGTCAGAGGCATGCTTTCACACTGGAAGCAACCTGTGGGATACTTCCTGTCCAAGGATGCTTCATCAGCTGAGACTCAAGCTCAACTGTTGAAGTCTTGTTTGGCCAAATTGAAGGATATTGGTTTGTACCCAAAATTAGTTGTTTGTGATCAAGGATCAAACAACGTCAAAACCTTCAGACTTTTGGGTATCTCTATAGAGAAGCCATTTTTCATGCCAGATGGAGAGAAAGTATTTTGTATGTATGACCTCGCCCAAAGTCAAACACCCACACCCTCAGTATGTTTGCCCTACCTAGGTCCCCCCTCCCACTGTCTCCAACGTATCTTCCGGAAAGCAGGGATCAAGGTTTACCACTCCGCCCCCAGGAAACTACACGGCTCTCTGCAATCTCACAAGGACAAGCAGGATCCCTCCACTCGTGCAGGAGTTTACCGCATTCCCTGTGAATGCGGGAAGGTTTATGTCGGGGAAACCGGACGTAACCTTCCCACTAGACTCAAGGAACATCGAGCGCACGGAAGGAGGGGAGATTACGAGAATTCAGCTATCGTCAAGCACTCCAACATCACCGACCACCAAGTAGACTGGGGTTCTGCAGAACTCATCGCTCCCATCCAGAGATGGCATCCCAGACGGATCAGAGAGGCCATCGAGATCTACAAGCACAACACAGTTCCTCAAGACATAGGCTTCCACATCAGTGACATTTGGCTACACTCTTCCTGACTAATGGATCTCCTATATCCAAGGTCACATCCCCTACCCCTTGACTTGGGTCTTCTATACCCTCAGTCTCCTCTAGGCTCCCTCACTCCCCTGTGCTTATCACCAACTGATTCAGTTCAGTGAGCACACACTCCCTACCCACTCCCCTAGGGTTTCAGTTTAGGTTTAGTAGTCCCAGCTCCAGCCTACATGCTTCATTGAGCTAAGCCCAGCTTATCTAGTTCCCGCCTTCGTGCATGACCGAGCCAAGACCAACTCACAGTTAATCACCTACAAGGCAGTACTTAAGCAGCATCCAGCAACAGAGTCCAGCATTCTCCTGAAGACGATCAGAGCATACTGATCGAAACGTTGAGTCGTTAAACTACCGGTTCTTTTCAGAACCAACAGTTACTCAAAGAGATTTTAACATGGTGTTACCGCAAACCTCTCTTAGTTATACTCCCACCATGCAAAGCTTCAAATCCTACCACCTCACCTTTTAAAAAACACACGGTCGAACATGATAAAGTATCTATTAAGGTTTCATGGTTCAGATGGGAAACAAAAACATGCTAAATGGGAGTAAATTCGACAGTTCTTTGAATATGACTCTGCCCTACCAAGTCGTATGGCTCCAAAATTGACAAAGGGGCATTTTGAGTTGAATAGTTTCACTAAAATGAGAGTGAAAACAGCAGCTCAAGTTCTCAGTCACACTGTTGCTGCAGGAATTTACACTTGCACCTCAGTGGGGAAAATGCCTGTTGAAGCTGCTTACACAGCAGAATTTGTAGAAAGAATAGACAAGTTGTTTGATGCTTTCAACTGCAGAAGTTTCAAAGAGAACTAGAGATTCTAGTGATTGTTAGAAACAATCACAGAGCTGTTCCGGTAATTTTCTTAATTTCAAGATTCCTGCATGGACCGGAAGTAAAGATCAAATTAGGGTCATCATTTTGAATAAAATGTCGCAAGTGATACGAGCTACAATACAACACAAACATTATGATTTTATGACATGTGGTTCGGGAGATATGACTTTTTCATTATTTGAGCTTCCTGTTTGGACCGAAAGTAAAGGTCAAAGTAAGGTCATCTTTTTGAATAAAATGTCGCAAGTGTTGAAAGCTACAATACAACTCAGACATTACGATTTTATGACATTTGGTATGGGAGATATGATTTTTCAATATTTGAACTTTCTGTTTGGACCGGAAGTAAAGGTCAAAGTGGGGTCATCTTTTTGAATCAAATGTCGTGTTGCAAGCAACAATACAACCCAGATATTACGATTTAATGACATGTGGTTCGGGAGATATGACCTTTTCATTATTTGAACTTCTTGTTTGGACCGGAAGTAAAGGTCAAAGTGGGGTCATCTTGGTTAAGAAAATTTTGCAATTGTTGAAAGCTACCACACAAAACAAACATTACAATTTTATGACTTGTGGTTCGGGAGATAATTTGTTGGTAATAAACTTTGAATTAACGTAATTTGACACCTGATGACGTCACAGTATAAAAAATATGTTTTTAGTACTAAAAAAATTGATAGGGAACACGATGATATTCAACTTATTCAAATTTAATTTATTTGAAGAATATTGCTTTTTTGACCAGCCAAATGCTATACTACATTTTTAGCACAAAAAGTGACGTCATGAGTATTGTTAGGCTAGTATTAAACTGACATCTAAACTACAAGACAAGTCCATAACTGAAAAAAGCGCAATGCGGTTTGTACACAGATATAAATGCGCCAAAAAGTGACGTCATGATGACATGACGGAGAATGTTAGGTTATAATTTACATCTGCAATACAAGACAAGTCCATAACTGAAAAAAGTTTGAGGATCGGTGGTGTACTTCTAGAGATATGGTGCACACAAGATTGGCTAATTAAATATTCACACAGCTGTCACGTGAATAATTAATTGAAGAATTTTAATCTAATTACATCTAAAATTCAAGTCAGGGCATAAGCTTTAATATGGTATAACATTTGACTACAGTTTTGTATTGCTAAAGTTGACATATGACATATGACAGTTAGAAAAGTCCCAGGTTAAAGGTATTATACAGGATTGGCAGAGCTGACAAAATACTATCACAGACAGTGTTCATGTTTTGTGTAATCAACCACATACATGAAATAACAAACCTGTGAAAATTTGAGCTCAACTGGTCATCGAGGTCACGAGAAAATAGTGAAAAGAGACCTTATGTGTTTTCTGTTTTTCAAACATCGAGTTTATTATCGCGCGCGATAAAAACTATTGTTTTACTCATTTCTCAGAAACGATAGCATTTTAGGCAGAAATATTTTAAGGAACCCTTTCTACCATTACTTACGTTAAATCATGTAAGTTATGTGTGAATCTGTGAACATTTGTGTTTTTCGATCTTTCCAAGGGCCTTTAAGTCAATAGGGTTTTAGGGAAAGGAAGAATAAAAAAAATAAAAATCTCGACGATTGCAATAGCTGTTCCGACTACCACGTCGAACAGCTAAAAAGAAAATTCAAAGACCTCTCTCAAAGAATTCAGAGCACCTTCAGTTTTTTAATGAGTGTATTCCATGGCTGAAGAGTATTCATTATGTTGGCTCTAGAAATGTACTGTGCATCATGCAAGGGCTGGCTTTTGGGCATAGCCTGTATGACTCAACTGTGGGGTGAAATCAAATTCCTTCTCACAGGAAGGTTCAACCAGGATGTTGTGGAAAACACATTTTCCACGATCAGGCGTAAAGGTGGTTTCAGGGACAACCCTTCAGCCAAAGAATTCCGATACGCATTAAGAATGGTCATGGTGGCTGAACTCATCAAGCCAGCCCTTGGTTCCAATTGTGCACCTGACTCTGATTCATTTTTGTTGAATTTGAAATGTCTTTCAAAGAAAACTAAAACAAAGGGCAAATCACACAAAGTGTCAGGCAACTTACAGTATGTGCTCGTAACTCAAAGTGCTCTAAACATATTTGAGCAGAATACAATTTCTTACATTGCTGGGTATTTATGTAATAAAGTTATGACAGGCCATGAAATTCTATCTCCTTGCAGTACTTGCCGAGCAACACTACTGTCTCCTGACACATTTGTGGCAGAACAGTCCCAACTGTTCATTCATAATAAAACATGGGACAATACAAAATCTGACTTTGGTGCACTTAAGGTCCCTACCACTTCTTTTGTACAGTTCTGTGAACAAATATTTAGAACAGAATTTGATAGGCAAGGCATGACTCGTAATAGAATCAGTAGTGTGATCAAGAATGCCATTTGCAAACAAAGTGAATACACAGAGCTTGGGGTGTGTAGTGAATGGATTCGAGCTCGGATAGTGGCAATTTTTGTAAGCATGCACATTCAATATGCACTTAAATACAAAAATAGAGGGCTCAAAGATATGTCTCTGAAGAGAAAAAAACAGCGGCGGCGCTAGGGGGGGGGGGGGGGGCAAATGCCCCCCCAGTTAGCCCCCCCAGTTTTTTCCCCGATGGCGGAAATTGAGTTTAATCCCAAACCATTGCACCCAATTTGTTACAATGTTGTTTGCGCTGTAAATAATAAACTCAATTTCATCCATCATAATTAGCTGGCACCATAAAAAAAGCCCAATACACTTTCCATCTCCGGCAATGTTAATAAAATGTGGATTTATTTATCTGTACAAGCTTGGAAACTTGCTATAAATAGAAATGCATTGTCTGCCCAAAACCGCAAGCAGCCATTGTAAACGCAGTTCGCACAACACGTCAAATTCACACAGTGCAAAATCTTATTTCTGGAGTGAATTGTAGGCTTACAGTACACACGACATAAACTTGATGTACACGTGGAGTGCTGTATTATGCCTACTGCTAGTTGTTGCACTTAAACACGTTGGTAAAACAGTTAGTTAAAATGGATATTAGAAAGTTTTGCAAGAAATCCAAACAACCTCCATCCCATGATGATAGGCACAGATCTGATTCTAAATCTAGCGATGAGAATCCTGAACCCAAACACAAACACCCCAGGATTGAAGTTAATATTGACGTGTAAGTCCGTCAAAGTGGTAAGTCAATGCTTTTCTGCAGTACAAAATTACACTAGATTTTTGCCAGTGTTTGCCCCTCCCTAAATTTAAGTTTGCCCCCCTCTTGCCCCCCCCCCCAGATTAACAGGTCTGGTGCCGCCACTGGAAAAAACAGGAAAGCACAAAAAGTAATGCACAAGTAAAGGCAACCATCACCAAGTTTGAAACTTACAACTTACTTATTCTTAATTTACCAGTGAAACCTGATAATCATTTTGTAACTGGTATTATCTACATAATGTAACAAATCGTATCAAGTAGAAACATTTGTTTCATTTAGCTTTTAAAATGCAGTGTCAGAAATTTATAAGTGCTTATAAAATTAATCTTCTGCGATCAAGCAAAATGAGTTGTTTGTCGAGTGTCTACCCAGGTAATTTTTTAATTTTTGTAATACATTTGAAAAGAGCATAATCTATGCTTTAATAACTGTTAAAAAACCCATGTTGATACCACCTTTGGTTCAAAAGTTGTGAAAGTAGAAACACCAAGAAATGCGAGAGAATAAAACTGATTTTAATCCTTTTTGATGTTATTTATCAGGAAGGAAGTTGCCAATATAATAAAATATATTTTGGCATGTTTCTTCATACTGATATTTCCGACAAATGACTCATTTAGCTTGATCGCATCACAAATGTTGACCTGAAGACAAGTTCACTTTGCCAGCTTATGAATAATGATGAAGTGTAAGTTGTTGCGGATTGTTTATAAGGATAAAATTGTTGCGGATTGTTAAAAGATAAATTTGTTGAAGATTGTACTCAATTTTAAGACTTATCGTTATTCATTTGTTTAACCAGGTGATAACTTATTTTTAATACGCTGGGGACTCAGTTTCGGTCGATACTGTACTTGCTGTTTGTTTTTGTCCGTCTATTTTGTATTAGTGTCTTATTCATTTTTGTTAACATGCATGTGCATTGAGACCTACATGTATTAATATATTTTGTTCATTAGTGGCTCGAATTGACCACGGACCTCCATGGTTCAATTCTCTGTCTCAATGCAAGTGCATGTCTTTAGGGACCATTGCCTACTTTGTAAGCTCTGCTTCTAAGGTGGATCCCTCTGCAGTGTCATATTTGTTTTTTTCTAGTTCGTGAAGTCTAAACTGTAAAATAAGTGAACCTTAAACCTTGAAAACATCAGAATAAATGTGTACTGCACACCTCTGTTAAACACCATGATTTTTGTATTTTGTTCTCTAATGCCTTTACAGGTATGTTCTTTTTACCCGATTTTGTCCTTAGGTTTATCAAGACTCTTGCCCTTGTTGTGACAACTGACAACAATTTTGTAAATAGTTGCAGCAGACTTGTCATTGTTTAAATAAGCCCCATTTGATGTACAGTAGGACTATGCTCCTCTTTTCGAAATGGGGGTGCATTTGCACTTGGCTACGTCTCATGAGTCATGTCATTTGATACTTTAATTTTAGTATGGTTGGACTCCTCTGGTGTGTACAGTGGAGGAGTCCAACCATAAGCAGCACAATTATTTGTTGTTAAAACAATGTTACAATGTAACAGTAATACTTTAATTGTTTTCTTATATTTTTTTCAGATTGTAGGGAAACCTGCCTATTTGCATAATGTTGATCACTTCGACTGGGCACCGACACAGAAGATGGGCCATAGCAGTTTAGCTCTGGGTTCATTCAACGTTAGCAGCAGAGCGCTACAGCAGAAGAATGCAAAGGAATTCGAGAAAGGACGTGGCCGCTGCTTCAGCTTTGTTACAGCTCTCATCTACATGACTCAAGAAGCCAATGCTGAAAAGCAGTCTGCAGTACAGCATACAGAGCCTCCAGCCAGACAAATATTTTTTCAAGTGACATTTCATCACTTGAAGACAACATCAAGAAACTTCAGGAGGACAACATTGCCCTGAGAGAACAAGTTCGTGAACAACAAGAAAAATGTGAACAGACAGATTTTCATGAAAGTGACTTCGAAAAAGATGATTCCAAAGTGAAGTTCTACACTGGGCTACCATCTTGGAATATTTTTCTGCCACTTTTCATACTCATATCAACTACCAACTTGTCGTAAACTGTCAAAGTTTAGCCAGCTTCTGATGTTCCTCATGAAAATTTGACTGAACCTGTTTGATGAAGATTTAGCGTATCGGTTTGGTGTCCATCAAGGAATTTCGACCGTGTACTAGATATACTTGCTGTAAAGACATCATCAATCATTCACTGGCCAAGTCGGGAAGCACTTAGAAAAAGCATGCCTTCATCATTCAGAAAGTTTTTCAAGAAGTGTGCTGTCATCATTGATTGTACAGAAGTCTTTATTGAACAACCATCAGACTTGCTTGCTAGAGCTCAAGTGTGGAGCAATTATAAACATCATTCAACTATCAAGTTTTTAATAGGTATAACACCCCAGGGCTCAATAAGTTTTTTGAGCAAGTGTTGGGGAGGACAGGTATCTGACACGGAGATCACAGAAAATAGTAATTTATTACAGAAGTTGATGCCGGGGGATATTGTTATAGCAGACAGGGGATTTTTTGTAGGAGATTACTGCGGGATGGCAATAGCCGAAGTAAAAACACCTTTTACACGAGGAAAGAAACAGTTAGAGAAGGTGGAGGTAGACTGGAGTAGGGAATTGTCTTGTGTAAGGATACATGTTGAACGAGTCATTGGAATGGTTATGGTTAAACAAAAGTACACCCTTCTCCAAAACCGCATTCCTATTACTCTGCTAAATGGGCCCTCACCTGATGCAACTATAAATAAAATAGTCCGTGTCGCTTGTGCTCTAGTCAATCTATGCCCAAGTGTAGTACCGAATGAGTAAAGCTATGAAAATAATGATTGCTTTAAGTGCTATATGATTAAAACTATGACTCCCCAGGTGATCCATGGAACATTCTATTTTAGAAAATGGAATGCTCCGTGGGCCACTGAGGGAGTCATGTTAAACATAGCAGGAATAAAAGCAGTCGATAATCATTTGCTTTATAGCACCCTATAAATAGATTCTGATACAAACATGGATTTTCTGCAGTAATTTAAAAAAGAAAATTGTGGAACGAATCACAAAAACTGCCAGAAGATTTCAGCCATTTAACTTGAAATGGTAACAGACTATTTGCAACCTCGTACACATTTTTGTGCATATTTTGATATAAAGATGCACAACTGATTGGGTTGGAACTCCTGCTCAAAACTCATTTGTTAAACTAATTTTGTATGTTTGTTCTCAATTTGACTTTGTACAGCGCATTGGGACTCCGTGTGTAATGTACTTTATAAGAACGGTTTATTATTATTTGAGGTAAAGTGTGTATGTCACTGAAACTGCGGTTTATGATTACACTAAAATACGTGTACCAAGCAGCTCAGTATTACTGGTATGGCTGTCTATTGTGTGACACATTCTAAACCAATTTATCCAAACAGATGAATAGGGCCAATGTATATATATAAAAAATAATAATTTTTAATAAATAACTTTGATTAATAACTTTGATTGGCTATAATCTTCCCGTTTTTTTCTGGATACCTTCCCCTAATCCTTTGCTCCTCTTTTTGCTATAAATGGATATGTTTTTGTTTGTACTTGTTAATGCCTCTGAAGAAGGTCCAGTTTGAATCGAAAGCTAAGGCCATCTACCCTACTAATATTATATAAAAATAATAACAAATAAAACACTTGATTGTTCACACAGCTGCATACATACTTTTTAAAAGTTCAATCCTTTTCCCCATTTTCATTTTTACAAAAATTGTCAAACCTAAAAAAGTCAATATTTCTTATTTGGATGATCAACTGCTGTTTTTGAAATGTGGCCTAAGAACAAACATATCTTCCAAGTTTGAAGCTAGGATTTCTGGATTTAAAAAAAAAATTCTGATCACAAGTCAAACAAGTCTTTCAAAGATTAAACATTGTATTTTCATAAAACTTGTGTTTTATTGAAATTAAATGTAACATTTATTTAATACAGATAAAGATCCATGTATAAATTAAAATATCTATTCATAATTTTATTGCCATATTAATATATACACTAGGTGTTTGAGAATCCGGCTCTAAAATACAGAGGAACACATTAATTTTGTACAGTCTTGTGAAATATTCCGATGTGTTTAATATAATATGTAACTTAAATATTTATATTTTATTTATGCTATTATATATTCATCATATATCCACATATCTATTTACATTTTAAATATATGTTGAAATGAGACCCAATTTACTGCATGTGTCTGTCACCAGCAGAAGAGCTGTGTCATTGAGAATGTTGCGACTTGCAAGCCCCAAAGGGTGGGCAGCAAAATGGCTGCTGTTACATAAAAAATGCTAAATGCAACAGCACCCACTTTGTGGCTATGGGGCGCTCCAACCAGCGTGTACTTTTTCCCTTTATTTGAACACTGCAATTTTGGAAAAAGAAAAAAAAATACTTGCAATAGCTCTTGCAATAATGGTGAACTATATCAATTTATCCATCTATTCCTCGGCATTGTTTGCTTTCTGAACAGTTTTTTTTATTACCCTTGAACTTTGGCAGCTTTCTACAGTACCACTTCCCTTTAGGCTGTCATCTTATAAGCAAACATTCCATGTGAAACTGTTTTATACTGCATGATTTATTGTTACATGAAATCATCTGTCCCAAGGATGGTTTTTCACAAAAACACTTGGGGCTGTCTGGATCATCATTTATTTGCTCCTTACTTAGTGACTCCACATCTAGTGGCTGCAGAACAGCTCCTGTTTCTGACTGTACTGGCTTACGGGACAACCATTTTCCTACAAGTTCGGGAAGTACTCCAGTCACAAAGACATGTTTGACTGGTTCTAAGGCCTGGTTAAAAAAATCTATCTATTTTGATTTGCTGTGAAATTAGATCCTTCTGTGTCCATATAACACAAACATGCAACTGTCAAAATTACACACATTTAGCTGAACTTGGACCTGGTATAAATAATACTGATGATCTTTTTTCAGTGTCCAGATTTGATTCACCTGTTCCATGCAAATATTATTCGTGGTTTCTCCATCCATGGGCATTCCATCCTTCCAGTAGTCTAGGACGGCAACAGTCGCAGCGTATTACTCCATCCAGCTAGTGTAGCTCCTAAGAAAAGATGCTCAGTAGTGATGGTCAGTCCACAGTCTGCTACAATCAAATGCTTATGATTTATCCCCTCCTTCTTAAGAAATGCACCTCTGGCCTCTTGTTCATGGTCACAACCCCATCTGTATCAACAAACAATTCAAAATTGATTAGAATCTACTAACTGGTCCATTATTTCAAGGGCTTATTGTTAATTCAAAGGAAAAAAACCCAAATCAATTTGCAAAACATTTTGTTGTAAGTGGGTTTAAGAGAATAATTATAAACACTCTACCTTTCCCAATTTTACAATAATACCAGAGTTGTATCCCATACTTAAGGAAACTCTAATTCAATAAATAAAAGCACTTATGAGTGAAATCGGTTGTCGAACTGCATCAGCTCTAGGAAATAGTTCAATTGTGAATACCTTGTCGCTTTTGATGAGACTGGCTGATGGCATAGCTGTATTTGTTCGAGCAGCAATCTTAAAGATAGATGCAGTGATTCGTCCAGCCCTGTGTGCAAACCATATCTTGTTTGAAACTTGTTGATGAGTAGCTGCTTCCACAGCCACACTCTGAGCTGATGTAATCTACAAGAAAAAGATGGGGAAATGATACAACATGGTATGAGGTACTGAAGTTGACAAACTAGTTCCTGAGGAGTAGCCGAGGGAACTAGTTAGTGAATATAATAATATAAAGGGTTATACCTTTAGGACCTTGCGACAGACACACACTTTTGAAGTAGTTCTGGATAAGTGTGCTCCAAGGTGTCTGGGTCATACAGAGAGGAGAGAGGCTTTGGATACTCATGATTGCCTGCCGAACGTGGGATGAATTCGTCAGCATACTCATCCATGACCTGGCCTGGTGGGTGCCTGTTTTAGACTGGCATATGCTAACATGTCATCTGATGATGGAGGGGAGATGACCTGTTTGCTCGTCTCTGGAGTGTCTGTCCTGTATGATGTAGATGGCTTTTTGAAGTTAATGCTCCATACCTCATCTGCTGAAACCTTTCCAATAATAAAAACACAAAAGAAATGGGCGATCTTGTAAGTTTTTATAGTTTGTCTGTTTGATTCATAATTTCAATAAAGAAGTAAGTTTAAAACAAAAGCAAATTTTGTGCCTTAATATATAATTATGCGAGCATGTAGGGAGACCAGGGGGCTAACCCAGGGTGAGGGGAGAGAGGTTCATTCAGGGAAAGTGCAGTACCCTCTGATGTTAATGAGAAATACTGATGCCAAGAGCAAAAGGTTAGCAAAAGTATTCCTCTGGTATTCAAACATCCTCTTGTTAGCCTCTTAGAAATACTAGCCCCTCATTTAATTCCAATGTTTCAAAATTTCATCAATACTAATTTCAATTTGGTTTTTACTGCTTGAAAGAGATGATTTTCAAAAAGTATCCTGGCATGAGAACATGTGAATCATGTTGGCAATTAGCATACGGAACAAGCTGCACATGAACACTTCCAGCCAGTCAGCTGCAACCTCCATACTTACATTCAAGGGGTGCAAATTCACCAGGACTATAACACTGCAGTGTTTGCTGGTTTTCGTTTTTAATGGGTTTATTTCATTGTTTTTTTGTGTGTGTACAATACAAAGGTGAATTTTTGTATTTAAATCCTGTTTCCCCACAATTACATTTTGTCGAGTTCTTACATTTCTCCTGGCCGGTAACCATGTACACTTCTTTGAAGTACATGCATCAGATCCAGGTGCATTTCTCTGTTGGACAGCTTTCACTACACAGGATATAAGGGCAGCTATATGTGAACAGGCCTCTCCTAACCTGGGATAATAAAATATTCATTTTGATTAAGAAGAAATTCAAATAATCCCATTTGTGTTTGGAAAAATATTTTTGGGTCAAGCTTGACAAACCAAACCCCAAGAATTTACGATTCACCCCAAAGATGTAACTATATAAGCATGACACTAATTGGTCTGAAAATTTTGTCTTAATCATGGTGTAAAGAAAAACCATTCCAATCACTGAAAGACATTAATCCATTTCTATGAACTTTCAAACTTAAGATACCATCACAATCTTACCCTGCCATACATGTGCAGTGTGCAGCAAGTATCTCGCCCAATGTTTACTTGGTGTGGAGACCATGAAGATAAAAAAGTCACTCCAGTTGACATCTGGTATAAATAAGTTCAGGCTTCGAATCGAGTTGGTGCTTCTCAAGACGGTAGGGATCTATCGTTAACTCACATCGTCTTAATTTATCTTTGTATCTTGCCTTCGATGCTCCCGTCAGCTCTTCAGCATAGGGAGACAAAACACACTCCATGCTTAAAACGAACGTTGAAGAAAACAAAAACAAACCCAAAACAGCGATAACGATCGTACGGCCACACGTATACACACAATGAACGACGGATCTCTGTTGAATTAGTAGACCGTGAAAGATCGATAACGGTGTCGCGGTCGTGACTTTTGTATTGTAAATACACTACGAGTTAAGTTTTGTGCTAAATTCATTGACCTCTAAGATGGCGTCGTGATTGGTTGTCAAGCTGGTTATGACGTCAATGCATAAGGTCTATTGGTAATGGCGTCATTGTCAACTCTGCATCTGGTGCTGCTGCATGGAAATGATCCATCTGAAAACGTCAAACGTGACAGAGAATCTGCCACATCATTAGATAACCCAGGAATATGCACTGTTTTGAAGACAATATTAAAGCGAACAAAACAAACAAACAAACAAGATGCATAATTCTATCACAAGGAGAAGTCTGCTTGTTAATGATGTGAACAGCAGAAGAATTATCAGAACAAAACTTGACTCGGCGGGCCAATTTTTTGTGCAGCTAAAAAAAGCCTAAGCGATAAACAATTCAATAGCGCATTCCCTACGGACAAGGGGGCAGTTTAAACCAGATAAATGTGCTCATCACCTAGCTCTTAGCTTGCCTTGGATGGATGCTTTGGATTTTCAAACAAATAACCTTTTAAAAAGATATTTCAAACAAATAAATTGTGCGACTTCCGTAATATAACGGAGACTAAATACACAAAATTATTTGGATCAGGTTGGTCTACTCTACTACACGATATTTTTGTGGTGAATAGGCGTTCTGAATTTTATGCCGTCCTGAGAACTTGTGTTGTTTTCTGAAGACTATCATCAATAACAAAAGTATATGGTTTAGTCTTACAATCAAATAATTGTTTGCGGCATTTTGCAGCTAACCTCAACTTTGACTGAGCGATTTCAAATGACTCTTCCGATGTAAGTTTACCCAATCTACAGTTGTATGTTCCTGACCTCCTTTAGAGTGAAATCAACTGGAAGTATGGCTTCTCGTCCAAACATAAGATAGAAGGGGGTAAAACCTGTTGATAAATGGACCATAGCGCTATAGCAATAAACCAACTCGCCTAAGTGTTTGTGCCAATGTTTCCTTTGTTTTTCAGCTGTTGTAAGTAAATCATGCATGGTCCTATTAAATCGTTCACATTGTGCATTTCCCTGTGCATGATAAGCAGTGGTTCTACTTTTACGGATCCCATACAGGGAACACAATTGTTGAATTAGATCCGACTCAAATTGTCGCCCTTGATCCGAATGTATTCTTTCTGGAACACCAAACAACCTTATAAACCATTCGTTAACTAACTAAAACTTTGGCTGTAGTGACCGCTGTTTGGTCCTTGGTTGAGATTGCTACAGTGTACTTTGAATGTCGGTGATAACTATAGTACATTTTCAGTTCGATCAGATGATGGCTCAACAACAGTGAAGTCTATTGCAATCACTTCAAGGGGATGGGAAGCGGTTTCTTTGGTTTGGGGTATGGTAATTTTGCCAACATGCACCGCTCACAACACTACCCATTGTATCACTGAACACACCCGGCCAATCAATAGCACCTTTGCTGGATCAAGAAAAATGTGCGTTCTTCTCCTTGTGTCCACTCTGGTCATGTAGTGAAGAAAGAATGGTTGGTTTTAAGCAGGCTGGTATAGGACAAGTTGATTTGTCTCCATACCAAGGTTGTCAACGTACTACGTGTTTTCTGTACAAAACACCATCCACCTCGACCGTCCTCGTCTCTGTCTGAGGAGGACTAAGACAAGGTGCGGCTCTGTCTTTCGTTCCGAAGAAGTAGGCTGTCTTCCCTCTCTGAAGTACTTCATAAAGCCTTGAATTGTTGGATCTTTCTGTTGCAATTGTTGGAGTTCTCCTCTCGAGTAAGATGGAAAGGCTGATAACTGAGAAGATATTGCTTGTTGAGTTCTGACTGGTGCCAATTCTATGTTTTCACATCCACTTACTATACTCTCAGTTCTGAAGGAGTGGCGATTGAAGGAGATAACTCGTGAAGGAGACTTTCGTCGATATTTTGCGGTAGGTCATCGTTTTCCTTCAAAGTTTGTCGAGATAATGCATCTGCATTTCTATTTTCACTGCCTGAACGGTATCTGATAGTGAAGTCGTAGTTATAGCTTAGCTACCCATCTCTGTCCTGTTGCGTCCAAGCGTGCTGTTTGTAAGTGGCTCAGAGCTCCTTGAATTTTTCTGTTACTGCCCAAGTGAGTGCAAGGAGTTCTAACTTCATCGAACTGTACTATAGCGTTGCATACTTCGTTCGGACAGACGGAGAGTGCGACTTGCATGCTATGACTATGCGTCTTCCATCTTGTTCTTGGGATAAAACGGCGCCCAACCCATCAAGACTGGCATCCACTTCCACAATAAATGGTTGTTTGAAGTCTGCATAACCCAAGATAGGCACAGAGACAAACTTACTTTTCAGTAAATCGAAAGCCTCCTGACAACTTCCACTCCACCTATTTCAAAAGTAGCTGGATGATCTCTTCTGACAATCTCCAATCAACCCATACAATTCTCTTGCAATCTTCGAAAAAGACAGTATGTATCTTCTGTAACTATAGCGAATCCAAGAAAAGTTCTCAACTGCTTTAGCGTACGAGGGGTCGACCATTCACTAACCGCCTTGGTCTTCTCTTCGTTGGTTGATATATCCCCTCCGACGACAGCACATGACCTAAGTACGACACCTTCCTCTTGAAGAGGTGACATTTTGACGGTTTTAACTTCAAGTTATGAGCCTTCAATCGTCTAAACACCAAATCAAGATGTTCCAAATGCTGTTCGAACCATGAAGAGTCAGAGATCAAAATATCGTCCAGATAAACCAACAACATTTACAGAGTCAAATCACCAAAACATCTTTGCATCAATCTCTGAAATGTAGCAGGAGCCCCACACAGTCCAAATGGCATGCGGTTATATTCATACAAACCTAATGGAGTGATAAATGCCGTTTTCTCACGATCCTCTTCCTTGTAACCTCTTCTGATGTAAGTTTACCCAATCTACAGTTGTATGTTCCTGACCTCCTTAAGAGTAAATCAACTGGAAGTATGGCTTCTCGTCCAAACATAAGATAGAAGGGGGTAAAACCTGTTGATGAATGGACCGAAGCGTTATAGCAATAAACCAACACGCCTAAGTGTTTGTGCCAACGTTTCTTTTGTTTTTCAGTTGGAGTTCTAAGTACACTGTAGCAAAATTGTTCCAAGTTCCTTAGCTCACCCTGCCGACTACGCCACGTGTAACCGGGAGAGTTTAAGGAAAGGCCTTGGAAATTTTTTATGCAGGTCTGATCAAAAGTGTTTTATTTCTTCTGAACAATAATAAACAATCTTTACACTAATTTGACTTTAATTTAAACCCGATCCTTTAAGGTTACCAGATAATAGGAGCAGTCTTCAATAAATAACAGTGTCGTAACGTTGGTGGTTGTCTATATATAGGAACTTCACGTCACGGTGGTACGCATTTAACTGAAGACAAAATATACCATACATTCTGATAATTTGTGAAGTATGTGCATAATGTGGAACATGAAAAATAGTAATTTGCCAAATAAATATTTATCTGATGTCTTCTTATGCTCTAAAAATTACCGGTATGGCCTACACCATTTGACTGGAAATAGCTTGATGACTGGCATTGGATACAATTCCTACAAGCAGGTCATGAATTTGAATTTACTTAATAAATGCACAAAGGCATATGTTCAGTGTTAACTAGCTGCCATCTTAAACATGTGAAACATTTCTCTAGTCTAGCATTTCCACTAAGGACATTCTGCCGTGAATTTGAGGCCGAATCCTCTACGGATTATAATATTAACAAAATTACGGCAATTGCACTTTACACATTGTATTTACGTTGCAGCGTTTCTGAAGGTTTGTTACAATAATTATTTTCTACACTTTAACTCACCAATTCATCGCTTGAACGCCATACTGTTGCAGGTAGAATCCCCCCCACAGTAGTGTGGATGGGGTCTACGAACGAATACTTACCGGTAGAGTCGAATTACTAATTTGCATATTCCCTATGCCGCCAGGCAATATTGCTAAAACTTTTACATACAATAGCGCCCTCCACCGTCCTACCCACAATGCCTCGCGACATGCATGCCACGAAATCGTCCTCTTTTCTATGAGCCCTACCAAATGTAAGCACCCAAGAACCGAGTATGTGGGGAAGGAGGGAGGGATACTCTACCGTTAAGTATTCGTTCGTAGACCCCATCCACACTACTGTGGGGGGGAGTCTACTTCACTCTACTTACCGGTAGAGTCGAATTACTAATTTGCATAAATACTGCATGTCTACAGGGGGGGCGTAGGACCCAGGCGCGCTCCTAAGTTCAGAGAACACTTTGGTGGACCCTAGGCCCGATCATGGTCCATGCACGAGCGAACGGGTGGTGTCGTCCTCATGGATGGGCAAAACATAAGTAAATGTTAGGCACTCTAATATAAGGGAAAAAAACTCACCTATTAAAGTGAACCGTGACGAGGTGGAGCTTGTCCTGGTTTTGCAGCTTGGCTGGCCGCCTGCAACACCGCTCGACCCGCTCTCCCATCTACCTGCAGAACATCCTTTAGGTAGCAGTCGGAGAACGTGGAAGGGTTCTTCCAGGAAGCCGCCCTCGTGATATCATCTATATGGACACCTTTGAAGAAAGCCCATGAGGAAGACACCCCCCGCACCTCGTGGGCATGAACCGGACCATCGGCCGCAGGCCACCCGCCCGGCACCGAGCGGATAGCCATGACGATCCAACGAGCGATCGTATCGCGGGACCCCGGTCGGAATGGCGGAACCGTGGAGTACACGAACAGCTGATCGTGACCGGTTCGGATCGACTTTGTGCGGTCGACGTACCACTTTAATGCCCGTACAGGGCACCAAAGTTTGTCGGCCGCAACTGCCGAAAAGGCTTTAAGGTCGGGGACAAAGATGTCTGGGGGTTCGAAAGAATAGGATTGATTCTTTGCCAGGAACCCCGCAGTAGGTATTAGGCGGACGCCTCCGGGTTCCCACCGGATGTGTCCTGCCGACACTGTAAGGGAGTGGAGTTCGCTACGTCGGCGAGACGTAGCAACTGCCACCAAGAATGCCACCTTGATTGACATGTGCAACAATGTGGCCCCACTTAGCGGTTCGAAGGGGGGTTTGGTCAGAGTTGACAGTACGCTAAAGAGGTCCCAAAATGGGACCAGCTTGCGCACAGGGTGACGGGTAACAAACATCCCCCTAGTCAACTGCCGGATCGCATGATTATCAGAAACCGTTGATCCATCGGCAAACCCTGTGTGAACCGCTGCGATGTCCGACCGGTAGTTCTTCACCCTGGCCGTCGCAAGCCCGCTTTCGAAAAGGTAAAGGAGGAAATCCCCCACCTCCTCTACAGATGCATTGGCGGGATGTGTAGATCGCCGTCTACACCATTTAAAGAAATGCCGTAGTCGGCAATCGTATACTCTCCGAGTGGAGGCCCTCCGGGATTGGGAAGAGACCTCTGCAGCCCGTCTCGAAAGGCCCGCTGCTCTGAGGGATCTCGTGACAGCGCCCAGCACGTCAGGTGCAGGTCCCCGGAGCCGGATGAATCACTCCGGATCCGGGCTGGTATAGGAGGTCCGGTCGTTGTGGAAGGACCACCGGCCTGTGCACCAGGAGCCTGACCAGCCGAGGGAACCAGGGCTGTCGTGGCCAGAATGGGGCGATCAGGAGAACCTTGCAGTGATCCTGCTCGATCTGGTCAGTACACATGGAATGAGGGAGATGGGCGGATACGCGTACGCCAGCAGCCCATCCCAGTGCATGGCCAGTGCATCGATCCGCCAGGCGTCGGGGTCGGGACCCCTCGCACAGTAGATCGGTAGTTGACTGTTCGCCCGAGAGGCAAACAAGTCCACGTGGGGTCGGTCGATCAACTGAAAAAACGACTGGGCCACCCGGGGAAGGAGGGACCACTTTTTTGAGTACCACATTTGCGCGGCGGCATTAAAACCAGAAGCCCGTGCACGGCAACAAACCCAGAAGCCAAATCAGAAAAACTAAATAACCAGTTCGACTGTTGGCACTGTATGTTCCAATTGCCTAGATCATAGATGCTAAACTCAAGTGGCATAAAGTTGTGTAAAAAAAAATTTTGAAAAAAAAAAAAAAATTATAATATATTTTAAAAGAAATGGCCAGGGGTTTCCCTACGGGCGGTGAGCCCATTTTGACTGATTTCTATTCCAATAACATATATTAATTTCTATGAAAAGCACTGTTGAACAATGTTCCTAAATTCTTAGTAACTTACTCGGCATGCAAGTAACTTGACAACAATAATAATGCGAAAGGTTCCACTCTTTTCTTTGGTTGCCCAGTAAACAGACAAACGAAAGCCTACCGTAGAATTTTCCAGTTCCACTTCAATTCATCATTTGTTTCTCTTATAAAAAGATCACAGGCCATTAAATTCCCATTATTCTCCCCTAATGAAAGTAAAACTAACAGAAACGATGTATAAATCTGACACTTCGATCGGCATCCATGTTATTCACACGGCGATGCCGAACACGTGCGTTGTGTGCATGTACATCCATGCATACGGCCATACAATGTACTGTAAAAGATTGACCGAAACTGGATTGCGCCATTCCCACCCCCTATGTTACGCATTGGTTTATTAGTTTTCCAGCGGGAGTAAGAATTTAAAATAATAGTTCTAGGCACAACCTCTTTTTTATCGAAGTGCATAATAATCACTCAGATGCAGGGTGTCTTTGTTCGGTTGTTTTTGCACTTGTTCGGTTGTTTTTGCACTTGTTCGGTTGTTTTTGCACTTGGGGTCGAACGAATGACAGTTGAATAAATTGAGAACAAAATTGTCCATTCGTGCTGCAGTTTTTAACACACGCGATTTAGATTTTGCGTCTTTTGCGTACTTTCTGCATATATTTCGTACCATCGTACTCAGATGTGAAAATGCGTGCATGGTAAGCAAAATGCATACAGGTTGGCAGGTCTGCAGGACGTTGATGTGGGCTGAGAGGTGTTCCGGGCCCCACACCCCTGCTATCTGGCGAGGGTGAAGGGTCGCCCCCCCAGCCGTACAGAGACGCATCGGTGACGATGGTCACGGACGGCCGGGGCGGTCGGAACACTCGACCCTGCGTGAGGTTGGCTTCTACCATCCACCAACGTAGGTGGGGGGTCAGCCAAGGCGTAGTAGGCACCGGGAGGTGGATCGAATGCCGTCTGGGCCGGTAATAGGAGAGGAGATGAAGTTGAATAGGTCTCATCCTTAACCTGCAAAAATCGATCAGGCCCAGTAATCTGAGCCAGGCCAGCGCCGGTGCCACCGATGCCCGGAGGAAAAGGGCCACGCATTGACGCAAGTTCAACGCGCGGTCCGCCGATGGGCGGGCCAGCCCCCTTTGAAGGTCGAGCGCCGCACCGAGGAAGATGGGGACCTGAGAGGGGTTCGGGTGCGACTTCTCGGCGTTCACTAGGAACCCGAGGTCGGACGTGAGGCGCCAAGCAATCTTGAGCGCCGTGTCCGTCGCCTCTCTGGACCGACCCACGACTAGCCAATCGTCGAGGTATTGAAAAATCATAACACCTCGTCTTCGAAGTGCTGCCCCGATCGCCCGCACTACGCGGGTGAACACCCGCGGTGAGGTTGACAGGCCGAAAGGGAGGACCACAAATTCGTATAGCGTCCCGCAGTAGTGGAAACGCAAGAATTTGTGGTGCTCGGCCCTGATGGGTACGTGTAAGTATGCGTCCCGAAGGTCCAAGCTTGCCCCCCACGCAGGTGTATCGATTGAATCGAGAATTGCCCGCGTCTCCATACGGAAGCGCTTTGGGCGGATAAATTTGTTTAGGGGCTTTAGGTTTAGAATCGGCTGCCAAGTGTCCACCTCCTTCTTGGGAACCAAGAAGAAGGTGGACATAACCCCGTCCGAGTCCCCTGATCGGGGACGATGCGTATTGCCCGTTTGAGAAGAAGGGAACTGATCTCCCCCTCGAGTGCACGACGCTTGTGGGGATCGGACGGGATAGGCGTTGGCCGCGTCAGCATGTCTGACGGGGGGGTCCTCGTGAACTCGAATGCGTAACCGTGCCCGATCGTCCCGAGGACCCACCTGTCGGATGTGACTTGAGCCCAGGACCCCAAAAATTCCTGAAGGCGGACTCCCACGGGTCCGTCGGCGGGAGGTCGCCTGGAGACAGGAGAGTCACTTCCGCCACGCCCCGGGGTACCGGGGAGCGGACGCACGGAAGCCGCGACCCGTCTGGGCCCGCTGCTGGCCCTGGGCCTGCGTGCGTGTACCTGTTGTCCCTGTATGCCCACGAAATCCACCGCAGGCGGGTTTCTGTGAGCGTCGGCATGGGATGACAAAAGAGGCCTGTTTGTGCTTCCTTGCCTGTGGCGTGGAGGCCTGTGGTTTCTTCAAGTTGATCTCGTCCGTGGCCTTAAGGTGCTTAGCCTCGGCCTCCATGGACTCCTGAAATTTACCCGCAAACAGGTCTTTCCCCGTCAGAGGGAGCACGTCGAGACGCTTGCGTGCCCCCTGTGGACGGGAGGAATAGCGCGTCTAAGACGTTCGCCTGTCGGGCCGATGTTGCTAGGGTCGAAATCCTTGCAAACTGGTCTAGAACGGTACGCAACCTGTTGTCAAGACAATGGAGGGCTGCCACCATCATGTCTGCCGGGACCGCCGAGTCCTCATCGCAGGCTAGCGCTAGGTACTCGGACAAAAGGAGCAGGAAGGACGATGTGCGCATGCCAAAGCGTGACGCCGAGTCCATCTTCCTGACTACCTCTTCCATCTTCCCTCGGGCTTTGTCTGCAAAGGGAAGTTTGGAAGAAGCTGTCCCCTATCGGCGGCAAGTTTATCTGTCGCCGAGTCCGGCAGAACTGGGGTTGAAAAATATCTATCGAAATCCTCCGAGGGGAATCGATAATACGTCTCCGCCCTCTTGGAGTAAGCATTCCAAGTGGTCGCCGACATAATGCCATCGATACGGTCACTGCAGACACGAACGAGTGGCATAGCTGGAAAATTACTTCCGCTCTTCGGGGTCGGGCCTGTCCTCCGCTTGAATGATTGCCGTTCAGCGGGAGGGTCCTCCACTTTCTCGGCGAGAAGGCCCAGCACCCGAGTCATGTCCCGCTGGACAAGGCGCAATTCAGTCTCAGCAATTGAAAGCCGCTGAATGCTAGTAGCCAACTCGTCCTCTTCCGGGGACGAGTCGCCGGACTCGAGAAGGCCGGAGGCACCCAGCGAAGGCATGTCACCCAACGGCAAAGCTGTGCCCACTCCACGGTGATCCGATCCCGGATCGGACACGAGGGACCCCGAAGGGTGCAGGCTAATCCCCGGCGGGGATGGTGCCCGTGTACCCGTGCGTGACCGTCCATCCTGCCCCGCGATACCCCACGCAAGTTCTTGTGCGGTAGGCGCGGGACGGTGGCTGTGAGGTGAGGCCGGTGCACGGCTAACCATGCACGGGAGGCCGCCCTGACTCGAGTGCACCCAGTTGTGACCGGAATGGTCGGGCTGGATGTACGGGCCCGGTGGGCCAAAACTCTGGCCCTCACGCCGGCCGCCATGAAATCGTCCTGGGATAACGTCACAAAACTCTCAATCTAAACTACTACTTAATCTTTAACTCTTAATCTTGAAAATTAAGTCTCTTTTAGCAATCAGGTAAGAATTATTTATCAGCAAAAAACCATGGACACAGAAATTTGCGATCTCACCCGTACCGTGGCTAAGAGAAAAGAGGACGACTTCGTGGCATGCATGTCGCGGGGCATTGTGGGTAGGACGGTGGAGGGCGCTATTGTATGTAAAAGTCTTAGCAATATTGCCTGGCGGCATAGGGAATATGCAAATTAGTAATTCGACTCTACTGGTAAGTAGAGTGAAGTAGACGCATTAAATTAAACTTAGTCCCCAGAAGTCGCAACGCATAAAAACTAATTCGGCTGAACTTAACAAACTAAGGAAACGGAAACATAACTGTTCCCTACAGTCGACCTCTCGTCTTGACGGCAAATGCAGGAATGAATCTCAAATTCCAGAAAAGGGAGTACATGAATTGTTAATCGACTGCTGGTATTTCAGCTATGACGTCCAGTCATATTCAAATGTTTGTGTCTATTAGGTTCTCGCACTCAGAAATTTACTTTACCAATTATATGAATATTCTCCCAGTGGATTTATTATCCAACACATTCCATTTCTACACTAATCACAACTCAGTATTTAATTTACGAGTGTGGCATTAAAGAATAACTTAAAATACTTTTTAGTACGTAATCAATGACTGAAACTTTGAGGTCAGCTGCAGTTTATTGTAACCAGCTAGCTGGTTACAATAAACTCTAAACTGCTAATGCTGCAGTACACCTGGAATATCCTCCTCTCCAGACGATCACTTAAATGGACACGTTGCCTTGGATCGGGCGAGTTGGTCTATAAGAAGCATTTGTAACTGTTTGTTATAAAATGCATATGGTTAGACAGATGTTTTAAAAGTAGAATACAATGATCCACCCAAATATGCCTTGAAATTGCGTGGTTTTCCTTTTACATCGTGTTACTTCGCATATATACAAGACACACAAAATTAGTTACTCACGTTACATTTTCTGACGTGCATAAAAAATCAACATGCTTCAACCAAAAAGTCTCCTTATACAAACAGCCTTTGGAAATGTCTTTCAAATTGATAAAAGACCATGCCATGGGGCAAAAATAAAGAGTAAAACAAATCTTTAAATTTTTTGGAATCGCCAAGAAACATGGTTACTCAGTAAGGGCATGAACCAACAGAGTATATTTACCAATATTTGACTGATTTATGTTTTCAATAGACATGAGATCATAATGCTAACATTCAACAAGATCTCTACTTTTTCTTTAAATCTTTCAATTCCTCAATTCCAAACAATCCAAACTAAAAGAATCTCCTTTTTTGTTCTAAGGATTGTGTTTGTATACCTGGAGGTTGACATATGTGACTTATCTGTAAAAAAGGGTGATTTTGCAATTTAAAATGTTCACATCTCGGAAGCATGCCCAGAGAGGTGACATGTTTTTGTTATAGGAGCCTAACGATTATTTTGCCATCTATAAAAAAAACTAAAAAGTTGCAGTCAATAATAAATTGAAGGTCCTGTATGTGGTTAATTAAAGTATGTGGTTCCAACACCTGAACCAAAGGGTTGGCATTTTTAATATATATATATTTTTTCTTTTATTTTGATAAGTTCAAGAAAGGAAGAAATAGCTACAACATCGAGCTGTACCGATCCAAGTGTACTTTCCTCAACAACAAGATCATTGATTGTGGAAATGATTTCAAGTCCATCATTCGTACCATAAATGACTGACATTCTTCAGAGAAAAAACCCACAAAACTACCGGACCATGACTCTGCCAAAGATCAATTTGCAACGTACTTTTCAACTAAAATTCAAACCATCAGGGACAATCTCATATGTCAAAACGGTAATTATTCCACGCCATCTCCCGTTTCTCACTCTTGGGACACATTGTTGTTGTCAGCGAGGACGATCTTCGTGAGATAATTTCCAAGGCACCAAGCCCGTCTTGTATTCTCGATACTCTGCCTTCTTGGATGGTGAAATTGTTGCTCGACTCTCTTCTGCCAACTTCGCTCAGATCTGGCGTTGTTCCAGATACCTATAAGGAGGCTGTTATTGCGCCACTCCTCACAAAGGCCAATTTAGATCATAGCACGCTGAAGAACTACATGCCTGTTAGCAACCTTCCCTTCCTATCCCTTGGATCCCTTCCTATCCCTTCCTATCCCCTATCCATCAATTATGGTTAGAACATCCAAAATAACATCAACAATTAATGGAAGAACAAATCTGACAAACATAACATTCCCAAAACAAAAGGCCAAGATGGCGAACATCACCACGACAGACCCGGAAGTACTACTAATAGCAGTAATACTGCTACTAATAATAAGCTCAAAGTCACGAGACTCCAGTAGATCACCTGATCCTCCAAATTCCTATAATGAAGCAAAACAGAGTGGAACAGAAGATGAGGGAACAGAAGATGAGGAAACTGTGCCTATCCTTGACATGCCGTAAGACAGTAATGAAGAAGGGAAGGCTGTTTGTTGCATGACAAATGTGGTAGGTGGAAGCACCAGACATGTGCAGGCTTCAACCAGACCGATTATAAAAACTTAACCAAAAAAAAGGAAATACCAAGATAATCTCATGTGGTTCTGCGATGTATACGCCTCCCAACCCTAACCTGCTTCCTACAAAATAGAGGCCAACGAAGTCCATCTCACTCAACCGAGTTGGCTGACAAGACTGATCTGAACAAAAAGATGGATATTGTAATTGAAGGATTTAAGAAACTCAAGAGAGCTACGGCAAACAGAGAAGAATGAATGGAGGAGTTGATATAGGAGAAAGTGTCACACTACCTGCAGGAGCAGAGAGATAGGAGTTTTGGCAGTGTAACTTGATCATCCACAACGTGAAAGTGAAGATAGGAAGACCCACGATGTGAAACAAGTGAGTGATGTTTTGGAACATCTGGAAGTTGAGGACGACTACTGACGGACGACTACTGAGGGTCACCGGTAGTAGTGTAAATGTAAAGAAGAAAGCCCTGCTAAATGCGAAGAAACTGAAAAGTAGTAATGACCAGACCATGAGCAAAGTCTACATCACCCCCGACCTAAGGTACCAAGAAAGAGAGCATAACAGGAAACTGTGGGCGGAGCCGAATGAAAGGAAAGAAAAATGGGAAAGTGAACTCGCCATCGGAATTGGTAGTATTGTTAAAAGCGATTAACTTTTTCGTGGAGGTGGGAGGAAACCAAGAGGAGAGACGGAAGAGACCGAAGATTAAATCAAATTACCAAATAAAAGAGACCTTTTGCACATCTGCACTTTTGTCGCACTAAAAGAAGAGTCTAAAAGTATAAGTCATAATACTGCTGATGACGGGGACCACCATGAGAACAACCACGGGATAGAAAATGAGAACCACAAAGAAACCTATGAGAACAACAGTGAGAACCACAATAATAAGGACAGTGATGATAACAACCATGAGATCAGGGAAAAGAACAACCATGAGACCAGGGAAGAGAAGAACAATGTTAACGAAATTGAGAACCACAGCAAGATCATCAGTAAAAGGAACTTAAAGAACCACCACGAGGAGACTGCAAATGGAAGTGTTGTGTCCTTGGTTATTTGGAACTGCGCCCTCTAGGGATATGATTGTTAGATTGGGAGTCGGGTTTTTTACACCATCTTGGATTACATACATGAACATGATAACCAGTTAATATTTCTGCGTCCTGTGTCTTGTTCTTTTAACTACACTACATATTATTGGCGACGAGGATGGCTCACTTGCCACCCCCACCTTACCTCTCCAGGACCACCACCTTTGCCGTGGAAACAGTGGCGTAGTTTGTTCGAGGCGTATTTGGTCGCATGCGGTGGCGCGCCCGATTACTCGGATCAACGGAAACGGGCCGTGTTGTTGCATTGCCTGGGGCCAGAGGGTCAGCGGATTTTTGGAACTTTGACTGCTACAACAGGGGATGGATCAGGTTCGTCAACTCCAACTAAGTACGCTGCATCCCTTGCATGTTTACAAGCACATTTCGTCCTGACAATAAATGTGGTCGCCGAGCGTTACAAATTTCGTCAGAGAGCTCAGAAGCCAGATGAACCAGTTGAGGAATACATCATGGCCTTGCGTCAGTTGGCTGTGACTTGTGAGTTTGGCACATTAAATGATGAATTGATACATGACCAACTGGTGGAAAAAACATGCTCTACTCGGATAAGAGAGAGGTTGTTGCTTGAACCTAAACTTACACTGTCTTCTGCATTGACACTGAGCCAACAAATGGAATCAGCCTTTCGTGAATCCAAGATCATTACAACTGCTACTACTTCAGATTCCATGGCTCTGGACTCTACGATGAACGCTACAAAGTTCAAGCGTTTTTCAAAGAAGCAGAAGCCACAGTATACTACATCAAGAGACGGTAAGCAGGATACCCATACTACTACTCAATCTACTAAAGTACAATGTTACCGTTGTGGCAGTTCAGAACATAAAGCTAATTACACCCATAAAGCCAGAGATGCTGAATGCTCAAAGTGTAAGAAAACAGGACACTTTGCGCGTGTCTGTAAATCTTCAGACATATCGAGTCAGACATGTTGGTTTTGATGACAGCAGTGATGATAGTGCTTCAGAACTACAATAACTAACTATTGCTTCTACTCAAGCATGTACATGTAGCATCACCTGTGCACTTACATTGGGAAAGGATGCGAGTGTTACAATGATTGTTGACACAGGTTCACCAGTTTCTATTTTGCCGCTTGCTACATTTGATAAATATTTCCTACGTGACGCCCTAACTCCTCCTCGTGCGAAGCTGACTACATACTTACATGAACCTATTGCTGTCAAAGGATGCTTTCGCACACATGTAAGCGTTGCTAACAGTCGTCACGTAGATGCGGAATTCTATGTGGTGGAAAAAGGAGATCCAATACTGGGACTGGATATCATTTACACTCTTGATTTGACTGTACAGAAAGAGAGTTATTCGTAAGATGTCATGCGACATTCCATCCGTTCCACCTACACCACATGATGAAGTACACGCTTCCCTACAATCTCCACATCAGGAACAACAGTACAAACAATCCATTCATACTACATTTCCGGACATGTTTTGCAATAATGTGGGTACTGCCCGAGGGTTCGTCCATCGAGTCAAGACACGCCCTAATGTTGCACCAGTACAACAGAGATTACGACGACTACCATTCGCAGTACGAGATAAAGTGAAAGCTGAACTTCAACGCTTGGAGGATACTGATATTATTGAGCGGATCGACGCAAGTGAGTGGGTTTCACCCATCATTGTGTCATATAAGAAATCAGGTGATATTCGCTTATGTATTGATTTGCGTGAAGTCAACCGTGCTGTTGTTATTGACAAGTATCCAATACCAGATATTCAGGAACTTTTCTCTGAACTTCGTGGAGCAAAAGTTTTCAGTACACTAAACCTCAACTCCGCGTACCATCAACTACTGCTATCGGAAGAATCGCGAGACTTAACTGCATTCATCACATCAAAAGGACTATTCCGGTTCAAGAGAGTTTGTTTTGGCCTCGTATCTGCTCCATCTGCATTTCAAAAACTGATGAGTACCGTATTGGCGGGTCTTCAAGGGGTCCAATGTTACCTCGATGATATCGTGTGTCATGGAAGGAACCAGGATGAACACGACAAGAACCTTCACACACTACTGCGACGCCTTCAGTCAGTGGGACTGACACTTAATTCAAGTAAGTGCCAGTTTAACCTTACTTCACTTCGCTTCTTAGGACACGTTGTGTCTGCGGAGGGACTTCATCCAGATCCTCCCATGTCAAAGCCATACTAGATGCCCCACGTCCAACGGATACCACTACTCTGCGTTCATTTCTCAGTTTAGCGTCCTACTATGCACGTTTCATACCGGACTACGCTACAGTGATTGAGCCCTTACGCGCACTCACCCGTAAAGATGTACCGTTCGACTGGTCTACGTACAACACAGTTTGGACACTGTTCGATAATTAATCGCTCAGTGTTTCTCTTCATTTGTTTGATCCACAATTGCCAGTTATTGTATCTACTGATGCTTCAGCATATGGGCTGGGAGCAGTGCTTCTGCAAGTCAAGGATAAATCAGAAGTACCCATTGCTTTCGCTTCGCGAACTTTAACTGGAGCAGAACCCAAGTACTCAGTTGGAGAGAAAGAAGCCTTAGCCTGTGTTTGGGCTTGTGAAAAGTGGTTCCAATATCTTTGGGGACGCCACTTTACTCTGCGAACTGACCATCAGTCACTGACCACTCTCCTGTCTATGAGAATTGCTTGCTGGGCTGCTCGTTTGCTACGATTTAACTACACAGTTGAATTTCAGGCTTTGTTTCAAAACAAAGTGGCTGATGCGCTCTCTACATACTGATACACCGATCGAGGATGATGACGAGGAAGTCATTATACAATCCATTAATGTGATGCTACTGAATACAACTGTTCATAAGTCGGATCTACAACAAGCTGTTCTAGCACACTTCAGCAAGTGATTTCATATGTGAATAAAGGTTGGCCAAATAAGAAAAACATTCCGCAAGTTCTCCAGTCATACTCCATGATTCGCGATGAACTTTCAGTTGTAGATGATTGCTTGATGCGTGGTGACCGTTTTGTGATACCTGATGTTCTGCAACGCAATCTACATGTAATTTCACTCGCACACGAAGCACATCAAGGCATTGTACGTTGCAAACAGCGACTCCGTGAATGTTATTGGTGGCCTGGAATAGATCGCATAGTAGAGGATGCCATTCGCAGCTGTTATGCATGCCAAACAAGTGATAAAACTGCACGCACCCGAAACACTCCACTACAACCCGTACCACTGCCAGAAGGGCCATGGCAAAAGATCGCAATTGACATTACTGGTCCATTTGAACAGGGTTCACATGATTGCAGATATGCTATCGTTCTCATTGATTACTACAGCAAATGGCCAGAAGTAGCTTTTGCGTCAGATGTTACTTCACGTACAGTAATTTCTATGCTGTCTTCAATTTTTGCTTGTGCAGGTCTACCCAGTGAAATCGTAACTGACAATGGAGTTCAGTTTACTTCTGCAGAGTTCGAGAACTATTTACACAACTTGGGAATCAAGCACTATAAATCTTCCCTATATTACCCGCGAGCTAATGGGGAGGTTGAGCACTGGAACCGTGTTCTCAAGCAGACATTGAAACTTGCCTCCAGTGAGAGGAGAGGTTGGGTTAACCGCTGTATTGGAATTCTCTGGTAAGATCCTTGACTGGATTACAGACTTCCTTCACAACAGAAAAAAACAAGTAGGAGTGATGAAGGACTTGTCAGGGTGGGTTGAGGTCTTAAGTGGCGTAACCCAAGGTTCAGTATTAGGACCAATCCTTTTTGTATTGTATGTTAATGACTTACCATAAGTGGTCTCGTCAAAAATAAAGACATATGCTGATGACACCAAACTTTACAGCATGGTCCAAAAGAAAAACTCCGCAGGTGGAGATGCAATCCAGGAAGACCTTAATCACCTCAAGGACTGGTCAGATACTTGGCTTCTTCGTTTCAATGCCTCGAAATGTAAATGTATGCACATGGGAACAGACAATCCTAAAAGAGGTTATAGTCTTGGGGATGAGGACATCTTGACGACAAAGGAGGAGAAGGACCTGGGAGAGAAATTAACAGATGACTGTAAACTGTCCCTGCAATGCACAAAGGCAGCATCCAAAGCTATGACCAGCCTCCGGATCATAAAGAGAACATTTAACCACATCAATAAGGAAAGCTTCTTTATTCTGTACAAGGCGTTTATCTGTCCACATATTGAATATGGTGTCCAGGCATGGAGCCCCTATCAAGTGAACGACATCAAGACACTAGAAAAGGTAGAAAGGAGAGCCACCAAACTGGTCCCAAGTTCTTGAAGGAAAATGAATATGGGGTACTAGAAGGTTTTGACCTATAAATTTCACCCATCAATCCTAAGTAAGTAATAATCATTTCACTTTGAAGTAATGTGGTTATAGAAAAAGTTTTTATCCCCAAAAGTTGAATCTGAGAAGCGTTACTGTCACAAACATTTCTCAGATTGTGTATTCCTATTAGGAACTATTCTTCCTGTGTGAACATATTTGCTTCATTTTTTCGACGACCACCTTTTGAAATGAAATTTTCACAGATACTTTTATTGTATATATCTACACTTATATAGGATTAAAACAATCGAACCGTTCCAAAAACTCAAGTAAGATGTTTATTCGACTCTTAAAAACAAAATCACTTTAATACAGAAAAACCCTAAATATTTCAACAAGTAGGTCAATAGGAGTTTCCCAATTGCAGGTGTTTACCTGTTTACTTGTCTGTTTAAATGAGTGTGGAAGGAGAGGGAAAGTGTTTACCAAGCCATTCGCTACTTGAGTGTTGAGGCTACCCTCATTTATAGGACCCGGTGATAAACGGCAAGGACTCGCCAAACTGCAAACCCCTGCACTCCACGACTTTAACAGCTAGAGATCATTTGGGTGGAGCACTACTGATATGAGACGAGGGTTGAGAACATTTATTCACTATCAATCTTGAAAGAACACCACAATTTATTTCTTGTAAAGTGGACCGTCTCAGGACTGAGAATAAAGTAATTTGATTGTGGGTTATTAGTAAAGTTATGTAAAATTTGAAATGCCTGGGGCTGATTTAACAGAGCTAACATTGATCTTAAACTGTATATCACTCTTAATTGCTAAGCAAAGTGTGATGGTGATATTGGCAACTCAACTTAAGATGAATTCTAGTGCTTTGTGAAATCAAGCCCCTGTTGGGCATTTAAGTTGAAGGAGGGTTGTTGGACCCAGTTTTTGGGGGGTAAAAATAATGTGTGTGGTTGTGAAGACCCAAACAATTTACTAATGAATGATCAATTGCTGTTGAAAAGCAAAGTTGTGGTGCAGAAAAAAGTAACAAACAGTTTGTTTTAATTCAATTTAACAACTTGATTGTAGAATTGTGTGCATAAAGTCTTAAATGGAACATAAAGAAGCTAGGTTTCAGACTCTTTGTTTATAGTTGGACTGACATTGATTCTCACAAAAAATTGTATTGAGGTAAATGCTCTGTATGATAAAGCACTGCATCTACGGAGTGCTTTAACATTATGACAATTAAAACAATAACAACTTTAAACCATTTTTTTTCTTCAAAAACCCAAAATACCAAGAGGTTGGTTGGTGTGACTGATAATGTTTACTCATGACTTACTTCTGCCTAGAAGTTCCAATCTTGGGTTACAATAATAACTTGTGTTGATAGGGCCCTGGTATTAAAAATATTAATCCTATGTTAAATTCAGTCGGACATCAAACTCAAAACATATAGCATCAGTGGTATTTCTACTGAAATGGTCTGAATAATGAGTTTTAAAAGTTTTAATGGGTTTTAAAATGAGCCCTTTTCTTGAATATTTTACCAGAAAACTAAAGATTAATTGAATATTTATTTATTTATAGACTAATGTTTTTATTTATTTATTTTATTTACCTAGTTACTTAGTTGTTTAGTTTTTACTTAGTTACTTACTTACTTCCTTACTTACTTACTGAACTACAGGTTTGACACAACATTTGATTGCAGACTTCTTTCTCTCTTATTATTGTACTACCTTGTTGTAAAATGCAAAAAATCAATTAACAACATTTGCTTCATCTCCTCACCGGATGTATGTTTCCCTTTATTCTCTATTGTTTTAAATAATATGCTTTTTATAGTTATACAGTTTTAGTATTCACTTTAATAACAATGAGATGAAAAGACAAAGTAAGTGATTTGAAGGTCAAAATTTGGTCTGGGATTGGTAAAATACATCGTTCATTCTATTAGCAGGTTTGACAACTTTGCAAGCTGGAAGTTCAATCCATTGATCACTGCACTCCAGCGGATCCAATTTATCGTCTCCAGTACTGAAATAACAAAAACAGACTCTAAACAGTGGTAGATCCAGACTCTTGATAAGAGGGTGGTACAAACAGCATTAAGTGGTTATTTAATGGCAGTTAAGTTGTATACAAGACAATTGCATAGTCAATTGTGCATACGAGTGGAGCAGTTTTGCAATCTTGTGCTTTCTGTAAATTTTGGTTTCAGCTTGCAAAAATGTACAGTCTTTATTGCCACCTTATTACTTTTTAAAATGGGTGACATATTTTTCTAGCAACATGAGTTTGGATACTGACATACACAATACATGGCAGAGTACACACATGTACACAGCAAATAAACTTAATTGTTTTTGATTTCATTTTATCACATATCAAATGCATTATGCGCCGCGAAACACAACCACTGCTGGCGCCCTCCTATTTATTTGTCACTGTTCTGTCTATCCAGGGTGGCTTTATGTTAATATGCTCCCAGGTCTTGATAAATCGATAGGCTTTGTCTGCCGACTTTCCTTTGGCAGGCCGCTCATGAAGTTCACAGGTTCTTTTGGGATTGGTCAGTTTCTCTTTTCCTTGTATGGACGAACAAAGCTTTATCCAGTAACTAATCTTTGCAGTGGAAGATTTAGGGGATGGTATTTATCACTTTTGTTGCAGCTATCTATTCAACCCGCCTCCACCCCTGCAAACCACCCTTTTAAGATTAAGTTCTAGATACATTGTAGGGCAGTCCTACACACCTTGTGTTGCATTACATGTGCCTGGCGTATTTTATGGGATAAGGACTGACAGTGACAATGCCTTTTCTTTTTCCCCCCCTTAAAATTAAAGCCAAATTTGTAAGCATAGTTTGGGCACCCATCAGTTCAGGTGGGTACAAACGATGGGATCGCACTATGCATTTACTGAGTGTACCTGAGCAAGCCTGCTCATAATGGTGGTATACTGGGTACAGCCAAACCTGCCCCAATGTTTGTTTGGGCAAAAAATTCCCTTGATGGTTTTAACTTTTCCGTTCAGGCAAGGCCAAGTTTTGGTTTGAATAAAAGCAGTTTCAAAAACTCCCGGAATCATTAAAAAACATACCAAATAATGTTTATCAAGATAATTCTTATAAATACAAAATTTCATAATGAAATGGCGATGTTCGTTTTGTTACTGTATGGTCGCCGATATATCACAATCGTTCGCTTTTGCTGTACGATCGCCAACATTGCAATATGAACTACTACTGGAGAAGAAATATCTGTATCAGACAAACGTCTGCCCAGTTCTTCCGAGCCAGTCAATGTTATGCCCTCTACTGGGGACGAAGACGAAAGGTGAATTTTGCTGCAATAGAGAAACCTCCTGGATGAGGCATCGGAAGGTTGGAATGTCTGAGTATAGGTATGTCATATGAAGGTGATAACATGAACTGCCTCTCTTCGTTGTGCAGAAATGGTTATAAAAAACATGTTTTGGCTGGAACAAATATCACTCCAGCCCCCGATTTCACGAAGCGCTGCGACGCGTCGTAAAATAAGATACGACCGGTTACACGTCTTAAGTTGCGATGCGTATAAAAACGATTTCATCAAAGTTACGATGCGTCGGATACGTCGCAAGTTCCTTGACTACGAGGAAGAACACGTCGTAAGTTACGACTACCCAAAGGGTCGTCTTAAGAAAGCGATGTTTCATTTGACAACGCGCAAATACTTGCAAAATGCTTGATATGCTTGATTCAGAATACACAATGCCTTCTTGTTGACCTAATGATTTGTATGATAACGAGTCGTTATCGTAGCGACTGACTGTAATGTAATAATTTGCACTAGGAATACTTGTATGTAGTTTCTAAAAATGTAACCCAAAAGATCGACAGAAACAAAGGAATTGGTTATTGACTTCAGAAAGAAGGGCACGCCCATACCAGCGCTTACTATAAATGGACGGCCAGTTGAAAGAGTATCGGAGTATAAGTACCTTGGAACTGTTATAGACGATAAATTGAAGTTTGATAAAAACACAAGTTGTACAACCAGTAAACTACGTCAACGTTTGTATTTTCTTAGAAAGCTTAACTCTTTTGGCGTAGATAATTAACACCATTTTAGAATTGTTTTACCGCACTATTCTACAAAGTGTTTTATCTTTTAGCCTTATTTGTGTTTATGGTAATATGCTATCTCAGGACAAACGATCTTTCTTAAGAGTAGTTAAGCAAGCTAGAAAAATAACCAGAGCCGAACTACAAAGCCCAGAGGCACTTTACCATGACCAAGTATGTGCTAAAGTGAACATGATCCTGTCTGACCCATCCCATCCCATGTACCCTAAGTTTTTATTAAGTCGTCAGCGGGAAGATCGCCTGTTGCAACGTAGAATTCGGACACAACGCTATAAAACTCCTTTGTCCCTACTGCAATCCGTTTTTACAATGGCTCTTAAGTATGCTGTGTTATAGCATTGTCGGTTTGAAGGACCTCTCCTGTGTACATTATATCTTGTATATGAATATTGCTGTGCATAATTTTTAATCCATGCTAGATACATATTTTTATACCTGATATTCTTAATTAATATTTTTATATGTCTGTGCATTGTTATACAATTTTTAGTGTTTTGTCTGTTTTGTTTAAATCAAGGCCAGTTTTAATTTCCCCAGTGTGGGATAATAAAGTTCTTATCTTATCTTATCTTAATACTTTGAGTACTTTTAGCAGACGACATTTCACTCTCCTGCCATCTTGAATGAACTACATGTATACACGACTGTTTCATGACCAAGTTGTATACAACACAAAACAGCCACACAACTTTAGCAGTTCATCCTCGTCCAAAGGGTTGTTTTCTTAACAGTGAAAATGGTTTTGAGTTGCGACTCGTCGCGCTTACGACGTGTATGGTGAAACGGAATGTAGAACTCGTCGCAGCCGCGACGTGTCTTAGGTGTGCGACGCATCGCAAACCATACGATGCATCGCTTCTTGCGATGAGTTTCGTGAAATCGGGGGCAGGGTAATGTTTGGTTCCTTTTCAGTGGCCAGCAGCACTACTGCATATCACAACCATTGCTGGATTTATTTGGTATCTAGATCACACTGCTGCTAACAATCGGATGCTTTCTACACCACTTATAAAACACTCTAATGCAAATGTGAACCAATGATAACTTGTATGATCTATCTCATGGTATCACCTTTAGAGATAAGAAGCTGATCATCTCATTGTGAAACGCCCACTGCTTCCTTTCACTACAGCAGAGATATCTGACAATATTTATACAATCTCTTAATGAATAAAGACCAGACTCGCGCAGTGCATGGACATTGTTAACATGCCCCTTATGGACCAAAATCACCTTGATTAAAGATCAACACAATTGAAAATAACATTATTGTTTTTTGGTTTTAAAAAGGTACAAGACTGCGTAATAATTTGAATAAATAAGTGAAACTCAAAAATTATAATGTAAACAAAAACCCCACATTTGATCAGTGTTACGCTTGGCAAAAAACGCAGTTTCACCAAAAAAAATTAAGCGCCTAGGAATCAAAATAACACTGTGACATTCTCACTGCTGACTCTGGTTTTTTAACCCCACACAAATGTGTATTATTATGGGGTGTCGTGGCCGAGTGGATAAGAGCACCGAACTCAAGCTCTGGTGTTTCTATTCAGCAGAGTGTGGGTTCGAGTCCCGGTCGTGACACTTGTGTCCCTGAGCAAGACACTTAACTATAATTGCTTCTCTCCACCCAGGGGTAAAATGGGTACCTGTGAGGGCAGAGATGGTTCTTGTGATGGATTTAGCCTAGTAGCGCATATATTGCAGCACAGGCTGTATATACTCCCCAGGGAGCTGATATGGTTTCAGGATTGATAAAAATGGCCCAGTGACCAGGGGTAATAATATGCGCCTCGGAATAGCCTAGCTAGATAGATGGCGCTTTATAAATGCTTGATATTATATTATTATTATTATTACATGCAAAAAGGCAGCAGTTTGTGGGAATATTACAGTGTTGATGAAGAAGAGGATTTTCTGTCAAGCACTTCTGATGGGAGTGATATCAGTTCAAGTGACCAGGGGTCAGTTCATGAAAAAAGGGACAAGACAAAAATCGAGAGGCATGCCTACATTTGTGTAGGTGAGCAACACTGGTTCGAACAACTGGCAGCACAAGCAAATGCAAACCATGTAGTTTGTGTCCATTTCGTGCATCAGCAGCGCAATTTGTAATTGTGTGGACATACTTTAGTTCAAAAGTTGCGAGTGTGCAATTTAAAAAAAATGGCTTGTGTAAATTTTAAAAATGGAAACTTTTAAGGATGCGCCAATACAGTGAACAAATCTGAAGCCTTTTTGAGACCTTTGTATTTTGTGTTACCAGTGAAATATTTATTTTGAATAGTTTTACTAAATCATGATCCTTTTTTTATGAGCAGCAAACAATGCTTCAACAAGGAAACCATTAAATAACCAAATGCCAATCAGCTTTTAAAGGCCCTGTACACTATTGGTAAGATCAAAAAACACAAATGTTCACAGATTCACACATAACTTACATGATTTAAAGTAAGTAATGGTAGAAAGGGTTTCTTAAAATATTTCTGCCTAAAATGCTATCGTTTCTGAGAAATGAGTAAAACAATAGTTTTTATCACGCGTGATAATAAACTCGAAGTTTGAAAAACAGAAAACACATAAGGTCTCTTTTCACTATTTTCTCGTGACCTCGATGCCCAATTGAGCTCAAACTTTCACAGGTTTGTTTGTTCATGCATATGTTGAATCACACAAAATGTGGACACTGATTTTGAGCTGTTACCAAAAGTATAAGGAGCCCCTAAAGGGACATGTGATAAAAAAATACTAACTACAGAAATAATTTGAGTTCCTTGAGTGCTCCTGAAATGATTTTGTTCACTAAAAATAAATTTGAGCGAAACATTTTATTCAGCACAGAGTACACATGAATTTATTTCAAGCTCTGACAATAATTTATTCAATCGCACAAAATAAATTATTTGGAGTGCTCAAAATGATTTTTAGCAAAATTATTTTGAGACAACCAATTAATTGTTGCAATATTTTATTTTGAGCTTTTGCAATAACTTATTTTGAGCTCTCTTATTATCTTATTTGAGCTTTTGAAATGATTTATTTGAGCTTTCAAAATGATTTTGAGAGCATGCAATGATTTTGCGATAATTTATTTTGAGCTCTGGCAAAAGTTTATTCCGAGCGCACAAAATAAATGATTTGGAGCGAAATTGACCACGGATTGATTTCTCAATAATTTATTTCGAGCTTTTGTGATAATTTATTTCGAGCTCTCTTAATAATGTATTTGAGCTTTCAAATTGATTTTGAGCTAAATGATTTAAAGAGCCTGAAATGATTTTGCAATAATCTGGCAATATTTTGTTCGCAGCGCATGAAACAAATTTTTTGGAGCGTTCAAAATGATTTTGAGACCGCAAATTTATTTTGCACTAATTTATGTTGAGCTTTTGCAATAATATATATATATTGAGCTCTCGCAATAATTTATTTCAAGTGCACAAAATAAATTATTTTGATGGATTTTTTTATGGGAAGACCGCAAGGATATTTTTTCAGATCCTCTTGGTATAGCAATAACATGTTTTCATGCCTTCTGTGCAATCTTCAGTTGCGTGTGGATAATTCTAATAGAATCCATAGGTCTCATGTCTCGTGAGAGACATATTATTTGTATATTTTGCTTAGGTTCAGGTAAATTGTAATAAATCCAAATGCAGATTTTTAGTCCCGAGTTTAGTTTTCAGATTATGTGACCAGTTCTTCCAGTAGGGAGATAAGGATGTTAAGTGGTTCATTCGGATCTTCAAAACCCAAATCATCAGGGGGTGGAGCGAACTGTTCAGAGGTTGAGTCGTTTGGACTCCCGTTTAGTTTTGCTCTGATAAACTTTTCCTTAATGTTTTGATCTTTTCTGTACGCAATGAAAGGAGGGTCTGGAAAGATCTCTGAAAGTGTTTCATTGTTGCGTATTAGAGACCACTTTTGTTTGATGGATTTGTTTAGGTCACTTTGGTGGATGTACGGGTTGTATGTCTAACTGAAAACCAATAAGTTTTGCTTTCTGTTTTTTCCTGCTGTTTATGGGTCAAATTTGACCGTTCTTTGTGTGATACTTTTTCCGTGATTTTGTTTATTTCTGAAATGTTATAGCCTTAGCCTCTTGCAAATAGCTTTTCAGAGAAATTTTTAACCTCAAGTAGAAATCATCTTCATTCTTTGTGTTTCTGGCATATAGCGGAGTGTTTCTCCATACATGAATACTTGGAACACATGTGGGGTGTGTGATGATGTCTTGTGTAGGTATTGGTAGGTTTCATTAGGTTTGGTATATACTTTTGTGTCTAAAATACCAGTTTCACTGAAACTTTTTGTCTTTGAAGATTGTTAAGTCAAGGTAGTTGATAGAAGTATCCAAGGCCACAAATGTAAATTTGAGGGTTGGGTGTATTTAATTTATGTCGTTGATAAGGCTCATGAAATTGTAAAGGGTGCTCTTATAGATGTGGGTCGTCTCTATAGCGCCACCAAGTTAGGAGAGATCAGCTTTTCCAAGATTTGTTTTTCCAGAACGTGTAAGTGTAATATCACAGATTTCAAGGCTTGCTGTTGGGCCCATGGCGCATTCGATTTTTTTGAGGTAGTAGTAGTTAGCCAAGTGGAAGCAATTTTTTCCCAATATCAGTTCCAATAACTCTCGGATGCAGTTGGAGGATAGTTTTGTGATAGAGTATATGGGTGGATGGTTCGGTCGAGGACTTTGCAAACACTGTTTATTGCTAAGGTTTGTTTACGATGTCTGGATTGTTTTTTAAGTTTGGTTATGGCTGATAGTTCTTGTCTGGTCATATTTCTTATATATCAAAGCAGCCTGCTCCCTTGCATGATGTAAGTATTAGAACTCTGCCTCTGTTATATGCAAGGTGTACATAACACAGATCCTCAGCATGATAAAGGTCTATTATTTACTCAGTCAATACAGCTCACATGCCAACAAAACATTAACCTCAACAGAAGTCAGAAACTACACTCCATACAAGGCCTATACGATTAAATACAAAGAGAGATTATTTTATGATTGAAGAAAACAGTTACCTGTGCAAATTTGTGCATTTGCTCTACAACTGCTGCAAATACAGCCCCCACACTGACATCTATTAAGTTCTGCATGTACTGTACAGCTTCTTCATCGGTCAAATCAAGTCGAAACTTATCTTGGAGCTACATGAGTTTCAAAAAAAAAAAAATTATGTAAAATTAGGAAAACTTAGTTAGGATGTCAAGAGTCAGTGAAATAAGCATGAATACACATGGTGTAAACATGTAAAATCATTAAAAAAGTACAAACCTTCTTGACTGTTTTGTCAGGCTCCAAAGCGATATCTGGAACATTGGCATCAACCATCAATGAAAAAAGATTCAGTATAAGGTTTGAGTGTCTGCATATGAGCAAATAAAATAAAATAACAATTCAGTTAATACAAATTTTTATGTTGACATTCCACAAAAATAGGATAACTGGGAGTTTATGATATAATTCTTCTTAGAACCTCTACACTGCATATTTCCCTGAGGGTGTTGTACTTGCTTATCAGGTATCTTCTTGGATTTGTCAATTGGGTCTAACTAATTGTTCAAGTAGCTAATGACAACAGTCTGGTAGATTAATCCAGTCAGCTCATGAAGCTGGTAGTGGAAGCAGAACTGGATTGGATTAGTGTTGTCACATTCATTTACATTTTTTTTATTGAATTCATTCACCCGTAATTTTCTTGTGTATATACCACATGTATTTGACTTGTCCCCTTTATTGCATCTGATGAAGTAGTTGTTGCTACGAAAGCTCATGCAGTTTTTTAATGTAATTAGTTAGTCATTAAGTGCTATCACTATCGTCACATCCATTTACAAGAATGATAAAGTGCAGAAAGTTTAAATATTTTGTAAAATAGTTAATAATTAAGTTAACAACATTTTATTTGGTGCCTAATTCTGAAATACTTACATGATCAACAATATATAGTGAACTTTTTTAATTTATTTATTATTTTTTTTTTTGGGGGGGGGATATTAAATAGCAGGTGAACATTGACCTTTCACATTTCCACTATCCCACAGAACTTACATGAGAAGACGTACATGTATAATGTCTTGTTCATTTAGCCCTTCTGGAGCTCACATGTGTGACTTCACCTGATCTCTGGACCAAGGTAAACATTGTATTTAAATAGGTAATTTGGTAACTTTAAGTCATTTGACTCCCTGCTGGCCTTTTTGGTAGTCTGAAGTCAGGGTAGTCACAAATGATGAGGTTGATAGTTTTTGGTCTGCCACACTGACACAGATTTGAGCTGGTAATTCGAGCTTGTAGCTCTGATGCTAGGATATGGAGGAATGAGACGTTACAGCCCCAGCCAGTTCAGAGATGATTGAGTTGGACCCAGGCCCCAAGAGTAAGATCCCAGCCTGTGTGTCTGAAGAATGGTGTTTAAATGAAGTCATCGAGTCGTTGAGGATAATTGCGGTTCAGCCTGCAGTTGATTTGTGGATCAAAGATGGAGGGTGCTAGGCTGTCTGAAGGCCTTTCTCAGCAAGTTTTGCAGAAATGAAATCATGATGAATGTTCAGTGGAGCATTACCAGAGAGGATAGGAAGGTTGTCTGTTGGCATGGTTTTATGGAACAAGATATTAGATGCATGGCATCGTTTAAGACTGAGTCAACTGACTTTGTGTGAGTGCTGTGGCTCCAAGCTGGGGCTGAATACCCGCTGTTGAGAAAGCTAGGGTGAGAGCAGATATTATGAGTGTTGTTGAACTGGCTCCTCAACGTGTACCAACTAGCTTGGTTAATGAAAAAGTGTATTAAAGTGCCAAGAACATAAAAGGAGAGGATAGTTAGCAGTGATTTCAAGTTTTTAATTAAACCTCCTATTCTTTGGTAGATGTTTATTAACTATCAAAAACCATATGCATGCTTCAATCATTGTGCACGGTTGTGCACGGTTGTGTACACTTTGATACAATGGTAAAGTTATAGAGTGTGTGTAAAGCTACGGGCAAGTGTGAGAAATGGATTTTTGAACGATTTCAAATGGTTGACCAGTAGGAGGGTTAAACAGATAAATAAAAAAACATTACAATTTCATCACCTGTCCTTAGAAACAATAAAGAGACAGATTAATCAAATTATGTAATGATTTAAACACATTGATGGCCTGGATGGGTTTGATTTTTTACTTATTAAACGTTGATTTATTGTTGTGCAAAAATAAGTTAGTGGCCTGACGTTTCAACCCTAGCAGAGTCTTTCTCGAAGGCTAAATGACAACACAACACATGTAAACATGTATACAACGTGTAACAAGAGCAGTCAAGTGGAAATACATGGATAGAGAGAGAGAGAGAGAGAGAGAGAGAAGCTGAAAGCGTTCAGAAAAAGCAGGTGGTAAACAGGGATTATGGAGACAAAGGGGGGGGGGGGGGGTTTGTGGAGGGAAGGGGCTGGTTTGACCCAAGAATTTGGAAACACAAAGGACAACATGGAAGGTTGGAAGAGGGAGAAAAAGTAAATCCCTCTTCCATTTGTGGTTTCATCTACACACTAAGGTTTAAGTACGTGGTGAGTTTCAAGTCTGAACCTTTCCTAGTTCATGAGATATTAACTTTTGAGATATTAACTTTTGAAATATGAAATTATAACTTCCGGTTTCGGCCAGAAGTAAAGATCACATGGGCTCACACTTTGTATATTACTTATACAATACGTCAAGAGCTTTTATATGATGTTATTACCTTGTAAATAGCAGTTGTGGTTGTCCAGATATGATTTTTTTAAATAGGAAAAGTATTACTGCTGTGACATCATCGATGACGTCATAATCTCAAAACAGTTGCGGATCTATCTACATACTAAGGCATAACTAAATGGTAAGTTTCAAGTCTGAATCCTTTTAGGTTCATGAGATCTAAATGTTTTTATCTAATTATGAAAATGTCACTAAAGGTCAAATGGAGTCGCACCCTATATTAAAGATGTGTAGAGAGTCGTTAAAGGCCTTTCAGATGATGTATTGTTTACTAATGTACAATGTTTGGTTGATAAGATATACTGTTATTAAAATATTTATTTTCAAAGTCCGCTTTCGACCGGAAGTAAAGGTCACATGGTGTCACCTCTGTGTAAGATTTGTTAAATGAATCAAGATCTCTCATACGTGCAAAGATCTTGTACGTATCATTTGTGGTTTTCTACTCTGTACGCCATCTTTACTTTTTGCGAAAATTGCGAGAGAAGGTCCAGAAATAAGAAGATGTGGGAAAAAACCTGTACATTAACAATAGGTTTTCGGCCATTGGCCGAACACCTATAACAAGACTTATAAGTTTTTGTTGAAACAAAAACAAGGTGTTCGGTGGTCCAAATTAGCAGCGCTGGTGTTTAAAGTAAAGAGAAAATTTGGTAAACAAGTCTTTAAAGGGAAGGTATACGCTTGGTAATCACTCTTAAAATTAAAGGCAATAAAAACTTACTTGGTTAGAAGTATAGCAGCTTTCGCCAGTATAAAGCATTTGAGAATCTCCCCCCACAGAAGTGTGGTGGGGGTCTACGAACGAATACTTACCTGTAGAGCACACTACTATTTGCATATTTCCCTATACCGGCAGGATATTTCGCTAAGAGTTTACATTATATAGCGCCCTCCATCGCCCTACCCATAGTGCCCCTGCGGCGAGTAGCCCCGTGACTCCTCCTTTTCTCGTGCGTTACTAACTTAACCGCTAGTCATCGAGAAGTGGGGAAGGGGGGAGGGATGCTCTACAGGTAAGTATTCGTTCGTAGACCCCCACCACACTTCTGTGGGGGGAGAGTCTACTTCACTCATACATTACCTGTAGAGCACACTACTATTTGCATAGACTCGCACCGATACCCGGTGGTGGGATACGAGATGATGCAACGACAGAAGGGGCACGCTGCCCCCCAAATTGTTTTATTTTATTTTTTTATTTATTTTTTTCCAAGCGGACCCCGTCGACGTAAATCACACGTAAGGGTATGCGCCGTCTCAGAAACCCCGCCTGTCGGAACGCAAGCGGCCGAGGGGGGGGGGGGGGGGGGAAGAAAGGAAAAACATGATTAACAGTTATAAGTGTACATAGCATATGGAACCATATCTAAAGTACAAATATCAATACATGTTAATGTGGGAACTCACCTATAATCGGGAAGTCCCGGGTTGTTGAGAGTCCTGCCCTTGTGAAGTAGCCGTCGTCAAGACTGCTCTTCCGGCTCTGCCCTCGGTCTGCACCACGTCTTTCAGGTAGCATTCCGTGAATGTGTTGGGCGTCTTCCATGACGCCGCCTGAATGATGTCACCTAAAGATACCTCCTTAAAGAAAGCCCAGGACGCAGCCGCGGCCTGGATTTCATGGGCCCTAACGTTCCCCGCTGGCGGTCCGCTCGTATCCGACCGGATCGCTGCCACAAGCCAACGGGCAATGGTGTCTCGGGACGCCGGCCGATGAGGCGGAATCGCAGTGACGAACAGTTGCGAATGCAACGCCCGCAGCGCCTTCGTGCGACTAACGTACCATTTGAGTGCCCGAACCGGGCACCAAAGCTTGTCGCTCGGGATCGACGAGAACGCCTTGATATCCGGCACGAAAATGTCCGGGGGCGTGAAGCCACTGGATTGGTTTTTCGTGAGAAAACCGGCCTTCGGGATTAGCCGGACACCCCCCGGCTCCCACCGGATGTGACCCGCCTCCGTCGTCAGGGCGTGCAGTTCACTGCGTCGCTGTGATGTTGCTACTGCTAGCAAAAAGGCCGTCTTGATGGACAAGTGCAATAGGGTCGCACTGCCCAAGGGTTCAAAGGGCGGTTTCGTTAGGGCGGACAATACTCTGAAGAGGTCCCATGAGGGCACAAGTTTCCTGCATGGAGGGCGGGAAACAAACATGCCCCTGACGAGTTGGCCTAGCGTCAGGTTATTGGAAATGGATGTCACATCCGGGAATCCATTGTGGATGGCCGCAATGGCCGAACGATAATTCTTTATGGTGCCAGCGGCCAGGTTATCGTCAAAGAGATACACCAAGAAATCGGCCACCTCCCCTACAGATGTATCGGGAGGATGCAGAGATCGCCGTCGGCACCACTGATAAAAATGTCGTACTCGGCTTGCGTAGACCTGCCGGGTAGACTCCCGGCGGCTGCATGCCGCAATTGACGCAGCTCGCTCTGAAAGGCCTGCTGAGCGGAACGACTTCGTGATAATGCCCAGCAGGTCAGGTGGAGATCGCGGGGGGCTGGGTGCTGGAAGCCCGAGCCCGGTTGGAATAGCAGGTCCTCCTGCTGCGGGAGGATCACAGGTCGATGGACCAATACCCGGGTCAGCCGCATGAACCAGGGCTGACGGGGCCAGAAAGGAGCGATTAGAAGGACCTTGCAGTCCTCCTGCTCCACCTTGGTGGTCACCCTGGGGATTATTGAGATCGGGGGAAAGGCGTAGGCCAATAGTCCTCCCCACCCGAACGCCAGCGCGTCCACCCGCCACGCATTGGGGTCGGGGCCCCGTGCGCAGTAGGTTGGGAGCTGGTGGTTGTCCCATGACGCGAACAGATCCACGTGTGGGCGGTCGATCATCCGGAAAACCGACTGAACGACTTGAGGCAGGAGCGTCCACTCTGTCGGACATATCCACCCCCTGGAGAGCGCATCGGCCGTGATGTTGTCTCCCCGGGGAGGTGAACGGCCGAGAGCGTCACCCGGTTCCGCAGACACCAGTGGAGGATCTCCCAGGTGTGTGCGCAGAGAGAGGCAGAGTGTGTGCCCCCCTGCCGATTTATGTAGGCCACCACCGTGGCGTTGTCGGATTGGACCAGAACTGCTTGGCCCACTACCGACGACCGGAAGCGCTCGAGCGCGTTGGCGACGGCCAACAACTCAAGGATATTTATGTGGGTGCCCTGATGTTCGGGGCCCCAGCGGCCCGCAACTTGTCGTGAGTGGAGGGTGGCCCCCCAGCCTGACAGGGATGCATCTGTCGTGACGGTCAGGGCCGGACAAGGCCTGCAGAACACACAGCCCCCCATAAGGTTGGCTGGGTCCCGCCACCATAACAGGTGTGGCCTCAGCCAGTCTGTGGTAGGGACCAGCAGCTTGATGCTGTCCCGATTCGGCCGATAGATCGCCAGGAGGTGCAGCTGAATCGGCCGCATATGGAGTCTGCAGTAGTCGACTACGTCTACTAGACTCGCCATGAGGCCCAGCAGCTTGAGCCATGCTCGAGCTGGGGCCACCGTACAGGCGAGGAAAATGTCCACACATTGATGAAGGTTGCTCAAACGCGTCCCAGAAGGGCGCGCAATTCCGTTGCGGAGGTCGAGCGCCGCTCCCAGGAACTCCGGGAACTCGAAGGGGAGCGGGTGAGATTTCTCCCAATTGACTAGAAACCCGAGGTCGGCCGTCAGGCGGCACGTAAATTCTAGCGCCGACGCTGTTGACCCGCGGGAGTCCCCCACGACCAACCAGTCGTCTAGGTAGGTAAAAATCGTCACCCCCCGCCTTCGCAACGCCGCCCCGACCACTCGCACGATCTGGGTGAACACCCGGGGAGAAGTGGAGAGGCCGAACGGGAGCACCGTGAATTCGTATCGGGTTCCCTGATATTGGAACCGAAGGAATTCCCAGTGCTCCCGCCGGACGGGGACATGAAGGTACGCATCCTTCAAGTCCAGGCTGGCTGCCCACGCTGGCGTATGGATAGACTCCAGGATAATCTTGAGAGTCTCCATACGGAAGCTTCTGGGGCGGATGAACTTGTTCAAGGGCTTGAGGTTGAGGAAAGGCCGCCACATGTTGACCTCCTTTTTGGGCACCAAAAGGAAGGTCGATATGAAGCCCGACGACGTCCTCCCAGGCGGGAGGACGCGCACCGCCCTCTTCTCGAGGAGGAAGTGAATTTCCCCCTCGAGGGCCCGGCGCCTCCCCGGGTCGGCCGGACTAGCATGGCCGACGGGGGGTGGGGGGCTCGTAAATTCGAGCGCGTACCCGCACTCGATGGTGTCAAGCACCCACCTGTCGGCCGTAACCCAAGCCCAGGACCCTGCACGAGACTGGGAAGTCACTTTCTGCCAGCCCCCGGGGTAGCGGGGGGCTGACGACCGGGCGCCACGCCCCCCAAAGGGGCGCTGCTGTCCGGAATACGGCTGGGGTTGGGGGCACGCGCGCCTGGCGAGATTTCGGCCCGAGTCCGAAATCCGCCACGTGCGGCCTTGAACGGCTTGTGGCGCAGAATCGTAAACGATGCCTTGCCTTTAGCCTGCGACGCCTTGATTGCTGAGGCAGATGGATTCTTGAGATTGATTTTATCTGTGGTCTTGAATCGTTTTTCCTCTGCCTCCATGAACTCCTCAAACTTGCCCGCAAAGAGGTCGACGCCCTCCAACGGTAGGGCCTTGAATCTCTTGCGGGCGCCCGGCGACGGCAGAAAGAGTGCGTCAAGCACATTTGCCCGCCGAGCCGATGTTGCAAGGGTCGCCACTCGAGTAAACTGCTCGAGAGCTGCCCGAAGGCCCTGATCCAGACAATGGAACGCCATAGTCAAGAGATCGGCCGGAACGGACATATCGTCTTCACACCCGGAAGCAAGATACTCTGTCAGGAGAAGTAAAAAGGAAGTCGCCCGCATTCCGGAGCGTGAGGGTCTCCTCATGCTTGTCCCTGACCTTATCGGGAAAAGAGCGTTTGGACGCCGAAGCCCCGGCATCTGCCACCAGTTTATCCTTCACTGCCTCGGGAAGGACCGGCGCGGTGAAGAACTTCTCGTAGTCCGTCTTCGGGAACCGGTAATACTCCGTGAGGCGCGCCCCCTGGGGACGCCACTTGGAGGCCGACATGACCGCTTGGATACGGTCAACACAGACCTGATCCACGGGCAACTCTTGGAAGGCCCTGTCTGGCCCCTGAGTCATCCCGGTCTGTCGTTTAAACGACTTCTGGGCTGGCTGCACTGAGTCCTCAGTGACTGGTAGCTGTAACACGCGCACCATATCACTCTGAACCAAGCGTAGTTCGGTCTCCGGGATTGACAGGCGCTGCATAGAGATGACTTCGTCATCCTCCCCGGCCGACTCATCTGAGTGAGACGGGTGGGTCGAATCAACCGAGTGGGAATCGCCCGGCACCCCGGGCTCCATCGGTTGCGCCACGGCGTGAACCGCTGGCTGGCTGACTTCATCGGCAAACGCCATCGATGGATGGAGGCTCAACGCTGGCTGGGACTCCGGGGCCCGGCTAAGTGTGTGCGGGATAGCCCCGCGTGCCTGGGCCAACCAGCCGTGTCCGATAACGGACGGCTGTGGGCCCATGTCAGTCACCCTGACCGGGCCGGCCACCATGACCGGTGGACGGGCGGTCGAGAGAGCAGATATATTCTGGAAATATATGGAGATATATTCAGGCTGATATATTCTGGAAGGCCTGTAGGAATTCTGCCTTCGAAACCATATCTTCCGCCCGGTAGCGCTTACCGTGGCGTGAACGTCCCGAGGCCCCCTCTGAGTCCGAAGAAGAAGATCGGGCGCGACGCACCTTTTTCTTTTTGGACTTTTTGCCCCATGACTGCTCCGAGGACACCTTGGACGACGCCTGGGGCATGGGCACTCCCGAGCACCGGAGAAATTCCGATGTCGTGGAGGGTCCATCGAAGTGTGACAGTACCGAGCCTGGAGCCCCGGAGAGCTCATGGTCAGACTGCTCCATTACTCCAAAGCCCGCCCCGGTGCACAGCGCCCCCAGCCCCATGGGTGGAGGGTCGGCTGCACGGCCCGGGAATCCGCTCAATAGTCCCCTTTGTCCCGCTGTGGCTACCGCCACTGGGTCCAGGGAACGCGGGTGGCTCGAACCCACTGAACCGTGGTGGCTTGCCGTATCTGACAGCTCCACGTTCGGGGTTGAGTCGGAGGGAGTCTGGCGGGTACTCCCGCACTGCTTGCCCTGCCGACCCTTCTTTGGCTTCGCGCCAGCAATCACGGTCGGAACCCGACCTTTGCCGGCCTTAGCCTTTCGTTTGGAAGCCCCGCCAACCACGGCCGGAGAGGAGGACCGGGCACCCAGTCCGACACCGACCGCGGGGCCGCCAGCACCCGCAGCCGACAGTGGTTGCGGATGCTGGACGGGAGACTGGTTCGGCAACAACCCGTCGCCGGCGCAGCCTCCCGAGAGCTCGACCTGTCCCGGGGGGTCACCGCCCCCAGTTACGACAGGAAGAGCTCTCTCCAAACGTTTCATATCTCCAAATATCAACACTTATTAACACTACTACACTGGTTAATCGTTAACTCCAATAAATTGGACACAATCTTATCTTATCTTATCTTTTAATGCTTTTAATGTTTTTTACTCTTGCTAAAAGGGAAAAACTGACGAGCTAAAATAAAACACGTCTCACCCTGATCCTGCCGCTAAGAGAAAAGGAGGAGTCACGGGGCTACTCGCCGCGGGGCACTATGGGTAGGGCGATGGAGGGCGCTATATAATGTAAACTCCTGCCGGTATAGGGAAATATGCAAATAGTAGTGTGCTCTACAGGTAATGTATGAGTGAAGTAGACTCATAGTTTTATTGTATATATCTACATTTATATAGGGTTAAACAATCGAACAGTTCCAAAAACTAAATGTATACTTTGCCTTTAAAATGTATTCATATTTGTTTAAAATGTTTACGTATTGTGAGCAGGGGTCTAAGAAGAAACATCTGTTTTGACAAAATTTCTTTAACTTTTGCCCTTCTGTTATCTCGAATTGATTTTTTGTACCGAATATTTTCTTAGGTTTTCGTAGAATTGTCCTGCCAGCCCACTCCATTATTTATTGTAATTATGTCATCTCCGGTATTCCCCCCCACAGTAGTGTGGATGGGGTCTACGAACGAATACGGTAGAGTCGAATTACTAATTTGCATATTCATTATGCCGCCAGGCAATATTGCTAAGACTTTTACATACAATAGCGCCTTCCACCGTCCTACCCACAGTGCCCCGCGACATGCATGCCACGAAGGCGTCCTCTTTTCTATGAGCCCTACCAGATGTAAGCACCCAAGAACCGAGTATGTGGGGAAGGAGGGAGGGATACTCTACCAGTAAGTATTCGTTCGTAGACCCCATCCACACTACTGTGGGGGGGGGGGGGAGTCTACTTCACTCTACTTACCGGTAGAGTCGAATTACTAATTTGCATAGACTCGCACCGAGAAAAGGCGGTGGGTATACGCGGTGCTACTGCATGTCTACAGGGGGGCGTAGGACCCAGGCGCGATCCTAAGTTCAGAGAACGCTTTGGCGGACCCTAAGCCCGGTCATGGTCCATGCATGAACGAACGGGAGGTGTCGTCCCCATGGGTGGACAAAACATAAGTAAATGTTAGGCACTCTATTATAAGGGAAACTCAAGGGAAACTACTAGCGTGACCCCTGACGAGGTGGAGCTTGTCCTGGCTTTGCAGCTCGGCTGGCCGCCTGCAACACCGCTCGACCTGCTCTCCCATCTACCTGCAGAACATCCTTCAGGTAGCAGTCGGAGAACGTGGTAGGATTCTTCCAGGAAGCCGCCCTCGTGATATCACTCATGGGGACACCCTTTAAGAAAGCCCATGAGGAAGACACCCCTCGCACCTCGTGGGCATGAACCGGACCATCGGCCGCAGGCCACCCGCCCGGCACCGAGCGGATAGCCGTGACGATCCAACGAGCGATCGTATCGCGGGACGCCGGTCAGAATGGCGGAACCGTGGACACGAACAGCTGATCGTTATCGGTTCGGATCGACTTTGTGCGGTCGACGTACCACTTTAACAGAGCTGCCAACATTGGTTTTTGAAAATCAGGAAGATTTTTTTTTTTAAGTCAGAAAGACTCGATCTCAGCGCGCGTCACGACGATTTTGGCTGAAATAAAAACCAATATTCATGTACAGACAGATATACTTTTGAAATATTACCAACAAACATTGCTGTTTATGTTTTAAATGCTTTGCACATGTTTCTAGTTTTGAAGCACTGACCTATCAAGTACATGTATCTTCCTAATCCTATCCTATTGTTGCCTAAATAGAGGACCAGCATGGTCAGACGATGCTAAGTTTAAGTTATGTTCGATAAGAAAACATGTGAACTAGTTTCCGCCTTTATGCTGTCATCTGTGCTCGATTTTCTAAAAATTCTGTAATTCCTGGCGTGCTGGATCGTGCTGTTGTACTGTTCACGCAATGTTTGTCGGATCGGAATCTATTGTATGTGTCGCAAGATGTCATTTCGTCCGCCATATTTCACTGAAACATCTGAAATACACGTGGTACAGAACGCTTGATTTTCATCCTAAGTTGATTTTTTAATACATGGCCATTCTTTGTGGTCATCGTCTCTGTATTTTTGCGCATATTTGATTTTTTCCAGCGACTTACTGGTTGCTCTGCAGGGCGGCGCCATTTTGCTTTATATTTCCAACCTCGTTCCCAGTAGTGTACGATCTTGCAGCGTCATTTGCTCGATCGTGGGCAGCGCGTCGTAGCGATACCACTAGTAAGCACTGTAAGCATCTCTTCCAGGGGTTATTGAAGAGAGGTATCGATATAGCGTGCTGCCCATGGTAGCGAGGCTGATCAGTGCGACACATAGCACATGTATGGATGCGCAGAAGACGAAACTGCGGTTAGAACAACTTTTTCTGCGTATCTATGGATGTATTGGCAATTAAATATGCACATGCGCAACCATTATAAACACACACGGGACAGAGGGACCGAGGGCTAGGAAATTCGTAAATTGTATTATTTTTTCCATCAGTAGGTTGGGGATCCGGGAGATTTTGACTGCTTGCCGTCAAATACGGGAGTCTTCCGCAAAATCCGGAAGAGTTGGCAGCTCTGCTTTAATGCCCACACAGGGCACCAAAGTTTGTCGGCCGCAACCGCCGAAAAGGCTTTAAGGTCGGGGACAAAGATGTCTGGGGGTTCGAAAGAATAGGATTGATTCTTAGCCAGGAACCCCGCAGTAGGTATTAGGCGGACGCCTCCGGGTTCCCACCGGATGTGTCCTGCCGACACTGTAAGGGAGTGGAGTTCGCTACGTCGGCGAGACGTAGCAACTGCCACCAAGAATGCCACCTTGGCAGACATGTGCAGCAATGTGGCCCCACTTAGCGGTTCGAAGGGGGTTTGGTCAGAGCTGACAGTATGCTAAAGAGGTCTCAGGACGGGACCAGCTTGATCACAGGGGGACGGGTAACAAACATCCCCCTAGTCAGCTGCTGGATCGCATGGTTATCGAAAACCGTCGATCCATCGGCAAACACTGTGTGAACCCCTGCGATGGCCGACCGGTAGTTCTTCACCGTGGCCGTCGCAAGCCCGTTGTCGAAAAGGTACAGGAGGAAATCCCCCACCTCCTCTACAGACGTATTGGCGGTATGTATAGATCGCCGTCTACACCATTTAAAGAAATGGCGTAGTTGGCAATCGTATACTCTCCGAGTGGAGGCCCTCCGGGTTTGGGCGGCGACCTCCGCAGCCAGTCTCGAAAGGCCCTCTGCTCTGAGGGATCTCGTGACAGCACCCAGCACGTCAGGTGCAGGTCCCCCGGAGCCGGATGAATCACTCCGGATCCGGGCTGGTATAGGAGGTCTGGTCATTGTGGGAGGACCACCGGCCTGTGCACCAGGAGCCTGACCAGCCAAGGGAACCAGGGGTGTCGTGGCCAGAATGGGGCGATCAGGAGAACCCTGCAGTGATCCTGCTCGATCTTGGTCAGCACCCGTGGAATGAGGGAGATGGGCGGATAAGCGTATACCAGCAGCCCATCCCAGTGCATGACCAGTGCGTTGATCTGCCAAGCCTCGGGGTCGGGACCCCTCGCACAGTAGATCGGCAGCTGATTGTTCGCCCGAGAGGCAAACAAGTCCACGTGGGGCCGGTCGATCAACTGAAAGAGCGTGTGCCACCCGGGGGCGGAGGGACCACTCTGTCGGGATAATCCAACCCCGAGAGAGGGCGTCAGCCTTAACATTCTCCTTTCCTGGGATGTAGATCGCTGACAGAGCGGTCCCCTGCTGTATGCACCAGTGGAGTAGATCCCAAGCCAGTGCGCACAGCTGAGCCGACCTGGTGCCCCCCTGGTGGTTGATATACGCCACGACCGTAGCGTTGTCGAAACGCACCAGGAAGGCTTGCCCCGTAATCTGCGCCCGGAAGTGCTGGAGGGCATTGCAGACCGCCAGCATTTCCAGGATGTTGATGTGGGTTGACCCTGCCTGAGGTTGGCTTCTACCATCCACCAACGCAGGTGGTGGGTCAGCCATGGCGTAGTAGGCACCGGGAGGTATATCGAATGTCGGCTGGGCCGGTAATAGGAGAGGAGATGAAGCTGAATAGGCCTCATCCTCAGCCTGCAAAAATCGATCAAATCCACCATGCTGGCCATAAGGCCCAGTAATCTGAGCCAGGCCAGCGCCGGTGCCACCGTTGCCGGGAGGAAAAGGGCCACGCATTGACGCAGGTTCAACACGCGGTCCGCCGATGGGCGGGCCAGCCCCCTTTGAAGGTCGAGAGCCGCACCGAGGAAGGTGGGGACCTGAGAGGGGATCGGGTGCGACTTCTCGGCGTTCACCAAGAACCTGAGGTCGGACGTGAGGTGCCAAGTAATCTTGAGCGCCGTGTCCTTCGCCTCTCTGGACCGTCCCACGATTAGCCAATCGTCGAGGTATTGAAAAAGTGCTGACCCGATCGCCCGCACTACGCGGGTGAATACCCACGGTGAGGTGGACAGGCCGAAGGGGAGGACCACAAATTCGTATAGCGTCCCGCTGTAGTGGAAACGCAAGAATTTGCGGTGCTCGCCCCAGATGGGTACGTGTAAATATGGCCGGAAATTGAGGCCGCGAGGGTCTGAAAAGCTGCCATGAAATCCCCTCAGGACAACGGCTCGCTACCCCGGTGACGCTTGCCCTTGTGGGAGCCAGACGAAGACTCGTCAGAGCTCGACGGGGAATGTCGAGCGTGACGGCCTTTTTTGTTCTTCTGCCTCTTGTGCGAAGAACGGCCCCGGGTCGATTCCGAGAGCAGCGGGTAAAACCCGAAGACGAGGGCGGGCCCTGCATGCGGGGTATGCCAGGGGACTCCCAGCTACATGTACCCGGTTCTTTGTCACCAATCTTCCTACCCATCGCAAGCAACCCGCAGCCTATGGCGTGGGCGGGTGCCGACCGGTTGAGGCGGCCCTGCAAAAGACCGTCAACGACCGTCGTGGGGGAACCCACGAGGCCGGTGAGGGTCGGGTAAGCTGAGCCGTGTGGAGGGGGGATGCCCTCCGGCTGCAGCGACCCCGAGGCCGGGTCGAGGGCGGGCACGGTGCGCTCCGGATTGGAGCCACCCCTAGCCCTTCCTCTCTTGTTTATCGCCCCAGCTTTCTTCGCCTTGCCGGGGCGTTTAACCTTCGGTTGGGTAGTACCACGCACAATGACCAAAGATGGGGAACGGGAAGTCTCCCCTCTTTGGTCGGCGGGTCCGCCAGCCGACGCAGCTGACTGAGGCTGCGGGGGCCGGCTGAAGGGCTGCGAGCCCGGCGACGGAGTGTCACCGGTGCCGCCCTCCGAGAACAGACTGTCCCGGGGGAACGGATGTACCCCCAGAACTGACAGTCGGAGCCCTCCCCAACTTCCGTGAATTACTCATAATTCAAATACTCTATAACACAAAAAACACTCAACTCAGCTACTACTCTTTATCTTTTTATTTTCTTTAATCTAAAAATTAAGTCCAGCAATCAGGTAAGGTTTATTTATCGGAAAAACTGTGGACACAGAAATTAACGATCTCACCCGTTCTGTGGCTAAGAGAAAAGAGGACGCCTTTGCATGTCGCGGGGCACTGTGGGTAGGACGGTGGAGGGCGCTATTGTATGTAAAAGTCTTAGCAATATTGCCAGGCAGCATAGGGAATATGCAAATTAGTAATTCGACTCTACCGGTAAGTAGAGTGAAGTAGACTTACTTTGTATTAAGCCCATCTGGAATGCCTGTATGCATCGGGTGATATAGAAGTGGGCGCTGGCTGCTTAGCAGAACTGTGTTGCGGAAACATTGGAGTGATTTATGTTCCAGCTTCCGTTCAGTTCAGTTCGAGTTATTTTTTGGTTCTATTCCTGTAAGCTTTTGTAGTCAATTCCCATAAGTAATTCTTGTCTTTTTCACAGTGTTTATTAATTAACACTTTCCTTATGTACAAAGACCTTTACAGTATATGGTTAATTGGGCAAGACACCAATATTTAGATTTTCCTTGTAAAGTAATTGCTGTTGAGCCAACGCCCTTATTTGGTTTCCTTTATACGGCTCCCAGTCTCCGGAGTAGTCTTTCGTATGAATAATTTGACTGCTATTCATTATCTTCAGTTTCTATTATAATGCTCAGAATCGTTTATTAGTATCTAATTTCTCGTTGCTTCGCACATATTTATTATTGGTTTATATATGTCTATACAGCAACCCAGAATGCAGTAAACCACAGTAACCAGCGATAGCCTATCCCTTCATTGATTGATTCCAATGTGTATGGCCAGAATCATGAGTTCCCCTGGAAACGATTGTAATTATTTATAAAGTAAATTTCGTTGTTGAGGTTATAGTACTGGGTTAATTCTTGAAGTGCTTTATGTTTAGGTCTCACCCTATTAGTTTTCAGTAAATTGCTTGGGAGATCTATGTATCTTGCTTGATATTTGATGCTGTTTCATTTAATTGCTAATACTCACTCGTTTCCTTTTTTCTTCTCAAAGTGATTAATTATGTGTACTTATTGTATGTGTTATTTAACATTGTATTTATGTATAATTGTTATCTTTAGTTTTACCTGCGTCAATTTTGCCATTCCCGTGGTGTGCAAATAAAATGGGGTGAATTCATGAGCATAATAAGAGTCTTCCAGCCTCTTCTATTTAGTATGTCGTACATGTCAAATCAGCTCTCATTATGACCATACAAAAAGTCATATAGAAAGCTTCATAAAAATTATAAAAATTAGAACTTCCAGTTTGGAAACACGGCCAATTTATATCACTTATAAAAAAGGGTTGCACATAGTAAATTTACAGTTTTAAATGTGGGAGGAAAACCCTAGAGAATTTTTCCAGGATACATATGCTTAAAAACGTATTTCAGTTTTTATATATACAAATTATTTAGTAAAATTAACATTGAAACAAAATTAAAACTTGGGATGAGGTGCCGAATTACAGACAAGTTAAAACTATAAACCATGTGTTGTAAGGATGTTTGAACCTAATGCTTTTCTAAGAAACTCCATTTATGAAACATGCTTATATTGTCCAACCAATACATAGGTTTAATGATAACATGAACGTCACTTGGGCAAAATTATTTTTTATTTGCAAGTAGTCGGAGACTGAGGTCTAAAGCTAAAGCTATGACTGCAGCTAAGGGTGTTGCTAAAAGCAAGTTCGGGTGCTAACCATTAGTCAATTTGCCATTTAAACTCAAATGCGTTTAGTCCATTGATTCGTCAAAATATGGCAACAGGTATAACCCATGGAGGCCTCCATGCATGGGCGTCAATCCTGGGGGGGCAGGGGACACGTCCCCCCCACTTTTTGAAGGGTCGGGGACACTATATCAAATGTCCCCTCCAGGTTTTTTTAAAACTTGTGTACCTCATACATGTATATAGGACACTATGATGTGTCATCTCCAGACTAAAACTAGTTCTAAACTCTTCTCAAGTAGCTTCTCAAGTTGCAAGCGAGGACTTAGAAAGCTACTGTATGTTTACTTACGGTGACGCGCTGTTTAATTGTAAAGACCTAACATGCACCGACCAGATCCAAACGCATGTCATCAAGTGTTGTTTCCTTTCCACATTTAAAAAAAAAGCCGGCTATGTGCAGGTATTAAAAATGCCTGCAGTCCTACCCTTTCCAAATTACATGTCAAATTCATGCCCAGGTTAAACTTTTCATTGCATTTTTTTACAGTAATCTGATATAGATGATTATTATGTGACGCCACTTTCGCAAAACAAGGATTATCGGTAGGATCTGGGTTTGCTGTCCACTTATTCAAAGTTACATGTACGTCCATATGCATACTCGGTCTAGTTGATATGTGGGAGTAAAATTGTATTTAAGCCTGTTGATGTTACAGAATTTTTTCCGGTAAAGCTAAAAGATCGATATAGATCAAAAGTGCTTAAAAGTGTGGCCTTTTCTCTGTTTTTAGGCATATGGAGGTTTGATTTTTCAACCCCCAAAACGCCAAAAGCTCAAAGCTTCCAGGGGCTTCGCCCCTGGACCCTAACGGAGCTTCGCCCTTGGACCCCACCAGGGGCCGTAACGCAGGACCCTGGACTCCGCACCGTTATATTGTTTTGTTTTGCCCAAAGACATAATCCTCCTGGGCGCTCAGTTGCTGTCAATGATGTCAATGATGCAGGGAGTTTGTCATTGTACAATAAAAATAAAAAAATGTTTTAAGATTCATCGGTAACAAAGAAGAGACGTTGAAGAGTTCAAAAACTCACAGGGACCTTGGTTAACATACATGAATATTGTCCATTGGCAAACGGGGGGGGGGGGGGGGGGGGGGGGGGGGGGGGGGAGGAAGGGGTGGAGATTGTCTAGGCCATTCAGACATACTAGAATCCTCCAGCTTCAGGGGGCTCCGCCCCCTGGACCCCACGCCATGTCCCCTGTACATGCATACTTGCAGTAACAAGTTGATTATGGTAATAATATAATAAATACATATTAAATTTCTCTGACAATTATGGCTGAGGCATTCTAGTAGAATTTGACAATAAACTCAAATGCGTTTAGTCAATTGATCCGTCAAATTATGGCAACAACAGGACCCATGGAGGCCTCCATATGTAGCCTAACTCCCATCATGACAAGGTGACGTAACTTCGTGAGTTGACTAGAGAAACAGTGCTTGACTAGAGAAACCTGGTTTTTTAAGGCAATCTTCTGTAGAGCCAACAAGAGACAGCAAAACAGCTATTGATCCGACTAAAAAATCAGAGTGTTCATTCCCAGTGAAAACTCTGGCATGTCTGGTGAAGAAAACAAAAGGCAAATAAATAGACCCCAAAATAGACCAACAAAAACAGGCCAAAAAGGGGACAGGGCACAGCCCAAGATGTTTACATGTACATGTACATGTAGATCCATTGGCTTGCTCCTCCAAACCGTGGCAGGATCAATAGCAGATCTTTAGTACAAACTATGCAAGCCGGGTCCAGCGCAAGAAAAAGCAAGAAAAACAACTGAAACGTGGTGTGCCTAGTACAAGCACTAACAAAATACTGCAATCTGCTACTATTGTGCCAGATTCTGCCACAAACAATTCTGATAGTAAAGCAGAACTACATCATCTCCTTTCTGAGAGAAAAACTATTCCTGAAGATAAAATGTTAGACGATATTCAACAACATGATACAAAACACTTGATAAGGTTGGGCCTAAAATAAGAGACAAACTTACAGTCATGACGAGTAAAATACTCACTACCAAATTGTCGGATGAGAAATTGATAGACAAACAGAAATTCTATTATCATCTGCAGAATTGCAAAGAACTGATCAAGACAACAGAAAATTTGGAGATCTACATGTAGGCAATGCTTAAACCAAGCACTCCGTCTAGAGACCTAAAATTAAAAAGGCCACAAAAGCTATCAATTTCTGCATTTGTTCCATTGCTTCAACATAGAAAAAGTTTTGTCCAAAGACAATAATGAAAAAGAAGACTTTATATTAGCTATGGACTCGATGATATTGATGGCTATAATGGCAACATTGAATTTAAACTTTTAAAGATTTGAATACCCAATACCAGTGCCTTATGTAGGCCATCTGTTCCCACCACAAAGTTGCTGTTTGGAGTTGATTTGACAAAAGAAATTAAAGACATTAATGCTACTAATAAAGTATTGTACAAAATGGTTAAGACAGTGATTCCCAAGGTTAGGGCCACTGCAAAGGTATTGGCTACCATAAGTACGCAAGCAGCTCAGGCCAAAAAGTAGAGAGGAATCCAGAAACACCAATAAGGCCACAAAATCGCAGACATTGAGTTAAGAAATACAAATAAAGAGAGAGAATGGCTGCTCAAGCCACAAATATCTTGACAATTAAGTTGGAACATCATTAAACCTTGTATTGATATATTTGCATCAAGGTTGAATAATCAGATTAAGCTGTAAGTTTCTTGGAAATATGACGCAGAAGCAATCGCCATAGATATATTTATGATTCCACAAGAAACTTCTAAATATTTTGATTTCCCATCTTTCAGCTTAATCAACAGTCCTCCATCATGGACGATAAGGCTGAAGCAGGCCAGAGTGTCTTACATTAATGTCTCTTCACAGAGAAGTAAGACCAAAAAGCAATATTCCTGCGACTTACCAGCACATGTGTCACATTGGTAATTGTCAAAGACAAGTATCCACACTTGATGTGACCCAACATAAACATGAAATAACAAACCTTTGGAAGTTTAAGCTCAATCAGTCATTGGAGACAAAAGAAACAAGTGGGAAAAACCTTATGTGTTTTCACTGTTTTCAAACATTGAAATTTTGACTTTCAAGATCAAAACTAATTTTTTTTACTCATTTCTCAAAATCTAGTGCACCTCAAGCAAAAATATTTCAAAAGAAATTTTTCACCATGACCATCTTTTTACCATGTACGTTAAGTTCAAATCTGTGAACATTTATACTTTTAGTCTTACCAATGTTATGCCCACCCTTTAAGGAAATGGGAGTAATTTTGTTCTCCTGGGAATACCAACCCCGTAAAACAACCCTAGGCAACGCATTTAACTTCTGAGCAAAATTATTTGATACTGGAGTAAGTTACAGCTCAATTAAAACCACTACATGTACGTAGATCAGCAATTTCAGCAATTACTTTGCCCATAGATGGCACTAAATAAGGAAACCATGCACTTACCCCAATGTTCATGAGGGGTGTTTTCAATAGCAGACCAACTTTTCCACAATACAAGTCTATTAAGAATGTTTGTTAGTATATTGTTCAATTATTTTTAATCACTATATTCTAATGGAAAAATCTCATTAAAAGTGCTTATGTATGAAAAAAGTGGTAACCTTACTAGCTCCACTGATTGCCCAAAGAGTGCAAACATTACATTTGTGCACAGATGTACAAATGTCAGACGACACAGAATGTTGTTAAAACAGACTCGGCCAGGAGTACATCAGGCAGGTATATGTCTGCCAAGGTTTCTGTTACTCTCAAATGTTACATTTAAAATGGTTTCAGGGGTGGCGTCATGGTTGTGAGGTGCATTAAAGGAATCTAATTCATTAGACAAAGCTTGAATGAGATTCTACTGCCCATCATGACAAACGAAAGAAATGACATGCCCTCCCTTTGAACCCACCTTTGAACCTATATTTTAAACATGCGCTAGCCGTATAATAAGGTGCATTCTTGTCCAGTGCACCTCATTTTACGGCTTACGTGCTCGTCAAATGCATTTGCAAAATAATCCATGTTCAAGTGGTGTGCTGCCGTCTTGTAACAATCACTTACTATGTAAAAGACCACATTATTCTGTTAAGCAAAGGTGATATGATGTTCTGAATACATGGTTATTCAATTAAAAGCTTGTTGTGAAATGTGTCAATTATTAAGGAGTCAATTATAAACTAGAATACATAACAAATTGTTCTCTAGAGCAGAGTTCTTTTTATTGCACCAGGAGTATAATGTTTAGACAGACATAATTCACTAGTAATTTCCATTCTCACTACATTACCATCATTATTATTAACATACAAAAAACATTCACAAATTTATCTTTCGGGTTTTCATGAGAAAAATCAACTTACCTCCTTAAATGCAGAAATGCTGTATAACAAAGTTTGCGGAAATCCTGATATTGTTGACTGGCGGCACCTCCCATTCCTTCCACCATTTCTTTGCTGAGTTTCATTGGAGGTGGAAGGGGTTTAGGATCTCTGCCTAGAATGTAGCCAAAATCCACATGAAAAAGTTTACCAGTTTTTGTGAGAAGAAGATTATCTAAGTGTCGATCACCAACTCCTAATAGGTAAGTTATAACACAGTAGCCAGCACAGCTCTTGACGTATGTGTCCATAACATCTTGGTTAATTCCATATGGAGTAGACTCATTGGGACTGTATCGCCGGAAAAAGTTCTAAAAAAGAAAGCATCACCAAAAAAAATTAAAATTAATATAAAATCTTTTAAATTGATTTAACTGGAGGATACTGATGTGCTCTTTCCATCATTTTTAGGGATAACAGTGTGAAGACCTGGTCTTCACTGCATGGTAATGACCTTGGTTATTAGCTGCCAGCTGTTAATGGACCAAAGGCGAGGTCAACTAACAGCAGCCAGCAACCAACCAAGGTAATACAACACAGTGAAGACCAGGTCCTCCCACTGTCTATTCATAAATACCTTTGGCTGAAAAATTGTAAATAAATTATGAGAATTTGTGACTTTTCTTAAGCCAATATTTTTTAGAACTGTTCTATTCATGTTCTTTAGTGTGGCACCCTAGTCTCTTACACCTAATTAACTATTTATGAATATTTTTTGTGCGTGCCAGTATATTCATGCACGTGGGGGTGTATTAACATGTGATATAAAGACCGGCTCTGTAAACTAGCAAATAAATGGCCCCTAAACAAGCACAATGTTGTGTAAAAGTTCGTTTTGCACCGTGCTTGCTGTGCGGAAACTATCAAATCTGTTTCTTTGCGCGTATTGTTTTTGGTTATTTTTACGAGGACAGGATGGTGCCGCGTGTACGCGCATACCACGCGTTTACGCGCATACCACGCGTGTACGCGCATACCACGCGTGTACGCGCATACCACGCATATGTATAAACGCGCAGACAATGTATCATTTTGGTAGCTGGTACATGTACATGCATGAAGCCAAGGTAATGCAAAGCATAAAGCCGTACACCAACCAAAGTGTTTCTATTTATAGTGATGTTACTTTAAAAGTCTGGTTCTTCAAAATATGCACATAATAGTCATTTCTCTCCATTTCTGATATAGTTAATTAAGTGTAGGGGACTAGGAGCCACGCAAAAGTTGAACAGCCAAAAGAATGGCCCCTGAACATGAGTGGATTATTTCCAAAATTTACGGCGAAAGAAAAATCACAAATTCTGATGATTACTACCCTTTTTCTTCGTTAAAGGTATTTATTAATGGCAATAACAGTGTGGGGAGCCGGTCTTCACTGCGTGGTAATGACCTTGGTTGGTGGCTGGCCGCTGTTAATGGACCTCGCCTTCGGCTCGGTCCATTAACAGCGGCCAGCCACCACCCCGGTCATTACCACGCAGTGAAGACCGGCTACCCACACTGTTATTCCCTAATTAATACACCCCCACATGACCAGTTTTTGAATGCATAAACTGTCCAAGGTATTTAGTAATATTAGCTAACACTTGAGAGAAAAGAATGATGACTCTGAAATTGTAAAAAAATACCTCACACACTGTTGACAGTGTTGCGTCTCTTAATAAAAATACCTCACACACTGTTGACAGTGTTGCGTCTCTTAATAAAAATACCTCACACACTGTTGACAGTGTTGCGTCTCTTAATAAAAATACCTCACACACTGTTGACAGTGTTGCGTCTCTTAATAAAAATACCTCACACACTGTTGACAGTGTTGCGTCTCTTAATAAAAATGTTAACACGTTTTTGCAAATTTTTGTGTGTTTTTAATGTAATTTATCAACATGATCTTGAAGTGGGAGTTTTGCAAGGCCTCATGTTTAATCATTTTTAATTATGAACTTATTGTGGAACTTCCATGCTTTCAATACTGATTAATTTCTTACTGTAATCAACCAATGTTTTTAGCAATTTATCAATGTTCCTTTTAGATTATTTCTTTATTTCATGATTGTTATACACTAGTGATACCAGCCTTCCATAACAAAACAGGATGACATTGAGCTATCAAAATCAAAATTAATTACCAAGGAATATGGCCGCCTTCCAGTCACCTGGCTCTATATCTAAGTTTACTGAAATTTAAAAAATATAGCTATAACAACAAACTAGCACAATCAGCAGGTCTCAATCAAAATTACAAATACATATAAGTGATTCAGAACTCACCTGTATATTTCCCTCATTAGAAAGAACATCAGCCACAGGAATTGACTCAATGAACTGTAACATGCCACTTTTGCTACTTGTGGCTAACACTCTATATGGTGTCAACTTCAAGTCAAGATTTTCTTGTCGTAGTAGCTGAAAAACAGATAAATATAGCTTTATTAGTATTTAAGCCATTGAAATGGAATTCCTTCTCATTTTAAATTATTATTATTATTATTATTTATTCGGCCAAAATAAGCAACAATCAAACAGACATACATGAGAGTGACAGATAATTCAATGTAGAATAGGAATAGGATAGGTGACAGGATGTCTAGGTTTTTAAATGTACAGACTGAAAATAATGAATGGATTTAAAAGTCAAAATTTGAAAGTAACATAATAATAAAGCAGCAATTGAACACAGGCTAATAATTAAAGGCAACATTAGTCGTAAGGGCTAGAAAGAAACATCACAAAATCAAACAATTCATTCTAAGATGGCCAGGATTAATAAAAGTGAACCAAACCACTATGACTCGAGAGCCTATTAATCCAATCTTAAGATGGAACACTTATAAAATATAAAATAAAAACCTGCAAAAATTAAGAGGCTAATAAGTATACATATAATATATGTCAGAATAAACATGACCTTGACAAGTAAATCAGTCTATTTAAAATGGTGAGGTGCTTTTTGTCAATGCACCAACAACAAGAGGTGTGTTCAAAAATAGACAAGGCTTCCCCAGTTTTGTGGTGGGTTTGACAAGTGAGTACTTGACCATAAGCAGCAGGTATCGCAACAATTTAAAAGATGTTAATTTTGCATCGGAGATAAAGAATATATTTTTGTTTTTACCCTTACACTGATGTGTCAGAGTTGCTCAGAGACAATGGGGAAAGATGTTCTTATGGTCAAGTACTCACTTGTCAAACCCACCACAAAACTGGGGAAGCCTTGTCTATTTTTGAACACACCTCTTGTTGTTGGTGCATTGACAAAAAGCACCTCACCATTTCAAGCTTATCAAACTAATTTCCTTTGACAAGTCACTGGTGACAGTATTAAAATTACACAATTCCAAATAGATAACCACCTGGATATAAAATTATACAGTTTGACTACTAATTTGAAACAATTAGTTTATTGAAATTATTGCTATTCTTACAAAAACTGTAAATGTATATATACCTTATCCATCAAGGTTATCATCTGCAATATTAGTTGATCTTGTCTTAAGTCATCACCATTCTTGCAGATCATGGTGTATTCTTCTCCTTCTATGGTCATAAAGGTCAGCTTACTAGGCATCAGTGCACTCTTAAAAATAGACGCTTTCTTTGCTACGATTCCTTGAACCTTTACCTCAGGTTGAAGAGGCAATGGCAATGGATCAAATGACACAAAGTTGAAGTTGTTGGTGTCTGAATCACTCAATAGTAACTGCAATCTCTCAATCTATTTATAAGAAAATGGGCATTTAAAGTATACTTAATGAGCTATTTGTTACAAAAGGTATTTGGTTATCAGTACCTGTATTAGTTAAAGAGAAAGGGAAGTGACCATTTCAATTTTGTAATTTTTTCTGAGCAAAATTTGAAACATGAAATCATTGTAATTCAACCCCCAACAGTTCTTTTCATTCCAAGGAGGAATGTTTCAACAGTCATTATCTCAAATTCAAGGCTGTGTTAATTAAACTTGATTGAAAGTCAGGACTGAACCAAAACATCCTCGCACACAAATGTTGAGGTCCATTTTTCTCAGAATGATGTCAACAGATGTTTTGGATGTTGACAAATTTTTGCACCGGATAAAAAGGCAATTTACACCATTTTAATGTGATTAGGGACTTGTAATTTTGTCACCACTCACATGAGGACTCTATCAAAACAAAATAGAATTGGTCACTTCCCTTCCTCTTTAAGATCATTGACGAAGAAATTATATTTGCAGTTAGTTATGTGTATTTATAAGAATAGCTTTCTCAATGTCAGGTGTTCTTTGATTCACCTGGTCATACCTAAATCTTCAAAAAGCTTAAGGGCCGAGTTGCTAAAGAATGCATCTCAAGATGGGTGGGTACTCGACATTATTTTGAGATAATCCACAAGATGAGATAGGTGCAGTCAGTGTGCAGGCCTCAGAAAAACCATTCTTTTCATTTGCAACATATGCAAGGCCAGTCCAATTATGCATATAGGAGCTCAAAGGAAACACAACCAAAGAATACCCAGAAATAATTTTGGGAAAACTAAACATTATAAAGAAACAAAAACACGATATTTCGAACAAGTAATAATTGTTTGGACCTAAAATAAATTAATAACTTTGGGTTTATCTGTTAACACGGTGTCTGTGCAGAATAAAATTGACTGAACACAATAAAATTTGCCACATTCGATTTCACTCACAACAGATGACAAGCCGACCTGTACTTAGATCAATACTTAACATGCTGGTGAAAGGAAAACATCAAACAATGAGAAATAAGCACATCTTTCGTCTATGTTGCTCACCAGTTGTCAGGCTTGTTTTCACCAAAATATCTCTGATAGAGTTTTGTATTTGTCAAAATAGTGAATTTTCATCCAAGTCAATGGGTTCTGCTTGAAAAAACAACTAACTGGTCAGACAATGAAGAGAGGAAAACATTCAATTTATGAACTGCTAATTATCCAGGTTTTTACAGGAGATTCCTCCCAAATTCCGCACCACAGTAGTGTGGTAGGAGTCTACGAACGAATACTTATCCG